>JAZDUH010000248.1:535000-1135000 GCA_036419115.1 Scarus forsteni | reverse complement strand
ACTTTAACTCCAACTACAAAAGCACAGACCTCCACCAGCGCCACAGTCCTCACCCACATTGTGATTTTCAGCATAAATATTTGTCCTACCTTTATTTCATCTAAATATTTAGATTAATTAATCATGAAAACAAACCATTAGCAACTGGATTTAAAATGATATCTATTTTAGCTCAGTAGTTATCCATGAAAATCACATTTTTTTAATCATGGCTGATCTGGATTATGATGCGGATAACTCCAAAAATCGAATCATTTGTTCCTTGTCCCAACCTGGACATTTCCTGAAAATTTAATTGAAATCTGTACATAACTTATTGTCTTGTGTGTGAATGATGTTCTACAAATAAACTTAACTTGCCTTGCATTGATTTATACGTGAATTAGTACAATGTTTTAACAGGCATAATGCCACTAAAATCACCTAACATTTTAATTTAAAGATATAAGTAATGTAAATAAATACAAACAAAATCAAAAATAATCAAATGATGAACCTGCCTTTGATATATATGTAACTGTTGTAATGTTGCCCACAAACAGTGGAGCTCTTTTAAATAGGTCCCCTTTAAACAGACATTTAAAATGTACAATGTAAAAAATGTTTCTGAACCTTGTCCTGAATTCAGAGCATCCATCTATATTTGCCTGGCTGCAGGTCTGCAGCAGTTTTTATTCTGGCTCAGCTGAGTCACATTGTCTCCCCAGGACAACTAGTTTTAGTGCACAAATACTATTTTAATGACAGGCTTATCTCCGCACTTCCAAAAGTTGGAAATAATTGTTAAGTGCCCACATGAACCCTCCTGCAGTGTTTCCACGTACCCCTGGTTTGAAATTACTGAGTTACATCACATCTTAGGTGTTTATTAGGCAAGATTATTTTTATTGAAGTTGAATAAAAGAAAAGAAATATCTAATCTCTGTAGAGGATATGATGCAGCTCTTTTCCTTTCCCTTTGGAAATACACAGGCAGACTGGCTGCCTAAAGGGTCCCTTTCAAAACAGTCATAGCATCTTGTTGTGACATGAAGAAAACACACGTGGGTGGAGGCTGTGTAGTTATGACATCACAAACCCCAGGAAGTTAAGGACTGGGCGTTTTTAGGGACATTTTTTCAGAGGTGAGGAGCATTTCTGCATGAAGTGAGATGATTGAAAAGATGTCATGTTCATCTGTTCCCCTAGACCCCGCTGACATAAAAGCAGCAAAATCTGATTTGTAGTACATGGCAGGGAGGACAAAATATTCAGCCTTAGATTTAGATGAAGGAACACCAACTTCAACATAATAAGCGGAAGACTGATCTTAATTTCCTCCCTCGTCTGACAAGCTACTTTAGACTGTATTTAACCCTTTAACTGCCTGCTTAACTGTTTGGCAGAGGTCATTTAATAATTTCAAGGGTATTTAATGTTTTAAAAAAAAGGTAAAATAAGAAAAAACATTGTTTCATTCCATTTACATTTCAGGGAACAGAGAAAACTACAAATAAACATAAAAACATATTTTCTTGGTATGGGATTTAAGGGTTAAAAAGCTAGTGGTTGATAGCGTGATGACATAAAAATGCACAAAAATTTGGGACAAAATTAGAAAGGCAGACATGTTTGTAAATAACATATCAATCAGATTAACTTACAATAAATACTACTGAGTTTGACAAACGCACAAGAAATGTTTTTGATGAATAGCAGATTTTATAAGTACAAATCATATCAGTAAGTGCTTAAATATTTAGAGTAAGAATAAAGGTTTTAATAATCGCAACTTTCAGCTTTTGAGCCTTTTAATCCCACACAAAAGAAATATCAGATCTTTTGGATTGTTTGACGGGTTTTTTTTCTGTATCCTAAAAATTTGACAGAAACAATCATGTGTCCCTTTTTTGAAAATAAATATTCCTTAATTTATTGACCTCTGCCAAACAATTGAGCTGGGAGTTAAAGGGTTAACCAAAGGGTTAGTATACTGAGTGTCAAATCCAGTGATGGAAAACAAGACAACCACATAAATAGGCCATTACATCCTAATTGCCCCAAGTCCCATTGCAACAGAATGGGTGATAGGGATTCCTGGCATTTACAAGGCCAAACAAAAAACTGACAATATTGTTATGTCAAAGAATCAAAGTCTGGACCACAGAGGCAGGTGACTGACAAAAAAAAACAGTTTTAAAGTGTTTAATTAAACACAAGCAGGTTTACAGGAACCAAGAAGCACAAAATTGTCAAGAACCAAAACTGAAGAGGCTGAGGGCTGGCTGGAGACTGAAAGCTGGAGTTATCTGCAAAAAACCAGAGGCCTATATGACGAAGCAGGATTAATGTCTTAGCGAGATAACTTCAGGGTTAACCCTGATTTATCGATAGCACGAAGCCGGTTCCTTTTTTATCAGAGTAGATCACCATGGTGACTTACTCTGAACGGCTATCCTGCTCCGGAGCAGGAGAAGTCGGAGGTTGAATCTGATCCTGCGAAATGACCCTTGCACGAACCAATCAGCTTCTCCACATCAACAGCCTGCCCTCTTGTCCTGAACCCGGTAGAAGGAGGCGCACAACTCTTGAGACAAGCATGATGATGAGAAAGAGTGTCACAATACTGATTTGACCCACAAGATCACCCTGACGACGCGCTATGAGACTTACATGTTCTTGCGGCCCATAATCATCTACCTGTGTGATATATTGGAGCCGTTTATTCCCCGTGCATCACCATGCAAAATAAACTTCACGTCTGTAGCACCTTTCATACATTCAAATGCACCACAAAGTGCTTGATAAATAAAAGGGGTGCAATTCTTATGTGGAACAGCACAATCAGGTCCATCATGTCCCTCCTGCTCTTTAAGGGTTAAGGGTTTTTTCTTGCTGATTTTTAAATTGTTATTTTGGGTCAGAAATCAGATCAGTGTGTTTTTTTGTTTTCATTGAGGCGATTTACTTAAATTTTAAATGTAGCTGATATGACATGAAACAGACCGACCTACTAGACACAGTTATGTTTTTGTAGTTTTATTTTCTGCTCCCACGACCTCCTCACTACAGAGGGATTACATCTGAGGATGATTATTGTCAGACATGCAACACACGTTCATAGTATTTTGCTTCATGAGATTCATGAGTGTGATCAGTGTCAGATTTAGCCAATGATGAGTAATTTGCACATTTTTTTACAGTCCGCCACACATTTTGTCTGTGACTGACAGCTGCTTGGTCTCTTTTCTCCATTATTCAGGCTTTTTCATCCTCATATTTTAACTCTAATAGACACCGCTCTTCACATGTGTAAAATAAAGCTCAGTCAGTGCATTACAGGCCGGCGCTTCTCAGCGTGGTTTCCACTCATGATCATGATTGGTCAGCTGCCTCTGGGCCCTCCCTTTATACGTGCGCGTTCACGGCTCTTGCTAAGACAATCCTGGATTGAGTTACTGTGTTGATAATCTGCGTCATGCTATCGATTATCCTGATTGTCATTGTGGTTTGTTACTCAATCCTTAGATGTGAGTTACCGGGGATAAGTTGACCGCGCTTCTTGCTATAGGCCTCGGCTGAATGCCTGGAGGAAAAACGATCCAAAAAGGCAGCAGTTAGTAACTGAGAATTCATCAAATTACCTGACACTAGAAAATACAAAATGTCTCTTTTAAGTTACACAAGAAAGGTCGACAGAAAGTTTGACACTACCGAACAGGACAGAATTATCTGGCAGAGTAGTCTTGAGAGTCTTGACCGGTCTTTCTAGGAGAGGTGATCACTGATTGGAAGCATGTGTGTCTCAGATGAGCCACAGGTGTGACTCTGCTGCAGTTCCAGGAGAGAGCACCAACCAGCCCCACCTTCTTCCTCACAGACTCCTGAGGGAGAAAAATAGGGAGGGGGAGAAAAACAGCACAGAACAAAAACATAAAGCAAAACACCCAGACCATAACAAATATATTAGTAAAACCAAAATATTTATATACAGATGTGGACAAAATTGTTGATAGCCTTCCGTCAAAGAAAGAAAACCTTCAACATTCACTGAAATACCTTGAAACTGACAAAAGTTATAGTAATAAAGATTTACTGAAAATTAATTTATGAAACTCAGACATTGTTTTAGTACGACCGCATATTAGGGCCACTTGGAGAAATAAAAAAATAAATGAAAACTCGAAAATCTTGGAAAAAAAGATTGGAAATTGAATAACTTCACCATAATGTCTTCGAAATCACAGCACACATTAATAACTGTAGGTTGTTCAGAGTACATGTCATAGTTTTTTTTAAGAATTGTAAATTAAAATATTTCACAGGATTTTTTGGATTGAAAATAAAGCGATCAAAGTTCTGAAATCTACCAGGAAATGATTAGAAAACAAGAATGATGACCCCCTCTACCTTAAAGTACAGCTCTTACCTTAGAAAAAAAGCCTTTGATTTGATTTAAATTCTTTTTTATATATTGAACTGTGTGAATTCATATGTAGCCTAATGACAATAATTACTGTACTAACAGCTATACAACAGAAGCTATCAACATGACTATATAAACTTTAATAACTGTGCTGTTGTTCACTGTAGAAACACCAAACCCAGCCTGATGATCCAGCATCTCTTCTAGTTAATACTACAGTACTTATTTAAGAGATACAAGTTTTAAGGTAATTTAGCCTATGTATTTTTTTGTATTATTATTATTGACATAAATTCATTAACAGGCAATGACTACTGTAATAACTTTACTGTTGTTGACTGAAGTGGCACCAAAACCAAATAACACATCTATTGAAGTTTATACTACAGCTCTGATTTTAAGAGAAATAGTTTCTAATCTAATCTATAACTATTACTTTTTAAAATAATGACTGTAAAAACTGTAATTACTGTACTATTGTTGACTGCAACTACAACTTTGTTGTAGTTAGTTGCAGTTTGATCATATATATGTATGTATGTATATATATATATATATATATATATATATATATATGATAGATAGACAGATAGACAGATAGACAGATAGACAGATAGACAGATAGACAGATAGACAGATAGATAGACAGATAGATAGAAAAGTAAAAGAGATGTTTGTTCACCAGGCTGGGTTTGGTGTTCCTACAGTCAACAACTGTAAAGTTACTACAGTTCTGATATTCATTACCTATTTATGAATCTACTTTTCTATATAAAAGCTATATGATTGAATTTAAACATATTTATCTCATGTAGAGCTGTATTATAAACTAGAAGATGTGTCTGATAATCAGGCTGGCTTTGGTGCCACTACAGTCAACAACAGTAAAGTTATTGCAGTTTTTCAAGTCATTGCCTATTAATAAATACACAGTACGGAATGTCAATAATAATAAATAATAAAAAAAAGTAAATGACATTAAAACTAATTCTTAAATAACCTAAATCTTAAGAAACTATGACATGTACTATAAACAACCTATGGTCATTTATGTGTGCTGTGATTATGAAGACGTTTTATGTCCTTATGGTTAAGTTACTGAATTTCTATTCACACTATTACTCCAATATGATAATTTGCCATCGGTCCCTAAACTGCCGAGCCATCCATCATCGGCAGCTCATTGAGACAAAGTGAAGCTTTCTGGCTCAGAGGAGGCTCGTTTGGAGGAAAACGAGGTTTGAGCTCACAGTCTTTGTCACACTGATTAAAATGAAGGGTCGGGTTGGGAACTACGTTGATTAATTGACCTGAAATATGAGTTTATCTTAAATTTTTGAGTTTATAAAGTCGCAATTTTGCAACTTTATAAAGTCACAAATGTACGACTTTTTTAAGTCTTAAATTTGTGACTTTATAAAGTCAAAAATTTCGAGTTTTTTCTCAAAGATTTTCGAGTTTTCATTTATTTTTTTTTATTTCTTCAAGTGGCCCTAATATGCCGTTGTACTTTAGAGTTGGGGTTTAAAATAATCTTTTTAAAAAATAAAATATTTAAACTGGCTTGATCAAAAAAGTGCTGCAGCAGGTAGTGCTCATGTTTCACAGCAGGAAGGTTGCTGGTTCAATCCCCATGTCGGTTTTCCTGTGTGGAGTGCATCTTCTCCCTGTGCATGCACTGGTTCTCTCCGGGCACTCAAGCTTCCTCCCACAGACCAACATGCTTGATAGATTAATTGGACTAATTGGAATAACTCCTGCCTCTTTGACCCAGAAAGTGATAAACAGTTTAGATCAGTGGTTCCCAACCTTTTTTGTCTTGTGTACCCCCTGAGCCTTTTTGTCATGTCACGAGTACCCCATTACGAATACATGTTGACGATTCTTCTAAAGCAGAATGTAATCACAATTGATTAATACAGTAAAATATTTTATATTGATTTGAACATTTGAGTTCTCAGAAATGTTCATTTTAAGTCAAATTAAACAAATAAAATACCGTCTTGAAAATAAATATGTAATCGTTACTAAATAGATACAAAATCCCAATAATCAACCTGCCTTTGTTTTATAGAACTGTTGTAATGTTTACCACAGAACATTTTTGAGCTCTTTTGAAGAAGATCCCTTTAAACAGGCATTTTAACTTTAAAAATCAGGATCAAAACACTCAAAATAGTTGCTCTGCAGTTCACTGAACCATCTTCTGAATCCAGAGCAACTGGATGTTCCAGTTATTTTTCCATAATTTCCCTGGCTGCAGGTTGGCAGCAATTTTCATTTTGTTTTGGCTCAGGTTATTATTTCCCTGGGAAAACTAGTTGTAGCTCAAAAATGCAATTCTATTGACAGGTTCAAAGTTGGAAATAAATTTGTAAATTTTTCCACGTACCCCCTGCAGTGTTCTTGCGTACCCCTTGGGGTACACGTACCCGTGGTTGGGAATCACTGGCTTTAGATGATGGATGGAGGCCACAGAGACACACCTGTCACCTGCTTTCTGTCTTTCAGCCAGCAGAGGGCGACAGCTCTGAGAATCTCTGAGAGAGTTTATGTCCTCCAGCTCTTTGTTCGAGTCTTTCTCTTTACACTGATGCTTATTTAAAAAGAGTTCATGAAGTGTTTGATATTCTCAAATTCAAGATTTCATGACAAAAATATATTTTTCTGCTTGTATGATTTTTTTTTTATAAAGAGAAATATGAGATGATTAACCCTTTCATGCATAGTGTCCACTACAGTTGACAGATATTTGGAATAATTTTGATAACCTGAAGGTTGCAGTACCATGTCCAACTACCAAGTAAACTCTTTTCTTAAGTTTCATAAAAATAATATCTTTACACATTTTTAACATATTGCGATATTGCATCAGAAATGCAAAACTGCAAACACAGGACAATGAGATATTAAGCTTGTATTCAGATTTTACATATGTTTATTTTTTTATTTTTTTATTTGGATGCAATTGACAAGTGAATAATTTGATTATTCAGCAACAGTTCATATGGGCTACTTTCAGATTTAGCTTTACTTTAATGTACTCTTAATAAATGTTTGTCAAAGTCGTGTTTGTGGACCTTTTTAAACCCCTTAAAGCCTGTTATCATATTTTATACATATTTTGTGATACCTCTGTCTAATCAATGTGATAAAAAATCTGAATTTATTCAGATTAGTGATACAAATGTCCTCAAGTGGATTATCAGTTGCAAGTAAAACCTAATGAGATACAAAAATATACATATTAAATTTTACATTTTTTTATTTCATTAGAAAGTGAAATAAACATTTCAGCTCCAAAAGCTTAGAATTTTCTGGCTATTATTTTTTGTTTTCAGGCTTCGATTGATACATGATGTAATGGAAAGATGCAAAAAAGAGCATGATATTTAACTAGTTTGAAGCAAAACCAAACATTTTAGAAATGTTTTCCTTTGGGATTTGATAATTCATGCATGAAAGGGTTAACATGTGGAAAGCCTGAAACAAGATTTACATGACAAAATATTTTTAAGTTAAATCTGTACATTATTTAGTAAACAATTCAGCCTAAAATTCAATTTTAACCCCGTCTTTGTAATTTTATCAACAAATATGATTGCAGGAAATTCCACGCTCACACTGTGCATTATGTTGATGTCAGGATATTGGATGAGTTACTTTCACCACTGTTTATTAATGCTACAGAAAAGACATTTATTCTATATATTATTTGTATTTTATTTTATTTGCACCATAAATTAGAAATAGACACATTGGCATAGAAGAAAAAAAATCATAAAAGTCCTGGAGAGGTGAAAAAACCCAAAGTGGGCTTATCCGAGATACCTCCCCAAATAGAATTAATAAAAAAAAAATATATGAAGATAAAGAAATAAAATGTAATTAACTCAAAATAAAGCAAACAACAAGCAAATGAATTATGAATGAGAACAAAAATAAGCTTTGGGATCTACATTTAGGATGTTACTGTAAAATTTACTTCAACCTTTTAACAGTGCAGGATATTTTTTTGTTGTTGTTGTTTATCTGTGTGAGACTGAAAAGTTTTCAACAGGAGGAGGAGGAGGAGGAGGTGATGGACCAGGATAAAGCCTGAGGGATCAGAGGGAGGAGAAGGAGGAGCATGAAGGAGCAGCAGGTAAAAAAGTGAAGCACAAAGGAGTAAAACGAGGAGGAGGAGAGGACAGAATGGCACAGGAGGAAGAGGAGCATGAGCAGGAGAAGCAGCAGGAGGAACATGACCGAGCCTGAAGGAGGAGGAGGAGAACAACAAGGAGGAGGAACATGACCGAGCCTGAAGGAGGAGGAGGAGAACAACAAGGAGGAGGAACATGGTGAAGGTGGAGGCAGCAGGAGGAGGAGGAGGAGGAGGAGGAGCAGAGTGTGATATGTGTTGGGTCATGTCGGCTGCAGCCTGCAGGAAGACGACTCGATGAGATACAAGTCCTCACAGGAATGTTGAAAACATGACATCAAGAACACTCAGATGAAAGATGGCCGACACGTCCTGCTCCACTCCCCGACCTGTGGCACTGATTCACTGCAGCAGGGCTCCTGTGTCTGCATGGAGCTTTAAGTGTCATTACTGAGACAGAAAATAGGATTATAACAACATCTATGATGAAAACAGGAGGAATACTTTCTTACTTTTATGTTTAAAAATAAGAGGAAAAACTTTACAAAGAGCAGATACGTTTAAAAACTTATTATAAAGAATTAAAACACAATTAAATGCTTTTTCAAAATTGTGTGAAGTTCAGTAACTCCCACTTGAATTTCAGAGAAAAATTCTGTTTTTAAATCAGAGTAAATGAAGATGATGATCCTGATGGAGACAGTAATAAAAATTATCATTACAGTAATTTTATTTTTATTGTGTTTTATTATTTGTGGTCCATTGCAAGTTTATTTTGTGTCACAATAGAAATAATACCATTTTTTTTTTTTTAACAAGGTAGCATCAGAAATGTAGAGTTCACCATGACATCAATGTCTTCATCTTAATGACAATAAATAATTATAATAGCAAAACTACCTCTTCTACAACTAATAATAAATAATAAAAATCCAAAGGTTCATAAATTAAAAAATTATGATTTTTATTAAAATTAAAGTTATTTTATAGACATACTAGATATGATTATATTCATTTTAATAAATAATAAATATAAAAATAATTATTAAATTATTAAATACGAGTTCAAGTAATAATAATAATTATTGACAATAAAACTACAGTTTATTTATTTATTATTTATTTGATGTGGACACTACAATAACATTGGACAAACCAGGTGTACTGTTTAAGTGATTTAGCATGGGTGCTAATTTACAACACTTGTCCACAGGAGGCTTTTATAAAATGATAGAATTAATAAATGAAGAAGGGAAAGAAAAAGTACAATGTACAACAAAATATGACAGTTAAAAAGAAGCAGTTTTCAAATTAAATACATACATAAAATGTAACGCCAAGGTAACATGATCAGTTGTCAACCAATTAAAATTATTCCTGCAAACACTGTTGTTTTGATTTAAGCCATTTTTTAAGTCCTTTGTTAAAAGTGTTTGTTAAAAATGTTATTTGTCTCCATATAATATAATGATAATAATAAAATAATAATAATAAAATAATATAATAATAATAATAAAAATCTGTTGATACATATTGTAGTTTTATTTTATTTTTTTTAATCTTTGCTATTATGTTTATCTCCATTGTTGTTGTAAATGTATGTTTTTATTGCAGTTGCTGTGATTTTTTTTTTTTTTTTTTATAATTCAGGATCTTCTCAAATTCTGTGCAATGTAAACTACTTGCACACAGATCCATAATAACAAATCATCTGACGTCCATTTCAGAGTCGTTCGTAACGTACGCGATGACGTCATTTACGTACGTACGTGGCCGTTGGCCCGCCTTTTCCCTGTAACCTTTGGCTCCTGTCGTAGTTTATTAGTCCATGGGCCAGAGCCCAAAATTTCACTTGTCGGTACCACTCAAGGTGACGAAACTTGCTTATGATTTTTGAAAACCTCTATGTCTGTAGATGATATTTTGGTATGATAACCCTTCCTGAGTGGCAGCTGTATTATAGTTAACAGCCAATGAAGTTACCCACCCCCTTCAGAAAATTACATTTTAGACGATGGTGCATCCTCTTGTTTAGACTCATGTACAGGACATCTGTCAGTGTTTCACTATATTGTCTTTGGTATCATTTTAAAGAGAACCTTTGAAGCTTTCATTCAAGCCCAGTTGTGAAGTTTTCTGACCAGTATAGAGGTCACTGTAGCTCTTTAAACTATAAACAACACTCATTTTTACACAATTTTCGCCTAAATGATATATTATCTTTTAGCCCTGTGTCATCTAGCAATGGCAGGGATATAAAATATAAGAACTAGAATACTCACAGAACCATAAGGATTCACGAAATGTATAATATACCCCTACTCTATCATTGTTACAGGTCATTGTGAGCCTTAAACTAGACAGCATTATTAACTAGAAAAGCACTCAGAGAGCTCAGACCTCCGCCAGCGCCACAGTCCTCACCCATATTGTGATTTTCACAATAAATATTAGTCCTACCTTTATGTCATCAAAATATTTAGATTCCTTGACCATGAAAACAAAACATTAGCAATTGGATTCATAATGATATCTATTTTAGTTCAGTGGTTATTCACAAAAATCACATTTTTCGTCATGGCGGCCAGACGCTGATCCGGATCAAGACCAAAACCCTATCAGTTCTTTCTTTTCCCATGCTGAACATTTCCTGAGAATTTCATCAAAATCCATCCATAACTATTTGAATTATTTTGTTCACTGACAGACGGACAGACAAACAAACTCCCTGGAAAACATACACACGTTGAAAAAATTGTTGGTACACTTCATTAAATGAAAGAAAAACCCACATGGTCACTGAAATAACTTGAAACTAACAAAAGTAATAATAAATAAAAATGTACTGAAAATCAGCTGATGAAAATCAGACATTGATTTTAAATTTTGGTTCAACAGAAATATTTTAAAAAACAAAATAATGAAACTGGCTTGGACAAAAATGATGGCACCCCTACAAAGGATTGAAAATGGTGTGACCATAGGGACATGTTAAACTAAGGTGTGCCCTGTAATTATCATCACAGGTGTCTCCAACCTTGTAATCAGTCAGTGTGCCTATTGCCTACATATATATATATATATATAACACACAGCTAAAAATACCCAAGAATGGCTCAGAACAAAACACTGGACTATTCTGAAGTGGCCTTCTATGATTCCTGATCTAAATCCTGTTGAACATTTCCAGAAAGAGCTGAAACATGCAGTCTGGAGAAGACAGTGTGCCTATTTAAAGGCTGAAAAGTGGTCACTGTGCTGCTTGGTATCATGGTGTGTACCACACTGAACATGGAGCACAGAAAGCTAAGGAGAGAGCTGTCTCAGGAGATTAGAAATAAAATTATAGACAAGCATGTTAAAGGTAAAGGCTATAAGACCATCTCCAAGCAGCTTGATGTTCCTGTGACTACAGCTGCACAGATTATTCAGAAGTTTAAGGTCCACAGGACTGTAGCCAACCTCCCTGGACGTGGCTGCAGGAGGAAAACTGATGACAAACTGAAGAGACGGAAAATACGAATGGAAACCAAAGAGCCCAGAACAACTTCAAAGAGATCAGAGGAGAACTCCAAGGTCAAGGTACATCAGTTTCAGATCACACCATCTGTCACTGTTTGAGCCAAAGTGGACTGAATGGAGGACATCACTGTTGAAAGTAAATCATAAAAAGGTGAGACTGGAATTTTCCAAAATGCATATTGACAAGCCACAACGCTTCTGGGAGAATGTTCTTTGGACAGATGAGACAAAACTGGAGGTTTTTGGTAAGTCACATCAGCTCTATGTTCACAGACACAAAAATGAATCATACATAGAAAAGAGCACTGTACCTACTGTGAAACATGGAGGAGGCTCAGTTATGTTCTGGGGCTGCTTTGCTGCATCTGACACAGGGTGTGTTGAATCTGTGCAGGTACAATGAAACTTCAAGACTATCAAGACATTCTGGAGTGAAATGTGCTGCCCAGTGTCAGAAAGCTTGGTCTCAGTCACAGGTCATGGGTCCTCCAACAGGATAATGAGCCAATCACACAGCTAAAAACACCCAAGAATGGCTCAGAACAAAACACTGGACTATTCTGAAGTGGCCTTTTATGATCCCTGATCTAAATCCTGTTGAACATTTGTGGAAGGAGCTGAAACATGCAGTCTGGAGAAGACAGCCTTCAAACCTGAGACAGCTGGAGCAGTTTGCTCATGAGGAGTGGGCTAAAATACCTGTGGACAGGTGCAGAAGTCTCATTGTGAGTCACAGCAATTGCCTGTTTGCAGAGACTGACTCAAAAGGTTGTGCAACAACACATTAATTAAAGGGTCTTGGACTACAATTCAAAAGCAAAGTCTGATTTTCATTAGTTTATTTTCAGCAATTTTTTATTTATTACTACTTTTGTCAGTTTCAGCTTATTTCAGTGACTGACCATGTGGGTTTTTCTCTATTTGATGGAAGGGTACCAACAATTTTGTCCACGTCTGTAACCTCCTTGGTGGATGTAACTAGACCAAAGTCAGTACGACGTCACAAACTGGGCTTTATCTTGGCTTCATCTTCATTTGATTAATTCATGTTTTGCAACAAATGGTGATTTCTGTGTAGCAACTGGAAACTGTGAGCAAGTGGAAACTGTGTTCCAATAGTCACTAGATGGCCCTGTACCTGGCTGTTAGTGAAATGTAGCACCAATATGAGAGAAGACAAGAAGAGCAAAACATTTTTTTTTCAGCTGTGTTCTTGTGAAGTTGCTCTCTTCAAACAAGGTAATGTGCATTACAATGATCATCTGAAATAAATGACCAAAAGATTTTAATGGATATGATTGTGGAAAGCATAGAGGATCTATACAGATATGTTAACAATATCCCACATTGCTAAGGCTGAAGACAGATGCTAGCACATTTTCGAACAGTCTTTGAAAGTATTTTAAAGGGACTGTGAGGAGTTTCTAAGTAATTACAAAAAAGTCTCACTTTTAGATATATGCCTGATCGAAATACACACATTAAGATGAGTTTTATAGCATCAAAATAGGTTATCTATAAATGCTATTCCTTAGGTTCGTGGTCAGGTCGGACAGGGCTGGACTGGCCTGGATACTCAACTTCGGGAACAAGACAATTAAAACTGGAGCAAATTTATATTATTCCGACACGTCTTAGAGCACCAGGCTGTAAGTAGCCATATATAGCCGGCTACAAAACTACGATACTAAGTTTTCCAAAAATTGCTTGTTGTCACACATCAAAAACTACCGCTACGTAACTAGAAAGAGATACATTACCTTGTCGCTTTGCATCCTGTAAGTTGTTGAAAAAAAGAAGTTGTAAAGCAATGCAGAGTTCTGAGGAAGGTCCGAGCTGCATTCATTAGCATCACAACAAACACACACTTTGGCTTTAGTCACGTCTTTGGTGCGTTTCAGTTGTAGTCAGAAGTAGGAATTTCCGAGTTCAGAGTAGGAAACTGCAACTGGAACGGCCCCCGAAGTCTGAATTTCCTACTGGGAACTCGGTGAAACCTCGCCAACCCTGAGTTGCCAACCAAAGATGGATGCCCCCAGTGTGAACAGTTATTTAGCTCCTGTAATAATCCATTTATTTGCACTTCTGACTGGGGTGTGTCGCTCTAGATCAGCTGTATACATAGCATTGTTAGACTTATATTTACAAAAATGCTGCCATAGTGATAATCACATTCTTCATGTGATATTTGTGAACAACAACGCAGGGCGTGCTAACAACAGCTAACAATAACCTGGTAGATCGGCATGCTTTTTTCCGACTTCAACTGGAACGCCGATAAGTCGGAGATGATGTCACTCCCAGTTCCTAGGTTACTGGAACGCAGCATTAAGACAGTCGCCGCACGGGCTCATGGGTAGCAGAGTCTTTATTTCACCGGTAACAGATTCTCCTCATAGTACCTGCTTTTACAATTTATTTACACGTTTTTCATTGATAAGCTTAGTCAGTTAAATTTTTAAAGTATATTTAATATTACTTTCTTTTAAAGTAATTAGAAAAAAATCTGATTTGAACTTGTTTTGTGTGTATATTAATGTCACAAGGCTACATCTGATCTTGTGTGTTGCAGTTTAAACTGCCTGACAATGGCCACTGGTGAACAAGCACATAACAACCCCGCTAGCAAAGCAACCACAGATGGAGTGTACCATCCATTGCTCTGATGATGAAGATAAGCTGGTTTCATTAATAAGTGTTGACTCCTGGAAAACATTGCTCAGGGCAGCAATACAAAATCATGCACCAGTTTTGGAACAGGCAGAGGGCATTCCTGAAGGAAAGATTCCAGCAATCTACTACCACAGAAAGTGTTGCACTGTCTTCACTATGAAGAAACTCCTTGATGGCATCCTTGAAAATAAAAGCTGTGCTCTGATGAAGAGGAACAGCTCATTGTATGACTGTTTCACAGCAGCTTCATACTGGGCATCATCGGCAGCATCACCACCATCTTCATTGTTGGCAACCTCTTTTCTGGAAACCTCTTTGGTGTACAGTTTATAGCATGAATTGTGGTAGTGCCCTTCAGCTGCTACAAGGTCTCTACTCACTTGGGCAAGGATTCGGCCAACCATTTTCCTTTGGGCTGATCTTAGCACGCATTTGGCATCATTGTACCAGTGCTTCTCTCGTATTCTGCCCTTTCAGATATCTGGAACTTTTCTGACAAAAGATACACTCCATGGCATATGTGAACTCATGAAACAGGCCTGGACAAAAATGATGGTACCCTTAACTTAATATTTCGTTGCAAAACCTTTTGAGGCAATCACTGCAATCAAAGGATTCCTGTAACTCAGTGAGACTTCTGCACATGTCCACAGGTATGTTGGCCCACTCCTCATGAGCAAACTGCTCCAGCTGTCTCAGGTTTGAAGGCTGTCTTCTCCAGACTGCATGTTTCAGCTCTTTCCAGAAATGTTCAACAGGATTTAGATCAGGAATCATAGAAGGCCACTTCAGAATAGTCCAGTGTTTTGTTCTGAGCCATTCTTGGGTATTTTTAGCTGTGTGTTATATATATATATATATATATATGTAGGCAATAGGCACACTGACTGATTACAAGGTTGGAGACACCTGTGATGATAATTACAGGGCACACCTTAGTTTAACATGTCCCTATGGTCACACCATTTTCAATCCTTTGTAGGGGTGCCATCATTTTTGTCCAAGCCAGTTTCATTATTTTGTTTTTTAAAATATTTCTGTTGAACCAAAATTTAAAATCAATGTCTGATTTTCATCAGCTGATTTTCAGTACATTTTTATTTATTATTACTTTTGTTATTTTCAAGTTATTTCAGTGACCATGTGGGTTTTTCTTTCATTAAATGAAGGGTACCAACAATTTTTTCAACGTGTGCATGTTTACCAGGGAGTTTGTTTGTCTGTCCGTCTGTCAGTGAACAAAATAATTCAAATAGTTATGGATGGATTTTGATGAAATTCTCAGGAAATGTTCAGCATAGGAAAAGGAAGAACTGATATGGTTTTGGTGTTGATCCGGATCAGCGTCTGGCCGCCATGACGAAAAATGTGATTTTTGTGAATAACCACTGAACTAAAATAGATATCATTATGAATCCAGTTGCTAATGTTTTGTTTTCATGGTCAAGGAATCTAAATATTTTGATGACATAAAGGTAGGACTAATATTTATTGTGAAAATCACAATATGGGTGAGGACTGTGGCGCTGGCGGAGGTCTGAGCTCTCTGAGTGCTTTTCTAGTTAATAATGCTGTCTAGTTTAAGGCTCACAATGACCTGTAACAATGATAGAGTAGGGGTATATTATACATTTTAGTGAATCCTTATGGTTCTGTGAGTATTCTAGTTCTTATATTTTATATCCCTGCCATTGCTAGATGACACAGGGCTAAAAGATAGTATATCATTTAGGCGAAAATTGTGTAAAAATGAGTGTTGTTTATAGTTTAAAGAGCTACAGTGACCTCTATACTGGTCAGGAAACTTCACAACTTGGCTTGAATGAAAGCTTCAAAGGTTCTCTTTAAAATGATACCAAAGACAATATAGTGAAACACTGACAGATGTCCTGTACATGAGTCTAAACAAGAGGATGCACCATCGTCTAAAATGTAATTTTCTGAAGGGGGTGGGTAACTTCATTGGCTGTTAACTATAATACAGCTGCCACTCAGGAAGGGTTATCATACCAAAATATCATCTACAGACATAGAGGTTTTCAAAAATCATAAGCAAGTTTCGTCACCTTGAGTGGTACCGATATCTGGTCTGGCCCATGGACTATATGGGTGAGTTTGCTCCGCCGTCTTTGGCGTATGTGTGGAAATGAAAACGGTAAACTCCACGGAGGACACAGAGAGGGAGAAGAGGAGAGTTTGTTCGGATTTAGAAGACGACGGAGAGATATCCGGTCCACCGAGCTGCTTAGTGATGGCGTTAGCATCGTTAGCTGTCTGAAGCTAACGGCGCTAATCAGCTAATGTCAGTCAGAATGAGCAGCCGTTAGCATGACTTGCATTTTTCTGAGGTTAGCAAAACCTGCGCCGTTAAATCTTTATTTTATCACAGTTATCAAACCTGATGTGATTTTAGTGGGACACAGTTTAAGTTCTGTCATTATTTCATGCTCCCTGACATTAAAAATTAAGTTCAGTGACGTAATAGATTCTTAATTCAGTGATTAAATCTTTGGTCTGAATATTTTTACAATGTCAGCCCTCCACATTATTGTATTATTTAGACTGTGAGCCAAAGTCTGCCAACAGCAGTTAATATTTTTAATCTTTCTTTAGTGTTCATTTCATTTACAATGGATGTTAACTGTAACTTAAGACATTATAAGGAGAGCTTAATATTAATCAGACCTGTAGAAATGATTTTGGAGTTTTTAGCACAGCTTATATATCCTTTGTCGATCACACTTTTGGTCTCTTTTTACATCTTAGAGCTTAACAGGTGATATTGTGTAATTTAATGTTTTAATGCTCATGCTAATACCACAAAGTCCCTGGACTCTGACATCACTGTCCCTTTATTAAATGTACTAAAAGTATCTTGAAGTATATTTTCCACATTTTTCTTCTAAAAACCTTTAAATCCACTGTAGTCCTGATCATAAACAACAAGATTTCAGTCATTTTTACAGTCTTAATCCTATAAATGCAATTGTATGTGATGAAATCACCAGTATCTTTATATATATATATATATATATATATATATATATATATATATATATATATATATATATATATATATATATATATATATATATATATATATATATATATATATATATATATATATATATATATATATATAATGCAAAGTGGAATTTTCTTGTTTGGATTATTAAAGTCTTGGACATGTCACAGATTACATGACAGTTTTGTTCTTTTATAGATTTGATTTTTTTTTCCTGCAATGTCAGCATTTAAAAAAATGAATTCTGCAAACTGGACATTTTTAATCCCTCTAAAACCTCAACAAAAACATGAGATTCATGTATTTTTGTTGTTTGGATATTACTTTAAAAAAATTTGAATGCACTTTATTCCTGATCATAACTATACAGATTTTAATAATTTTATTAAACTTTGAAATAACAGTGTATGTGATGACATTAATATCTTCTGTAACAATAAGTTAATTTAAATTCAATATTTTCTATAAATTGGATGCAAGGTGAACCGTTACAGTCTTGGACATGTCATTGCTAACTAATAGTTCTTTTTTTTTTTTTTTAATCTATATGTAGTTTTTCTGCCATGCCAGGCTATGTTAGCATTAAGAAAACTCCTGATATCTAAAAGAGGACTTTAAAAACAACATTCAAGATTGTAATAACCCGCACAAGAAAATTGCACTTTGCATTTCAGTGTATTGACAATATTTCACTTTATTTATATTTTTTTAATTTACAGAAGTTGCTGCTGTATTTACGTGCACTGATATTTTAAGTGTTAAAATTGTTAAAAAGAAAAAAAAAAGGTTGAAATCCTTTTCGTTTTGATCAGGACTGAAGTGGATGGAAAGGTTTTTAAGAAAAAAAAAAAAACAATATTATACTTTTTGGATGTTTAAAAGGTGACAGAAATGTCCCCTTTTCATAAATTAAGGACTTTGTGATATCACGTATGACGGCATTCACACTCAGGATTTTATTTTTGTTTCACACTAATGACTCTCCGTTACTTAAGTTGGTTAAAAAACATCTCTGCTGTAATTATTGTCTAAAATATCTTTTAGTCTGGTAACATCAGCACTTCTACCGTCCACAAAGCTGAACGACGTCATGTTAGTAATTTGCAGATGTTCAGTACACCCTTAGATCCAACTCTGTTAAACAGGTTAAAGAATTCTTAATAAATCAGATCTTTATGACTTCAGGTTTTTTCATAAAGTTCCTGTTTTTCTGATTCAGGTCTGAGCTGACCCCTCACCAGGTCTGATTGATGTGAGCGTCAGCAGCTTGATGAGTTACCTGTCCAGGTAAGTGAACTGCTCCACAACCTCCACGCTGGCTCCACCCACAGACGCAGATCCAGTGGCAGCGTCCTGGAATACCTGCATACAGGTAAGAACTTTAAATATCACTGTTTTGGGCGAGGTGAGCTTATTGGTTTAACAGCTCTCAGCAACAATGTCATTCACAGTGACAAAGAACCACTTAAGATTAAAAAAAAATAAACAGGGTTTTGAAGGAGAAAAATGTGGTGAGTTAAACTGAATTAAATAACAGAATTTATTTAATAATAAACCTCTTATTTTAAAGTCACACAGCAGTTGTATTTTAAAAAATTTAAATGTATTGGTCAGCAAGAAAGTAAAAATTGTGAAATTTCCAGTGAGGTTTTGTAATTAAATCAATATACTCTGAGCTTTAATTAGTCGACTCAACTTAATATTAACTGGAATTTTGAATTAAATTTAGGTCATGATGTTCTCTGCCTTTCACCTTCATCCTAATCTTATGTTGGACTGAATGTACTTCAGTCTTAAGAAGTTTTAGTAATACTATTTTCTATTAATCCTTTAAAAAATAAAGTTTGGGGACTTGGGTTTGTAGCTGCTGGATTCTCGTCTTGTGAGTTCTGGTCTGAGGTCTGCTGCTGCATTTATTCTGCTCTTTATTAAAGTTTTTAGAGTTTGTTCCTCTAAACTCTGCCTTTATCTGATGTTCTTGAGCTTCTTTTTCTATGTACTGATGTCTGTTTTTTAAAGCACTTTTTAAAGCTGTGTTTGTAAAAGCACTATAGATTTTTTAATTTATTATTCTGAACTTTTTAAAAGCTCAAAGTAAATATGAAACTGAGCTGACTCCATACATGCAGCTCTTAGTTTGAACACATGGTGGCAGCAAAGCCTCAGAGGACAGAAAACATTCACAGAGTCTGCAGACACAAACAAACAGAAGGAAATATTCTTCATCCAAAAACCTACCATAAAATCTTTAAAAATCAGGCTCATCCTTCAGCGCTCTGCTGTTTTTCTGACACATTAAAAAGTGTTACGGTCCCAGAACGCTTACAGCTTTTTGGTGGAGTACAGTGCCTATCATAAGTATTCACGCCCTTGGATGTTTTACCTTTTTAGTGCTTTCATAAATCAATCATGGTCAATAAAATTTGGCTTTTTTAACAAAAATATTTATTGAAAAAAACTCTTTAATGTCAAAGTGAAAACAGATTTCTACAACGTAATTTCAATGAAATAAAAATATATAAAGAAATATCATTGTTTGCATAATTATTCACCCCCTTTTTAATTAAATGGTCTAATTCAATAGAGGTCCATCAAATTGTTGCCAATAGTCTCATAATTAGTGAAATGAGGATCTCCTGAGTGGTGTGGGTGTGTTTCAAGTGATTGAGGTATAAAACACCTGTGTCTGAAGGGTCCAGACTGTTGGATCAGTATTCCTGGCTACCATGAAGACAGAAGAACACTCCAAGCAACTCAGGGAAAGGGTTATTGAGAAGTACAATTCAGGGGATGGATACAAAAAAGTTTCCAAGGCATTGAACATCCCTCTGAGTTCAGTGAAATCAGTTATCAAGAAATGGAAGGAATATGGCACTTGTGTGAATCTGCCTAGATCAGGCCGCCCTCGTAAACTGAGTGACCGTGTAAGTAGGAGACTGGTGAGAGAAGCAACCAAGAGCCCTCCGACTACTCTGAGGGAGTTACAAGCTTCAGCTGCTGAGATGGGAGAGACTGTGCATATAGCAACTGCTGGCCGGGTTCTTCACCGGTCAAAGCTTTATGGGAGAGTGAACATGAGAAAGCCACTGTTGAAGAAAATTCATATTAGATCTCGACTGGAGTTTGCCAAAAAGCATGTGGAAGACTCCATGGTCAAGTGGGAGAAGATTCTTTGGTCTGATGAGACCAAAATTGAGCTTTTTGGCCATCAGACAAGACGTTATGTTTGGTGGAAACCAAACACGGCACATCACCAAAAACACACCATCCCCACTGTGAAGCACGGTGGTGTTAGCATCATGCTGTGGGGATGTTTTTCAGCAGCCGGACCTGGAAGACCTGTAAAGATAGAGGGCAGAATGAATGCTGCAAAATACACCGAAATCCTGGGGGACAATCTTATTCAGTCTGCAAGAGAACTACGGCTCGGGAGAAGATTTATTTTCCCTCAAGACAATGATCCAAAGTATACCGCAAAAGCTACACAGGAATGGTTAAAAAGAACCAGGTAAATGTTCTGGAGTGGCTGAGTCAAAGCCCAGACTTTAATCCTATAGAGAATTTGCGGCTGGACTTGAAAAGGGCTGTTCATGCCCAATACCCGCACAACCTGACAGAGCTTGAGCAGTTTTGCAAAGAAGAATGGAGCAAAATTGTTGTGGGCAGATGTACAAGACTGATTGAGACTTATCCACACAGACTCACTGCTGTGATTGCATCCAAAGGTGCATCTACAAAATACTGACGTGAAGGGGGTGAATAATTATGCAAACAATGATATTTCTTAATATATTTTTATTTCGTTGACATTAATTTGTAGAAATCTGTTTTTACTTTGATATTAAAGAGTTTTTTCCAATGAATATTTGTGTTAAAAAAGCCAAATTTTATTGCCATAATTGATTTATGAAAGCACTCAAAGGGTAAAACATACAAGGAGGTGAATACTTATGATAAGCACTGTAAGTGTGGAAGCTTATAGAGCTCGGTGCTCTTATTTCTGAGGGAGAACGATTTTAAACGGCCTGAAGAAGAACAGATATTAAAATTTTGTTATAGTTTGTTATACTTGCATGCAGTCAGTATTTTATGGGAATACTTAACACCAAAAGAGTAATTCTAAAAGTACAAATACAAAATAATAATAATTATTATAATAAAAATTATGTGAATATTTTGGTTTGATTAAATGATATAATTAGATTTTTGAAGCCTTTAAAAGTGAGTTCAGTCCCTGTCGCCCGTCCTGCAGCCACATGGTTCAGTTCAGCAGATATCTGTCTCCTTCTTTCTGTCGTGTTTTCCATCTCTGAGTTTGACTCAAACTTGTTCTCGTGGTTGATTGTTGGCTCACAGGTGGATTTCTGGCCATCCTCTAGTTGATGATCCCCGCCTTAAAGACACTGAAGCTTTAAAGTAAACTTGAATTAAATGTTGAATCTGCCCCACAGCAGCAGCTGAAGAGTCCTGACTGAGTTTTTCTGACACACTTTAGGAGATGAGTCCTAACATGACATCAGATCAGAGCCGCGGGCTGAAAACCTGAAAAAGTCGGTCCTGCTGCTCTTCATTAAAAACATGAAACATTCATCAGAGCTTCCTGATTGGCTGTCTTACCTGAGCGGGAGAACGGCCCTTCCAATCAGGGTCTGCGTGGAGTTTAAACCTGCAGGTACTTCAGTTTGAGTTCGTCTCAGTGCTGCTGTCGACCAATCGAAGCCTCTGATTGGTTTAATTCAGTGGAGTTTTTATCTTCTAAGGCTGGATTTAACCTTTTAAAGTCCTTAAACTTAATCGTCTGTTTCATGCTATTCTTCATATCAGTTATTTATATAATATTTGTAATTTTTTACATTAAGGTAGGTGTTTAAATCTGATAATTTCCAATATGTAAAAGCACTAAAATACAGAAAAAACAGGATGATACGCCAGTTTAATATGTAAAGCCTTATCCACTTAGCTTTCATCAAACTGAAAATAATTCTATTGTTTAAAACATTTGTGTTGTAAATATACTGACACTGAAGGTGCGTTCACACCGGACGCTACCTGGACTACCTCGGCGATCACTCTCCATGCAAAGTCAATGTACAGCCGCGAAGGGGCGGGGCTTACCCTCCCGCGATGCGACAGCTTGCGACAAGACGACCACTTCACTCGTCGCGCGATGTCAAAGTTAAAAAAGTTGATCTATTCAGGCGATGTCATGCGTGGCTGTGCAGCATCAGCCAATCAGCGGTGTGTGCACGTGTGACGGTGCTGTTATTCATCAGGACTACAGGGCGGATGACTTCCGCATAGGCGGAACTAATCTCAGTGAGGACATTTGCAGACGGACCGCGGTAAACTCACAGATGATGCTGCTGCATCATCAGCTGCAGACTTTTGTGTCTGATAAAGTGAGTGAAAAGGACACAGCTGGAATAATGTCCGCTTATACACCCTATTATGTGATATATGATACAATTGCGGTAAAACTCGAGCGGACGTGACGTCACCGACCGACGTCCGACGCCAGGCGACCAAACAGGTAGGCTATTTATGGATGCGCGACGCTACCTCAGTGGGCGACGCGACTTTTGTCGCTAGGTTGCTTGCGGTGTGAACGCACCTTTAGAGTTTAAATTATGAAAATAAATTCACATTTACTTTACATGCGGAGCACTGGTATTAATTACCATTAAATATTATTTGGTCTCGTGTAACATTTCTGAATATTTGAAAAAAAAAAAAAAAAACCTTAAGTGCTTTTTCGAGGGAGAGAGTGTTTTTTATAAAGGAGGGCCTGATGTGACCAAAGTGTTTCGTCTGTCACTGAACAGCTGGTGTCAGTCTTTAATTTCAGCAAAATATTTGAACTTTAAGCCCGAAATGTTTGACAGGTTCTCTCTTAAAGCTAGGGTCTACGATTTGAAACTGTAGCCTGCCCCCCCTTCCCTCACCTCTCCCCTCTGTGTTCCAAGATCCCGCCCCCAGCTCGTGTCGCCTCATAAAGCCCCCTCGGACAGAGCTACGAGCGACTAGCACAATATATCAGCAGCAAACTCAATCAAAAACAGCTCAGCTCAACTGAAAGTATCAAACACGACAGTCATCCCCCTTGTAACACACAGCAGTAGCCATTTCAATTGGACCGGCGGCAATGCGGGTCTGGCGCCGCCAGAGCGGAGCCGAGTGTGGGGGAGGATTTATCTTTCTCAGCCTGTCCTCCCCAGCTCAGCTTACAGTGCAAACGATTAGCGGCTAACAGGCTAACCCGCTCCCCTACAAGTTATTAGCCCGTACAGGCACAAACTAACCAGAGTTATTCAGCAGACATCTCCCACTGTAGTAAACAAAGCCATTACCTGATCAACCAGGGGCGAAACGGTCGATGCTGGAGGTCTGACGGCCGGCTGAGGCTATTCGTTAACCGTTAGCCCGCTAACAGGCCTCAACCCGCGGGCAGAGCTCCGTTGGAGAGGGAGGCGGCTTCGGTCTCGGCGCTAGGCTTTTCCGGCTCCATGATAGTTCAGTAGCTAACACTGCTAACTGCTCACCGGAGGTAGAGGGGAGGAGGCGGGACCATGGGCAAGATGCTGCGTAGCGAGGGAGACGGGGGATTGGATGGACTCACAGACCAACTCACGGACCAATTAATAGTCGCAGGTTCTTAGGCTTGATTGGTCAGCTAGTATGCAGCTTTTCAGCGGATTTACTGAATGGATTTTTTTCGTTCTTTTTGGTCTTTATACTGTGTAGATAGGACCATAGGACCATAACAGCCTCATAAACGGTGTTATTAATATGTACAAAGCTTCCAAATCGTAGACCATAGCTTTAACATGCAGCGGTTCTTTAAAAAGAATTTATTTTAATTTGCTGATAAGTAATTTGAGCTATGTTTCTGTTGGAAACTTAAATAATATTTTATTTTAATGTTTATTTGTTCTTTTTTATTGTTTCTTTTTGGTTGATTGACTTTGTATTGTTAGCAGGGATTTTATTTATTTATTTATTTATTTTGAACATATTAACAACAAAAATGTATACAAACAAAAAAAGTAAGAGGAAATAATAAGAAAGTAGATAAATAATGTATAATATTCAATGGAAGTTACAATGTACATGCTCAAAGGAGTAGGAAGAAGTAAAACTTATCTGGTCCTACTCCTTATTCCAGGGGTGGGCAACTGGCCAACCAGGGACCACATGCGGCCCTTTGACTCACTCAATGTGGCCCACTTATCATTTCCAAAAAACAAACAAACTTGACATATGAAGGAAGCACAACAACTGCTAAATAGGATTCATCATGAGTAACTAGTACTTAATGCCCTAATTAGGACAGATGATAAGATATTTCTATTTATCTTCGATTGCAGGTACATATTTTGTTTTTTAGAAGTTTCTGAATAAGCTAATTTGCTATGATTGTGTCTCTAAATATCTTATATGAGGAAAAACATACTATGGAGTATGAGGAGAAAATATTTATTTGAAGACAGTAGTAAAGGTTATATATTTTTGCTTTCATATTGGTTGACATTCATTCCTTTTTTACATTAAAAGAAACTAAAATTAGCTTTAGTTATGTGTGATGCTCATGAAATAGCAAAATTCTAATGTTTGTATAATCCTTTCAGTGTTTCCCCTATAGTGTATTTGGGAGGGCGCCCCGCCCTGCTTACAGGATTCAGACCGACGAATATTTAAAAAAAATCATATTTATTTTGATCAAAGTTCTTATGACAGAGATTCTTATCAAATAAAAAAGCCAACTAGAGTCTACTGTTAAAGTCTGACGTTGTGTCGCTATGGTTTGCTAACATTCAATAAAATGCATTTTTCCTCTCCGCGCTGACAAACGCCTCCTCCGCCGCTCCTCTCACAGAACACCGATAAGCTGGGCAGCAACCAAACCGTCTCTCTGCAGGCAGAGTCCCCCTGACATGCAGTCTTTTTTTAAGCGGCTGCTGCCACCGCGGCCCGAGACGTAGCAGTGATTCAGCGAATGTTAGAACAGGGGCCACCTAAAAGTGTCTCACATCACTCCCTTCCCTAAAAACAATTCAGCAGAAATGCTTTCCCAAGCGGCGACCGCTTCTGGGTCCTAACGCCGCGGTCAAAACCGCTTGCTGTCTGCCGCCTGTCCCTCATTGAAATGACTGGAGGTGGCGCGTTGCCGTGCGGCAATGTGAGGGGGAGTATACACACACACACACACACACACACACACACACACACACACACATACTGACACAGGCAGCGGAGGAAGGAGTAATAACGGTACGATAAAAAAAAAAAAAATTTAAACAAGCATTAATTGATGACCAGAAGCTTACCAAACAATCTCCCCAAGCAAAAATCTCAGTGTTTTAAGGCCAACTGCCCTTACCAAGGAGGGAAGCACAGCTAGCAGTGTAGGAAACTTTCAGCATGTAGCTTCTCCTCATTGTCAGTCACTTGCTCTAACTTTATTAAGCATGATTCATCTTCTCTCTACCTACTGAGCTTACATGGTTACATGAAATGTTACATTCTGTCTGTTTTTTTTAACACTTTTTATACTTCATGCAGTGTATTTTAAGTATTACTGAGAATGTTGTATGAAAAAGGGCTCCATTGCCAAAAAAAAGTGAACAAAAATCAGTGTTCACTATTATTGAGATGTAATTGCTCTGTAATTATGATATTACAGAGCATTTTTAACGAACCACGCTCCCTCCAGCACTGGTACCCACCCCCCCCCCAAAGGCAATGGACCTAGGGGAAACACTGCCTTTTATAATCCTTTATATTTGATATATTTTGTTTGTTTATGCATATTTTCCCTCTTTAGCCTGATAATATGAGAAAGCGGGTACTAAAAGACAAAATTATGTAGCTCTCTTGCTAATCAGAGTTGCCCACCCCTGCATTATTCCCTTATCAGGGATAAGAGGTGGGGATATTAGGCATGTAAATTAAATTTTTTTTTAGACTTTTAACTCAGTGGCAGTTGGATTGAAATATCTAACAGACTCTCAGTTTTTACCTGCTGTTTTAAATACATTTCGTCCACTGTTTTCACTTTTTCATTTCATGTATGTCGTTATCTTTGCACCAAAAGTCTGTAAGCATGACGGAACCATAACATTTTTTTATTTGGCAGAAAAAAAGCAGAGCACTGAGCCTGAGTTGAAAAGAAATTTTGTTTTGAAAAAGTGAAAAAGTTTTGAAGAGTATTTTCTTGTTTGTTGTTTGTGTCTGCAGACTCTGTGAATGTTTTCTGTCCTCTGAGGCTTTGCTGCCACCATGTGTTCAAACTAAGAGCTGCATGGATGGAGTCGGCTCAGTTACATATTTACTTTGACCTTTTAAAAAGTTCAGAATAATAAATTAAAAAATCTATAGTGCTTTTACAAACATAGCTTTAAAAAGTGCTTTGACAAACAGACATCAGTACATAGAAAACAAAGCTCAAGAACATCAGAAAAGACAGAGTTTAGAGGAATAAACCCTGATAAATATTCACAAAGAGCAGAATAAATGCAGCAGCAGACCTCAGAGCAGAACTCTGATAAGACGAGAATCCAGCAGCACATAAAGACACCAAGAGGAAACATTTTTATTTTATTTTGTGTTTGTTTGAAGGGTTTTATAGATGTGAAAATAACTCTTGAGCTTGTTAAGATTTCGTTTTGCAAACTTTCGAAGACGTTTTGTGGTTTTATAAAAATTTTTGAAAGTCTGCAAAATGTTTTAAAACTTTACTTGAAACAAAAACCTTTCACTGTGTTTAGGAGCACAAATTTACCAGTGTTCTGCCGTTGTAATGCTGCGTTCACACCGCAAATGACCCAGCTACCAAAATCGCGTCGCCCACTGCCGTAGCGTCCCATGTCCATAAATACCTCATTTTGGTCACCACTGTGGTCAGCCGTCTCTTGGTGACGTCACGTCCACTCGAGATTCTCCGCGATGATATCGTATATCATATAATAGGATGTATAAGCGGACATTATTCCAGCTGTATCCTTTTCATTCACTTATCAACCACAAAACACTGCAGCTGATGATGCAGCAGCATTATCTGTGAGTTTCCGGCGGTCCGTCAAGGCGGAACTAATGTCCTTCACTGACTTATGTTTTCCATGTGAACATAAATTGTTCCTCTGTAGACCGGATGAAAAACTGTCTGTCAATGCACCGTCACACACGCACACACCACTGATTGGCTGTTGCTGCACAGCCAAGCTCAACATCGATCTGAGAAGATGAACTTTTTTTACTTTGACATCGCGTGACAAGCTGTGTGGTAGTGTGAAATGCAGTCGCGTTGCGGGAGGGTTAGCCCCGCCCCATCGCGGCTGTACATTGACTTTGCACGGAGAGTGATCGCCGAGGTAGTACAAGTTGCGTCTGGTGTGAACGCAGCATTGGAGCCCCTTTGTGTTAGCGTCTTTCAGCCAATCAGATGGAAGGAGGCTGTTTGACCCAAACAACCCTGATAAAGGCGACTCTTAGTTTGACGTGGACGTGGCTCGACTTGTTTTAACCACTGAAGAGATGCTGTGATGGACTTCTGAGCGGATGGAAACAGTCACGGTGATATTACGGTGAGTAAATTCATCAGAACATGACAGTGATTACAGTGATCGATGCTCTGGTAAAGAAAATAAAGAGTTTAACAGCTACATGAAGCTAAAGATGTGTTTAGTCCATCATCAGAGACCATTTAGCTCTTCATGATCAGACACTTGGATGATGGTGTATTTATGGGTATATTTGAGATGATTTCTGCAGGGATGGGAATCACGAGTACCTCGCGATACATGGTCAATGATAACGATATAATCACAATCAGAAATTCTGCAATAATGGATATTTTTAGTCTGTTCCTTCAATGTTGTCGGACTGAAGTGTATCCATACTTTGGATTTAGAAGTGTCTTGAGCATCTTTCTGTGACCTTTTCTTCATGCTGATGTCCTCTCTGTAAACTTTGTCTTCCTCAGCTGGGAGGTTTCAGTCATTCATGTGTGCAACGCCCCCTTGAGGAGCCATTAAGTAGCCTGGAGATAAACCAGCAGAGACATGCAGCATGTTCAGAGCACCATGATTGATGATTCAAAATGCTGTTGCTGTTTGGTGCCAGCATATTGATAATCATGTCACTGGAGGAAGGACAATAATGGTCGCTAGAGCTGGACGACACTACCAAATCTCAATATCATGATTAATTGAAGCTCTTACCTCGATTGCAATTAATGAATGATTATTTTGTACTATGCTGGAACACATTAGTGGTGATACCAATGGATTTCTGCAAGATCTTCCTGCAGTTACAAGTTACAAGTCTCTTGGCTACAAGGTCGTCTGATAGATCAATGCTTGTCTCCTCCATGTTGGTGATGCGTCCTTCGCTCTTGGCAAAACACAGACTGTATGCAGAAGGCATGGTCACGTGGCTTAAACAGGGAAAATAATCCAAATAATCGAGGATCTAAATGGCGATTATGATTATTTTTGGATTAATCACCAAGCCCTAATAGTCACCATATCGTCTTTTTTGACCCACCCCTGATTTCTGCTGAGTTGACCATCTACCTCTGCTCTTTAAACCTGCACAGAGACAAATGGTAGAGACATGATGGTCCCCCCATGAGGACAGTCTGAGTCCAGCTGCTGGACACGAGGACGTCACATGGCAGTCTGACTCTGGGGATGATACAGGACCACCAAAGCTCACTGGATCACAGGTTTGTTCTCTGAAAAACTTCTGCATGATCACTGACTGTAAGTTTGACGTCCTGTTGAAGCCTTCAGTCTGAGGCCGGTCATAGCAACATTCAGAAAGATAAGAGACGACAGTGTTTAGCCTCAGAGGGCCTGTTACCCCCAATTTCCACCGCACGCGAAAGCGCTGCGCCGCGCCGCGGAGCGGAGCGCCGCGATCTTGCTCCGAATCTCAAAACCCACTGGAAGCGGCGCGCCGCGGAGCTCAATCCGGAGGGGGAGGGCTGATCCCCCGAGAGCCACGGCTCTCATGAGAATAGCGATGTCACACGCTCATAAAACATGTTATAGACTGAGAAAAGCAATAAACAACACCTCACTTCACTTCTCTGAGGACCCTCTGCTGGTCCCAGCCACCCAGCTTCGTGAATTATTCAACTTCTGTCCGCCTATATCCATGTAGAAAGACTATGGTGTCATGCATGCAGTGTTATATATTTCTGTACCTCTACAATTCACTTTTCTTCGTCCATGGTGTCGTGTTGTCTCTGGGACCCTCTGACCGACTGCTGGCCTGAAGCTTGTGCTTCCGGTTTCGACGTAATGACAATTAATTGAGGAAAATTACGTGCAAAAGTCTGTGCATTGTGTTTTATTTTGAAACTTCCGGTTTGACTTCCTGTCTGGGGCTTTCTTAATGACTCTGAATTTACGAGGTTTGGAAGCGGCCGCGCCGAAAATAGACCTGAAGCGTATCTCTCGCGCCTAGGCGCGCGCCGGCGCTTCAGGATCGCGGCGCGGCGCTTTCGCGTGCAGTGGAAATTGCCTGATAGACTACAATGGGAGCGAAGTGCTCCGCAGGACGCTGCGCGGCGCGGCGCGGCGCTTTCGCGTCCGGTGGAAATTGGGGGTTAGCTCTGTGAGAAGTGAAAAGTCTGCACTGACAGTACAGACACGACGACCACACACAAATGTTCCCCTGTCTGGAAAACCTAACAGGAAAGAGTTTGGGCTAATATGCTAACCACACCAAAGTTTGATCTTGTCTGAGACGCTCAGCACAACAACAGAGTAGGGATGTAACGATATGAAAATTTTGTATCACGGACCAAAATTATCACGGTTATCGTTATTATCACAATATTATTGCAGTGTGCTCAAAATGTTCAAAAAATACTTTTACACACAATTTAATCACTTAACCTCTTCAATATTTTTATCATAATGGCTCTTTTCTGTCTTTTTTGTGAATAATGTGTCAAGAAATGCCCTTTGAGTACATTTTTTTTACCCTTCTTTCATGAGAAATAAAAATAAACCATTCTGGAAAGTATTTGACATTATTATGTTATAAACGGTGTGATTACAAGAAAAGAAAACTGATCTGAACTTTAAACAGGATTCTCTTTATAAACAGTTGTAAATGAACATGTTCAAAGTTTTGAGATGACAAAAAATTAGCTTAAACTATTTTGTATACACTTACACATTTTTGTTTGCCTGCAGCATTAGTATCCATGTTACTGCTCGTTATATTAGACCATGTCCAGGACTTTTTTTTAAAAACGACGATTGTCCCTGAAGCAATTAACCCCCTACATGATTTTCCTCTGGTCTCCCCTCTCCTCTAAATATTTCCAAATAACGATCGATGAAATCCATAAAACACAAACTTTGATGAAAAAAAGACGATCTATGTCAAAATACGGCGAACACATGGCAAAACAAAGGCAGGAACACAGTCCAGAGTGACACCAATTCTGTTATTTATAAGATTTATACATTTTTGGATAGATTTACTGATAAGTCACCTGTTATTCTCTCAGGTATGGCTCACTGAGTCCCCGCTCTCTCTGTCTGTCGCTCCCTGCGGCTCCGTCAGTAGGCTACATTTAATCGAAGAGTACCTGCCGTTGAAATCACGCACGTCTTTTTCTTTCGCTGCAGCTTCGTGTTTAGACAGGGAGACTGTCTTCTATCAGTTTCTCCTCAGCATCCTTGTAAAAATCCAAAATTCAACCAGACTCCAGAGTCTGTTTCGAGAAAACTCCGCTGTGGCTCGAACTTTAGCTCTCAGACTCAGAGGCCAAACAAAGCACACTGCGCATGCTCGCACCGGTTCAGGCTGCTTAATCGAGGACAGAGACATAGGTCCGGCTTTTCCGGGCAAACAGCAGCATCACCGTGAGTTGTTGACACAGGGTGGTGATCAAACAAAACGGTAATTTTAAAAAGACACGGTAATGATTACCGTGGGAAATTTTACCTCGGTTTACCGTTTTACCGGTAACCGTTACATCCCTACAACAGAGTGACTAAAGTCAGTGATGAGTGCCTTGGGTCAAAGTTTGTCTTTAGTACGATGAAATCGGATGACAGTAACACTGGAGGCCTCAGCCAGAGACCATCTAAAGTAGGGGTGTAATGATCTATCGATCTGTCTGTATATACATCACATACAGACAATGAAGAACAACAATATACTCACCCAGAAGGCTTTCCTGATCCAAACAGTGCTTCAGGAGATATTTAGATCCAAAATCGAGCAGCGGACACCGATATAATGGTAGCACGTAGGGCATGTATAGCGCCGCTCCTGAAACTGCATTATTTGTCCAAAAACTCACTAGTTTCACCAATATTTCATCATAGTCCGCTCACGCTACTCCTCCATTACAGTCTGTGTCACTCCACTCAGCGTTGTGTGGCTGTGCTGACCTCTGAACTGAAGAAGAAGAAGGTTTGCCTCCGCGCCTACGCAGTACTCTCTGGAGCGCTGCCTCCGTGTCCTCCTTTCGATGAGCTCCTCATCTGTAAACTCTGGCTCGAAACTGTCAGGACACCCATCATATTCAAAGTTCTCCTCAACATCTTGATCAGATAGATATTCCTCTATTTTGCACAAAACTGGAAGAAGAAAGTCGTTGTGTACCTGGTGGTCTTCCCCTGAAACAATGAGCTGTACTGCGCATGTAAGGAGCATTAGTTTGTCTTCTTCAGTTCATAGATCGGCACAGCCACACAGCGCCGTCTGGAGCGACACAGACTGTAATGGAGGAGTAGCGTGAGCGCACCATGATGAAATATTGGTGAAACTAGTGAGTTTTTGGACGAATAATGCAGTTTTAGGAGTGGCGCTATACATGCCCTACGTGCTACCATTATACGGATGTCCGTTGCTCGATTTTGGATCTAAATATCTCCTGAAGCACTGTTTGGATCAGGAAAGCCTTCTGGGTGAATATATTGTTCTACTTCATTCTATAAACAATGTGAAAGCTGCAGGAACCAAACTTATCCTTTAATATACGCCTTTATTTTGAAATCCCGACCAGACATGCGTGTCAGTTTCTGCCCAACTGCGCGTTGTTCTGAAGTTTCCAGGCTCTCATGTCTCACCCATTCAGTGTATGAGACACACATTTAAGCACTGTCAGTCTCTTACATGCCACATGTGATATTTGTCCTGCTGTAAAATGTACGAACATGAGATAGATGCTGTTAGCGTCACAGAGCTAAACGGGTGCCAGACGTATCAGCCAATCAGAAAATAGCTCTTCTGTAAAATACAGTGGACCTGACAGGAGAGGATGCAAACACGCTCACGACAGGAGAGAATTATCACACAAGTGAATTCAGTTTTCTCATTATTTGAGTTTGTAGCGCACTGATTAAAAGAATTACATAAAGTTAGAAAGTAAAATAGCAAGAGCTTAGAGTCATTCCTCCTCCACACTGACCATTAAACAGAGAAACAAAGTCTGATCACACTGACATACAAACTGTGGTTACCAGGCATCACAGTAAAACAAAATCATCAGTGTTAGTGAAGTTAATGGTTCTAATTTTGAACATGAGAAATGTTTTGATTCAATTTAAATCAAAACCACATATTTTTGGTTTGATAGAGCATGCTCAAATGTTGGAGGTCAATAATAATAAAATTAAAATGATAATTCAATAATTTGTATTATAATGTTGCATCATAACTTGATATAATATACCAGCATCACAATATAACAATCAGACCCATAAGGTAACTGTGAGGGCAAAAAAACACCTTACCTGAATTAAAACAATTTTAATTTAAAAATGATTTGACCATAGATGGCTATAATCCTCTTTAAACTATCATACCCAAAGGTCAGCACATCATTTTACATTTCAGTAATAAAACTATCAAATTGCTTTGTATTTCTTTCTTGCTTCTGGTGAAATGTTGCTGAATGTGTTCGGTGAGTTCATAATATTGTCTTTAATTGATCGAAGGCCCCTGAATCGAAATCAAATCATGGCAGACTTTGTGATTTCGGCAAATATCGTATCATTGTCCAAAGAATCGATATCATATCTTATCGTCATTTTACTGGTGATTTACACCCCTAATCTAAAGTCATATCTCTCTTTGGGACGATCAGACACTTAAAATGTACGTACATTAAAAACATTTATTAAAATAGTGAATATAGTCAGGTTTCCTAGGTAATTCCCATCATCTCCAGTAACAAAAATCTAACACCAAATGATCAGGAACTAATCTTCCTACATGTAAAAGTAGTTTGGATGGTTGGAAATTTTAAATTTAAAACTGCACTATTAGAATTATTTCCACATCTACAAAGTAATTGCACATTAAAATGTTGATTTCTTCTTCTGTGGTGTTTTTATCCTGATGATATCACCTCTCTTCCAGCTCCTCACAGAAGCTAAGACACAAACGATGAGAGTGATGGACAGAATGGACAAAGTCATGAACTGAGAAGCTACCGAGCTCTTTGGCCACATGATGGGAGCACAACGGTTCAGTTCAGTCTTTGTCCACATGATGGCGGCACAGCTGAAGATTCAGGGATCAGTCACCTGCAGGAAAAACACGAGGAGGGAAATCTCAAGGTGAGTCACCCAAAGTTGATGGTTTCAGAAAAAATCCTCACAGCTGTTTAAAAGTAAATTAAACTCCTGGTTTCAGACCATCCAGAGTTCCTTGTCAGAAAGCAAACTTAGATAGACACGTGTATCAAAGTCTGTATTTGCTCAAGTACATTTACACATACAAGAAATCTGACTTGGTGTATGGGTGCTAAACAAAATCTCTGAACAAGATGGACCAGTCAGTTTTTTAAGTCCATGAGGACAACAGACTCTGGGAAGTGTTTGGGAAAAGGCCGAGCCTTTCAAAAGTGTATCTGGCAGGTGATTGGATAATCATTCCATCAGTATTCATTACAGGCCAATCAGGTAATGTTGTAGGTGGGCACTACTGCAGCGGGGTAAGGTAAGCCAAAGCTACCATCAAAATGTGTCAAAAGTGGAGTGAAAATATCCTTTTTATAAAGCAATGCTCTCAGTGATATTTTTACATTTGTTAAAAAAATGCCGGCCAGATATAATAAAACTGCTGTAGAGGCTGTTAGCATCTTTGCTAATCTCTCGTCTCGCTAGTGGCTCCACCTTTTCCTGCTCTGAAGACCTCTGAATAGGCCAGACCACTGTTAGGCTGTTTGATTTGGAACAAAGCAAAAGTCTGGATTAGATTGATAAGCCAACCATTTATTAATTTGTAAAGCAATACACAAATATAAAAAATCACTCAGCTGCTGATGTCTCTGCTACGCTTGCCCCCCAGGATGATCAGAAAAGAGCTCAGGACAAAGGATTTACAATATCTTCTACATTTCTTCATCATTTCACTTATTTTGGAGCAAAGTATAAGAACAGGAAATCTAACTCTCTGTCTGGTGTCATGAGCTATATCTGTTAGGAAAGGGTTAAACGCGAGGCAGTAAGTTAACAGTAGGTACTTTGAGTTCAGCTTCATCAGCATATAGTCAACAGGAACTGAAAACAGGAAGGATGTCTGAAATTATGAGACAGAAAATAGGAATAAAGTTCATTTTGTAGGTGTTGCGTTCGTGACTGAAGTAAAATCAGGAGGTCTTTAACCGAACAATAATTACATGCAATCTTTGAGTAAATGTTGGCATAAAATCATAAAATATTTCTCACCACTTTGGATCAATCACTGTGGATTGGAGCTGCCCGAGTACAGACATTGAATCAGGCAGGTCCAGCTTCTGAGCAAGGTTAAAGGTAAACTGAAAAGCATAACACTTGTGTGAGTCAGTTTAATACATAGAACCACACAGGCAGTAACAGACCAGCATTGACAAATGTTGAAGTTTTCTCTAAATAATTCCACACAGTGTTTTAAAGTATGCACACCAGCTGCCCTCCACAGGTACTGATATTAATTAGTGCTGTTTGCTGACTGGAGACTGGAGCATATGGTGATGTCTGATACCAACAAATGACGATTTCTTTCATTGATAATTCAAACCTGAAAACAGACATGTTTTTAATATACCTGATAAAAATCCCTGAACTTCTGACAGCACTGTTACTGTGAACAGCTCTAAGAGCAGTAGGTCAGTCTCATTCACATAAACTTTATAGTGAACAAGCTCACTGTGTCTTCCTCATGAGCAAACTCAAGCCTTTTTTTAAACCTTTAGGAACTTTTTCTGACTTATTCCTCCTTCTTCACCAGGTTTTAAGGAGAAGCAACAGCTGCTCCAGTTTGTCAGCATTTTTGACCAACCCTGTTTCCACAGCCTGCTCGTATTTTGTTCTTGTTTTTGTTTGTAATAAATTTTTAAACTTGCTGGTCATCTCCTCCGCATTTTTGAGATCCAATCTCTGAGTGAAGCTAACACATCCTTTACTAAACAAGTACTGACCTCTGTCATGTCACTGTAAATCTGGATTTAGTGTATTTAAATAGGGGTCATACTAATAAAGGGTCTGAATTCACACCACAATTAGTTTGATAGGTTCACTCACTGAGTGTAAGAGAACAACGTTCGGTAGTTTATGTCTGTGGTCATAAACAGAGAAACTAGGGGTGTAAATCACCAGTTTCATGACGATACGATATTTGGCGATAACACAAAGTCTGTCACAATTCAATTTCGATTCGATACGACTCAGAGGTCTTCAATCGATTTATGACAATATGTCTTCACTGAACACAATCAGCAAAATTTCACCTGAAGCAGGAAAGAAATACAAACAGTTTTGATAGTTTCAAATGTGGAACGATGTGCTGACCTTTGGTTATGATAGCTTATAGAGGAATATAACCATCTGTATAATGTAATTATTTTTAACATCAAAATTGTTTTAATTCAGGTAAGGTGCTTTTTTGCCCCCAAAATTACCTTATGGGTCTGATTGTTACATTGTAATGTATGTATATAGTATCAAGTAATGATGCAAAGTTACAATGAAAATTATTGAATTATTATTTCAATTTTATTATTGACCTCCAACATTTGACCATGCTTTATCAAGCCAAAAATGTGTGGCTTTGATTTTATTGAATCGAAACATTTCTCATGTTCAAAATTAGAACTATTAACTTTACTAACTCACCATTGATGATTTAGTTTTACTGTGATACCTGGTAACCACAGTTTGTATGTCAGTGTGATCAGACTTTGTTTCACTGTTTAATGGTCGGTGTGGAGGAGGAATGACTCTAAGCTCTCGCTGTTTTACTTTCTAAATATATGACATTTCTTTAAACAGTGCGCTACAAAATCAAATGATGAGATAACTCACTGCACTTGTGTGATAATTCTCTCCTGTCGTGAGCGTGTTTGCATCCTCTTCTGTCAGGTCCACTGTATTGTACAGCAGAGCTATTTTCTGATTGGCCGATATGTCTGGCTCCTGTTTAGCTCTGTGATGATAAAAGCGTCTTGCTACACGTTGGCCTACAGCTGTGTTACTTGGTGGGCGCTACACTATACATTTGTAGCACAATATCAGATGTTGCATGTGAGAGAGTGAAAAGGTTCAAATGTGTGTCTCATACGCTGAATGTGTGAGACTTGAGAGCCTGGAAACTTCACAGCTTTGCGCAGTTGGGCGGAAACTGGCCCAACTGCATCTCTGCCTTTGTGTTTTCAACTGCCAGGCACCACATTGTGAGTGACAGGAACATCCACAGGTGATATTGTTCCTTTTGGTGTGAGTGAAGGGCTGTGTAATGTGTTCAGTGATGGCTCTGAAAAATGACCATCAGAGGAATAAGTAACTTGTCACCATGATGTGCTCAACACAATACCAAGAAGGATAAGAAGTCTAAAACATAGTGGTTGGTTGGAGGTAGAATTGAGTTGCTTCTACCGCATAATGCAAAAGATTTAAGGTCCAAGTTGTCAAAACCAAATCAAAAACCATGACAACAGCTCTAAGGTATGTACCGAGCTGTAGGCTAAGTGTGTTATGTATTCCTGTTGTCAGCTGACAGTGGTTTTCTGAAACGTTTCCTCACAGAATGATGCCAGTTTTTAAAGCAGAGCTGCTTAACTATTTGAGCGTCACAGGCATTCAGTGTTGATTTAGGGCCTATTTGTTCATGTGCAGAGATTCCTCTGGATTTGCTGAAACATTTGACAAAATAATGGTATGTAAATTTAACATCACAGTTATTGTGACAAAATTATCACAGTTATTTATTATCCCATTATTGTTGCAATGTGCTCAAAATGTTCAAAAACTTAAAACACAGAAATTATCGAGTATTGGTCATTATTGTTGTTTATGTAATTAAAACAGTGTGTAATTACAAGAAAAGAAAACAGTTTTTTTCTTCTACCTGTGAAACTTGTTTTGTAATGTTTTATTTAGTTAATAAATAGTATGAATTTAAGTACGACCTGCAGTGTTCAGACCCTGACAGTCTTTACCTCCCTGGTTCCTCGCTGAGGTCTTTCTCAACAATCGAGCCAGTCCTCTCCCCCATGATGCTGCTGTGGGGGTATGTGGCTCTTCCCTGCCTCACAGAAACTTTTTTCTGCAGTCAGGGTGACTGTCTTCAATTAGTTTCATTCTTTTAAAATGTAAAATGGCTAGACTTTCAGACTTGTTCGTTTTTTGTCTGTATTTGCTTCAGGAAAGGAGCAACATCACTTTGAGTTACTGACAAAGTTAGGTAACCAAATACCATTTAATTGTTATTGTAATTAAAAAAGGAAATGTTAATACAAACCAGTGGAAATTTTACTGTGGTTTATTATTTTAACTATAATGTTACATCCTTATTATTGACTGTAGTTTAAGAAGTCCCTTAATTCGTTGCAATTTTACATAGAGAAACTTTGTTAAACCGTTAGACCTATTGCTCACAGAGTTGTTTACAAAGTAGTGAACCTCAACCCATTCTTGCTTGTGAATGTCTGAGTCTTTTGGAGATGCTCATGACTTTTACCTGTGTTCAGTCAACCTGTTCACCTTTAGAATGTTCCAGACAGGTGTTTTTTTTCCCATCATTCTCAGATTTTACCAGTCTTTAATTGCTGTTGGCTCAGCCTTTTTAAAACATGTTGCAGGCATCAAATTCAAAATGACCAAATATTTGAGAAAAAAAAAACATTAAGATTATCAGTTTTAACACTAAATATCTTGTCTTTGTAGAGTATTGTATTTACTTTAGGTTGACAAGGATTTTAAATCATTGACCATAGTTACGTGATCATCTCGTTTTTTCCCACTTATCCGTGGTCGGTCGCGGCGGCAGCAGCCTAAGCAGGGAAGCCCGGACTTCCCTCTCCCTGACCACCTTGTCCAGCTCTTCCCAGGGGATCCCGAGGCGTTCCCTGGCCAGCTGAAAGACATAGTCTCCCTGGTGTGTCCTGGGTCTTCCATGGGGCCGCCCACCGGTGGGACGTGCCTGGAACACCTCACCAGGGAGGCGACCAGGAGGCATCCTAACCAGATGCCCGAGCTACCTCATCTGGCTCCTCTCGACATGGAGGAGCAGCGACTCCGAGCCCCTCCCCAGGGACCAAACTTCTCACCCTATCTCTAAGAGTGCGCGCAGACACCCTGCGAAGAAAGCCCATGTCAGCCGCTTGTACTCGCGATCTTGTTTTTCAGTCACGATGAACAGCTCGTGACTGTGTGTGAGGATAGGGGTGAAGATTGACCGGTAAATCAAAAGCTTCACCTTAAAGCATAAGTTCAGTTTCTACAGCTTTCACATTGTTCATAGAATGAAGAACAATATACTCACCCAGAAGGCTGTGTAGATCCAAACTGTGCTTCGGGAGATATTTAGATCCAAAATCGAGGGGCGGACATCCGTATAATGGTAGCACATGGGACATGTATGCCACCGCTCCTAAAACTGCATTAATCGTCCAAAAACTCATTAGTTTTACCAATATTTCATCATGGTCCGCTCATGCAACTCCTCCATTACATTCTGTGTTGCCCCAGACATGTTTTTGTAACTGTGCTGACCTCGGGGAGTCACGTGAGGGGTTCCTTGGGAATGGCAGCACCCTAGACATGCTCTTGGTCCCCGTTGACAAACATTTAGAATTTTGAACCACATCACCGAGTGTTCCTGAACGCCTCAGCTCGTCTGTGTGTGAGTCAAGCCTGCATCACCTCCCCCTGTAAAAGACTGTGTGAGCTTCTGTCTGTGCATCTCTTGGGTGGCTCAGTCAGTAAGGCGTCCGACTCCGGATCGAGTTGTCGCGGGTTCGACTCCTGCTCAAGCCACAGCCTGTTTCCTGTTTCAACTGTGTGGGACTCAGTTTTGGACTCCTCCTGTGTGTTGCATTCAGAGAAGTGTTCATCTCCTAGTTTGCTGTCGCGGGTTGAAGCCCCGCTCAAGTCGCAGCTACACCCCTGTAAAGACGTCTGAACAGCTCCGGGTTAGCTCAGTTGGAAAGCACCCGTCTGCAAATCTCCTGGTCGCGGGTTCGCACCCCGCTCTGAACTGTTTCTGGTCTTGGTGTTAAATAAAGACTGTTCATTGCTCATCTTACCTACTTGCTTCTGGGTCATCACTACCATCGTCACAATAGGACTGAAAGAAGGCAAAGAAGCGGTGAGTACCCTGAATGAATAAGTCGGAAAGATACTGCGGCATGGCCTAAAGCTGGAGGGGGATCAGTACAAAATTGAGAGGAGCCATAGAAGGGGTGGGCCTCGGCCTGATGACAACAAACCACCACGTATAGTACTAGTGAAGTTCTTACACTACACAGCTTGGCAGAAAGTTCTCGAGGCGGCAAAGAAAGGAAAGGGGTTGCAGTGGGAGGACTTCACCATTTTGATCTACGAGGACATGACTAAAGAACGTTCGGATCAGCTGAGGCAATTTTCTCTGAATATGAAGAAGCTGTGGCAGCACCAGGTGAAACCCACATTAGCACACCTTGCTAACCTGAGGTTCACATGGAAAGAGAAGAGATGGAGCTTCACCGACCCGAGAAAGGCTGAACGCTTTGTTCGGGAAAATAGAACAGCAATGGGTGAATTCCAATTCCTCCCTTAACCCTCAATCTTAACCCTCAATCTCAACCCTCAATCTCAGTGACACTCAAAACCAAGTGTTAAGGGCTATTTCATGACTTACAAATGGGACACCCCTTAAATGCAGTTATGTCTTCAGACTGTGGGGGCAGCACTCTGCCCAAGCTGCATTCAGTCTGCCAATTTTAAAAAATAAAGAAGAAGAAGAGGAAGCCATTTCTGTCATCCATATCAGCAACAATGCCACCTGCAGCTTCAGTGATGCCCGTTGCGTGGGCTTTGGGCATCTTTCTGAGGTTATCTTCAGCCAAAAGGAAAGCTGTACGTAAGAGAAGACTCTTCCGACATGTGGTAACACTATTGGCTCAGAATCAGGTATGTAAAATAGACTGCAAATATGTATTGTTGTAGGCTATCTTGCCTAGCTGACCACATGCCAGCTTAACAAGTTAACTGTAACATAAGTTCAATGTTATGATATTGTATCCTTTCATTTGAGATGAGGCATTTATAAAGCTAATGTTTACTTCGGCTTCTTGATTTGTGTTTATTTACGTATGGATTGTATTTCTTTAATGTGATTTTCCAGATTGGTCATTCTATGGTGTACTGCAAGCTGAACCAGGACGTGCCGGTACTGCGACTGTGGTTCAACGTAGAGGCCGAACTACAGCAGGACTTCCGCCTGACCAGAAGAGCCATGCAGGGTCTGCAAAGACTCCTGCAGAGGGAACAAGACCATGGCTGGGGCTCTCAAGTAGAGGTCCTGATTTATGTCTACTGGCTGGCTCATGGCTTGTCCTATCGGGTTGTTTCCAGAGTCTTCTGTGTGCCAAAGACTACTGTTCACCGTATTATACACAGAGTTGCATCACTGATCTGGCTTAACCTGAAGAGAGTCATCCATTTCCCAAAGCCCGAAGACCTTGACGACGTTGGACAAGGATTTGGACAGCTTTCAGGAACCCCTGTTCTTAACTGTGTTGTTGGTGCAATAGATGGCTGCCACTTTCGTATCAAACCTCCTTCTCAACACAGAATTGACTACCTAAATTACAAAGGATTCTTCTCCATAAACATGCGGGCCATTTGTGATTCAAAGGGAAAGTTTCTGGACATCTTTGTTGGCTATCCGGGGTCAGTGCATAATACACGAATCATGAAACACAGCACATTCTACAGGTCACAACAATACCCTCCCACAGGTTACACCATTCTTGGCAATGGAGGCTATCCCTGTCTGGACAAACCAATCAGCCTCATCACACCCTATAAAGAGCCTGACGCACAGAGTCCACCTTCAACTATCACCATTCCCGGGGGCGCAGCATCATTGAGAGAGCTTTTGGTATGTTGAAGACGAGATGGAGGTCTACCCTTTTCAAAGCTCTAGAGGTTAGGCCAACATTCTCACCAGTGGTCATAGCTACCTGTGCCTTCTTACACAATGTGTGTCTGGACAATGGTGACATGCTGGAGCCAGACAATGATGTTGCACAAGACATCTTTGATCCTCAACCAGCCCACGAAGCCCTAGTGGCTAATGAAAGTTCTGGGAATGGCAGAAGGGACCAACTGGCTGCCTTAATCTCTGGCCAGGACCAGGGCCCACAGTAACGATGCAGTCTATGATGAAAGAAACAAAAAAGGCTGAGCACTTTAAATAGTTTTCAATGTTACATGTGATGTATGTACAAATTTTCAAATAAATACTTTTCATTTGAACTTACCTATGTTTTTTTAAGTGTTTTTTGTGTGTATCACAATCTAGCATAACATAGGAGCCATTATGTCCACAATCAGAAGAAAAATATTTATTTAAACTAGTGCTGTCTTACGATTAAAAAAATTCATTAATTGCCAGATTTATAATTAATTAATCTGATTAATCACATTTTAATCTCATATCTGCTTAAAGTACCCAAATAAAGAATTTGAATTCTAGGATATTATAAAATTGTAGTGCAGGACTAATCAAATGAATACACTGAGAAGTGAAGATTTGTAAATCCACATTTTTATTGGTGACTAAATAAAATCAAAGTCAGGGCAACTTGTCCAGAAAATACGAAGCTCAATCAGTCAACTCAAATTACACTTTTAAGTGTGTTTCATAAATCAAATTCATAAAAAGAAAAAGGTCAAGGACATCCAGCTAAACAATCAGGCCTTTTGCATTATTAAAGAATGTAGTACAAATATAGATAAATAAATTCAAAAATAAAATAAGACTTAAGTCTTAAATATGCCATTCCTGTTGTCACCTGGGCTTTGTTTGGATTGACTCAGGATGCATGTGGTAAGTGACGTGCCACTGCCATGTACGGGTCCTCCAGTTCGACAATATTAAAATGTTTGTGCTATGATTTATCGCGATTACTTTTTTAATGCATTAATTCGTGTATAATTAATTAATCTAATTAATGCACTAAAGTGACAGCCCTAATTTAAATATAACTTACCAAAATGTTACAGAACCCTTGACCAAAAACAGTACCAAAATTGTTGAGGTAGTCAATTACAAAAAGATAAATACTGATGTACTAAAAAAAATGTGCAAAACATGGCAAAACTGTGCATGGTTGATAAAATGTCATTGCAAATTCAAATTCAATCACATTTTATCAACCATGTGCTCAAACAGTGCGAGGAAGCGCTCCGTCCTCGTCTCACTCTCCTCATGGCGTCTCTGCTCCCTGTCACTCTCCTCCTTTAAAAAACCAAGGATGGGATTTGATTTTCTTTTTTCTCTGTGGGGGGAAAGGGTTGAGGGACTTGTGGCTGATGAGGCAGGTGCAGAGGTCGTGTTGGTGGCAGAGGTCATGGATGTGGTGTCAGATGAAGCAGCAGATGGACCATCAGCAATTTCCTGAAAAAATTGAATAGTGTGATATGGCCATGAGTCACATACAGAAGAAGAATACCTGGGATTACAACAGTGTCCTGGCACCTTAGGCTGCCTGGTCCCTGATGAACTGTATCACATTTTTCTAATTTATCACAATGCATCTTTATATTTTAGAAAAAAACACAGATGTGATTGTTGCTACTCTTGCAAACTTACCAAAAGAGTAGATCAATCAATCAATCAATCAATCTTTATTTGTATAGCGCCAATTCATAACAAGTGTTATCTCAAGACACTTTACAATAGAGCATAAAGCTCTTCATTTTATGGATACACATATATGCATAGATACATATATACATATAAAATACACATATACATATATATACAAATATATACATCCAACACCCAACATGAATCCATATAGCCAATCATGGATCCCTCCATCATGGCAGCAAGAAAAAACCTTCTGTTAAGCAGCAGGAAATCTTGAATGTGGATCCCAGTCTCATGATGAACAGCAAATCCACACGATGCTGTGTTGGTGTGAGGGTGAAGGAAGGGAGGTAAGAGGAGACAAGTGGTCTAAGGTAAGAACTAAAGTTAGGGACAGGTCCATGTACCATCGGCCTGTCGTCTGATTCATTAGAGGGAGGCCTCTTGAGATGCTACATCTCATTTCTGGAGGGTCCTCATGTCTGAATGGTTGTGGTGATCATTTTCTAGAAGTATAATCTTAGATATTGAAACTGAAAATAAGAACTTGTGGTAGTGACGAACTCATGGGTGCCCAGACCACAAGTGCATCCCAACCATATTTGTCTCCGTTAAGTATAAATGTGTTAAAGGCCTCTTGAGATGTGACATCCCATTTTCAAGAGGGACTTCATGACTATGTGGTAATAAGAAATAGATACTGTAGGTGTAACTATCATGGATATGGAGATCATGCTAATATCTACATGAACAGCTATAATGATAATGAGAATGGAGTGTTCCTAATAAAATAGCCAACTATGTGTGTCATGTTCATAATTGTAGTTTGAGGCTTCATGACTCCACAGCAGCAGGCAGTCTCCACCAGGGATCCCAGGCCACCTACAAGACAAGAGCCAGAGACGAGTACAGGAGCAAACAAAAGGGGCAAAAGCAGATGCTATGAGAGAGAGAGAGAGAGAGAGTGATAGAGCCCATTGTGCCAGATCCCCCCCCCCCCCCCCCCCGGCAGTCTAGACCTATTACATCTAAACTATGACTCTAATTTATGAACTAATTCATTTATAACCTATAAGTTGGTCCCTAACTGAAAGCTTTATCAAAGAGGAATGTTTTAAGTCTAACCTTAAAGGTAGAGAGAGTGTCAGACTCCCGAACTGTGGTCGGTAAATTGTTCCAGAGAAGAGGAGCCTGATAACTGAAGGCTCTACCTCCCATACTACTTTTGGAGATTGATGGCACCACAAGTAGGCCAGCATTTTGGGAGCGTAATGTTCTAGAGGGGTTGTATGGCACTACAAGCTCTTTAAGATAGACTGGTGCCTGTCCACTGAGAGCTTTGTAGGTGAGGAGAAGAATCTTGAATTCTATTCTATATTTAATGGGAAGCCAATGCAGAGAAGCTAATTCAGGAGTAATGTGGTCTCTTCTCCTAGTTCTACTCAGTACACGTGGTGCAGCATTTTGGACCAGCTGAAGCGTCTTAAGCAACTTGCTGGGACAGCCTGAAAGCAGAGAATTACAATAGTCCAATCTAGAGGTAACAAAAACATGGACTAGCTTTTCAGCATCGCTCTGGGACAGGATAGGCCTGATTTTAGCGATGTTACGTAGATGAAAAAAGGCTGTTTTTGAAATTTGCTTTATGTGAGAGTTAAAGGATAAATCCTGATCAAATAGCACTCCTAGATTTCTAACAGTTGTGCTTGGTGCCAGGCTAATGCCATCTATGGCAGTTAAATCACTAGAAAAGGATTCTCTAAGGTGTCGAGGGCCCAGCACAATAATTTCTGTCTTGTCTGAGTTAAGAAGAAGAACATTTCTGGCCATCCAGGTTCTGATGTCCTTTAAACAGGCATCTAGTTTGTCTAACTGGTTTGTCTCACCTGGCTTCAGTGATACATAGAGCTGTGTATCATCAGCGTAGCAGTGAAAATTAACAGAGTATTTTCTCATGATATCACCAAGGGGAAGCATATATATAGAGAAGAGAATTGGACCTAGCACTGAACCTTGAGGAACCCCGTAACTTACTTTATTGTACACAGAGGATTTGTTGTTCACATGTACAAACGGATATCTATTAGATAAGTAGGACTTAAACCAGTTTAAGGCAGTCCCTGTAATCCCAAGTAACATCTCCAATCTCTGTATAAGAACATCATGATCAATGGTGTCGAAAGCTGCACTAAGATCTAACAAAACAAGAACAGAGAGCAGTCCTTCATCTGAAGCTGAAAGTAGATCATTGGTTACTTTAACTAGAGCAGTCTCTGTGCTGTGATGAGCTCTAAATCCTGACTGAAAGTCCTCAAGCAGGCTATTGTCTTGAAGGAAGTCACCTAGCTGATCAGCTACCACTTTCTCCAGGATCTTTGAGGCAAATGGAAGGTTAGAAATAGGCCTATAGTTAGCTAATGTTCCTGAATCAAGGTTAGGTTTTTTAAGGATGGGTTTGATTACTGCTGTTTTAAAAGACTGTGGTACGTAGCCTGTTGATAGCGATATATTTACTGTCTCCAGCAACAACGGACAAACTAGGGGAAAGACCTCCTTAAACAACTTAGTTGGGATCGGGTCTAAAAGGCAGGTTGATGATTTAGAGGAAGAAACGAGAGAATTTAGTTCCGAAGGCTAATCGTAGAGAAACTGTCTAACTCAGATCTGACTACTACTACATTTAAAGGTAGGGCAGGTTCGGCTGGAGATAAAGAGTTGCTAATTTTATCGCTAATTTTCAGAATTTTATCATTGAAAAAGTTCATAAAGTCCTCACAGCTCAGGGCTAGAGGAATCACAGGTTCAATAGAGCTCTGACTCTGTGTCAGCCTGGCTACAGTGCTGAAGAGATATCTGGGGTTGTTCCTATTTTCTTCAATAAGTGAGGAATAGTAGGCAGCTCAAGCATGTTTTAAGGCTCTCATGTAGTTAATATGACTCTCTCGCCAAAGTATACGTGACTCTTCTCTTTTATCAGAGCGCCACATTCTCTCTAATTTACTGGTTGTTTGTTTAAGTGTACGAGTTTCTGAGTTAAACCAAGGAGCTGTCCTCTGACGTTTAATACGTTTTTGTCTCAGTGGGGCAATTGAGTCCAAAGTGGATCTTAGTAGACTGGCCGTGTCATCAACAAACTGATCCAGCTGAATGGGGCTAAGGCTAATATCCCAGTTATCAGTTGGCCAATTTATTGAGCTTAAGGCAGTAGGAATGGCCTCTGTGAATTTAGCCACTGCACCACTGGACAGATTTCTACTGCTCACAATTTTGCTGCAAAACACAGAATCTTCCAGGAGGATGCTAAAAGTTACTAAGAAGTGGTTGGATAAAAATGGATTTTCAGGAAAAACTTTCACTTCATTAATATCAAGGCCATATGCTAAAACCAAATCAAGAGTGTGATTAAATTGATGGGTAGCTTCATTGACAGAGTGAGTAAAGCCAACTGAGTCTATTAATGACATAAAAGCTGAGCTAAGACTATCACTCTCTTTGTCGACATGGATATTAAAATCACCTACAGTGACTATTTTATCAGAGCTAAGGACTAAGTTTGATATGTACTCAGAGAATTCTGATAAGAATTCAGAGTATGGGCCTGGAGGACGGTAAATTATCACAAACACAACTGTCTGGACGATTTTTGAATCAGTATGAGATAAATTTAGAGTAAGGCTTTCAAAGGAAGTATATTTAGCCTTTGGTCTGTGACTGATTTGGAGACAGGAGTGATAAATAGCTGCTACACCACCACCACGGCCTGTGTCGCGTGGTATATGAATATTTGAATGACTGGGGGGAGTGGACTCATTTAAACTGACATATTCCTCTTCTTGTAGCCATGTTTCAGTGAGACAGCATAAATCAATCTGATTTTCTGATATAAGGTCGTTCACCAGTAAAGATTTGGACCTGAGTGATCTAATATTTAAGAGACCACATCTAATTCTCTGATGTTTTAAAGCCACTACATTTGAAGGTTTTGTTTCAATAAGATTTCTATGGTTGACACCTCTTTCATTTGTTTTTGAGTTAATATCTAAGTGAGCTTTGGGTCGGGGGACTGACACAGTCTCTATGGAATAATGTTTATCACTACTACAAAAGCCAAAGCAGTTATCTAAGTGATGAACACAGCTGTCATAACAGTAATGGCAGGAAAACTGTCTTAGAGCAAGCGCAGAGGAGCGTGGAGGACTGCAGCTCTGCAACATGGTCTCATCTCTGAGAGGTCATAAGTGTGACTCTGCCATGTTTTTTGATAGGAGAGATGCACCAGCCAGAGTGAAGGATGCCATCTCTTCCTATCAGGCCAGGTTTTCTCCAGAAGGTTGACCAATTGTCAATGAAGCCCACATCGTTTGCTGGACACCACCTCGATAGCCAGCAGTTGAATGATGACATGCGGCTATACATGTCATCACTGGTCAGATTGGGCAAGGGGCCAGAGAAAATTACGGAGTCCAACATTTTCTTTGCAAAAGAGCACACTGATTCAATGTTTAATTTGGTTACTTCCGACTGGCGACGTCGGGAGTCATTCGTGCCGACACGGAGGACTATTCTAGCAAACTTAGGTTTACTCTTTGCCAGCAACTTCAAATTTGCCTCAATGTCGCCCGCTCTGGCCCCTGGGATGCACCTAACTATGCCCGCTGACTTCGCTATCGTCACGTTTCTGACTATGGAGTCGCCAATTATCAGTGTTTGTTCCCCTGTGGGCGGGTTACCACCATCACCGAGGGGAGAAAACCTGTTGGAAACGTGAACCGGATGGTGGGGTACCGAGTGGGTCTTCGACTTACGGCTATGCTTGCCACGGACAGTGACCCAGCCATGACTAGCCGGGGGGGAGGCTAAGCTAACGCTAGCGCTAGCGCGGCCTGCACAGCTAGCTACGTCCTGCCTGCTCGCTACCGCTACGTAAGTGGATTTTGGTCCGGTGCAGAGCCGCTTCTCCAGATCAGACACCCTCGCCTCCAAATCTAAGAATAAGCTACACTTCTGACAAATACCGCTATCAGTAAAGGAGGACAAGGAGTAGCTAAACATCTGGCACATAGGACAGGACAGAGCAGGAGTGGAGGGAGAAGCCATGCTAAGAAGGTAAGCTAAGCTATGCTAAGCAGAAGAAAGTAGAATTAAATGACCGCTTGAGAGAAGCTAGAGTGGTTGCGGTAGACCTTAGTACGTTCGATCGAACGTAGATCGTAATCAATCAAAACAATTATAAGCTCAAATGACAGATATTAGTCAGTTAAGATTAGCGTTAGCTGAACAGAGACAACACACTACAAACAGCGCTGCACTGTGAAAACAGGAAGTGACGAATACGCTCACCAGGAAGTGACGAGTCAGCCGAATGTAGAGATGGGTACCGAATTAGGTACTTTAAGAGGTACCGATTGAATTCTGTAGGTACTACCGAGTATCGATTCACGTAAAATCAAAAGGTACCATGTTTAGGTACCTAAACACATCCTTGTGACTGTGAGGGAGTGGAAGAAGCAGGCATACTATTGGGTAGAGTAGGTGAATTTTCATACCTGACTTGAACACAGTACAGCAATGGCATAATGACGTCAGCAGTCGTGGGCTCACTCAACAAAGCAGGCATGGCTGAGAGAATTGAAAAAATTGAAAAAACACTGAAAAAATTCGAGATCTTAAACACACACAAAAGTACCGAAAATTGGTACCGTTGAGTACCGATACCGATTTCCAGGTACCGGGCACCGGTATGGTATCGGTTCAAATGTGAAAGGTACCCATCCCTAGCCGAATGCATCAACTGGATCCCAAAATCAAAATCCATGTTTTTCTGTTTGTAAAAAGTAGTTCACACATGAAACTGCTCACAACAAGGTCTGCATATTATTTTTGAGCAACAGGAGTCTAATCTATGAAGCTTGCTTGTGCACATAACAGGACTTTAAATTGGCACAAGTCATTTCCAATCCAAAGGTTGTGATTTATAAACATAAACTTAGTGGGAAAATTGTGCACAACGGTATGTCACCTTTGATGCTGGTGCATGAATATTTTGTCTCTCTGTTGCTATGGCAACCAGGTCCTCTGTTTTCCGGTGATGTGACAATGGCTTCCCATTCCTGTCCGTCCTTCCCCCTTCAGTGGAAGTGCCCTCCGCAGCTAAGAGTGGGACTTCACTTGGAGTGACACTCGGTAGTGAAGGGTACTGTGTGTGGGGCAGTTTAGGATTCAGCCATTCATCCTGACGCACAGCTTCTTCGTCTCCTTTGGTTGCGGTACGCAAGCACATTCAAGGCTTATCGCTGCCCCCTCTGACGCATAGCAGTGTAAACAGACTGTTTTCAGACAATGCAAAAACTTTCATGAGGTGCTTTGGGTGCAGTGAATCCAGGCGGACTGGGATTTTAAAAGGTTAAAGTGCTTGCATATGTGTACACGCATGGTTTTATAAATCAGATTATTTTTTTTGACACATGCCTTTTCCAGTTTTTGAGTGCACATTCACTTTTAGTATGGATCCTAGGTCATTATTTTTAGAATGAGAGTCTGGTTTTGAAATTTCAAATGTATTTCTGGTAGAGGTAAGATCTTGAACCCGTGCCCGAGCCCGAGCCCGAGCCGGCCCGGCCCAAAGTGTCAATTATTACGTTCGGGTCGGGTTGGGTCGGGCCTTCCCTCTCGCCAACTTTTTTTTAATAAATATACATTTATATATTATGTATTCTTCTCCTCCTGTCCCTTTACCTTCCCGACCGTACACACTCACAGTCAAAAGCATACTAGGAAGCTTTAGGGCTCCGCTTTTTCAACCAGAGGCAGCGGCACCTGTTTCACGAGCCATTGCTGACTGAAGTCTGCAATAACCAAACACGGCTTGGGACACGCGCGCACTTTACGCAGCGCTCAGTGCCAGATGTTCAAGACGAGACCCGAGACTGAACTCCTGCACAATACGCACTTTACACCGAGATGAGTGACTGCCCTGGACCACATACCTCAGCAGGTCTGACTTCTGCAAACAGCAGCCGGTCCAGAAGCATGTATGAATGGATTCATCCGTGCGCGCGGTCTCCAGCGGAGGATTTTTAAAGTCTGTTTGTTTCCGCCTTTGCAGGGCTTGAAGACCTCCGGCAGGGTGCCGGAAATCCGGCGTATGAATATTTTGGTGATTTTTTTTTATATATATTTTTTAATCTTTAGCCAGTCGTTTAATGTGATAGTTCCAACTACCAATGATACTCAAGGTAACCAAGGCGTTCTAGCCAATCAGGGGCAGAGTAGGGCGGGCCTTAAGTTTTCAACATTTGGACAGCGTCAGCAGTGAGGAGCTGATTTAGCGTATACTGCTTACATGTATAACCGGCTTGTTCAATTGGTGAAGAAACCTGAAGATGGGAAGCAGAAGTAAAGAATAAGTGGCGCTGGGGTTGGATAGAGGAGGCCGGAAGAGGAGCCGGGAGCTTGTTTTTGTGTGCCGGTTTCCAGAAAACTATTGTATGGCTGCAGCGGGAAAAAAATAGCTTGTCGTGACCCGGGTCACATAGCGTCCATGCACACCATCTCCCACACATCGACCTCACCAGGAGCGACAGCTACAGGTACCACACAGCAACATCGATGACCACCAGGGGTTAAGCTGGCCGGAGCCCTCCGGCTTATTCAAGTAAATTAATTAACCAATTCAAGCAGCACCACGGGCGACAGACCATTGTATCATGAACAGCCTGCATGGCTCTGTCATAAGCGCTGAGATGCTCAGTAAATCTGAGCGCATCATAAGACGGGGTGGAGGGTATGAACGGGAAATAATGCCAAAGATTATCCGTGAACTGCCAATATGTGCGCGGGCCTGAAGGAGCCTTGACGTCAATAAAAACTACGCTACAAGCGCGAGAGCATGGAGATATGAGCGTGATGAGCTCCTCACGGTGCCGGTGAGCGTAAAGACGCACGGGGCAGCGGTCCTGAACCACTGTGTGTACCGTAAAACTGAACTTTCATGAGCAGTCCAGCTCTGTTTATCACCTTATCTAAATGATAAACTCATCCTGCAGTTTCCTGCGTCGCTAATTCTCCATGATATCAGAGCAATCTGAAGGATCAAGCTCCAAATGCAGTCTGTTAGTGCAGTGGCTGTCAACCTGTGGGTCGAGGCCCAAAAGTGGGTCTCAGAGCTGTTTTCAGTGGACGGTGTATAAATCAGATAAAAATGTGGCAAAATGTCTTCAGTGTTCAGAGGCCCTAAGCGGACAAATTTCCATACAGTTTATTTTACTCTGTTGTGCTGTATCAAGTAAATATTAGCCGTTCTCTCAGGATCTGGACATGTCTTGTTATCTTAGCAGATAAATTGGGGCTTGTCCTGTGATGGACGTTTGACTTGAGTTATCAAGAAAAACAACTTACATGTTATGATGGGAAATAGTGCGTTAAGGTTTATGGATGTGTGATCTCCCAGTGCTCTTATTATTTGATGTTTAAAACATTTTTTCGTCAGTTTCTCTTTGCACAAAAAAATTATTTTCTTTGTTTTTTTCCTAAGCAAATTAAAGTGGTGAATATTTCTGAGATCTTGATCATGATGACTTAACATGGTGAATATTGCTCAGGACAGAGCTGTAGAGATCCACCACTTCCCTGTATGTTTAATCTAAAAAGTGAAAATATCAACATTGTGAAGGGCCCTTTTCCTTCCAATTCCCAAAGTCATTATGTGACCAGAATGTGAGCATGCTTAGATAGATACTTTATTATACAGTCATGCTGTCCTGTAATTCTGCTTCATGTTTCTCTCAAAATGCATCAGGTTGATGCTTTTAAATATGAAATATTCCAAATTTTCTTACGGGGGAGCATGCCCCCATACCCCCCTAGAGGGGTCATAGCCTCCTAACATTTTTTAACCCCACCCGTTTTCATGCCTGATTTTTTCTCCTTATGTAGCCTTTGTAGTTAGTTTAACTTTCCGTGTTTCCTCTGCCTTACTTGATCTCATATGTTTCACTCACCTGTGTGCCTGCATAGGTGTGGTTTTCACCTAAGGCCGTGTCTGAGTCTCTGTTTGGGGTTGTTTTTTTGCTGTGTTTCTCTGTGCTAGTTTGCCAGGTTGGATTGGTATGTGTGTGTATTGCCTGTTAATGTGGCCTGTATTTTTCTGTTGACAAGAAGGCTTATACAGCTTTTTGTAATAATTTACATAATTTTTCCGACTGTGCTGCAACACCATATTTTAGGGCTCTCCCACCTATCAAGTCCCACTCTGTGAACAGAAAATTTGTATGATTTCTTTCATAGCTGAACTCGTTCATAGTGGCAATTGGAGGCAATGCAAGAATGTTAGTTTTCAGTTCTAGAGCAAATCATTTTCAAAAACTGCTTCAAATCAACTACAAGTTTATAGTAATGGATCATTTTTTATTTTGCTTTGGTGCAATCCCCCCCCCCCCCCCCCCCCCCCCGTTGCATAAAAATTTTCAGGCACAGGACTTTTTCCTGCTTCAAGCCCTGCCTTTGGTAACGAAGACTTTAGTGAACCTGCTGCGCTCTGGAGGCTTTACCCCGTGTATCTCAGATGCCCTTCCTTGTGATCTACAATGAAGCCCAGAGACCTGCTCCTGCTGCTGCTCCTCACCATGTCAGAGAGGCGCGTCCATGTGAGCACAATATCACACACAGAAATATCTTTAACAAACTTTTCCAGCGTTATTTCATCATGTAAATGCATTTACAATGATCATAAAAATATGTAGATTATTTTTAACATTAAGAAAACTTGCGTTTGTTTCTGCCAACGCGAAGAAATTTAAAAAAAATGTCAAATGCTGCTGCATTTTGCGAACGAGATGAAGCATGAACTATCACACCTGATAGAACAGACACACAAATATGAAAGATATAATGTTTATTGAATATGCATCTTACAGTCTTGTTTAACTGGGAGAATTCGTTACAAAAGACAGGCTTTAATTTGACATCATTACGCACAGGCATCGTCACAAATGTGATCGCCGGAGCAGTGCTTTGTCCGGGACTGACTGACTTATCCCCTCCCTTTCCTCCTCCTCCTGAGTCCTCACAAATAAAATATAAAATTTCGGGTTTTTTCGGGCTCGGGCCTGCAAATCGAGTTTATTGATCGGGCTCGGGTCGGGTCGGGCTTTATACCCGCGGGCCTGGGTTGGGTCGGGCTGGATTTTTTAGGCCCGATCTTACCTCTAATTTCTGGTGCTTTGGGCATCACTGGACTTTGGCCTATTACAAAAAGAAGTACAACTCATACATACAATAAAAAACTAAATGGATAAGCAGGCCCTTTAATTATAATGTTAACTGTCTTTGCAGTGAACGCTAAATCGGTTACATTTAACAAAATTGCCAAAGCTTACTTTTCAGTACATTTTTTCAGTTTGGTCATTTTTATATTATTAGTTTTTTAGTCAAGGTTTTCTCTTTTGTTATATTTTTACCTTGGCTGCTGTAATGATTCTTATTTTCATATTGAGGATCTAAGTTGTCATATTTTATTACTAGGTCCAAATAATATCATACGTAGATACGAAGATAATTCAACTTGCTAATTCACATCTATTTAGTATATGACAATATGCCATACACCGCTTCCTCTGCTCACAGTCAGTATTTTCTGTTCTAATCTAATGTCACTGCAAATATAAGGGAAAGTTATTGGATGTGAAAAATGTGTGCACATTATACACGATTCAAGCCGAGTCAACACCGCAGTGATTTACGTTCTGAACTAGCCTTGACACAGAGAGCCATGTTCAAAGTGCGTTATTAGCTAGACCTAATCTTAGTTATTAATCATGTTAACTGCTACTGCTAATGTATCATGAGTGTGTGCAGATCTGATTCATAGACTGGACGCTTTCTGCTGAAGTGCTGCAGTATTGACGACTTGCTATCATGCTAAGCTAACCCTTTTTACAGTAGACATACTACACAGTGTTTCCTTTTCGCTTCAACCTGAATGACACTACACTTAGGATACGTTCTGACATCTCCTCTGCAAACTTACTTTTTCTGTCCCTCTTTTCTATTTCTGCATTGTTTGGGATCTGTGTCGCACGTCGGTGCGTTTCAGCCCGAGTACCATCACCATCACCATTACTAAAGGCACCATCTGCACTCCTCCATGTTTAATAATTTTATTTTTTCTCCAATCCATCAACAAATCAGAAGGGAACCAAAATGTAATGTCTCTATGCAGCTTGTATAATGAGCAACAAACTTTCTTGTGTCCTTAAATGTCTTCAAACAGTTTGGACTCTGTGCCACAACATATTCTAAGAAGTATACTTGTCTCATTTTGAGCTTTTCTTTGCAGCACTTGTTGAAAATTTGTTGCAGCATGACAGTTTTATAAGCTTTCTCACAACACTTATAAATGTTCTCTTCTTTTTTCTCTCTAACTTCTATACATCTGTTCATCCTGACCCATGTTGATTACAGATGACACTGCAGGTCACAGCATTTCTGGGAAATCAGCCTGTTTCTCCAAAGCACCGCCTCATGTAGATGAATAAACATTAGGGGGTGTTTCTCTCTCAGAGAGTATATAACAGGTGAAACCACAGCACACAGCTTCAGAGGACTGCATCTGATTCTCCTGTGAGTAAACATGTATGTTCTTCATTTCTGAAATGCTGCAAACTGATCTGCTTCATGTCTTTGTTGATGAATCTGTATCTGCTCCTTTGAACATTTTCTGAAAGAGTAACTGCTGAGGGTGAACATATTTTGACCTGGTTAAAGACGTATAAGACATAATGTCATATAATAATACAAGAAAAACAGAGTCATGAGTAAATCTGTTTGTCAGTACTGATGGGACAGCACAGGGTCCAGCAGTTGAACTGGACTGTTCTGAGATGCATGTTGGTGTTTAGGGGAAACAGTTGAGGGGGTTAAAAGGGGGTCCAGCAGTTTGGTGAGCAGTGATGTCTCTTTAAGAAAAGTTTCATTAAGTTAAGTCAAATTTATTTGATTCTTTTTGTCCAACATATTTGACACCTTTTAATATTTATTCTTGAATACATGTTTTCACCCTCTTCACTTTCTTTTTAACTCTTCTAAAACTGGATATTTAGTTTCTGTCAAGATTTCATGTTGTATTGAGAAATTAAACTTTATGCAAGTTTTGAGTTTTCAGTTTTTGTGACTGCTTAGTTGTTTCATTTCAGTAAGAACCTTAAGACCTTATCATCCTCAGGTAACAAGAAACACAGAGTAGAACTTCAACTTCTGTTTTTAAAATTTAATATTTAACTTAGGTAAATTAATGAACATTTCTAATTGACTTATTATGAGAGCTTGCCTCTCTGCTGAAGGGTAGGACTTTGAAACAGTTGTGATTAATTAATGACAACTTGTTTAATAGATGTTTTATTAGTTTAAGTAAACTAACACAAAACATGACAGCACGGTCTTTATCGGGTTTCAAAACTAAAGAAAAAGAAGCACACAGCTCACAATAGCAGCAATACATTTGAGTGTTAGATATCTTAACTAAATTAACTACATGTCAGAGGGAGAAAAAAGGAAAAAAATGTCTCTAACATATTTGTGAAGACAAAGTGTGGGTGCTCCTTCTGCAGGAACTTCCTCAGATCACTGTGAAGATGAGCTGAAAGGGTTTTCAAATGTTATAAAAATGTTGTTTCCCTTTAATCTAACAATGATGTATTTCATATAAGATGTTTTCCAATACCTGGATAATATGGGACATCCAGGGATAGTTGGTTCCTTCTTCTTTCTTACATTTCACACAGAGGGGAGAGGTCTGTGGATTCATTTTGTTCAGATAGTGTGGTGTTTGATGCACTCTGTCTAAAACTCTGTATTGACTCTCTGAGTCTATTGCTTATAGATAGTTTCTTATATAAATGCATCCAGCCGTGCCTCGGCATAAAGGTTTACCACCAAATGCTTTTCCCACGATTCACTGGTCCTGTCAACATTTATTATTCTTGTTAATTTCTTTCTTATAGAGATAATTTTAATTAAAATTGAGTAAAAAGTGTTCAGTTTAATTCAACAGTGGTTGGTCAAATGGAATATCAAGACCAGACTGAACAAATACCTGACTTAAAGAAGCCAAAGATGTGGCTGTGTGCTCTTCCATAATTAGTTTGGAGTCGATTGGATGACCAAAAATTGTTATTTTGACATGAGTCAGCTACAAATATACCAGCCACCAAATGTACTTTTCCCAACTCCAGGAGTGAAGGTTTTACTTTGAGTTAAAGGTTGTAATGCTGAAGAGAAACCTCTCTGTCTGGTGATGAACGTCAAATTTTTTAGATTTTAATTAATGAATTAATTTAAGCTATTTTATTAATGCAGGTAACAAACTAATATCAGTAAAGAGTAGGCTAAACAGAGAAACAGGGGCACTACACTGCTAGGGCGTGCCCGTGGTTTATACAGTTTAAACCAACTTGATATTATTCCACCATGATGAGCCCAATTTCTAAAAAATTGAAGACGTGCTATCCACCCCCTTTTCAGCTGTAAGATCTTCATCTTTACCTCTTGATTTCTGTTGTGTCAAATGAATTTTGAAAGAGACATATTAATGTCAGAAAGAACTGTTCTGTTCATAATCAGTTGGCGGCATTTGCATTGGGTTAAAAACAAGCACATTCATTTTGATCACTTATCCTCCCCATCCATGATGGTGGGAGATCGAACCATCAGACATGGTTGCTAATAACTGATGTCTTAGTTGGTATGAAACTTATAGAATTTTCTTATGCTTGTAGAAATTTTAATTCCTAAATAGGTGAAGTCAGAAACTGATGGTCTTCACAGGAAATGGGGAATACTGTCCCAGTCCTCAAAGCTACCCAATAGCAGGGCCTCTGGTTTGTTGTAGTTGATTTTGTTCCCTGAAATTTGGCCAGAGTGATTGATATGAGCTAACAATTTATTCAGCTCCAAGATTCTTTTGCAACTCCTGATGAGCTTTTGATATTTATTTGGCTTTGGAATGAAGACGTCACTTCATCAAATCCATAGTTAATAACTTCCTCTCAGTGTTTGGTATAGACCAGTCTCTGCAGTATGGACAGGAACAGTAACAGTTCATGTCTCTGAGGGACGGAGGAGTGAATGTGCCGACTGTGTGCTGCCACCTAGTGGAAGAAAGCTGAACTACCAAACTGCTGTAGTCCGTACTGTCTGACCCTTTAGGGGTCATGGGGCTGGACCCTTCCCTGATAATACACGCGTACATTTGGCCAATTTAAGATCTCATAATGAGCTTATTTGATTTTCACATTATAATTTTTTTAATCTTAAATTTATGGAAGTGCATCTAAATTCACAAATTAAGAGTTACTTTTGACAAGGAGGTCATGTTTCTGTCAGAGTTGGACAGTTTATGAGTAAATTTTGGTAGTGATCTGGATACAGTTTGAGGATTTGTAAGGATTTATGATTATTGTGTGAGAGAGCACTAGAACACAATTTAGATTTTAACTCATCTAAAAATGTCGTTGATGCCCCGGTGCAGGTTTTTTCTGTCACAGCACTTTTCACTCTTTAAACTTTTTTAAATATAACACAGATTTAAACAATACACCACAACACACTGATTATAAAAAAACCTTGTCACTGAAAGCAGTGTGTTACAAAATAATTTCACACAGTTGAAAATTCCTGCTGCTGGGTAATTAATTGAGATGTTTTCTAATAAGAGGATGGTCATAAAAATGGTCTCTATGTGTTTGGGTTTTTTTCATGTATGGAATAAATATTCCTTATTACATGATATGTCTTTTTTTAGTATTACCAAACGTCAGTATTGTGATTATATTTGTATACTTTACATTTGCAGATTTAATTTGTCCTCTCTAGGAGAAGAGAGTGTTTGTCCAGACCCGAGACAGTGAAGAACCAGCTGACTCCTGGTATGTATTTCATATCTGCTTCTTTCCATTCTCTTGTAAGATTTGTTCATTTTATTCTTCCATGCTAAGACACATTACTGCTTGCTATGATCACTGTTTGTTCAACAATTTCACTGTTCAGTTTTACGTGTTGTCTTAATGAAACTGTTACAATCATCTTAATTCTCAAGGTGGAGGACATTTTTTAGATGGCTAAGTTGAACATTTTGCTCAATTTTGGATTCTCTCCTAGAATTACACACAGCAGCCACTTCATTAGGTACACCTGTTCCACTGCCAATTACTGTAAATAAGTAATCAGATAACCACATGGCTGCAACTCAGTGCATTGAGGCATGTAGATATGATCAGGACAGCTTGCCATCAGAAAGGTAATGCAAGTGACTTTGAATGTGGCACGGCTGCAGATGGAACTGATTTCTTGCTTGGGTTTTCATACCCAGCTATATGTAGGGTTGAAAGGGATTGATCTGTTAAAGAGTGAAAATCCAATGAGCAGCAGTTTTTTGAGTGAAGAGGTCAGAGGGAAATGGCCAGAGTGGTTTATTCACTGAACTCCACAGTCAACAGATCTCAATCCAGTAGAGCAGCTTTGGAATGTGGTGCAGCAGAAGGTTCTCATCATGGATGTTTGGTGTACCTAAAAAATTTCCCTCTAATTTGATGCAATTAACAGGACAGTGAACTACAGTATTGCTCATATTCCGGAAAATATTAATATTAATTCATTTTGTCAACAGATTGAAAAATCATTTAGTCTTCCAGTTTAAAACAATTTAATTCTAATAACATGGTTACGTTTTCCACTGGTCTAGATCAACAATGGACCCTGAATCCTGCAGGACCCTCCAGGTGGCAGCACTCGGCCGACCATTTGCCCTGGGGATGCTGTACGACTGTCGGCAGGATTTACTCATTCCTGGTAAGAGTTCACTTGTAGATTACCAGAGGCCATAGGTATACTTTAACACATGATGGCCATCATGCACCCCTTGCTTAGGATCAGCGTGTCAGTTGTGCATGTTGTTTTAAGCTATGCAAGCTTCAGTCTACAAGTGTTTACCCTAGCTGTTTTGGCTTTGAAAAGCTGGGTGCCTGTGCCGGAATGAACATGGTCCATTTTTCAGGATCATCTATATTTATCAGTTTCTTTGTTTATTCATTCATTATATCTATCTATCATTTTCTATTTTTTCATTCATTTTATCTATCAATTTGTCAATCATTTCTCTTTATTCATTCATTTGTCTGTTGATCCATATTAATCAGGTTTTATTCATTCATCTACCTTTCTATCTATATATTCTATCAATATACTCACCAAGTTTAGTCCTTTACTGCCATGCAGAGTATCTCAGGTCTCACAGACATGCTGGATCAAAGCCAGACTGATGGTGGTGACCGGTCTGCAGCAGATTCATAATTTATGACCCTTCGAAGTCATCATTGGACAAAAACGTCCTCTCCCAAAACTGCTGTTAATTACAGATTCTTTTTTTTTTCTCAAATAATTCAATCTTCAGACGTAATTAGGGATTTAATGGTATGAAAATGTCATAACACAGTTATTGTGACCAAAATTATCACAGTGATTATTTAGATGTTGTTATTAGGGCTGGGTTAAAAAAATCGATATAATGGATTTAAATCGATTTTCCTTTAACTGGTTCATAATCGATCCATAAAATCCAAAGTTCGATCTTTTAACTTAGATAGTTTTTTCTTCTTTGGATGTGCAGAAAAGTAATATGCAGAAAATGCATTAATGCATATCATTAAGATATGATTAATGTAACTGTTTTGGGTTTAGTTCTTCATATTAAACCAATTTTTAATGATGTACCAGGTCAAAAGGTCACTTTTTAAATTTACAGCACTATTTTAACTAAGAAGTCTCAGACTGAATAAATATCAATTTGAATCGTGAATCCAATCGATTTGAGACCTTGTAATATCGAATCGAATCGATCCAGAAAATCTGAATCGATACCCAGCCCTAGTTATTATCAGTTATTATTATCACGGTATTAATCACTGTTGTCACTGTTGAACCAGACAGGAAGTCAGCTTGTAGAGTATTCGGAAGTTTTAACATACAACAAACTCTCAAACTTAATTCCTCAATAGTCTGTCATTACGTCAGAAGCGGAGGCACAAGCATCATGTCAGCAGTTGGTCAGAGGGTCCCAGAGGCAACACAACACCACAGGCGAAGAAAAGTGACTCAGAGAGGTACAAACATATAAAACATAGTTTACATGACACAAAACATGTTTTCTACGAGGATATAGGCAGACAGAAGTGGAATAAATCACAAAGCTGGATGGTTGAGACCGGGAAAGGCACCTTAGAGAAGTGACATGAGGTGTTGTCTTTTCTCAATCTGTAACATGTTTTATGAGTGCGTGACATCGGTATTCTCATGAGAGCCGACACTCCAGGGATCAGCCCTCCCCATACAGGGCTGTGTGCTGCACTGTGGCTCCGTGGGGTTTGTCTGTTGGAACAAGACCACAGCGCTGCGCTTTTGAGTTCTGTGGAATTTGGGGATTACTCTCACCGGCTCAGTCAGCTCACTTAACCAGAGTTACAGTAGTTTTTTCTTTCACCGCAGCTTCCTGTTTTAGACAGAGTGACCATCTTTAATGTTTCCTCTCAACAACTTGGTAAATCTGTTCTGAGGGGGAAAATGTCTGTTATTTTGTTTGTGAGGGCACACACTGCAGTACTTTTACTTTCAGAGGCCAATTGTAAACTGTGCATACACGCCTCCCTCTGTGAGGGACCATGGCTGCTTTACTGAGGAGCAGACACACATAGTTCAGGCTTTTCCTGGCAATGAGCAGCATCACCTTGAGCTATGGATACAGTGTGGCAACCAAACATGGTTATAGAGGTTATTAAAACAGGAAACGGATATACCACAGATTACCGATTTACCAGTTATCATTACACCCCAGGTCCAATCAAAAATACTAAATATTTATTTTATTCAAACCCAATAAATGACAGTTTGTTACACGATGTCACTGTTTTTTGCAAAAAATGAGTGATTTTCAATATAATGAATGATAGAGGGCTGGGGATTTTTTTTAAAGCTCACGTTTAAATATAGATATTATTAGTGATAAAACTGATTCCAATCATTGTTATTTTTTGCAGTGTCAGGTTCTAACTTATTACCCTTTCAGGTAAATAGGACAAATCAGGACCCATTGAGTCCCATTATACCCATTGTTTTAAAATTGCACAGTCATTACACAATATAGTCATGCATGCTCTAATTTCAGGGTTTCATTTTGAAGAAAAATAGTAAAAACTGCAGTTTTTACTGTCTAGCATGAGATGGAACACATTTCTCATTGTATGTCTATGGATAAAACAATGGTTATTTCTTAATGGTTAAAACAAATATGAAAATGCACTACTGTTTTCCACTTTATACAATTTTAAAATCAGCATTTTATTTATCAATATAAGCATTTATCATCCACGTTGCAACTATTTTGTAAACCTTAATCTGCACTCAGAATCCGCTGAACAAAGAAGACACAGGGGGGATGTTCCATACATTGTTTTAAAAGTGTGCATCAGATTTGCAAAGATGTAAATTTTGTATTTTTGTTGAATTCATGTCATTTCAAATAGCTTTTGAATTATAATTTTCTTTTCAAAAAGAAATTGGTGGATATCCCCTGAAAATGTCAAGTGGTATCTCCGCAACAGAAAGATAAATATTAAATCTTTAATTCCACGTAGAGTATGCAAGACATAATTTTTAATTTATTGTTTGATAACACATTTTTAAGGATTATTTTAAAATTCAGTTGTATGCGTTATTGCAATTCAGAGCAGGACCAATACTGAAAATCACTTTGCGTTTTCTAAATGTTTGACAAATTATGTATACACTGTTCAAAATGTTTTAGTTCATTGCAAATTATTCCCCATTAATTTTCTTGTAAATTGAAATATTTTTATGAAATTTACTGGTTACAACAGTTAGAAATAGCTATACCACATTACCATGTTGCTTTTACAGAGTAAACTAGCATTGAAATTAAAGCATGACAGTCACGAAGTTTAGTTGAACTTGTGCTCTTTATTATTTTCAATAAAGATAAACCAGCAAAAACAAGACTTGGGTGTTTTCCAAGAATGAATTTAAGAATTAATAAATTGCCCTTGGGGCAGGATCTGCAGGGGTTCATGCTCTGTGTTGAACCACTCTTTCCTTGCTTGATAATGGCATCTATTAGGTGCTAATAGAAGAGGCTCTAGTATATTGCAATATTCATGACAAAATAGAAACTTAATAAATGTAGTTTTACAGATCTAAATCTTAATATCTGACAAACATTTGTTGTTTTTGGAATGCCATTTCCATTTAAAGCTTTTCATTTCAACATTGTCATTGTTCGTCCACAGCTGCTACATTTATGACATTAATTGTATTCTTGTATACAAACCTGATCAAAATCTTAAGACCAGTTGAAAAATTGCTAGTTTGCATTTTGCACATTTGGACCTTAATGAGGTTTTAAGTTGAGCTACAATATGCAAAAAAAGAAGGGGAAGTGGGACAAAAATCACTTTGTACAAGTAATTTATTGAAAAGAATAAGTAAACTGAAATAGGCTGTTCAAATCAGCTGATCAAAAGTTTAAGACCACAGGCTATTAAAGCCAAAATCTCTTCAAATTTTTCATTTTCTGTCAGGCATTCACACGGTCATGCCCTCCTGATGGCTAAAGCTAAGAAGCTTTCTCTTCTTGAACGTGGTCCGATCCTCAAGCTACATAAGTAAGGCCTCTCGCAGCGTGCCATTGCTGCTGAGGTTGGACGCAGTCAGGCAGTCATTCTAAATTTTTTGAAAGATCCTGAGCATTATGGAACAAAAAAGTCAAGTGGTAGACCCAAAAAAATTACATCTGCGCTGAGCCGGAGGATCTGATCAAGACACAGGGCGGTCCTCGACCCAAATTAAGGCCCTTACTGGTGCCGATTGCAGCGCAATAACCATCAGACGGCATCTGCGGGAAAAGGGTTTCAAAAACAAAAAAAACAAATTCAAAGACCTCATCTCCTTCAACGCCACAAAACTGCCCGTTTAGACTTTGCCAGGGAGCATCAAACATGGGACACTGAAAGGTGGAAAAAAGTTTTATTCTCTGATGAGAAAAAATGTAACCTTGACGGTCCAGATGGCTTCAACATTACTGGCATGACAAGGAGATCCCACCTGAGATGTTTTCTACCCGGCACAGTGGAGGGAGGTCCATCATGATCTGGGGTGCTTTTTCATTCAGTGAACACTGGAGCTTCAGGTGGTGCAGGGTCGTCAAACGGCGGCTGGTTACGTGCAGATGTTGCAGAGGGCATCCCTCATGACTGAGGGCCCTCGTCTGTGTGGTAACAGCTGGGTTTTTCAACAGGACAACGCTGCAGTTCACAATGCTCGCTTGACCAAGGACTTCTTCAGGGAGAAGAACATCACTCTTTTGGACCATACCGCATGTTCCCCTGATTTTAATCCCATAGAGAACATTTGGGGATGGAGGTCAAGGGAAGTTTATAAAAATGGCCGTCAGTTCCAGGCAGTTGATGCCCTTTGTGAAGCCATCTTCATCACTTGGAGCAATGTTCCCAAAAGCTTCCTGACAACACTCGCATCAAGCATGCCCAAAAATGTTTTTGAAGTAATTAACAAGAACGGTGGAGCTACTCATGACTGAGTCCTACTGAGAATTTTTTTTTTTTCTGGTTTGGAAAGTTTTTTGTAATTTTTTGAGCGATGGTCTTAAACTTCTGATCAGCTCTCCTGAACAGCTTATTTCAGTTTACTTGTTGTTTTCAATAAATTACTTTTTCAAAGTGCTTTTTGTCACACTCCCCCTTCTTGCTTTTGCATATTGTAGCTCTGTTTAAAACCTCATCAAGGTCCAAATGTGCAAAATGCATATTCTAGCAATTTTTCAACTGGTCTTAAGATTTTGATCAGGCCTGTAAAGAGCTTTAAGTTTAAAGTGAATAGAATACAAATATGCATCAATTATATAGTTAATATGTATGAAGGCAAAAAAAATAAAGCCATGCAGAAAATTAAGTCCTGTTTCCACCATAGGGTTCAGTTCGGTTTGTCTCGGTACGGCTCACTTTTTGTGGCGTTTCCATAGCCTAAAACCGGGACAGGACCCCTTATAAGCGAACCGTACCGTCTGCTGGGTTGCCAAGCATACCAGTCTGACCCCAAGAGGTGGAGGTTGAAACAATGCAGTCCGTTGATTGGCCGAAGGAGAAGTCACTTCTCGTGCAACAGCGGAACAACACATAGCCCCGCCATGTTTAGATCTCCTCTCGTCTTTGTGAAGGTAACTCTTGTGGCAAACAGTCTTCTCTGAAACAAAGCTTAATTGCACTTTGTAACAGAAAGCCACATGCTGATCACAAAAAGAAGAATTTGCTGGATATCTTCCATCGTTGCTATTTGTTTACCGTGTCACGTTTTTTTCTTCATTGTATTTAAGAGCCAGGTACACAGTGTCGTGCTGCTTTGACGTCATGCTTTTGACATCTGGCTTATACGCCTACCAAGTAGGGTTCGGTTGGCTGTGGAAACGCAAACAGGATCAGGCTTTACTGATCCAGCCTGAGCCAAACCATGCCAATCCACACCGGACCACTTGGAAACAGGGCTTGTCACTAACCTTCAAAAGATTTAATAGTTATTAGTTGATAAATCATCCCTTTTTTAAAGGGACTGTGAGGAGAATCTATTACCGGCGACACAAGACTCTGCTACCCATGAGCACGCGCGGCAACTGTTGTAATGCTGCATTCCAGTAACCTCCAAACTGGGAGTGACATCATCTCCGACTTATCAGCGTTTCAGTTGAAGTCTGAAGAAAACATGCCGATCTACCAGGCTATTGTTAGCTGTTGTTAGCACGTCCTGCGTTGTTGTTCACAAATATCACATGAAGAATGTGATTATCACTATGGCAGCATTTTTGTAAATATAAGTCTAACAATACTATGTATACAGCTGATCTAGAGCGACACACCCCAGTCAGAAGTGCAAATAAATGGATTATTACAGGAGCTAAATAACTGTTCACACTGGGGGCATCCATCTTCCATTGTCAACTCGGGGGTGACGAGTTTCCAAGAAGGAAATTGAATTTTTTTTTTGTTGAATTTGAATTTATTTAGGATAGCCCCTTGAGATGCAGCATCTCGTTTTCGAGGGGGTCCCAACAAAAATACACACAAATACAAAAATAACACATAAACATACATATCAATAATACACAAACACAAAATGTACATTACAGTAATACACAAAACACACTGCTCTACAACTTCCACAGCCCCCACACCCATGCCCTTCACTCCTTCCACCCCATCACCACTTCACAAAAGAAAAAAAAAAAAAAAATAGAATAAATAATAGAAAAATTGTGCCTGCGCTTATGCACAGTCCCAATGCAATAATGAAATAACATCTGATGGGTCACCACCTTTGAAGATAGGAACAACCCGGGCACATTTCCATATGGAAGGAATACAATATGTGGTAAGGGAGAGATTAAACAAATCAGCCAGAGGATACATCAGTATGTGAGCAGCAAGCAAGTTTTACAAATTTAGCCTCTAAGCCATCTGGACCAGCACAACAGCTTTCTTTCAATTCACAGATGACATTGTACACATCAAGCGGCATAATTTTCTTGAAAGAAAACAACCTATTTTGATGAGAGGGAGCAATCTGGTCAGTCAAAGTAAAGGGGGTAAGAGGCCGTACACGAGAGACAGATGAAAAGTGTTCATTGAAAGTATTGGAGATGAGAGAGGGATCAGAAACAGTGTTACTGTTGACATGAAGCTGATTGATAGAGCTTTTGCTACTTTTGTTGAGAACAGTATTCAAATGACTCCAGAATTGCCTAGGGTTGTGAAAATCCTGAGAAAACTTGTCATGATAGTAAACAGATTTGGCATTCCTTGATTTGGTTTTGCATTGATTCCTTAAAAGTCTGTATGTTTCCCAGTCATTGGGTTGCTTGGATAAACGATATTTCACCCAAGCCATATCCCTCTCCTTGAAGAGGCTTATAAGATCAGAATTAATCCAGGGTAGGTGTGTACCTTTAACTCTAATAGTTCTCAAGGGGGCATGTTTATTTATTACATTCATCACTTCACAACAAAAGAAGTCCCAGGCATCCTCAACATATGGAATTAATTGAAATCTTTCCCAGTTAATATTGATCAGATCATATATGAAAAGGTCTAAATTCATTTTTTTACACAGTCTAAATTCAATGTATTTCGATGGAGAATGAGGAATTTTAATTTTCCAAACACAATATATAATACAATGATCACTAAAGCAGTCAGACAGTACTCCAGATTTAATGATCCTGTCAGGATTAGTAACAAGTATCCAGTCTAGTAAGGATGACGACCGAGGATCAACTCTAGTGGGTTCATTTATTAACTGGGTGAAGTTTGCACCATGAAATAAATGCTTATCATTTGTTGAAGAGTGGCTAAGCCAATTGCTATTAAAATCACCCAAAACAATTATTTCGTTGCGTTTCTCAAAGGAGTTGATAGTTGACAAGATAGACTTAGTAGAGTCAACTGGGGCTGAGGGAGGTTATATGTTACCAATTGTTAATATTTTGTTTTCATGAAAGATGATATGGATAAAAAGACATTCAAAGTCAACAGGTTTGACATGAGGGGTGATACATTTTGAGTTAAGATGAGAGGCAACATAAGTTGCCACACCGCCTCCTTAAGAAGCCCTGTCAGCTCTATAAAGCACAAAATTGTCAATTTTTAATTCATTATCAGGAATTCTGTCATGCAGCCAAGTCTCAGAAAGTGTAATAATACTTGGCTGATGGACTTTGACCCAGGTTCTGATAAGATCAATTTTTGGGGCAAGGCTCCTAACATTGAGATGAATAATCTTTAAACCTTTTATAAGGTCAATTTTCCCTTATGTAAGGAGTATGGATATGGGAAACTGGTGGGGTGGGGTGGGGGGGAAGGGGGATGGGGGGTGTGATGGGCTGGGATAAGATGGGGTACAAGAGCAGATGAGACATGAGACAAACACACAGACATACACAAACAAACACAAAAGACAGACAAGCAGATAAAGATATTAACCAAATGAGGATAAGTAACCACCTCAGGCTGCATGAACAATTAATATTTACTTATGAAAGGGCCGTCATAACAAGGCATACCTAACAACAGAAATATGCAGAGAGCACATAATGCACATAAATCGACCACAGATGAACAAAATATATGCCAGTAAGTGAAACATAAGGACGGGCAAGATTCAGTTCATTAACTAAAAATGTCCAGATCGAGTTTTACGACAGGGATCTGCAGCGTGTATTTTGCGACAGATGACGTCAAATAATCACTTTACGGCAATTTACGGCAAACAAGTCTCATGCACCATAGTGCTCTCCGCTGAGGACAGGAAAATAAAGTTCAGTTAAATTTTTCTGCGAAGCATCCCAACGACAAATGATAAAACTGAGATCGAATGAGCAGCAAAGTCAGTTCAGGTCACTTGGCGATGCCAAAGGAAAAAATCATGAGTTAATTAAACGAAAAATAGGACGAATGGATCTACTCACAACCCTAACATGGAGAGGAGGAGAGGGAGAGGTCGTGAAGAAGAGTTTCAGCTTCTTCAGGAGATTGAAACATCTTCGCTTTTCCGTCTACCATCACTCTCAGTGTAGAGGGATACAGCAGGGAATATTTGAAGTCTGCAGCACGAAGTTTCTTTTTAATGGGATCAAACTGACGTCGTTTGTGGATGAGAGCAGCACTGAAGTCGGGGAACATATGGACCCTGGCACCCATGTACATGAGATCTCCTCTCTCCCTGGCCAACCGTAGAACTTTCAGCTTGTCTTGAAAGTGTAAAAACTTTACCAAGATGGGACGAGGAGTAGACCTATTGCTGGTGGTGAAGGCTGGAGAGCGATGAGCCCTTTCAATGACAGGTACCGTGGGGAAATTGTCCTTGCCAAGGAGTTTAAGGATTAAGTCACTTAAAAAGGCAATCATGTCCTTGCCTTCACGCCGCTCGGGGATATTAATGAAGCGGAGATTTGAGGAGCGGCTCCTGTTTTCAGCTTCATCAGCTTTTTCTTTCAGGTATGCATTTTCTTTTTCCAGTGTTTCCACGCGCCTCGTCAGATCAGAGATGTTGTCTTCAATAGATCCAACCCGGTGTTCCAGCTTGGTAACGTGGTCATTTAGAGTGGATAAAACTCCTTGAATATTGTTCAAACCCGTTTGTACAATATCAAGTTTTTGGTCAAAGTGAGCCAGTAATTCAGATTTGATGCTCTGAATTGCATCAAAAAGCATAGAGACCTCGGGTTGCTGCATGGCGAGGGTCAAACAAATCCAGAAGATCTGGGAGTAAATGCTCTCACAAAAACGGAGATAAAAAGCTGCAACTCCAAAAAAGTCCTCAGGAATCAATTCACCATTGAATTTAGGGCATCAGAATTAAAGAGAAATTGTGGAGAACCCAAAATTTTACAGAAGCAGAATGAGGTGAGCAACAGAGGTTCAGGCTACTGCGGCCATCTTGCCCGTCCTGACTTTCGACTTCAGGGGATGTTCCAGCTGCAGCTTTCTACTCAGAACTTGGAAATTCCTACTTCTGACTACAACTGGAACGCACCACAACATGTTACCGAAGCCAAAGCGTGTGTTTGTTGTGTTGTAGCTCGGACCTTCCTCAGAATTCTGCATTGATTTACAGCTTCTTTTTTCAACAAATTACAGAATGCAAAGCGACGAGGTAATCTTCTCTTTCTAGTTACGTAGCGGTAGTTTTTGATGTGTGACATCAAGCGATTTTTGAAAAACTTAGTATCGTAGTTTTGTAGCCGGCTATATATAGCTACTTACAGCCCAGTGCTCTAAGACTTGTCCGAATAATATAAATTTGCTCTAGTTTTAATTGTCTTGTTCCTGAAGTTGAGTATCCAGGCCAGGCCAGTCCTGTCTGACCCGACCGTGAAGCTAAGGAATAGCATTTATAGATAATCTATTTTGATGCTATAAAACGCATCTTAAAGTGTGTATTTCCATCAGACATATATCTAAACGTGAGATGTTTTTGCAATTACTTAGAAACTCCTCACAGTCCCTTTAAGAAATCGAACACTTAGCACTTAAAACTAGTTCCTCGTAGGAACTTAGTTCACATTTTATCTTTACTTGGCGTCAACAATTTATGTTATTTGCCAACATCAAATGGTGTCAATGGATACACGATTCGATACTTCAATCAAAACTCAACCTTACATGCACTATGATGGACACCTATGTAAGCACATGGCCTTGATTTGAAAATTCCGACACAATTTTTTAAAAATAAATTCTTTAACAGTTATTATGAATTCTAAAATGGATTTCTAACGTCATACCATCTGACATGCAACCCTAAGGACACCTGACCATACCTTTTAAAGGTCCAGTAATCAAGATTTCAAGGAGAGCTAACCTTGGCATGAATCAGCAAGGTTAATCAGGGGTCCTTTGTGTAATCATTTCTTGCCATACAATCTTCTTACAAAAATGAACACAATGGCTGCTTAAATGCCAGTTACACTGAGATGGCAATTTATATAGTCCACTTTGTTCCATTTGTTTTACTGTACCGTCTTCTCCCGCTTATCCGTGGTCAAGTTGCGGGGACAGCAGCCTAAGCAGGGAAGCCCAGACTTCCCTCTCCCCGGCCACCTCGTCCAGCTCTTCCCGGGGGATCCCAAGGCGTTACAATTCCAGCTGGGAGACATAGTGTCTCCAGCGTGTCCTGGGTCTTCCACGGGGTTGCCTACCGGTGGGACGTGCCTGGAACACCTCACCAGGGAGGTGTCCAGGAGGCATCCTGAGCAGATGCTCGAGCCACCTCATCTGGCTCCTCTCAACGCGAAGGAGCAGCGGCTGTACTCCGAGCTCCTCCCGAATGACCCAACTTCTCACCCTATCTCAAAGGGAGAGCCTGGCCACCCTGCAAAGGAAGCCCATTTCAGCCTCTTGTACTCGTGATCTTGTTTTCTCAGTCACAACCCACAGCTCATAACTGTCAATGAGGATAGGGGTGAAGATCGACCGGTAAACCGAGAGCTTTGCTTTCCGGTTCAGCTCCCTTTTTACCATGACAGACCGGTGCAGTGCTCGCATTACTGCTGATGCCGCACCGATCTGCCTATCGATCTCTCGATCCATCCTTCCTCCGCTCATGAACAAGACTCCGAGGTACTTGAACTCCTCCACTTGTGGCAGGATCTCGTCCCCGACCAGTGAGAGCTGGAGGGCATGGTCCAATGACGCCCACAGGACCACATCATCTGCAAAAAGCAGAGACCCAATCCTGAGGTCACCAAACCGTAACCCCTCAACGCCCTGGCTGTGCCTAGAAATTCTGTCCATAAAAGTTATGAACAGAATCGGTGACAAAGGGCAGCCCTGGCCGAGTCCAACCCTCACTGGGAACGACTCAGATGTACTGCTAGCAATGCGGACCAGACTCTGACACCGGTCATACAGGGAACAGACGGCCCGTATCAGGGGGTCCGTGACCCCATACTCCCGGAGCACCCCCCACAGGACTCCACGAGGGACACGGTCGAATGCCTTCTCCAAGTCCCCAAAACACATGTAGACAAAACACATGTGGGCAAACTCCCATGCACCCTCGAGCACCCTACTGAGGGTGAAGAGCTGGGGTTAAACAAGAAAATGCTGGATTATGCCTCGCTAGGTGACAATTTGATGAAAACAAAATCCACAAAACAAACAAAACAACTATACAAGAAGCTGTATCGTTATTTGCAAAATGAAAGGTCCTTAACAAAAAGTATTTTTGCAAGATTTACATAGTGCTCCTGTTGAGTCATGATGGAGACTGCTTCAAGGTATGTTTACACAAAGACTGTGACTTAAAACACAAAGATTTTTCTTTTGCGTAAAGTCAGTCTGCATCCAGACAGACGCTGAAACGAATGAAAACAGTCTAGTATGGATGCCATGGATGCCAGCTCAGTAGATGGCGATGTAGCTTTGCATAGACGCAAACATCACATGTACGAAGAAGAAAAACTTTTCACAAACAACAGTGGATGCAGGAGTTTCTTTTCTGGACAACAAATCTGTCTGGATAGTTTTGTCTGGAAAACAAACTGAGCCCGGTAAGCAGCACACATGTTACTTTGAAGACTGCCGAGGCTGCTGTTGTTCCTGGTATGCACATGCAGCCTTCATGTAAAAGAGTACTGCCCAAGTGGTGATGTCAGAGTTTAACCCTGGATTCAGGTTTACATGGCACTGCATGACGAGTGTATTAAAAACTATCCACTCTGGACCCTGGTTTCAAATGTTTCTGGATTCAGGCACTTGGTAAAGAGTTCCCATGTGAATGCAAGGCCAAAACACAATGAAAAGTTATTGGATTTGACTGTTTTAGGCCTTTTGTGAACAGCCCCTAAGTGTTAGGTTATTCTGTATGGTTTCTACATGCAATGCAGTGTGCCTTTTAATGTGATGCAACTTATGTATGCCATGTTGGCTCTGTTCTTCATCACAGTGAAACAAAGTTGAAATGATTTTTTTGTGTTAAACTTTTAAACTAAAAAGACACAAAATAAGCTAACAATAAAAATAATTCCCAACCTTCCACCACCACCCCTTGAGCCTGGATCTCTTCACACTGTTCACAGGGCACTAGAGTTTAAATAGTCAAATGGCTATATATATGGATAGATACAGTATACGGTGGTTATAACATCCTAAGTTATAAGTTTTGATTTCCGATAGAGGAATCAAATTGAGTACTTTCAACCAGAGAAATTGTTATGACATTTTTGGTCTTGAATTTTATTTGCTGAGGTCTTGAAGTTTTATGTTTAAACTTTTCATGTCCTGACAAAAGAGGTGCACTATAAAAGTGCGATTACAAAGAGTATAACCCCCCCCCCCCCCCACCCCCTGAACCCAATAGCAAATTACGTCCACATGTATACTCATGTTATTCAAGCATGAAGTAGTGTACATAATGTTTTATAATAAGTTTAACAAACGCTCTGGGGTCTCAACAGACAGGAACCAGGGGGGCCACTGTGCTTTATCCACACTCCTAAGTCACCCAAACAAGGAATCAATGTGGCTGTGTGGCGAGCAGGCACAAAGACAGGCACATTATGTTGACCCTCTGGAGAATGAGATTACTAGAAAGCTATCAACATAATTAATCAGTTGTCTCCAGGTTCTATAAAATGTATCAGAGGAGCCTCTCAACAACAATTTTATTTTTTCCAGTTAAAGAAGAGACACAACATCCTGCAGCCAGAACTGAAAAGAAGGTGGTACAGAGGCTTTCCATAGTAAGAGCAGTCTTCTACATGCAATTAGTGAGGTAAAGACTGTAACAGTTCTTTGCCTTATTGTTGTGGAGATTTGGTCTTGAAAAATATTAAATTTGACTTTCAATATGGTTCAAGAACTCTGCTTTTAAAGCCACAGGGCACCTCTGGCAAAGACTTCTGTCAGAGGATCCTCCCCGGTTACATCAAGGCAAAAGAAAGACATTAAAAGCTATTTTATCCAGAAAACTGAGTTTCATGTTCCTGATATGTGCTGACTGGGTGGTTTTAAGTCTTTTAAAATGACGCTGATGTTTTTGCACCATTAAACATGTGCCGTCAATCCGTGTCTTGCTGACTACATTTTCTGAGGTAAAAGGTCAATGTGAAGCAGTTTTGTTGTCATCTTACTGTATCGTACCATCTTCTGTGGCTTATCCATTGTCGGGTCGCGGGGACAGCAGCCTGAGCACAGAAGCCCAGACTTCCCTTTCCCCGGCTGCTTTGCCCAGTTCTTCCCAGGGGATCCAGAGGCGTTCCAGGCCAGCTGGGAGACATAGTCTCTCCAGCGTGTCCTGGGTCTTCCATGAGGCTGCCTACCAGTGAGATGTGCCCAGAACACCTCACCAGGGAGGCGTCCAGGAGGCATCCTGAGCAGATGCCTGGGCCACCTCAGCTGGCTCCTCTCAAAGTGGAGAAGCGGCGGCTCTAGTCTGAGCCCCTCCCGGATGATCGAACTTCTCACCCTATCTCTAAGGGTAGCCTGGCCACCCTGCAAAGGAAGCCCATTTCAGCCGCTTGTTCTCGTGATCTCGTTTTCTCAGTCACAACCCACAGCTCGTGACCGTAAATGAGGATAGGGGTGAAGATCGACCAGTAAATCAAGAGCTGTGCTTTCCGGTTCAGCTCCCTTTATACCACGACAGACCGGTGCAGAGCCCACATTACTGCTGACACGGCACCGATCTGCCTATTGATCTCTCGATCCATCCTTCCTCCGCTCATGAACAAGACTCCGAGGTACTTGAACTCCTCCACTTATGGCAGAATCTCATCCCAGACCTGATGAGGGCACTCCACCCTCTCCCAGGCAAGGCCCATGGACTTGAAGGTGCTGATTCTCATCCCAAGTAAAAGTGAAAAAGTAATTTATTGAAAACAACAAGTAATCTGAAATAGGCTGTTTATCAACTGATCAAAAGACCATCGCTTAAAAAAATTACAAAAACTCTCCAAACCAGAACAAAAATGTTTCTCAGTAGGACTCAGTCATGAGTAGCTCCACCGTTCTTGTTAATCACTTCAAAAATTTGTTTGGGCATGCTTGATGCAAGTATTTCCAGGGAGCTTTTGGGAAAATTGTGATGAAGATGGTTTCTCGAAGGGCATCAACTGTCTGGAACTGATGGCCATTTTTATAAACTTCCCTTGCCATCCATCCCCAAATGTTCTCTATGGGATTTAAATCAGGGGAACATGCGGGATGGTCCAAAATAGTGATGTTCTTCTCCCTGAAGAAGTCCTTGGTCAAGCGAGCATTGTGAACTGCAGCGTTGTCCTGTTGAAAAAAACAGCTGTTACCACACAGACGAGGGCCCTCAGTCATGAGGGATGCCGCTGCAACATCTGCACGTAGCCAGCCGCCGTTTGACGACCCTGCACCACCTGAAGCTCCAGTGTTCCACTGAATGAAAAAAGCACCCAGATCATGATGGACCCCCCTCCACTGTGCCGGGTAGAAAACGTCTCAGGTGGAATCTCCTTGTCATGCCAGTAACGTTGAAGCCATCTGGACCGTCAAGGTTACATTTTTTCTCATCAGAGAATAAAACTTTTTTTCCACCTTTCAGTGTCCCATGTTTGATGCTCCCTGGCAAAGTCTAAACGGGCAGTTTTGTGGTGCTGAAGGAGACGAGGTCTTTGAATTGTTTTTTTGTTTTTGAAACCCTTTTCCCGCAGATGCCGTCTGATGGTTGTTGTGCTGCAGTCGGCACCAGTAAGGGCCTTAATTTGGGTCGAGGACCGACCTGTATCTTGACGGACAGCCAATCGGATCCTCCAGCTCAGCACAGATGTAATTTTTTTGGGTCTACCACTTGATTTATTTTGTTCCATAATGCTCAGGATCTTTCAAAAAATTTAGAATGACTGTCAGCAGCAATGGCACACTGCGAGAGGCCTTGCTTATGCAGCTCAATGATCCGACCACGTTCAAGAAGAGAAAGCTTCTTAGCTTTAGCCATCAGGAGGGCATGACCGTGTGAATGCCTGACAGAAAATGAAAACTTTGAGCAGATTTTGGATTTAATAGCCTGTGGTCTTTTTTGATCAGCTGATAAACAGCTTATTTCAGTTTACTTGTTTTCAATAAATTACTTTTTCAAAGTGCTTTTTGTCACACTTCCTCTTCTTGCTTTTGCATATTGTAGCTCTATTTAAAACCTCATTATGGTCCAAATGTGCAAAATGCATATTCTGGCAATTTTTCAACTGGTCTTAAGATTTTTATCATGTCTGTACAAGCACAGATCACTCCATCTTTTTCTTCTGCAGTTCCCTGCCTTCCTCACCTAATCATCCTGGACAAGTTCTCCCCAATCTCCCTACAAGAGCTAAAGAATCTGGTTAGAACTATGAAAACTTCCTCTAGTCCCTTTGACAAATTGCCTACCCATCTACTTAATCTGAAAAAAATAACTCCATTAGCCCTTACATTCTTTCAGTTATCAACAAGTTCATTAGATTCTGGACATGTACCTTCCTATTTCAAACATGTCCCCATACAACCACTTCTCAATAAAACAAATCTGGACCCCTCTCTGCCCCAGAATTACAGGCCCATTCCACAGAAACAGCTCTTCTTAGAGTTTTCATTGACCTTCTACTTAGCAGTGACAAAGGAACATGTTCTGTGTTGGTTTTATTGGATCTCAGTGCAGCATTTGACACTGTGGATCATGATGTTTTAATTAATAGACTAAGGCAGTGGGTGGGCATTTCTGGCTCTGCCTTTGATTGTTTCTCCTCCTACCTGTCACAGAGAACATGCTCTGTTACTGTCAATCCCCACAACTCTTCTAATTCCCCCGTAGTTTGTGGAGTTCCTCAAGGCCCAGTCCTTGGCCCAATATTATTTTCTCTGCTGTCCTTTTCACCGCATGATTGCTCTCAAGTGTCAAGCCTACTCAGTTGTTTAAGTGCCATTACAGACTGGATGTCAGATAATTCATTATAACCCAACTCTGACAAAAAGAGGTCCTTGTCTTGGCCCCAGAGAGCTTAGTGCCAGACATACTTGAGAAACTGGGAACCCTGTCCACTTTTGCAAAACAAACTCTATTAAATCTTGGTGTTTCTTTTAGCTACTCACTATCTCTAGGTCATCATGTCAATAACCTGGTCTGTTCTTGTTTTTTTCATGTCAGAAATATTGCACGACTCAGCAACATTGTTTCTACAGCTCAAATGGAGATTGGTTTTTCACACATTCATTCTTCAAATTTAGACTACTGTAACTCACTTTTCACCTGTTTCAGTAAACCATCCATAAACCGCCAACAATTAGTACGCTGCAGCCAGACTACTTACCAGGTCTCCAAAAAGGTCATATGTCACACCAATTCTGTTTTCACTCCACTGGCTTCCCAAACATTTCAGAATACAATTTAAGATACTTTTGCTCACTTTCCAAAACCCTCCATGATCAGGCTCCAGCATACTACACAGAACATTTAAAACACTACATTCCTGGGAGGTCTCTCCGGTCCACACAGCAAGACCTGTTGGTTGTTCCACACTCCAGACTTAGAACAAAAGGTGACTGTGCTTTTAGTTTCATGGCTTCAACTCTGTGGAACTCACTCTCCTTAGGTTTAAGATCCGCTGAAACAGTTGATTCTTTAAAAAACAACTTAAGACTGACTTGTTTGGTCTGGCCTTTGCTTAATATGTCTTGTGTGCTGTGTTTTCTTTTATTGTACCTTTGAGAATTGCTTGTATTGTTTTTGTTTTGTGAAGTACTTTGTGACTTTGCTGTTCTTGAAAGGTGCTATATAAATAAACTTATTATTATCATTGTAAACACAATATTTCAAAAATGCCCTCCAGGCTTTTCTTTCAATGATGCATCAGTGTCCACTTTGACTTGAGGACAGACTGGAAGGATTTCGCAGGGACAAAGTTAAATGTCCTTGGACCCTGTGATTGTCCTTTGATTTAAGCTTAAAGATCTTTTATTATGCTCTTTTTCTGCCGTGTAATATTGATCTTTGATGTCTTCATGAAGCCTTAGTAGAATGCTTTGGTCTAAAAACTCAATAAAACAAGCACAGCCGCATCATCTCCAGGCCCTGTTATGTCCTCTCTGCAGAACACGCTGATTTTGTGGACGTAACTATATGTTAATAAGCCCCCGCTGAAACCGCCCCGCACTTCCGTGTCGGCACAGTCGGCGCATGCGCGTGACTATGTCAACAGAGCTCCGTGTTAGCGTCTGTGTTGCTACATGTGGACCGCAGCACTGAAAGCTTTAACCGAGTCAGAACCCGAAAATAAGAGGAACCAGGAGAGGACCAAGGATAAACCGGGATGTTTCTCAGTGGTCTGTATATAAAGTTTGTTTCTTCAATGCTTCAATGTTGACGAATTAAAGTTTTTCTGCCATTCCTCTCTCCCTCCCCCTGTTGTTGTCGATGTTAGCGTGTCTGTTAGCAGACGTGCAGTGCTTAGACTGGCGTTAGAGTCTGGTAAGAGCTAAAGTAGAGTGAGCGGGTTACTGCAGAGACGTGAATTAACTAAAACCCCGATGTGAAATAACTTTCACTTCTAAGTAACACTGAAGGGGCCGTTGCTACTGATAGTGAAATAAGACAGAGAGAGGGGGTCTTCTCTGTTGTTGTGATGTGTAAATAATGTCTGGGCTCTTCAGGGCCGATCAGAGCAACAGTCTGTTTTACAGAAATAACATTAGTAATGTGACTGACCTGTCAGAATACAGCATTTAATAGAGTCATAGCCTTTAGTGACAGTAACAGTAACTGAGAACGTTTATTAGCTGTAACTCTAAGCAGCCAGCAGTTTTCTGTGAACCTTATTTTAAAAGGTTATTTTCTTTTCTATATGCCACACAGTAGCTGTCTTAAAAACCTCTTCACTTGCATTATTGTATGTTATGACAGCTCTGTGTATATTCTTAAACAATAACAGGACATGATTATCTAGAACATTTCCTTGATATAAAAATTCTCCTGAACATCCTGTTTTCACCTACATACAGTAGGTGCTCCTGTGGCAATTGTGTGAAAATTCCTACAGCCTGAAAATATCTGTTGCATGGAGATACCAAAGGTATTGTGAAAAATTGGTGCTGAATAACAATTTAGTACATAACCTTTCCTGTACTATGTCACTGACTTACCTGTTTTAATTAAGTAGGTCAGAGGAAAACTGCAGGAACTCCCAGTCCAACCATCCTGGACTCCGACCTTTCACTACAACATGCATTCTATATTTATAGAGCAGACTATGAGCCTTTACATCTAAGAGGAGTAATGCATAAGTATTTTAATATAAATGCTTCCATGACTGTTGAACAAAAATAGTAAAGATTAAAAGAACTGTTTCCTCCATCTCATTTTTTTTCTTTCTTGTTATTTACTTACTAACATTACATGTAACATATGGAAAATTGAAAACACAAAACAGTTCATGCAGACTTAATTGTGAAAAATATTTTGACAATATAAAAACACCAAATGTACCGGCTGGTACTCTAGACATTTTTACATAAAGGAGGTAAAAAAGACATGAAAAAAGAAAAGGAATTTTTAAACACAAGCCATAGCCATATTGATAAAAATATGAACATATAGATAAAAACACCTATGACAGTAATTTTCATTTCTGACATAATCTTATCATGTCCAGCCCTTACAGATGCCTGGCCGACAGAGCCTTTGTGAGCTGATGCTGCCTGTGTTGTACTGCAGAGTTTCCTGATGCAGAAGACCAGTATGAGAGGGTCAGCACTTCCTGGTATTTGGAAAAGGAGCATATGGTCCGGTATTTTCTGCAGCTCCTTCAGGTGTGGAGCAGGGTCCTGGAAAACCTTCCCAAAGACAAGGTCCAACAGTGCATCTGCGTGATCTGAAATACAAGACACAAAAATATATGTTTACAAGAAATGAACCAAAACACCTCACTGCAGGGTTGTACTCTTTTTCATAGTCTTTTATTGTCACAATGTCCTTAAGGATTATATATCCTCAATTCCATTTTGATAACATTTTTATTCCAGTTTCCTTTATCTTTTCATTTTCATGCTATGCCTACTTGCCATGTTGTTAAATGTGTGTGTGATTTTTAATAAAGGCTTGTTTAACTTACGGAAAGCTGGCTCTGCTCTCACTGGCTTTGCTGTACATCCTTCCTCCTTGGATTTTGAGAAGCTGACTGTAACCAGCGGTTCACCATCAGAAGATGCTGCCTGAGGTCGACCAGCATAGACACAAGAAAGAAAAATGTTTAACCTGTTAGTGCATGAAAACACAAATTAGAGCCATGCATTTTTACCTTTTTTTAGACAAAATGTTAATTTCACGTTGTACTACAATCTAAATAAATTACATTAGATGTTACATATATTTTTTGTTACTCAATAGATACATTAGGTATTTCTGGCAACTGATAATTCAGCTGAGGACCTTTATTTTTATCATTTATCTTACTGTATTCATTTGGGATTTTTTTTGTAATATTTGATAATTTTGATTTGGCACTTGTATCAAAAGTATGTCTCAAATAAGATACAACAAGCTTTTCGGGGGTTAGTGAGTTTTTACTTACAAATGTCACATGATGTGATGCATTATAAAATGTCTATGCCTATATATTGTTAGTAAATAAAACGGGAGGATAATTGAATCAGACATCCTTATTGCCTCCCTCCGTTTTTCGTAAATCACTGACCTGTTAGTAATTGTAACTTATCCTCCCAGTCACACAGCTCGTATGACAGCATTCTGTGGGCATTTAAGAGCATTTAAACTCACAGAAATCTGATTAAATTAGTTTGGTGATAACGACATCTGCAGCGTTAGCGTCACACATTATATACAATCCCTGTTGTTATCAATATTTACATGATCTGCTGTAACACACAGAGGAACAAAGCCTGAGAGTTTCTCTCATCCACAGCTTAGACACGAAATGAGTTTGGATACCTTCTGAGATAATTTATCGATTACATTGCCTGTATGGTCCTCATGTTTACGATACAGCAAAGCTCGTTTCTCGTAACACAACAGGCTAACCACAGCTAAGCTTAGCCTCCTGGAGCTAACACAGATGCAGGGGGGAGAGGAGGGCTGTACAAGGAATAATAATAAAAATCCTCCAGCTGTTATACTCCTCTACTACTGTGGGAATATTCAAACATCTAAATCCGATTTAACTACTTTGGTGATCACGATGCTGTGGCCAATAAAGCCAGTTATCACATCTACAGATACACTGATTTTAGCCGGCCTTAGCGTAGTTATATACGTCCCCTGTTATCAATATTTACATGATCTGCTGCAAAACACAGAGAAACAGCATTCACCGATCATTTCCTTCGTCCACAGTTTAGACACAAAATGAGTTTTGATACTTCATGAGATAATTTATTGATTACAATGCCACAGTGAGCGAGTACAGAGCTGCATGCCTCGTTCTCAAATAGCTGTACATTTAACAGCAGCCAGCAAAGTAATAGGCAACAGAGACTAATATACAGCCCAGAAGAGACACGACTGTAAATCCTCATGTTTTGAAAACAGCGAAGCTCGTTTATTGTAACATTACAGGCTAAAACAACAGGCTAACCACAGCTAAACTTAGCCTCCTGAAGCTAACACAGAGGAATAGCTCTTACATCTGCTCCTTCCCTCTGCTGTTAGCAGCTCGTAGCAATTAACAAAATAACAGCACACAGCATTTGAAATACTCACATTTCCAGGGTCCGAGGTTTGTTGGCGGATGGTTGGCACTGATCCTGGATTAAGGATTTGCTAGCCCTCTTGTGTACTGTCCGAAGTTTGCAAAGCAGTCGGCCTTGAAGTGCTTAGCACATAGGTGCACATTTTTACTTTGTTTTGCTGGCACATTTCCATGAAAGATGAACTCCAGCCACTTAGTCTTTAGGTCTTCAGAGGTAGGAAGTTTGTGCAAGGAAGTGTGTGGCTTGTTACAGCCCACAACACTGCAGCAGTAGCTACAGCACTACAGCATTCTGAACTCCGATCTCTCACTGCCGGTAAATCCATCATGGCTGCTCTTCAGCAGCTCTCGCTGGAGATCTCTGCAGCAGCGGAGAGAGGGGGGGTGCGGGTGTCTGTCAATCAGATCAGACTCGTTCCTGATTGGTCAAAAAAGTGAACTATGACGTCGGTACAACCTCAATGAAAAAATGCCTCATTAGGGGGCGGGGTTTTACATTCACAAGCACTACGAAGCACAGGATTTGTCACTAAATATCAAATTTTTGGGGCTGGGGGGAAAGCCACAGACCCTAAAATTTCACCAAAAGACTTAATAAAGTGGTTTTTGCATAATATGGGCCCTTTAAAACTTCTTTTGCTCCAATGTCCACTCTGACTCAATGATAAACTGGTTAAATATGGTAGGAGGAAGGTCAGAAGCCCAGTGCTCCCTGTCCTTTTACACTCTGGCAGTGTATACCTCTTTGAGGAATAAAAACCCTAAGTGGTAGTTCTTGTTAGAAGTCAGTTCCCCTTGTGCATCATCAAATGCAGACAACAAAACAACAATAAAGCATCCATGTGTTTGGATGAACAAATAGATCCTCCTCAAATTTAAGTCATGAGTGTTTCTTAAGCACTGGATTTCTATTACGTTTGTCTAATGCATTTTACTACTTTTCTTTTTAGGCCTGACTCTGTGGGACCGCAGCGACCTTGAAAAACACGCTGGAGAAAGACCACAGACCTACAACAAGTATGACATTGTTGCCTCAGAGTCAATTGAGGATAAATCTTCAGCACTTGATGTTGAAGCATCACTAAAGGCAAGTTTCTTAGGTGGACTTGTTCAGGCTGAAGGATCAGCCAAATACTTGGACAACAGAAAAACGTCCAAAAACCAAGTCCGTGTGACACTGAAGTACCAAGTGACCACAAAGGTCAAAGAACTGTCAATGGATCATCTTGGAAAAGGAAATATGAAACACCCAGATGTTTTTGACAAACGAATGGCAACACATGTAGTCACTCGAGTTCTTTATGGGGCACAAGCCTTCTTCGTCTTTGACCGAGAGGTCTCTCAACAAGAGGATCACCAAGACATTGAGGGAAACCTGAAGGTGATGATCAAAAAGATACCTCACTTTGCTATAGAGGGTGAAGGTTCCCTGAAAATGGAAGACAAGGAAAAAGCAAATGTTGACAAGTTCTCCTGCAGTTTCTTTGGAGATTTTGCTCTCCAGAAAATGCCCACATCCTATCAGGATGCCATAGAAGTCTACCAAAGTCTATCCCAGCTGCTGGGAACAAACGGAGAAAATGCAGTACCCATCAAAGTTGGACTCCTGCCATTGACTACTTTAGATTCCTCTGCTGCCAAACTTGTTCATCAGATAAGTGTCAAGCTAGTTCAAGAATCACAGAGCGTTCTGGAGGACTTCAATGAACTGGAAATGAGGTGCAACGATGCTCTGGAAACCACCACAGCACAGCAGTTCCCACAGATTGGTACAAAGATCAAAACATTTAAAGAGATGTGCTCTGACTTCAAACTGGACTTCCAACAAAAGTTGGCAAAGAAACTCCCATCAATCCGAGGAGGAGGAGAGGAGGAGGCTGTGCTCGCAGAGATCCTGGAGAAGAGACATTCTTCTCCTTTCAGCAGCAAAAACCTGAATGAATGGATGGACTGTAAAGTGAAGGAGATCTGCCTTTTAAAATCCATCACTAACCTGATGAAAAACACCAAGGTTGTGTCAACCCAAAGTGTAAATGAAGAAACTTTCAGTGCAGAACACTCCCTGTGTTATGTTTTTACCTCACTAGGAGATGAAGAACCTTTTCTCTCAGATTTATCAAACTACTTAAGACAAACACCAGAACAAGAAAACCCTCAAGATCCACGCACTCATGTTGTGAACAAGGACCAGTGGTACACCTCAAAAGAGGTGGTCAAATCAATGAGGACAAAAGCAAAGCTCTTCAGTGACTTTGCAGAGGCCAACCAGCAGAACAAAAACATCAAATTCTTAACAGTTGGAATAGCAAAAGAGACTCAGAAAGGTTCGAGCATCTACGTTTATGAAGATGGCTTCTCTGTCTCTAAGAACTTTGAGCCACCCTCACGGCCTAAAGCAGTCACAGTAGGAGACGTCAGCCACAACAGTGTGATGCTGAAGATTGATCCACCACAGTTTGGATCAGAGAACATCACCTCCTACTCTGTTGAGTTCTGTGTCAGAGGAGAGGAACAATGGAAACAGCAGGAAACATCCAAACCTGAAGAGGTCACAGTGGGTGACCTGAGTCCAGACACAGAGTACATGTTCAGGTGCAGAGCAGTGACCTCTGTAGGTGTTGGACCTGCCAATCAAATCAGCAGTCCTGTTAAAACCTTAGCATGCAGCCCTCCAAGAAAACCTCAGGTGGAGTCAAACTCAAGTGAGATTTCACTCGGAAAGCAGAAACCTGCAGAGATTGTTGGACCTGCCAATCAAGTCAGCAGTCCTGTTGAAACCTTAGCTTGCAGCCCCCCAGGAAAACTTCAGGTGGAGTCAAACTCAAGTGAGATTTCAGTCAGCTGGGAGAAACCTGCAGATTTTGGAGGAAATGTCAGTGATCTGAGCTACATCGTGGAGTACGCCAAAACAGACGACAAATCAGACACAGAGGAGGGTCTCCAGTGGAGTCAGAAAATGACAAAAACTGAGCGAGCAGTCATTTCAGGGCTGGAACAGGGGACAGAATATGCTGTCAGGGTAAAATGTGATTATGGTGCAGCTGGCAGAAGTAAGGAGAGCATCACTGTGAAAGTCTGCACAATAAAACACACTCCTCTCAAAGAATCACTCAAAGAAAGGAGCAGAAGGTTAAAATCAGCATCACCCTCGGTTTACAAAGTGCCTCTGGAAACAGAGCGAATGAACATAGCTGGATGTCGGAGGTTTAACTTTGGTAAAGAAAGCCTGAAACAAAACCGTACAATAATGCTCCTGGGAGCAACTGGATCAGGAAAGTCCACTCTGATCAATGGGATGATCAACTACATTGTTGGAGTGAACTGGCAGGATGATTTCAGATTTAAATTAATTGAAGAGGAGGAGACCAGATCCCAAGCTGAAAGCCAGACCTCTGAGGTCACCGTGTACAAAATCAATCACCAAGAGGGATTCAGAGTTCCCTTCTCCCTGATCATCATTGACACTCCAGGGTTTGGAGATACAAGAGGCATAAAGAGAGACAGACAGATTACAGAATCTCTGAGAAATCTCTTCTTTTCAGGTGTCACTGAAATTGACGCTGTCTGTTTTGTCGCTCAGGCCTCTTTAGCTCGACTCACACCAACACAGAAGTATGTGTTTGACTCTGTGCTCTCGATCTTTGGTAATGACATCGCAGAAAACATCAGGATTCTGGTGACATTTGCAGATGGCCAACTGCCACCAGTTCTTGAAGCGATCAAAGCTGCAGATGTCCCATGTTCAAAAACAGAAGATGGGCTGCCAGTTCACTTCAAATTCAATAATTCAGCAATTTTTGCAGGAAACAAATCTGCTGCAGAGGGTAGCAGCAAGGCATGGAGCTTTGATGAGATGTTTTGGGAAATGGGAACACAAAGTATGAAGATGTTCTTTGATGCTCTGATGCAGATGGACACCAAAAGCCTGACACTGACACAGGAGGTCCTCAGAGAAAGAAAGCGACTGGAGAACTCAATTGAAAAGCTGCAGGAGCGGGTTAAAGTTGGGTTAGCCAAGCTGGAGGAAGTTAAAGAAACAGCAGAGAAACTGAAAGAGTACGAAGCAGAGATCAACAGGAACAAGGATTTTGAGTTTGAAGTCACTGTCACGAAGCCTTTCAAGGAGGATATTTCTGGTTTAGGAATATTCATCACCAACTGTCAGCAGTGTCATGTCACCTGCCATGATAACTGTGCCTATGCAAATGATTCAGAAAAAATTAAGTGTTCTGCAATGGGACCAGATGGGCATTGCACTGCTTGCCAAAAGAAATGCATCTGGAGTGTGCATTCTAATATGAAGTACAAGTGGTTGTACAAGGAAGTCAAAGAAACTAAAACTGTCTCAGATCTGAAACAGAAATATGACATCGCGATGGAGGCCAAGTCACCTGTTGAGGAACTGATCAGGAAACTGAAGGCTGAATATGATGCTGTGCAGACTAAAGTGGAGCAGCTGATGGGTCAGTCTACCAATTGTCTAAACAGACTTAAAGAGATTGCACTGAAGCCAGATCCTCTCTCCACTCCAGACTACATCGACATGCTCATTGAGGCAGAAAAGAATGAGGGAAAACCAGGCTGGAAGAACAGAGTCCAGTCTCTGACAGACATGAGAGAACGTGCTATTTACATGGATAAAGTGAACAGAGGAGAGAAACTACTTCAGCCAAGATTCAACAAAGAAGGCACATTAATGCAGAGATTCTGGAAAAAAATGTTCGGGTGACAGGGTGCATCTGGGTCTGTTTGGCCATATAAAGAGACAAATTAGTCATGCTAATTGCTATTAATTTGTCCAACTGAAAGTGAACCCTCTTTAACCAATCATGTAGCCCGCTGACTTTAAAGATCAAGACACTTTTTTCTGGAAACTAAAAATTTTGAGAGCAAGCTTGTAACCGTGTCATTTAATTGATTGTTTAATTTTTGATCCTTGCTGTGTCTGATTTGCACTTGTGAACCTTCAAGAATTGAATTTATTCATTTTAGTTTTTTTTTGGTTCAGATTGATGATTTAATTTCTATTTAGAGATCGTTAGAGATACACCAGGTGCCAAATCGCCTGTTTCTGTAATTAAGTTATCTCAACTATAGGCTGTTATGTTTTAAAGTAGCTTATTGGCTTTTGTTATGTTTAGATCAGTTTGTTATTTCCTGTTTCTGCAGTATACATGACATGTGATTATTACAGATTTTTATGTATTGTTAAGGCTCTACTGTAATGTTTTGAAAGTTCTTTGTTATTTTTTAAAAATCCATTCAATCAAATAATGAAGAGAAGATAGCAAGATGACTCTTTTTGGCATCATCTCTTTTTCTTTAAAGGATTTATTCATGTTTTTTTTTTGTCTTTTGATTGTTTAAATTGTTTTCTTTGTGCGAACATATAATTAAATCCTAATATTTAAACAATTGAACTTATTTCTATGTCTGTTCCTGATTTCACACATTTATTTGAGTTTTAAAAGTCAAACCAAAGTTTATTCAGTTGAAATGTTTTCCCTTTAATCAAATTTAGTTTTGTTTAGCAGATCTTAGTTACTTGATTGGATTCGTATCATTTTCTCGACTAAATCGTATTTCAATTTAATTGAAACGTTTTTCCAGTAATCCAGCTAGTTTTAACTAGCACTGATTACCTGATGTATATAATTACAGTTAATAACTTATCAGTTTTACTTATATTGTCACTTAAATTTGGTGTTATTAAATTTAATTTGCCTTAACAAAACATTGAACTTTGATTAACCTTAAGTGAAAAAAACTTTGAGTGTATTTACTTTAAAAAAGTAACATTTCCTTGGATTAATTTAGTTGTTTTGAACAAGCCCAAATTGAAATTGGCTTTACACTGCTCTTTTACCAAAATATGAAGTGTTTAAATTATTTGAGTTTACTCTTTGATAACTGTGAATTTGGGTTATTCAAAAGAAGTTGTTCTGTGATTGTTCATTTTTTTCTTTATTTCTATGTCACATTGCATGACTTTACAGATTATGTTTTCTTTCCATCACAGCAGATTTTTCTTGTCGAGCTTCTAATGTAGATGCTCTGATTCCGGTGCTGCTTTAATTTCCCCTTGTTTGTATTTAATGTGACACTTGAACTGGTCAGAGACCTTAATGTCATGGAAAATATTTTAAAATTGTCAGTAATTGTTAAAATGGCAGTCGTAGTAATCCAGTTATTCCATTAATTTGTGGTGAAATCTTTAGACTCAATTACTCTTTTAATCTTTAATTATCAACCCAGCCGTTGTAATCAGACTTCTCTGGTTTAATGAAGCCAACGAGCATGAAAACTTGATCTGTTGTCTTAAGCTTATAGTCAATATTGAATATTGTTATTCATAATGTATCATTACCTTTATGTGGACACACTTAGTAAAACAAAACAGTTTGCTTTAACATTGTGTTTTTCTGTCATAAACCTGATGTTACAGCTCTGACATTCTCTGTAACATCAGATGATTTTTCTACTTTGCCCACAGGGAACATTATTAGATAAAAATAAATAGATGAAACTTCTCTCTCCTGCACAACCAACCTGCAGTCAGTTTTGTGCCCAGCAGGAGGCGCTGTGGTTCAACATTTTAGTCCAAGAGCACCAACACTCAAGTCAACCTCTCCAGGTGAACCACATTTATATCTCTTCGGTATGTGTCAATGTTATCAGTCTGTGGATGATGATTTTCCCCCCAAAATCCCCCCAACATAATGAAGGCTAAACCTGCCCAGCAGTTGTACGTATCTAAATATTAAATGTTCAGTTATGATCTCATTCTGACCCTGAAATTTCCATTTTTCAGTAACATGTTTTAACCCAACATTCTTGTTTGTAGGATAAACTCTGGAACAGCCTGGACGTCACTTTAAAAATGTATCAATAAACAAATATTTACATTATACTAAAGACGTAATATTAGTAGTAGTAGAAGTATTAATACATGTTACCATGGTTATTATATTGCAGATAAATATAAAGACACAAGTTTATATTTATATTGTTATGCTCTTATATATACATATATAAATATTTATGAATTTGATCATTTTTGTTCAAGTAACAGCAACTTTATATCAATCTAAAAATAATCATTCAGACAGGTATGGATTATATGTTGAAATAAAATATGACAAATGTGTATAAAATCAGTTAAACTGTACAGCAGGTGCTGTCAGAGGCATATTTCTGAATTAGTGAATTATTTTTCTACTGATAAATGTGTGTTTGTACATACAGTGGGAGGAAAACATAAGTGCACCCTTTGTAATTTTGTACATTTCTGCCTAAATTGGTTACAAAATGTGGTCTGACCTTAACTCAATTCACAAGAATGAGTAAACGGTGTCTGCTTAAACTAATGCCACCCAAACAATTACAGTAGAATAGAATATTCTTTATTGAGCCCCCTTGGGGGAATTTTTTTTGTCACAGCAGCTCACAAGAAAAGTGCAATAATGCAATAACAATAAAAATAGAATAATGATAATAGAATATAAAATTAGAAATTTAAAGAAATATAAAGATATATAGAAAAGTAGAAAATATTACTATTTACATATTTATATAGGAGCAAGATCTATGCAAACATTAGTTCTTGTGAATAACAGCATTTGACAATGAGAAATTTACAGCGAGTACTGGAATGATGAACAATAAAAAAGGCATGTATTTATTGAATGCTTGATGTCATTATGGAGACAGTTCAGATGTTTGTGTTATGAAGTCTTATTGCAGTTGGGACAAATGACCTGCGGTAACGTTCAGTCCTGCAGGGTGGGATTCTGAGCCTGCTGCTGAAGGAGCTGCTCAGCTCCCCCACAGTCTCATGCAGTGGGTGAGAGGGGGTGTCCATAATGGATGCGAGCTTTGCCAGCATCCTCCTCTCGCTCACCTCCTCCAGGGAGTCTAAGGAGGAGTCCAGGACAGAAATGGCCCTCCTGACCAGTCTGTTCAGTCTCTTCCTGTCCCTCTCCGTGCTCCCTGCTCCCCAGCAGACCACTGCATAGAAAAGTGCAGAAGCCACCACAGAGTCATAAAAGGTCCTGAGCATGTATAAATACATGTTATCGTATTTTTATTGGCAATTAGATGTTAACATTCTCAAGACAGGGAGGAATAAGTAAGTACACCCCCCTGGCTAAGGATCCTCCAAGAGCTAGTTAGTCACATTTATGAGTCAGGTGTGAGCCAACCTGAAGTTCAATTACCGAGGTGTGGCTTAAAGCTGCCCTGCCCACTGGAAAACACACACCAGTTAAGAGTTGTCTCTTGATGAGGGGCACCGTCTGATGTGCACCATGCCTCGCTCAAAAGAACTCTGAAGCAGCCGCGTCGCCAGACAGATTTCACTGGGGCACGTGCCCCAGTATTGATCTGCAGCGCCCCAGTAAAAATTTCACCAATAAAAAAAATATCACCTCAGAGTTTTAAGTCCACATAGCACAGCGCACGTATGGTAATTCATCGCTACTGTATTCACTCCACATAAACAATGCGCACATGACTAATTAATATGATAATTTATTCACGTTTAGCGTCTTCAGCTGATAATACTTTTGTCTGTGTCAACTCGAAGTCGAGAGAGCGAAAGGGAGCGGGAGAGAGGCAGGCGATGAGCGACCTTGGGTTCCTTGAAAGGCGCTATATAAATTTAAGTTATTATTATTATTATGAGAATCACTGCGTGAGGTATAGGCAGGGGCAGACTGGTTATCTTGACGTTCTGGCGAATACCAGAACAGCCGGTACTGCCAGCTGTATAATATAGGCCTACAGCTGTTCTCCAGGGGGAGGGGGGGAGGGGGGGGCGAGTCCCCCACTTCCACAAAGTAGTCCCCCCAAAAAAATCTTGTTTAAATGACGTTTTTCTAGTAGTCCAGTTACGTGTTTTGACGGTACAATACTTGTAACGCTTCTTAAAAACACAGTCTTACAGTTCTTCTCAGAACTGTATTCAGTGGATGGTGTATAAATCAGGTAAAAATGTGGCAAGTTTGTCTTGTCAGGAGAAGACACATTTTGTTTTACTCTGTTGTGCTGTAACAAGCACATATCAGCTGTTCTCTCAGGATCTAGATGTATCCTCATCTTGGCACAGACATGAGGATTTTCCTATGATGAACCTTTGACTTGAGATATCTGGAAAACAACTAACATGATGAGAAACACTAAGATTAATGGATCTGTGATCTCCTCTCACTATTGCTGAAGCTTTATAACATTTTCTACCTTTTATGCATAAAATGTGTTTTCTTTAATCTGAGGTCCAAACTGCCGCGATATTTCATTAAACAAATTTAACTGGTTAATCTTTTTGAGATTTGGGTCATGTTGACTGTTGAGATGATCATTGTTTCTCAGAATAGAGCAGTAAGAGTCGACTCCTCTGTTTTATCTGAAAGTGTCAAACAGAACTGTTTCCTTCCACTTCTTATATTAGCTAAGGGAAATCTTTATACATTTCCATAAACAGGACAGTCACCCTAGAATGTACCTTGTTTGACAAATCTGTCCTTATTCTGGACATCATTGATCGTCCACTGGTGGACTTGAGGCCACATCAGGCCCTCCACAGCCCCCAGAATATTATCAAGTTAAAAAAATGTGAATGGGATTTAGTTGGAGTTAGAAAGGTCTATTTCTTTTCAGTGATTCCCTACAGCTGAAAATGCAGCCCCTGAAACTGTTGGGTCTGTTTTACAGAAATCCACCTGTCAGCCAACATTCAACCAGTTAAATAATTAAATTTAAGTCAGTGCTGGACAACATGACAGACCAGAGAGAAACAGCCAAGATAGACTCGAAAGGACTTGAAACTGAAACTAAAGGACTCAGGACATGAGTTTGGACTTAACTGTCTTGTCTGGAGATTAACTTGTGACTTGTATAACAATGACTTGGTCCCACCTCTGACTACAGGTAATATATCACTAAAAGAATTAAAGCTGCTGAAAGACTCATCGTGTCATTGATCCATAACGTTAGCTAACACAGCAGGAGAGCTAACACAGCAACAACAACAAGCCTTCAGTAAAAATGAACTGTTAACATATTTCATGAGAGAAGTTGTCAGTCTCATTTCTTATGAAGCAGAATGTGACCATGTTTGAAAGATACTTCGTTATACAGTCATACTGTCCTGTAATTCTGCTTCATGTTTCTCTCAGAATGCATCAGATTGATGCTTTTAAATATGAAATATTCAAAATTTTCTTCAGAGGGAGCATGCCTCCGGACCCCCCTAGAGGCGTTACACTCTTCTGATCTTTCTCACCATAGACCCATTTTCATGCCTACTGTATGTTGCAGTTCAGCAGTAGAAAAAAAACAAGGCAAGCATACAAAGACATTTTTTTCCTGATGGGCCCCCAATGCCCTCAGTCTCAAGATACGCCCCTGATGGTGTATATAAGCATTCATTTAGGCTGAAAATATAATATCAGAGATTAGAACATGACTGACTGGACAGTGCTGGCCCGACAGCCTGACCGTTCCCACGATAAAATGACCTCAGTATTTTCAAAATCCTGGCTACAGCCCTGGGCCAAATGCATTACCGCAGTACATTTCAGGTGGTAAATAAAAGATCTTGACAAAAACATAGTCTGATATGATTGAATAGTTTAAAGATCTATTTGTTTTTTGATGATAAATAAGTGCTGAATATGTTGGGTTTTTTTTCGCGCACACTTTGCGCGCTCTCATGAATTCTTTGTTCCCCAGGTGTGCCCCAGTACAGTATCAGGTCTAATGACGCCCCTACTCTGAAGGCCTAAGATCAAGAATTGTTGATTTGTGTAAAGCTAGAAAAGGTTACAAAACCATCTCTAAAAGTCTTGATGTTCACAAATCCACGGTGAGAAAAATTGTCTACAAATGGAGACAGTTCGGCGCTGTTGCTTCTCTTCCAAGGAGTGGTCGCCCTGTAAAGATGACTCCAAGGGCACAGCGCAGGATCCTCAATGAGGTAAAAAAGAACCCTAGAGTGTCAGCGAAAGACTTACAGAAATCACTGGAACATGCCAACATCTCTGTTGACACATCTACAATACGTAAACCATTAAACAAAAATGGGTTTCATGGGAGAACACCACGCAGGAAGCCATTGCTGTCTAAAAAGAACATTGCTGCACGTTTGAAGTTTGCAAAAAAACATTTAGATGCTTCACAGCACAACTGTGAAAATATTCTGTGGAGTGATGAAACCAAAGTTGAATTGTTTGGTGGGAACACACAACGTCATGTGTGGAGGAAAAATGGAACAGCACACCAAAAACCTTATTCCCACTGTTAAGTATGGTGGGGGGAGCATCATGGTGTGGGACTGCTTTGCTGCCTCAGGGCCTGGACAGATCGTCATCATCAATGGAAAAATGAACTCACAAGTTTACCAAGATATTTTGCAGAAAAACCTGAGACAATCTGTCAAACAGTTGGAGCTCAAAAGAGGATGGGTGCTGCAACAGGACAATGACCCAAAGCACAGAAGCAAATCAACTTTAGAATGGTTTCAGAAGAATAAAATAAATGTTCTGGAATGGCCCAGTCAAAGTCCTGACCTAAACCCAATTGAGATGCTGTGGCATGACCTCAAGAAAGCTGTTCACACCAGACATCCCAAGAATCTCGCAGAACTGCAGCAGTATTGTGAAGAGGAATAGTGCAAGATTCATCCTGATCGTTGTGTGCGCCTAATCTGCAGCTACAGGAAACGTCTAGTTGAATCCAAGGATGTACTAACTTATTCCCCCCTGTCTTGTGAATGTTTGCATCTTATGGCCAATAAAAAAATGATAACATGTAATTGTTTGGGTGGTATTAGTTTAAGCAGACACTGTTTACTCATTCTTGTGATTTGAGTCAAGATCAGACCACATTTTATGACCAATTTTTCATTTTCATTTTATTTATTTCGGTCACGTCAACAGAGTTATAAAGCATCACACATTGTCAATAGCTGATCAAATGTTCATGTCCGAAAGGGTAGACGGGAGAAGCAGAGCTTATCTAGTCCCGTCCCCATTTTCTCAATATTTAGTACTTGGTCTCCTTTTTTCCACAAATTAACAAGTTGTTATGCATTTTTATTTATTTATAGAGGTCTTACATAATTCTAGACTCCCTTTTAGTGTCCGTATTTGACATATTCCATAATCCTTCGTTCCACGTAAGCCTTTTTTGTTGTTGTTGTTGTTGTTGTTAGTCCCGGTTTGTGATGTTGGAGATGGTGATGTTGGAATGGTGTGCCCTCGTTGCTTTTCTTTCTTCACTTTTCAGACGTGTTAGACGCGTGACTCCTCGTCACTCTCCTCTTCCCCAGGCGTGCTCCTGCACTGTCGTACAATTTTGGCAGAAATGTACAAAATAACAAAGGGTGTACTTACTTTTTCCTCCCACTGTATATACAGTATATTGATATGACAGATTTCACACAAAAGCATAAACAACTATGAAATCCACACTTAAAGACAAACTGATAGATCAAGTCAACAATCATCAAAAGAATGATTTGTTATTAAGACTGAACAGACACTGATAGTTTAACTGACGACAAGAAAAATGTCAACGTTGCCCCCTTGAGTAGATCTGTAAGCCAATCAAGTCAATGGACTGGATCCATGTCAGAAAGGGAGCTCTAAAGAAGCAGCTCCCCAGACAGACTGAATGGAGGTGGATGAGGCAAACTTCCTTTAAACGATAACTTGAGGTTTTATGAACATCAGTGATAGTAAACATTAGGGGTGTAACGAAATGGTCAACTCACGAAACGATACGAAATACGAAACAGGGCTCACGATACGAAATACTCACAATACGAAATAAAGATTAAGGAAAATCCCCAACAGTAGGAAGTTGTGAAAAAATCTAATTTTCTTTATTTTCTTCCTAATGCAGACATACAAAAAATATTACTGCATCAGTACAAAATAAATGCTCTTTGAAAAAAAAAACTAAATTGTGTTTTTTCCCCTTATTTAGACTACAGTGCAAATACAAACATCAAATCTCAATAAAAAGTGCTTTGTTGTTGAAACAATCAGGATAAGTACATTCTTGAATGAAAAGGAAAACTAATAGCAGTCCTCAGAGCTGCAGTTTAGACCTATAAATGTCTGAACTGTGAACTATAATATTTAGCCTATAACAGTGCATATACTTCTGATCTTCAAGTATGATCAAATTCTGTCAACTCAACAGTAGATGTAAAAATCAAATATTGTTTTTTATGCAGACTTACACAAACATAGTGGAGCAGTTCTACCGTTTGTTTTCTGTTCAATGTGGATTTTAATGTTTCCTATAAATTGACGGTCAGTGAAGGAGCCAGGTAGGCAGGGCAAGTGGGTCAGAGTTCAGAAGGGGAGAGATAGTGTGTGTTAGTGAGGAGGGAGAGAGCCGTGCAGGAGGTCTAGAGATTACTACTCACTGTTCTGTTCGGGAATTAAAATTTTAGTTGGCGTGGTCACAGCCCACAGTGACTGTGAAATAGAAGCAGATATTCGCAAGCCGGAGTCACCTTTGTTTACGTCCGATGGACGTCACAGTACAGCCGCTGCCTATCTGCAGGTGGTTGTTCTCCCCGCAGTATACGGCGAACTGTAGCGGCATATTTTGCACACAGTTGTTGTTTTGTCCGCAGTCTTCTCACCGTTCTGTCGTCTTTTACACTGGAAGCTAAAATAGGTCCACACAACCGATTTATTTGACGAAGGAGCGTCAGCTAATTCCTCCGCTTCGTCCTCCTCCATATTGCAGCGAGTGTTTTGCTACGGGAGGCGAGGAGGGTTTATTTCGTCCTTTTATTTCAAGCGTCTTTGATTTTTATTTTGTCATGTTTTATTTCGCGAAATTTCGTGGCACGAAATTTCGTTTCACCCCTAGTAAACATTCATTAGGAGTCATCAAAAATTTTTAAAATAACCTGGAGAAGCTGCTGTTTTCTTGATAAAATGATCTCATATGGACACAGCTCGTTTTGATGAAATACTTTTTAATGATTTGAATTTGGGCAGGAATTAAAACAATTGCGATTAATCTCCAACTTTTCAGAACAATAAAAGTGTTGACAGTATCAAATAATAATACACTTATTTGTACACTACTTCAAAAATATCGCTTTAAAACTCTTGATGGTTAAGCAAAACTAGATTGCATTTACTTGCATTCGTGTAATGTATGTTCTTTATTTATTATACTTGAATGCAAGTTGATAAAGTACAGCAAACAAAACTATATTTGCTTTTTATTTTATTACAATTATTAGTTTTTGATAAGTCATTTCTTGTGTCTTTTATTTTTATTAATTTTGTTAAAATATTAGTAGTGTTTACAAATGTGTTTTTTGTATACTTTTTTTGATAAATCTTTTTTTTTTTTTGGATGTTATCCACATGTTAAGCACTGTTGCTCATTCCAAGAATGCACAATTCACAAGCTCTACCTTGTCATGAAGGATACTACTCAGGGTGCACAATGACAGAAAATACAACACCTACTGGATAAAAGACTGAGCAAAAAAAAAAAAAACAGTTACAAACATCTTTTGAATACACACAAACAAACGCTGAGAGTGCCAAATCCCCCGGGCAGACTAAGGCTACGTTCACACTGCAGCCCTTAATGCTCAATTCCGATTTATTGCTCAAATCCAATTTTTTTGTTTGTCTGTTCAGATTACTCCTGTAAATGTGGCCTCATTGCAGACTGTGATGTGAACAGCTCAGGCTTCAGAAGTGACGTGCATGCTCAGTTTAACATTAATGGCATTACGCGCAGCACGGAGTGATGAGGGGCAACAAACATAGAGCAAAACTGTGCTTCACAATGAATAACACAGAACCTGATGTTACAGCAGGTCACCTTGAGTGAGCTCTTCTTAAAGTAACTATGGCTATATTTTATTTCTTTTAAACCTTAAAGGCGGACGCTCTCTCCTGCCGACCCTGCCGATGGCAGATCGCTGCTGGAGAGCCAAACATCTCAGAGCCATAGGGCGCTGAACAGGCGAACAAAAAGGCAAAAACTTAGTTTTGTCATCTGTTCTGATGTTTCTTAGTTTGTCTGAGAGCAGATCAGACAGGAGCAGCCTGGTTTTTGACTGACGCTGTCTCGTAGGAACATACAGCAGCGCGCAAATACGCACGGATGAGATGAATTAGATCATCAGTGTCTCCGCGTCATGCAAACTGTAATTTTGACCTGATGAATCCATTCAAAAAGTTGGTGCAGTTTTAATAACCTAAGTTTATCAGATGTCATGATACAAATGTATGAATCGTCTACTGTGCATGTAATGAAGACGCCAGTCGATCGCGTCAGTGCCCTCTCACTTTCTCTCATCGCTCCCCCCTTAATACATTACTTAAACAAGCTTGTAGCTGGAAAAACGATTAAAACTCTTGAAGGGAAAAATGCATAAACTTTTTAATAATCATGTCTATATTAACCTCTGATTATGTTCTGTCCATGAAGTGACTTTGAAAACTTTTGTCCTGAGGTGAACTGTTGGTCTGGAATGATGTCAAAGTCGCATCGAATGCGACCTGGCTGTTCAGACCGCGGACGCATTCAAGAAAATCGGATATGTATCCGATTTAGTACCACATATGAAAGTGGCCTGAATCTGATTTGAAAAGGTCAGATTCAATGCGACATGTGCTGTTCACACTGTCAGAAACAAATCAGATACAGGTCACATTTGGGCCAAAAAATCGGATTCAGGTCACTTTTGACTGCAGTGTGAACGTAGCCTAAGCCTATTGGAGCTTAACCCTTGTGGACTGTTAAAGTATACTATACACAGGAACTGTTATGGCTGTTTTCAGCCACTAACTGTTTTGACTGCTCTAAAAACATATCAGATCAATATTTTTTTCGACTTTTCTCACATAAATCTCTTAATCCACTTCTGCCCTGCCCAAAACTACCAAGCATTGAAAAATAAATTACAAATCTTAACACCTTAAGGGCAATTTAACAAAGATAGCCGCTGATTCTGGGAGGGTTAAACACGAAATGACCTATTTTCTATATAAAAAGTTATCAGAGACAGGAGATGTTTTACGGGGTATCATGGTCCGGGATGTGTCAAAGATTAGTGACATCATTGACTTTGATGTTGTTTTATTTCTTGTGCAGCATCAGATTTAAAGCAAAAAGTTACACTGTTACTGTTATGGCTGTTTTCAGCCACTAACTGTTTTGACTGCTCTAAAAACATATCAGATCAATATTTTTTCTACTTTTTTCACATAAATCTCTTAATCCACTTCTTCCCTGCTCAAAACTACCAAGCACTGAAAAATAAATAACAAATCTTAACACCTTAAGGGCACATAAAACTTCTTTATATTTTTTATATTGAAGATGGGTTGATTCGTGTTTTACCCCTCCCATGATGAGAGACCTTATTTCTTGAAACAGCCCTCAAAGGGTTACAATTTTTATTTTTTGTTAAATGCTTGGTAGTTTTGAGCAGGGCAGAAGTGGATAAGGAGATTTAAGCAAAACAAGTAGGAAAAAATATTGATCTGATATGTTTTTAGAGCAGTTAAAAGTATAGTGGCTGAAAACAGCCATAAGAGTACCTGCCTAACCTTTGGAAAAAAACTGATGCTACAAAATAAATGAAAAATGATTAAAAACCAATGATGCTACTAATCTTTGACATATCTAAGACTATAATGCCATGTAAAAAATCTTCTGTCTCTGATCATGTTTTATATTGTAAAATAGGTCATTTGATGCTGTACCCTTCCCATCATCCATCCCATAATTCTTTAAATGGCCATTAAGGGGTTAAATATATTATTCATTTTCCAATGCTTGGTAGTTCTGAGCAGGGCAGAAGTGAATGAAGATATATAAGTGACAAAGTAAAGAAAAAAATTGATTTGATATGTTTTTAGAGCAGTTAAAAATATAGTGGCTGAAAACAGCCATAACAGTACGAGTGTAAAGTAAACTTGTCCACAGTGACCTATTGACCTTTTGAAAAATTTGAAATCGTATTTACATAATGTATGTAAAAATAAGCTTCCTGCCCAAAATTCATTCAATTTGCTTCAATACAAGAAAAGTTATGGTCAAATAACTGAAAAAATATTACTCAAAGTGGCGGTTTTCAGCCTTAGCAGTCCACAAGGGTTAAATAACTTTATTTGACGACATTGCAGAGAGATGCACCAGATTGTGGGTGTCTTGAGTCACGATGTTCTGATCAAGTGACTGCTGTTTGACGTGCATGTAACTGTTTTTCTGTGTTATGTGTTTTTAGTATTGTAAGGATTCATGTGTGTATTAGGTAGAACAAGTAAGTCCTCCTCAAAATGAAGCCATGAGTGTTTGTTTAGCATTTGATTTTTCTTATTTTATCTAAGGCATTGTTACTTCTTTTCTGTTGTAGGTCTGACTCTGTGGGACAGCAATGACCTAGAAGAACGCATAAGAAAAAGACCACAGAACTACAACAACTTTGAGATTGTTGCCTCTGAGTCAATTGAGGATAAATCATCAGCACTTGATGTTGAAGCATCACTAAAGGCGAGTTTCTTGGGTGGACTTGTTCAGGTTGATGGATCAGCCAAATACCTGAACAACAACAGGACTTCCAAAAACCAAGCCCGTGTGACACTAAAGTACAAAGCCACCACAAAAATCAAAGAACTGTCAATGGACCATCTTGGAAGAGGAAATGTGAGGCACCCATATGTTTTTAACGAAGGAGTAGCCACACATGTGGTCACTGCTGTTCTTTATGGGGCTCAAGCCTTCTTCGTCTTTGACCGAGAGGTCTCTCAACAAGAGGATCACCAAAAAATTGAGGGAAACTTGAAGGGGATGATCAAAAAGATACCTGGTTTTGCTATGGAGGGTGAAGGGTCCCTGAAAATGGAAGACAAGGACAAAGCAAATGTTGACAAGTTCTCCTGTAGTTTCTTTGGAGACTTTAATCTCCAGAAAATGCCCACATCCTATCAGGAGGCCATACAAGTCTACCAAAGTCTACCCCAGCTGCTGGGGGCAAATGGAGAAAATGCAGTACCCATGAAAGTCTGGCTTCTGCCATTGACCACTTTAGATTCCTCTGCAGCCAAACTTGTTCGGCAGATAAGTTTCGGTCTAGTTCAAGAATCACAGAGAGCTCTGGAGGACTTTAACGAACTGGAAATGAGGTGCAACGATGCCCTGAAAACCACAACAGCACAGCAGTTCCCACAGATTGGCAGAAAGATCAAAACTTTTAAAGAGATGTGCTCTGAGTTCAAACTGGACTTCCAAGACAAGTTGGCAAAGAAACTCCCATCAATCCGAGGAGGAGGAGAGGAGGAGGCTGTGCTCACAGAGAACCTGAAGAAGAGACATTCTTCTCCTTTCAGCAGCAAAAACCTGAATGAATGGATGGACTGTAAAGAGGAGGAGATCCGGCTTTCATTTTCCATCACCAACCTGATGAAAAACACTAAGGTTGTGTCAGCCCAAAGTGTGAATGAAGAAATTTTCAGTACAAAGCACTCACTGTGTTTTGTTTTTACTTCACTAGGAGATGATGAACCTTTTCTCTCAGATTTATCAAACTGCTTAAGACAAACACCAGAACAAGTAAACAAACAAGATCCACACACTCATGATGTGGAGAAGGAACAGTGGTACTTTTCAGAAGAGGTGACTAAATCAATGAGGACAAAAGCAAAGCTCTTCAGTGACTTTGCAGAGGCCAACCAGCAGAACAAAAACATCAAATTCTTCGCAGTCGGAATAACAAATAAGAATCAAAAAGGTTCGAGCATCTACCTTTATGAATACAGCTGCGCTGTCTCTGAGAACTTTGAGCCACCCTCACAGCCTAAAGCAGTCACAGTAGGAGACGTCAGCCACAACAGTGTGACGCTGAAGATTGATCCACCACAGTTTGGATCAGAGAACATCACCTCCTACTCTGTTGAGTTCTGTGTCAGAGGAGAGGAACAATGGAAACAGCAGGAAACATCCAAACCTGAAGAGGTCACAGTGGGTGACCTGAGTCCAGACACAGAGTACATGTTCAGGTGCAGAGCAGTGACCTCTGTAGGTGTTGGACCTGCCAATCAAGTCAGCGGTCCTGTTAAAACCTTAGCATGGAGCCCTCCAGGAAAACTTCAGGTGGAGTCAAAATCAAGTGAGGTTTCAGTCAGCTGGGAGAAACCTGCCGAGATTGGAGGAAATGTCAGTGATCTGAGCTACATCGTGGAGTACGCCAAAACAGACGACAAAGCAGACACAGAGGAGGATCTCCAGTGGAGTCAGAAAATGACAAAAACTGAGCAAGCAGTCATTTCAGGGCTCCAGCAGGAGACAGAATATGCTGTCAGGGTCAGATGTGATTATGGTTCAGCTGGCAGAAGTAAGGAGAGCATCACTGTGAGAATCTGCACAAAAAAAATGACACTCAAAGAATCACTCATAAACAACAAAACAATGGTCAACGGGTTAAACCCAGCACCACCATCAGTTTACAAAGTGCCTCTTGAAAAAGAGGACAGGAACATAAATGGTTGCCGGAGGTTTAACTTTGGTAAAGAAAGCCTGAAACAAAACCGCACCATAATGCTCCTGGGAGCAACTGGATCAGGAAAGTCCACTCTGATCAACGGAATGATCAACTACATTGTTGGAGTGAACTGGGAGGATGATTTCAGATTTAAATTAATTGAAGAGGAGTCCAGGTCTCAAGCTGAAAGCCAGACCTCTGAAGTCACTGTGTACAAAATCAATCACCAAGAGGGATTCAAAGTGGATTATTCACTGACCATCATTGACACTCCAGGGTTTGGAGATACCAGAGGCATAAAGAGAGACAGAGAGATCACAGAATATCTGAGAAATCTCTTCTCTTCAAGGTCAGGTGTCACTGAAATTGATGCTGTCTGTTTTGTTGCTCAGAGTGCTTTAGCTCGACTCACACCAACACAGAAGTATGTGTTTGATTCTGTGCTCTCAATCTTTGGCAAAGACATTGCAGAAAACATCAGGATTTTGGTCACATTTGCAGACGGCCAACGTCCACCAGTTCTTGAAGCGATCAATGTTGCAGATGTCCCATGTTCAAAAACAGAAGATGGGCTGCCGGTTCACTTCAAATTCAATAATTCAGCGGTTTTTGCAGGAAATAAAACATCTGCAGCAGACAACAAGAGTGGCAGGAAGGCAAGAAACTTTGATGAGATGTTTTGGGACATGGGAGCAGAAAGTATGGAGATGTTCTTTGATGCTCTGGAGCTGATGAAAACTAAAAGCTTGACACTGACACGGGAGGTCCTCAGTGAAAGAAAACGACTGGAGAATTCAGTTGAAAAGCTGCAAGAGCAGGTTAAAGTTGGGTTAGCCAAGCTCGAGGAGGTTAAAGAAACAGCAGAGAAACTGAAAGAGTTTGAAGCAGAGATCAGCAGGAACAAGGACTTTGAGTTTGAAGTCACTGTCACAATGCCTTTCAAGGAAGATATTTCTGGTTTAGGAATATTCATCACCAACTGTCAGCAGTGTCATGTCACCTGCCATAAACGCTGTGTCTATGCAAATGATTCCGAAAAAATAAAGTGTTCTGCAATGGGACCAGACGGGCATTGCACTGTGTGCAAAAACAAATGCATCTGGAGTGTGCATTCTAATATGAAGTACAGATGGGAGTACAGGGAAGTCAAAGAAACTAGAACTGTCTCAGAGCTGAAACAGAAATATGACATTGCGATGGAGGCCAAGTCCCCTGTTGAGGCACTGATCAGGAAACTGGAGGCTGAATATGATGCTGTGCAGGCTAAGGTGGAGGAGCTGATGGGTCAGTCTACCAAGTGTCTAAACAGACTTAAAGAGATTGCACTGAAGCCAGATCCTCTCTCCACTCCAGAGTACATCGACATGCTCATTGAGGCAGAAAAGTCTGAGGGAAAACCAGGCTGGAAGAACAGAGTCCAGTCTCTGACAGACATGAGAGAACATGCTATTTACATGGATAAAGTGAACAGAGGAGAGGAACTACTTCAGCAAGGATTCAACAAAAAACCCACATTTGCTGACACGTTCTGGAACAGAATGCAGACAACAGTCGCTGACTTTATGAAGAGAAAATGAAATAATCATAGTGATGACAATTAATTTGTCTGAAATCAAACCTTCATTAACAAATCTGGTCAGAAATGATTTTTCAGGAAACAGAAATGTCTCTGATCACAAAATGAAACATGGTTTTCTGTAATTATGAGAGCAAGCTTGTAACCATGTCATTTAATTGATTGTTTTATTTTTGATCCTCACTGTGACTGATTTGCCCTTTTGAACCTTCAAGAATTTAATTCATTGATTTTAGTTTGTATTTGGTTAAGATTGATTATTTAACTACTATTTAGAGTCCATTACAGATACACCAGGTGCCATATTGCCTTTGCCCTTTGAGTTACATATAGGTTAAGTGCTATATAAATAAAATTTGATTGATAGCATGTTTCTGGAATTAAATCTTCTCAGCTATGAGCTGTTATGTTTTAAAATTGTTTGTTTGTTTCTGTTCTGTTTAGATCGTTTTGTTATTTGCTGTTTCTACAGTTAACATGACATGTTAATTACAGATTTTTATGTATTGTAAGAGAACTGATGTGATTATTTTTAAGTTCCTTTAATGTCATTTAAAAAAAAAAATACATGTAATCAAATGATGCAGAGAAGAAAGTAGGAAGACTTTTGGCCTCATCCTTAATTTCTTGAAAGCACTTATTCATGTTTTTTCCTTGATTTTGATCATTGAAATTTTATTCTTTGTGTGAAAAATATAATTAAATCATGATTTAAAAAAAATGAACTTATTTCTGTGTCTGTTATTTATTTGAGTTTCAAGAGTCAAACCAAAGTTTATAAATTAAAATGTTTTTCCATTTTATCAAATTTAGTTTTTTCTGACACAAGTTACTTGATTGGATTTATTTCATTTTCTCAACTTAATCTCAGACAAGTAATTGAATCATATTTTACATTAAGTGAGAGTTTCACTGAATTTTAACTTAAAGGTGCTATGAGGAGAATTTATCGCCGGCGTAATGCTGCATTCGTGTAACCTCGGAAATGGGAGTGACATCATCTCTGACTTATCAGCGTTCCAGTTGAAGTCAGAAAAAAACATGCCTAACTACCAGGCTATTGTTAGCTGTTGTTAGCACGCCCTGTGTTGTTGTATGAAGAATGTGATTATCACTATGGCAGCATTTTTGTAAATATAACTCTAACAATACTATGTATACAGCTGATCTAGAGCGACACACCCCAGTCAGAAGTGCAAATAAATGGATTATTACAGGAGCTAAATAACTGTTCACACTGGGGGCATCCATCTTCGATTGTCAACTCGGGGTGGAGAGGTTTCACAGAGTTCCCAGCAGGAAATTCTGACTTCGGGGGACGTTAGTTTCCTACTTGTAACTCAAAATTCCTACTTCTGACTACGACTTGAACGCACCGGAGACGTGAAGCAGTGTGTGTTTGTTTGTTGTGGTGAATGCAGCATGGACCTTTGTCGGAACTCTGCATTGCTTAACAAGTTCTTTTTCAACAACTTACAGGATGCAAAGCGACGAGGTAATGTATGTCTTTCTAGTTACGTAGCGGTAGTTTTTGATGTGTGACGACAAGCAATGCGGGGAAAAGTTATTATCGTAGTTGTAGCCGGCTATATATGGCTACTTACAGCCCGGCGCTCTCAGACGTGTAATATAAATGCTAAAATAATATAAATTTGCTCTAGTTTTAATTGTCTGGATCCCCGAAGTGGAGTATCCAGGCCAGTCCAGCCCTGACCAACCCGACCGGAAGGCTAAAGAATAGCATTTATAGATAATCTATTAAGATGCTATATATAGCTATAAAACTCATCGATAAGTGCGTATTTCGATCAGGCATAAGTTTAAAAGTGAGACTTTTTTGTAATTACTTAAAAACTCCTCACAGTCTCTTTAAAGTCTAATTGAATTGAATTCCCTTTAAATATAAGTTAACATAAAAAGTTCACAGATTTATTTGAGCTCCAAGAGACAAATCAAAGTTTTATTAAAATGTTTTTCCAATAATCAAATTTAGTTTAAACTAACACAAGTTACCTGATTTGATTTATTTCATTACAGTTACATAACTGAATCATATTTTACTCAAACTTACTTAAAATGTTTTTAATTTTTTATTGATAATATCTTTAAGTTTATGTAAGAAGTTCATGATTTCCCACTTTCTCTTGAGCTACATCAGTGAACACTGGGTTCTTTTTGTTTTGACCTTATAAAATTTTTGCTTTTGTGAACTAAAAATTGTTTTTTGGACTTAATTTACTTAAACTAACAGTTTTACTGATATTGTAACTTAGAATAAAAGTGTTCTTGAATCTAATTTACCTTAATAAAACATTCAAGTTTGATTAATCTTAACTGAAAATAACTTTCTTAAAATAATTTATTTACTTTAAAAAAGTAACATTTCCTTAAATTAGTTTGAAGTGTTTTGAACAGGCCCAAAATGAAACAAGCTTTGCCCTGCTCCTCTAAGAGTTTAACTTATTTGAGTTTACTCTTTGATAACTGTGGGATTATTTGGGTTTCTCAAAAAATATTCTGTGGTTGTACATTTTTTTCTGTCACATTGCATGACTTTACAGATTATGTTTTCTTTTGGGTATAGAATTCTATCACAGATGATTTTTCTTGTCAAGTTTTTAATTTTAACGCTCTGATCCTGGTGATGCTTTAATTTCCCCTTGTCTGTATTTAATGTGACACTTGAACTGGTCAGAGACCTTAATGTCATAAAAATATTTTAAAATTGTCAGTAATTGTTCAAGTGGCAGTCGTATTAATCCAGTTATTCCATTAATTTGTTAAAATCTTTAGACTCAATTACTTTTTTAATCTTTAATTATCAAACCAGCCATTGTAATCAGACTTCTCTGGTTTAATGAAGCCAACAAGCATGGAAACTTGATCTGTTGTCTGAAGCTTATAGTCAATATGGAATATTGTTATTCATAATGTATCATTACCTTTATGTGGGCAGGCTCAGTAAAATGAAACAGTTTGCTGTAACATTGTTTTTTCTGTCATAAACCTGATGATACAGCTCTGACATTCTCTGTAACATCAGATGATTTTTCTACTTTGCCCACAGGGAACATTATTAGATAAAAATAAATAGATGAAACTTCTCTCTCCTGCACAACCAACCTGCAGTCAGTTTTGTGCCCAGCAGGAGGCGCTGTGGTTCAACATTTTAGTCCAAGAGCACCAAGACTCAAGTCAGCCTCTCCAGGTGAACCACATTTATATCTCTGAAGTATGTGTCAATGTTATCAGTCTGTGGATGATGATTTTCCCCAAAATAATGAAGGCTAAACCTGCCCAGCAGTTGTACTTCTCTAAATATTAATAATATTCAGTTAAGACCTCATTCTGACCTTTAAATTTTCATTTTTCAGTAACATGTTTTAACCCAACATTTCTGTCTGTGGGTTAAACTCTAGAACAGCCTGAACGTCACTTTAAAAATGTGTAATAATATAAAAATATTTACATTACACTAAAGACAAGTATTAATAAATATTACCACAGTTATTATATTGCAGATAAATATGGATACAAGTTTACATTTATGTTGGTATGCTCATATATATTTGTATATAGATATTTATGAATTTGATCATGGTCGTTCAGTTAGAGCAACTTTATATCAATCTAAAAAGAATCGTTGTACAGACAGTTATGGATTATATGCTTAAATAAAATATGACAAATGTGTATAACATCAGTTAAAGTGTACAGCAGGTGCTGTTGGAGGTATATTTCTGAATGTGTGAATTATTTTTCTACTCTTTCTATCTCATGAATGTGTATATACTGTATGCTTGTAGGTACAGTAATTGAAAAAGATTTTGGGACACCCTGACATTTTTGATATATCACATGAAGAATCACATCTAAGTCTCCAGGTGTAATTGATTTTAGTTCATTCACAGCAAAAACACTAAATCATAAAAGACATTAAAACTTCAAATTGATTAGTTCATAGAAACCTGTCACCTGCTTTCTGTCTTTCAGCCAGCAGAGGGCGACAGCTCTGAGAATCTCTGAGAGAGTTTATGTCCTCCAGCTCTTTGTTCGAGTCTTTCTCTTTACACTGATGCTTATTTAAAAAGAGTTCATCAAGTGTTTGATATCCTCAAATTAAAGATTTCATGACAAAAATATGTTTGTCTGCTTATATGATTTTTTCTATGAAAACAAATATGAGATGATTAACCCTTTCATGCATAGTGTACAGTCGACAGATGTTTGGAATTATTTTGATTTCCTGGAGGTCGCAGTACCATGTCCAACTACCAAGTAAACTCTTTTCTTAAGTTTCATAATAATAATACCTTCACACATTTTTACCATATTGCGATATTGCATCAGAAATGCAAAACTGCAAACACAGGGCAATGAGATATTACTCTTGTATTCAGATTTAAAAGATGTTTATATATTTTATTTTTTTTTATTTGGATGCAATTGACAAGTGAATAATTTGATTATTCAGCAACAATTCATAAAGGCTACTTTCAGATTTTGCTTTTGTTTTATGTGCTCTTAATAAATGTTTGTCAAAGTCGTGTTTGTGGACCTTTTTAAACCCCTTAAAGCCTGTTATATCATATTTCATACATACTTTAATGAAACCTCTGTCTAATCAATGTGACAAAAAATCTGAATACAATCAGATACAGATATCTTCAAGTGGATTATCAGTTGCAAGAAAAACCTAATGAGATACAAAAATATACATATTAAATTATACATTTTTTTTTATTTCATTAGAAAGTGAACTAAACATTTCAGCTCCAAAAGCTTAGAATTTTCTGGCCATTATTTTTTGTTTTCAGGCTTTAATTGATGCATGGTGTAATGGAGAGATGCATAACTCCCTCAAAATATAAAAAATGACCATGATATTTAACTAGTTTGAAGCAAAACCAAACATTTTAGAAATGTTTTCCTTTGAGATTTGATAATTCATGCATGAAAGGGTTAACATGTGGAAAGCCTGAAACAAGTTTTACATGACAAAATATTTTTAAATTAAATCTGTACATTATTTAGTAAACAATTCAGCCTAAAATTCAATTTTAATCCTGTCTTTGTAATTTTATCAACAAATTTGACTGCAGGAATTTCCACACTCACACTGTGCATCATGTTGATGTCAGGATATTGCATGAGTTACTTTCACAACTGTTTATTAATGCTACAGAGAATACATTTATTTTATTTTATTTGCACCATAAATTAGAAACAGTTACATTGGAATAGAAGAAAGAAATGCCAAAAAAACCAAAGTGGTCTTATCCAAGATACCTCCCAAAATAGAATGAATAATAAAAAATATAAGGAAATAAAGAAATCAAATTTAATAAAATGAAATAAACTCAAAATAACTCAACAAAAAACAAACAAACGAATTATGAATGAGAACAAAAAGAAGCTTTGGGATCTACATTTAGTAACTTACTGGGATCTACGATGTTACTGTAAAATTTAAAACAACCTTTTGACAGTGCAGGATATTTTTTTGTTTATCTGTGTGAGACTGAAAAGTTTTCAACAGGAGGAGGAGGAGGAGGAGGTGATGGACCAGGATGAAGCCTGAGGGATCAGAGGGAGGAGAAGGAGGAGCATGAAGGAGCAGCAGGTAAAAAAGTGAAGCACAAAGGAGTAAAATGAGGAGGAGGAGAGGACAGAATGGTGCAGGAGGAAGAGGAGCATGAGCAGGAGAAGCAGCAGGAGGAACATGACGGAGCCTGAAGGAGGAGGAGGAGAACAACAAGGAGGAGGAACATGGTGAAGGTGGAGGCAGCAGGAGGAGGAGGAGGAGGAGGAGGAGGAGGAGCAGAGTGTGATATGTGTTGGGTCATGTCGGCTGCAGCCTGCAGGAAGACGACTCGATGAGATACAAGTCCTCACAGGAATGTTGAAAACATGACATCAGGAACACTCAGATGAAAGATGGCCGACACGTCCTGCTCCACTCCCCGACCTGTGGCACTGATTCACTGCAGCAGGGCTCCTGTGTCTGCATGGAGCTTTAAGTGTCATTACTGATACAGAAAATAGGATTATAACAACATCTATGATGAAAACAGGAGGAATACTTTCTTACTTTTATGTTTAAAAATAAGAGGAAAAACTTTACAAAGAGCAGATAAGTTTAAAAACTTAAGATAAAGAATTAAAAAACAGTTAAATGTTTTTTCAAAACTGTGTGAAGTTCAGTAACTCCCACTTGAATTTCAGAGGAAAATTGTTTTTTAATCAGAGAGTAAATGATGACGATGAGGATGATCCTGATGGAGACAGTACTAAAAATTATCATTACAATAATTGTATTTTTATTGTGTTTTATTATTTGTGGTCCATTGCAAGTTTAATTTGTGTCACAACGTGAATAATACCAGGATTTTTTTTTAAAGGTATAGCATCAGAAATGTAGAGTTCACCGTGAAATCAAACTCACTATCTAAATGATAATAAATAATAATAATAGCAATACTTCTACTATGCTACTAATATATAATCAAAATCCAAATGTTCATGAATTAAAAATGTGTAAATTAAAATAATAGTTATTTTATAGACATACTAAATATGACTATATTCATTTAATAAATAATAAAATAATAATTTATTATTTAATACAAGTTACATTTATCATTATAATAATAAAATAATAAAACTACAATACTACTACAACTACTTATAATAAAATAATAATTATATAATAATAACAACTATTATTAATATATATTTTGGTTATGTTATTGTCTTTTAATCTTAGCTATTATTTCTATCATTATTGTTGTAAATGTATGTTGTTTTTGCAGTGATTTTTTTTATAATTCAGGATCTTCTCAAATTTTGTGCAATGAAAAGTACAGATGAACAAATGTACATAGAATAAAGGACAAGTGCTCAAATATACATGTATTATAAGAAGTATAAAGAAGGAACAAAAAATAAAAGTATATAGAAATTAAATATAAATTAAAATTGTTTTAGTGATGCCAGTAAACTTAATTAAACAGGAAGGAAAATAAATACTCTAATAAAGAACAAAACAGTGACATGGAGACAGGTTCAAAAAAGCAGAAAATGCAATCAAACAGAAAAAACAGAAACAAAATAAATACATTAAATGTCTTTGAAAAACCTCTGGTATATGTTGGTGGATGTGATGTTTTGTTTGGTGTTAATTAGTGTAAATGAATTCATGTTCTTAAACTCAGGCAAGAAACTTCTAAAGTTAGGTGGAGTTTTGGAATGTTTCCTTTTATGTTTGTGGAATTTGCCATACAGAATGAATAGGTTTATAATAAAAGTTATGCATTTACTTCCATGGACAAAATACATGATCACACTTCTACAGTCAGTTAGAATGTTTATCTTGATTTAACACACTTTATATGATCAAGTTGAGACCAGAGTTTGAGAGATTGGGGACAGTGATAGAATAAATTAAATAAGGTTTTTGGGTCCATACTGCAGAGACTGCATTTGTTTTCAATATCTAAAAATTTTGAAAAATATAAATTTGCTGGATATACAGTTTGTAAAACTTTGATGTGAACCTCTTTAAATATATTGGAAATACAGTACTAATAAGGCAATGTCAGGTCTTTTCCCAGTTAATGTCCATAAAGATGTTACCCCAAAACGCTTTCCCATGGAGTTATTTTACTCTTTTCACAAAAAAGTATTACGAATATATTTGTTGATCCATTAGATCGAGTCCATTTATCATTAGAAGGGGATTTATTCAGCGTTTCTTGATGCTGACAAAGGCTTCTCATGTACTTGAACAAGAACAGATCCATGATAACAAATCATCTGACGTCCATCTTCAGAGTAACGTACGCGATGACGTCATTTACGTACGTACGTGGCCGTTGGCGGCCTTTTACCTGTAACCTTTGGCTCCTGTTGTAGTTTATCGGTGAGTTTGCTCCGCCGTTTTTGGCGTATGTGTGGAAATGAAAACGGTAAACTCCACGGAGGACACGGAGAGGGAGAAGAGGAGAGTTTGTTCAGATTTAGAAGACGACGGAGAGATATCCGGTCCACCGAGCTGCTTAGTGATGGTGTTAGCATCGTTAGCTGTCTGAAGCTAACGGCGCTAATCAGCTAATGTCAGTCAGAATGAGCAGCCGTTAGCATGACTTGCATTTTTCTGAGGTTAGCAAAACCTGCGCCGTTAAATCTTTATTTTATCACAGTTATTGATCCTGATGTGATTTTAGTGGGACACAGTTTAAGTTCTGTTATTATTTCATGCTCCCTGACATTAAAAATCAAGTTCAGTGACGTAATAGATTCTTAATTCAGTGATTAAATCTTTAAATATTTTAACAATGTCAGCCCTCCACATTATTGTATTATTTAAGCTGTGAGCTAAAGTCTGCCAACAGCAGTTAATATTTTTAATCTTTATTTAGTGGACATTTAATTTTCAATGGATGTTAACTGTAAGTTAAGGCACTATAAGGAGAGATTATCTAATATTAATCAGTTAGACATGTAGTAATGATTTTAGAGTTTTTAGCACAGCTTACACATCCTTTGTCAGTCACACTTTTGGCCTCTTTTTACATCTTAGAGCTTAACAGGTGATATTGTGTAATTTATCGTCTTAATGCTCATACTGACACCACAAAGTAGAGTTCTGACATCATTGAAATCAACTCCACTATCTAAATGATAATAAATAATAATCATAGCAATACTTTCAGTCATGCTACTAATAATATAATCAAAATCCAAATGTTCATGAATTAAAAAGAAATTAAAGAATATTTTCAGTATATACATACTGTAAATATGTATTCATTTAATAAAGTCTTATCACTGAAAATAATAATTTTGTTTTTTTAATACAAGTTACATTTATTTTTTCAGCATTAAAAATAAATCAAAAACTAATTTTAACTACTAAAACTTCAATATAAAATAATATATTTTTGTTTTTTGTATTTGTAATAAATAACAATTCTATTATATAATATACAGATTTTAATTATTATTCGTTTTAATTATTATGTGATCATTAATAATTTCTGTAAATATAAATAAATTTTATTTAATTTTTTCCATAAATTGAATGCCATGTGGACTGTTACAATCTTGGACATGTCACTGTGAGCTAAGAGTACTGGTTTTTACTTTATATCTATATGTATATTTATAATTCAGGACTATCACAAAATGTTTGTACTTAAAAGGTAAAGAAAACTCTTGGAAACAGGGTGTAGGAAGTATATGAGAAATTACATAAAATTTTAGAATGCTAATTGCATAACTCAAAGAATTGTTTAGTGAAAATAAAATATAAAATAAAAGTTATAGTAAGAATACCATGGACAAAAAACAGGAAACAGTGAATAATACTTATCACAACACTGCTCCCAGCTACATCACTGAACTAATATCACCATACAGCACTGCACGGCCCCTCAGATCATCACATCAAGGACTCCTTACTGTACCAAGGTCCCACAAAAAAACTCTTGGAGACAGGGCTTTTGCAGTCGCTGCACTGAGGCTGTGGAACGACCTCCCATTACATGTTAGATCTGCAGGCTCACTGGACTGTTTCAAAAAACACCTTAAAACTCACTTCTATTCTCCTGCCTTTTCATGGGTTCATTCTTATCTGAATGAGGTTTTCATATTTCTTTTTGCTCACGTGTCATTTGTGGAAGAGCTTGTGTGTATGTATGCATGTCTGTATGTGTCTGTCTCTCTGAGTGTATGCTGACGGCTGTTTCAGCGGCTTCATGCTGCCATCTGTGGTTGTTTGGGTTTCCAGCCTTGACTCCATCTAATAACAGCTGTGGAAGTCTTTGTGTAATGTTCTTGTGCTGCCCTAACACAATTGTGTTCTACTTTGTTCATCTGTCTCCTTTTTTTTCATGATGTTTTTATCTTATCATTTGGTGTACTCTATATGTTCTTGACTCTCGGGTTTCCCCCGCTGTACAGCACTTTGGCTCTAACTCTGTATTTTAAAGTGCTCTATAAATAAAGTTGATTGATTGATTGATATTGGTGCTAAACAAAACTGAGGCCTGTCAAAGCAACACTCAGAAAGACATTAACAATAGGTGTTTAGCCACAAATGGGCTCTTAACCGGGGTCAAAGTTTGTCTTCAGTTGTACTCTCAATTTATACCATCTTTGGTTCAGTTTCATATATATGTAGGCCTATATTTATTTATTATTTATATATATATATATATATATATATATATATATATATCTATATATATATATATATATATATATAGATATAGATATAGATATATAGATATATATATGTAAACATATTTGCCCCATCCTGTTTTCTACTGTTTTCTACCCATATTGTGATTTTCACCATAAATATTAGTCCTTCCTTTATTTCATCTAAATATTTAGATTCCTTGACCATGAAAACATACCATTAGCAAAGCAATAGAATTCATAATGATATGTATTTTAGTTCAGTAGTTATTCAGGAAAATCACATTTTGCATCACGGTGAATCCAGACGGTGATCCAGATTATTCCTAAAATCTAATCATTTGTTCCTTGTCAAAATCCGAACATTTCCTTAAAATTTCATCGAAATTCGTCCAAAACTTTTTGAGTTAGGTTGCTAACAGAGAAACAAACAGACACCAGCAATAAAATAACCTTCTTGACGAAGGTTATTTTATTGCAGGTAATGAGAAGCAAAGTAATGGAAATCTATCTGTCCTGGAATGATTACTATAACATTTTTAAGGCTTTAGGACCCTGGTGTACCACCATCTGAGCCATTATCAACAAATGGAGGAAACTGGTGACGATCCTTACCAGGAGAGGTCGGCAGGGCTACAGACCAACTTTCTGCATTGGCTGCAACGGTGCACCTAAAAAATTTTTAAGGTGCACCAGCACAAAAATTAGGTGCACCCACATATTTCTTGGGGTCACCTTTTATGCCATAAGGTCATCATTTTATCACTCTCCATAACTTTCATATAATGTGAATGATTCTAAAACAAGAATAAGATGTAAAGAAATACTTGTCTTTATTTGAATCAAAATTAATATTAAAGAGAAACAGAGCGCTTAAAGTGCTTTACTGAATAAAATAGATAATTTTAAATGACAACATTAAGCAGAATAAAACTTTTGCAAATAAAAGTGCTTGAATTGCTTTACTGAATGGAAATTTAACATTTCAAAATCAAACATCTCAAGTTGAATAAAATATTTCACAATAAAGCAGGTGCTGTGTCTTGTCCGTTATCGGCTGATTTTTCTGCTGCTGTAGTTACTTTTGTCAACTTAAATTTGTAAGAGTGCACCTAAAATTTTTATTGGAGCACCAGTTGCTAGCAATGTTAGGTGCCTCTCCTAAAGTACAAATGGCTTCCTGTTCAATAAACCCAAGAGCATGAAGGAGGTCACAGAAGAACCCATAAAAACAAATTGAGAACCACAGGCCTCCCTGTCCAGGTAAGGTCGGTGTTCATGACTCAACAGTAAAAAAAGAGACTGAGCAAAAGTGGCATCCATGTGAAAGCTCCAAGTAGAAAACCACTATGACCAAAATGAACACCAAGGCTCATCGCACAATTTTCCAAAATACATCTTGATCCCCAAGACTTTTGGAAAAAAATTCTGTGGACTGTACAGACAAAGGGTGATTTTTGTTTTTGGAAGAAGTGCATCTTGTTACATGTGGTGCAAAAACAGCACAGCATTTGATAAAAAATACATGGTGTGATGGTCTGGGGCTGCTTTGCTGCTTCAGGACCCGAACAACTGTCTGTGATTGATGGAACCATGAATTCCGCTTTCTTCCAGAAAAACCTGAAGAACATTCGTCCATCAATTTGTGACCTCAAGCTCAAGGGCACTTGGGTTATGTAACAAGACAACAACCTGAATTACACTAGCAAAAAAAGACTCATCACCAGTTATCACAAACACTTGATTGCAGTTATTGCTGCCAAAGGTGACACAATTAGTTATTAGGTTCAGGGGGGAACTACTTTTTCACATAGGGTCATGCAGGTTTGAAGAGCTTTTTCCCTTAATAAACAAAATCAACTTCATTTTGGATTCACTCAGGTTATCTTTGTTTAATATTAAAATTTGTGTGGTGATCTGACACATTGAAGGGTGACAAATGTGCAAAAAATGAGAAATCAGGAAAGGTTAAACACTTTTTCACAGCACTGTATTTGTGCATATACTATATATCACTCTGCTTCACTTTATCAGAAGTCAAGGTAAGTGGCAAAGGTATATGTTTTCCCACATATTTTTGAATTAACATTTTATCGATGTACCATAAAATAAACTTGAACTGAAATCGTTGATGTGAATCTTATCCTCCATTGCTATATATGCAGTGTGCAATTCCTTCAAGTGTAAAGTAATCATACACCGCTTTGGCAAAAGGTACTATGTATACATTTTTCTTTTTCATTGCTGTTAGCCAACTTTTACAAACTCAATATCCGTTCATCCAATGCATGTTTTCGATTCCAGAATGGTCACTTGCAGGTCACAGCATTTCTGATGACCTGATTCCTCCAGCTTACCGCCTCATGTGAATAATAGTATATAAATTAAAATAATAGATAAACTGTAAACCTTAACCGTTTGGAAGCGTTTCTTTCCTCTGATTAGTTGCAGATATACTCTTTTTCTTCTTTTGAGAAGAACATCTGACCTTTGCAACATGACTTTATAAAACTTCTCTCATAGCAGTTACACATTTTCTCTTGATTACTGTTTCTCCAACTTCAAATAACAGGTGAAACCTCAGTACAGCTACAGAGGACTTCATCTGCTTCTCCTGTAAGTAAACATTTAAACTCTTCATTTATTTCTTAAAAGCTGAAAACAAATCTGCTTCTTGTCTTTGTGGTTGAATCAGCATCTGTTCCTTTGACCATTTTCTGATGGAATAACTTCCAACTTCCAAACTCTTCCAATTATGAATTTTATTTTCTGTCAAGATTTGTTGACATGGTGAGAAATGAAACTCTTTTTTAGTTTTAACTTTTTTTTCTATGACTGCTTAATTATTTTATTACAGTAAGAACTTTAAAACCTGATTATCTGTGGGTAACCTCAAAAACAACCTAGAAAACTTCAGCAGTTTTTATTTTCAAGAGATTTAATGCTTTGCTTAATGTGCACAGTCAAGATTCCTAATGAACTTATTTTGAGTGCTTTCCTCTGCTGAATGTTAGGTCTTTGAAACAGTTGTGTTTATTTAAAAAAGACTGCTGTTGCATGTTTGTTTAGTTAGTTTTAAATACACAAACTCATAACATGACTGCACTGTATTTATCAGGTTACAGAACTAAAGATGAAGAGGCATACAAAGGTCACAATAAAAGCAATAAAGTGCAGTGTCAGGTAAAATCTTATCTAGATTAACTTCATGTAGCAATAAAGTACAGAGTGTCAGAAACAATCTTATCTAAATAAACCAAAGTCAAAGGGAGACAAAGGAAATAAAAAGGTGTGTCTGACATGTTCGTGAAGACAGTGTGGATGCCCTTTCTGCAGTGAGCTCCTCAGATCACAGTGAAGATGAACTAATGATGGTTTCCAAATGTCATAAAAATATGTGATTTTACTTTAAATTAACACTGATATATTTTTCCAATCCCTGGATATTAGGGGACATACATTGATAGTTGGTTCCTACCTTTGTACATTTTACGCAGAGGAGGAGGTCTTCAGATTATGTTCAGAAAGTTAGTGTTTGTTACAGTCTGTTTTTTTATTTTTTAATTTGACTATATCAGTCTAATATATGTAGATGGTTTCTTTGCAGCCATCCCTTGGCATTAAATTAATCTATATCCTTTTCTCATAATTCCCTATTCCTGTCAAGATTTGTTTATTTCATCTCTTAGAATGAAATTTTAACTTAAAATTCAGTAAAAGCTTTTAATTAATCTCAACAGTGGTTGGTGGGATGGAATAATAAGACCAGAATTAACAAAATGCCTGACTTGAAGAAAACCAAAAAAGTGGCTGCTTTTTTGTGTTTAGTTTGAAGTCGACTGACCAAAAGTACATTTTTTTAAAAATACATAAACTACAAATTTTTGATTCTTTGAATAAAATCATTAAATATAGTTTTCGTCACAGCAGGAGTGAAGGTTTTTCTCTGAGTTGAAGGTTGTAATGCTGAAGAGAAACCTCTGTGGCCGTGTGTCTGGTTTTGTCTTTCTATATTTTTTGTTTTTAATCAAATGATTTAGATGATTTAATTAATACAGGGAGCTCACTAATAACAGTAAAGAGTAGGCTGCAAAGAGACAAAGGGGCATCCTTTGTGGATAACGTGGTTTAACCAGCTTGATATTATTCAACTATGAAAAGCCCAATTATAATTTTTCTGTGCCAAATAAAGTTTTAAAGTGACATTTTAATGTCCAAAATAAGTTTGTTTATCTTCAGTGACAGTAATCGATTTTGTACAAAACAAGCACTTTCATTTTAATCAGACTTATCCTCCCCATCCATGATATTTGGAGATCAAACCACTGGACAAGATGGGTCAAACTGTAATCCATACAGTGCTTTTATGTGTTCAGAAACTTTTATTCCTAAATACGGTAAACCGGAGACTGTCCTGGTCCTCAGAGCTACCCAGTGGTAGGGCCTCTGAGATGTCGTAGTTGATTATGAGATGAGCTTTGGATATTTATTTCCTGAAAGATCAATGTTTGTATTCATCCCACAATACTGTAAATAGGGGTGTGTATTGGCAAGAGCCTCACGATTCGATACATATCACGATACTTTGGTCTCGGTACGATAATATCACGATATATCACGTGATCACAATATTGTGGTATATTGCGATATTCTACATTAAACTAGGAAAAACCTAGAGACAGTGAATATGTAACTTTACCATTTTGTTGTTATTGAAAAATGTCAAATGCAGCGTTACATACAAACACAGAGTGCATTAAGTCAATTAAACTAATGTTGCAAAGAAATTGTTCTTGTTTTCCCTTTAACAAAGTGTTGAAATCATCCTAACCTGTAGTCCAGTTCAAACTGTAATCAAACACACGAGGAACAAAGAGCTTTGAGTTACTGACAGAACAACAGGAAGTTAAAAAAAAGTCACATATTTCTCGTCACTGTCTGAACTGAATAGTGCATTAAAAAAAACAGTGCATACATCTTTATAAGTTGTATTTTATTTCCAACTCTGATAAAATATGAGTTTTTATCATTACAAAAATATCGATACTCAGATTTGAAATATCGAGGGACAGAGGGCAAAATGACAGTCTTCTGCCACCTAGTAGAACAAAAGCTGAACTACCAAACAGCCATCCTGCTGTCGTCCATACTGTCTGATCCTTCAGGGGTCATGGGGGGCCAGACGCTTCCCCAACTGAGGCCTGCTGAATTTAATGTCACCCAAGAGCTTGATATAATTTCCACATCAAATCGCCATCATTGATACACTGGTGGAGGTTTTTGCTTTCAGAGCACTTCTCACTCTTTATATGCTTTTCTAGTCAAATATTAACTATTACACAGATTTAATACACTGCAGCACACTGATTAAAAAAGCCTGGTCACCGGAAGCTGTTTTAAAAATATATATATTTAACGTAATTTAAATCCTGCTGCTGGGTAATGAACTATGATGTAGTCTAATAAGAGGATAGAAAACCAGCAGTCATGATGTGTTTGTGTTCTTTCATTTAAGGAAGAAATGTTCTTTACTACATGATATATTTTGTTAAGCTTGGATCCAAGATGGAGAGCAAAATTGAAAAAGTTTGCAAACTCCTGCTTTAACCAACTGTTAGCTCTAGGGCTGCTCTGTTATTACAAAGATGATTATTGTGATTATATTTGTATTCTGAAAGTTTAGAACTTTTACATTTAATGTTAATACATTCAATTTTCACTTTGATTTAGATTGGCTTCTCTCGTGGGAGCAAGTGTCCATCCAGACCTGAGACTGTGAAGAACCAGCTGACCCCTGGTATGTATTTCATGTCTCTTTTGCTTGTTTTTTTTTAATTCAGATTTTGTCCTTTTTTATTGCTTCATACTAAAACACATTACAGCTTGATCTGATCACTGATTGGTTTAGATTTGCATGCTGTCTTAATGATAACTGTTACAAACGTCTTTATTCTCCAGTTTTTAATGTTGCCAGGTTTTACATTTTCCCAAATTTTGTAATTCTGTCCTATAAATAAATGCAATAGTCACTTTGTTAGGTACAGCTTTTCCTCTGGCAATCACATGGCAACAGCTCAGTGCATCAAGACAGCAGGGCTGCAAGTGGAGCTGGAAGCTGCATACTTGGATTTTCACACACAGCCATCCCTATGGGTAAAAGTGTACAAGGACTGCAGATAAACATTCCTGAACACAACATGTTGAATCTAGGAACAGATGGGCCATAGCAGCAGAGGACCACACTGGGTGCCTCTCCTGATAGCTACAATATCAGAAACTGAGTCCACAGTTCACACAGACTCATCAAACTGGACCACAGCAGGCTGTAAAAGTGTCTCCTGGTCTGATGAGTCTGGATCTCTGCTCCACATTCAGAGTTTGTTGTGAACATCATAAAGCATGGATCCATCCTGCCTCACAATGATTTATTCACTCCAGTGGCCTCCACAGTCAACAGATCTCAGTCCAGTAGAGGCCCTTTGTGATGTGTTGGAGCAGGAGATTCTCATCATGGATGTTGAGCACCTGTTTGATGCTGTCATGAAGACATGGACCAACATCTCTGAGGGATGTTTCAGCTCCTTGTTGAATCTATGACAAGAATATGTCATAGATTCAAGTAATATATGACCAAGTATTAAGGAGTTCTGAAAGTGAAGGAGGTCCAAGCTGACTTATAGGTGTACTATAAAATTTGCCTCTATTAATTTAGTAAGCATGATAATGAACTACAGTTTTTGCAGTTTAAAAATACTTGAATGTATATCAACATGTTCCCTTTCCTCTGATCTAGATCAACGATGGACTCTGACTCCATCCAGATGGCAGCCCTAGGACGTCCATTCGCCCTGGGAATGCTTTACGACTGTCGCAAGGATTCACTCATTCCGGGTACGAATTCACTGGTAGATTACTGCAGTAAAAGAGAGGCAGTACACCAGAGGCCAGAGGTGTACTTGATGATGAATGTCACACACTCTCTGTTTTGGATGTACACAGATGATACTCTCAATTGTAGGCCTGTAAAACCCACCAACACCTTCCTCTCCACACTGTCTCTCCTGAGCACCTGAAGGAAATGCAGTTTCTGTTAGGATACGGTGTAAGGACCCAGAGCAGAGGCAGATGATCAGTTAAGGTGCAAAACTTAAAAGGTTTATTTTGATCCAAAGTCCAAAATCCAAATAATGAGAACAATCAAAAGGGTGACTATATACAAGTAGGTGGTGGCAGGAGCTCGTGGAGACCTGGAAAACACTGAGGGAAGCTGATAAGTCTTAAGGCAGAGAGCAACTGTCAAAAACACCATCACAGAAAGAGAGTAGAAAAGCTCCGTGTGACGGTGAAAAGGTTTAAGGCTAGCACTATAAACTTGGGTTAGAGACGAACCACAAATGAAGTGCAATCAGCCGGTATCGAGTGAAGGAAACCTCTGGCTTTTGTAGATGGAGTCATCAGCCCTTATCAGGAGAAGGTGTGTGAGCCAGGTCAGGTCAGCTCTGCAGCTCCGCCCAGCCACAGGAGAGTGAGTGAGGAGAAAACCCGAGAGGGAGGGGGAGAGGAGCAGGGCAGCTGGAGCGAACGGGTGAGATCCTTACAGTTTCTGCTGAACCTTTTTAATTGAGAGGGGTCCAGCTGCAGACCTCCACTCTCAGCCAACAGCTCCTCTAATGTGAGACGGATGTGTCATAAATATAAACAATACTTATATAGCCCCCTTCAGACAGCTGCGCAGCAATGTGCCACCTCCAGTCATTTTAATGAGGGACGGGCGGCAGACGGGAAGTGGTTTTAACTGCAGCGATAGGACAGAGAAGAGGTTGCGGCCCACGTGAACGCGCACAGATTTTGTCACAGAAACTATGTACATATATAATGTCTATGGACTTTACCCTGACGCAGTGAAGCTTTCTAGTACGCCAGGCAGCAGCCAATCACATCGAAGGAGGGAGAGAACCCAGAAATAACATACTTCATGGGTCAAAGCAAAGATTAAATGAGTTCTGCTAAACGTCTCCACCTTCATATAAAGATAATCAGGAGAAAAACTTGGGATGAGACAGCATTTCACTTCAGTGTTTGGGGAGGGAGTGTTATGAGGGACTTTTGGGCTCTGCTGTGACGTTCACCGAATCACCTCTCTGTCACTGTTGCCTCAGACTCTTTGCACTGCTGCAGCAGTAGACCCTTTAAAAACGCTTTGCATGTTGGGGACGCAGAGGGTGCTAACTAATAAAGACTTGAATTGATGCTGCCTTTAACACTGTGTTATGGTTTAAACAGAAGTGACTGTAAGCACAAAGGTGTGATAGGACTGTCAAGCAAATAAAACATTTGTGTCTCTCTAGGAAATGAAATCGCTCAAGGTCATTACACCAAACAGAGATGCCCATACACATGTTGCTCTACTGATGACCTGCATTTTAAACTGTGTTTTTTGATGTAACACCACTGAGAAATCAAGTTAACCAAAATAATCAAAATGCAGAAAAACTTAAGTGTCTGTCTGACGTAGCTTCGGGGACAGTGATCTCTTTTTATTTTGTAGTATTTTTATTTTTATTTCGATATCATAACACCATTTCCTTTTGACATCGGAGAAGTAGAGCCTCTTATTTTGTAGTATCATGACGTCACTTTCTTCTGACATTGGAGGAGTGGAGCCTCTTATTTTGTAGTATCATGACGTCACTTTCTTCTGACATTGGAGGAGTGGAGCCTCTTATTTTGTAGTATCATGACGTCACTTTCTTCTGACATTGGAGGAGTGGAGCCTCTTATTTTGTAGTATCATGACATCACTTCCTTCTGATGTTGGAGGTGTAGAGTAGGGATGTCCCGATCCGATATTGATATCGGATATCGGTCAAAAAAACAAATATCGGATCATATCGGCCTGCATCCTAAATCTCCGATATCAGCACTCCGATACAAGCAGTCCATTCTAATATATTTATTTTTTATTTTATTCAGTTGTAGAATATGCTTATGTTTAAGTTCAACACAGTGGTTATTTTGCAATTGGTAAAATATGTTTTTGTTTGATTTATTGAGGTCACTTTTCAGTGACCAGTTACCTTTTCCACTTTTCTTCTAATATTTTTTATTCATGTTGTTTTAATTGTAGTATATTCTTATGTTTAAGCAGGCCCGGCTGCAGAAACAAATTAGAGGGGGGGCATTACATCTTTTCAGGGGGGCACACTTTTTTGAACCTACATTTAGTCTGCCTCGGGCTGAACAGTGGCTTTGTCACTCCTACAGTTTTGACATATCATTTTCTCTCACTAAAAACAGGCAGTTCATCCATAAATATATAGGCTATAAAACAACAAACAAAATGCAGTAGTGTAGTGCTGTGTTAATTTTTTAAACTTAGAAGAAGAAGAACAGCAATGGGAGCTGAGGCCTTAAAAAAGCAGCACCATACAGCCACTATTACAAACATAAGATGTCAAAAGTCACACTGAAGTAAGCAGTCATGCTAGGAGAGGGTTAGCTACAGCAGCTAGGGAGCAGGAGGAAGAGGAGGACAACAATGCAGTGTGTGACCCTTCTGCCTGCAAGTAAAAAAACAGTTAAGGCCAGTTAAAGTTAAAAGCACTCTGGCAGACAGTGTTTGTGAACTGAGTGAAACCTTCTGAAAACCCTCTCCTTTCACTCATTCCTAAATTTCTTGGTCAGGTCCTTCTCAAATGCCAACTGGATGAGGTTGGCCTTGAAGCAAAGCTCAGCGGTGATCTGTGAAGACTGTTTTAAGAGTGGCATATTAATTTTCACAGAATGCGGTGCTGGCTCCAAAAGTAAGTCCGTGTGGGCTTTGCCTCCAGGGGCCTCTGGTAGCCTACTGTTTCACAATATGTCAGGATTAAGAAATAAGCTTGAAATAATTATCAATCAATTATCAATATCAATATATCATTGAACCACATCATGTCAAGTGTGATGTGTGCTATGTTTACTGCTTGATGCTGAAACATCTCAGTTTATTTTAAGAGGTCCTTATTGACTATGCCATGACAATACAAAACTCTTTAAAATTTTCAAAAGGAGCCTTGTAGCTTTTTGAGATTTTTGAATTTAATAATAAACTCTCTGAACTTTTACCTAGCCTTAATTTTTATTAATTTAATGTTTATTTAACAGGGATGATACATACAACATTGCCACAGAAGATGGGAAAATGTGAATGTATATAAGATATAGCTTCAGCTAATCTGCAGTCTTTGTCCCTGGTCAGGATTTAGAGTACAATAAAAAATACTGAATACAGATACAATCATACAAATACAGTAATACAGGGACTATAGTCAATAAGTACCATGAATAAATAGACACAGTTGTAGTAAATTAGAGGCTAAAGCACAAGTTAGATTTAACATTAAAGATTATTAAAATAGTGTACTGATAATTACTTGTGAGAAAATTAATGTTCACATTTCTGTTGCTGTTTAAGCCACTGTTTAACTTTTGCACTGAACTTTTTAAGCTCTGTTTGAGATTTAATTTCAGATGGTAAGGAATTCCATAGGTGTATGCCTTAAACTGAGAGGAATGACTGCCCAAATGTTGTCCTGCACCTTTGGACCATACAGTTTTGTTTTGTTCTGTTCCTTGTTATTGTCCTACAGCTGTCTGTCTTTGTAAAATTCTGAGACATCACTTGTGGAGCCAGTCCATTTAAGCACTTGAAAACAACTTTCAGAAAGGATCATTTTATAAAGTTGGAAAAGGTCAACAAATTATATTTCTCAATAATTTTGCAGTGGTGCCGTTTTTGTGGCTTCTGGTCTAAAATTTTCAAAGCTAATCACCTGCTTAATTGTTCATTTCGCCTCATCTGGTGGAGAAGACTCACATTATGTGAATTAATAAATTGTGGCAAAACACATGTATAAACGGGAGGCATTTAAGCACATTTAAGGACAGAGCTGCGGAGCAACGTGGTCCCCTTCTCTCCCCCGTGCGCGCAGCTGCTCTCCCTGCCTGTACCGCACACGCAGTTCGGCCTCTCTCCATCATAAGTCCTGTAATGTTTCCTCCGTGGGAGCAAAGTCACATCCATGGTGTAAGGCTGTGTTATGTGGCACGCAACATGGGACAAAGAATGCACTGACACCCTGGAAACCTGCCTGTGAGGCTTTGGTGAAGCTGCGGAGGTGAAGCAAATTACAGCTGCGGAGGGTGCACTTCGCGTGTGCTGAGACCCGAGAGGAGAGCAGGTTGTCACTATGGCTCAGTGACCCGCCTCCCACTACCTGTAATTGGCTAAGGCGTTGCCTTCCTTCGGTTGGATTGGTTTGTTGACTGACATAGATGGCATTAAGTGAAGATGGATACTCTGACGGAAAAAACAAAACCCAAATAAAACAGAAACCTTTGCTGTCAGTCCAGGGCGGACTAGGGGGGCACAAAGTCCAATTTGGGGGGGCAGTGCCCCCTAGTGCCCCCCCGTGACGCCGGCGCTGTGTTTAAGGTTAACATTTATGTAACCTACTGGTTAATTACAAATGGGTCAGTTTTTCTCATACCTACTTTTGCTGCCTACTGTTCTCTGTTTGAGTAATCTGACCTGATCAAGCCTTTTCTCACAGTCCATACTACAAAATAGGTAATAAAAGTCTGTATGATTCCTGCTGATATCGTATCGGATTGATATCGGTATCGGCCAATACTCAAGGCTGCAATATCGGTATCGTATCGGAGGTGAAATAGTTGTATCGGGACATCCCTAGTGTAGAGTCTCCAAGACACTTGGCTGACAGTGGAGGTCTGCAGCTGGACTGTCTTGTTTTTAACAGCTCCCTGATGTTGGGTGACCATGAGAGGTCATTTGAGACGAGGGGCTTGAAGATCTGGATCTTTTCCACAGATACTCATTAATGCTGAGGGGGCACTGCGTTTTTCCCTGTGTTGTGTCAAGGATCATTTCTTTGTTTTGGAAGTGATAAGAGTCAGATTGTTCCCCAAGCACCACTCTGACATCCTCCTCACCTTATCTCAGTACATAGATTCATCTCCCTTTGGGAGAAGTCCAACAATGGCTGTGTGATGACAACATTGGACGAGTGAGCTGGAGAACAGTCAGATGTGATGGAGGAGGAGGAGGAGGAGAAGTGTCCAGTTTTCACTCTCTGTAAGGGCCTTGATGCAAGAGCAGATGGAGGGCGAGAGGTGTAACAGTTTCACCACTAGGATGTTCAGAATGATGGTGTTGAATGCTGAGCTGAAGTCAATGAAGAGCATCCTGACGTAGCTGTTTTGATGCTGAGACAGCTACGTCAGTAGACTCAGTTCAGTGTGGGTTGTGATTGCTCTTGCAACAGGTCTGTAGTCACTTAGGTCAGTCGTGGTTGCCTTTTTGGTGACAAGGATTTTGGTATCTGTCATCAAGCAGGGCGAGTGGTATGGTGATTTGTGCTGGGGAGATGAGGTCCTTGTCAAGACCCCAGTGAGCTGGAAGGCACATGCCTGAAATACTAGATACTCCATCAGGTGCAGCAGCTTTATGTGGGTTGACTGACCTCAGGACACGTCTCACCTCCTGTCCCTGCAGTTCGAGTGGTGGGACCTGTCAGTGAGACGAGGAGGCCCATGAATGTGGATGCTGATCCATTGACCTCAAACTGGCAAAAAACACTATTTAGTTCCTCAGCCAGAGTACAGTCAGTAGGAGCAGAGGTGTGTTTGTTTCCTTTGTAGTTTGCTGCAGTCTTTCCTACACCCTTCGCGGATCATTTTGTGTCAGAAGGGCTTCAATCTTGTCGTTGTAGGCCATCATTTTCAGTCCACCTCTGGCAGCACTGTGTCCCCAGATCTAAAGGCTGTGCTGCGATGTTTGATAAACTGTTGGACTTCTCCTGTCACCCAGGCTCTCTGATTAGAAGCCTCCTGAAGCACAGTCTCTGTAAAATTCTCCAGATTCCCATGATCAAACAGGTCAGATAGAACTCAGTCTGTACAAGTGAAGGGCCTCACTTCAAGTTCACTCAACATTACTAAGGTGCCACAAAGTTCAGCCCTAGGACCACATTTGTTCATTCTTTATATCAACAACATAAACTGGAGTATTTCAAATGCAAAATTTCATTTTATGCTGATGACACAGTCACGTACACTTCTGCTTCATCACCAGTCTTTTAACACAATGCAACAAAATGTGTATGATTTAAACTGGTTTTAAATGCAGACAAAACAAAAGTTATGCTTTTCTCAAATTCTTGATCCAAACTTTATAACCTGCCTTCAGTGATCACTGCTCAGGGTTCTCAGATTGAACTTGTTTCTTCCTATAATGCACCTTTTGTGCACCTTTTGTTCTCACAGAGGCCTCCCCACCAAATTTTAGCGTTTTATTTTCTTTTCGGGAGTGCAGAAGGGGGGGTGGGACTGCATCTATTTTTAGAAATACCATGGTTTTAAAAGAGGTTTCTTTTAATAGTTATACGTCCTTTGAGCATCATGCCTTTGTTTTTAGCAGCCCACCCATCCTGTGTGTAACAGTCTACAGACCGCCCCGTTACTCCTCTGTTTTTATCAGTGAATTTTCAGATATGTTGTCACTCATTCACACAAGTTATAATAGGATTTTAATCACAGGCAATTTTAATTTACACCTTGACACAACTAAAGACTCAATGTCTAAAGATTTTTTAAACATATTAAACTGCCTTGATTTTAAACGGCATGTCGCGCAGAGGACCCATGCCAGCGGACGCACCCTAGACCTTGTCATAACCTATGGCCTGACCGTGGGTGCGCCCTCTGTCATGGATCTAGCAGTGTCTGACCATTTCTGTGTTTTTTAACATCGCCAGTTTTAACCAGCAGGTGGCCCCTGTGAGAACGGTGAGGAGACGCTGCCTAACTCCTGAAGTGGCTGACAATTTTATTCAGATTTTAGAGAGCACTCCTGCAGCTATTTTACCAGCTCCCTGTGATTTTATTGTTGATAATTTTATTAGTAAAATGAAATCAACACTAGACTCAGTTGCTCCACTTTTAATTAAAAAAAAATAAAAACAAAGCCTACACCTCCATGGAGAACTGGAGAGCTCATGGAGCTGAAGAGAGGCTGCAGGAGTGCAGAGAGAAGATGGAGAAAATAAAAGCTAACTTCACTATGAAAACTTACGTGAACACCTCAGATCATACAATACTGCAGTCAAACATGCAAGGACATCCCATTTTCATAATCTCATCAGTAACCATAAAAACAACCCCAAATTTCTCTTCTCTACAATCGACCTTTTAACTAATAAAAATTAAAACAGATCCTCTTCCCGTGTGACATTTTATGTGAGGACTTTGCAGACCACTTCAGGAGTAAAATCAATGACATCAGGTTGAATCTTTTACCTGAACAGATTTTAACTATCGACTCACCTGGGTCACTGATTTTACCCGAGGAAACACTGGAGAGTTTTGCCCTGGTTGATGCAAGGACACTTGGTCGAGTTTTCTCCCAGGTAAAGCCCACAACCTGCCTTTTTTAGACCCAATTCCCACACCATTTTTTAAATCATTCTGTGGTTTCTTTGAGGAACAGCTGCTGTAAATTGTGAATTGCTCTCTTCAGACGGGTGTTTTTCCCTCTTCCTTTAACCCTCGAATGACCCTTGGACATTTTTATCCATTTCCAAAATCCAAAACCTCCTGACAGACAATCGCCCTTCTCACCAGAGTTGATTTTTGGTGAAGGAGTGCCATGGTGGGTAAAATTTCCAAAGGCCAACTTTCAGTGTAAGAATCCATTATTTGACTGAATTATTTGCAAATTATTATTTGCTGAATATGCTCTTTAAAGGAACACTACACCCAAACAACGATTTGGCCTCATTTTCTACTCACCCTCATGCTGAACAACACTGTGGAGTAGTTTTGGAACATCTAGGATGCAGCCGGAGATCTGTGGGGATCCTCGCTGTCCACTGCCATTGATATCATGACTTAGATACGAGCCCGAACGAACAGTGTCCATAAAAGTCCACAAAAAGTCCACAAAAAGTCGGCAATATTCCTCCATACTGCTCGTGCGCTGTAATCCAAGTGTCCTGAGCGGGTAACGTCCACCATTTACTTGAAACGACATCATTTAGCACGTTTATAGCCTAAACAGTACTACTTCGCATTTCTATGATACACTTACGGGTGCCTACGGGAGCCGTGGATGACCAAACAAAGGAATGTGCACTCTGCAATAACTAGGAGCGTAGAACAAGAAATCCCACATTCTGCTGTGAGCGACGGAGCCGTGGACAGACACAAGAGGGATCAGCAGAATGTGGGATTTTTTGGGTTCTTGTTTCTTGTTGTACGCTCCTAGTTATTGGGATGAACTACAAAAAAACCTGAAACTAAAACATCTGGTGTCACTAGATAAAGGGCTTGACCTCCTGCACAGTGCCAGAAATCTGGCGTATAAATATTTTTATTTTTTTTTTCTTATCTGTAATCATTCATTTAAATTGATAGTTCCAACTACCAATGGTACTCAAGGTAACCAAGGCATTCTAGTCAATCAGAGGCATAGTAGGGCGGGCCTTGATGCTGCGTTCCATTAATCTCGGAACTGGGAAATGGGAAATGGGAGTGACATCATCTCCGACTTATCTGCATTCCAGTTGAAGTTGGAAAAAAAACATGCCGATCTACCAGGCTATTGTTAGCTGTTGTTAGCACGCCCTGTGTTGTTATGCACAAATATCACATGAAGAATGTGATTATCACTATGGCAGCATTTTTGCAAGTACAAGTCTAACACTACTACCCATACAGCTGATCTAGAGCGACACACCCCAGTCAGAAGTGCAAATAAATTGATTATTCTGACCCCTGACTACAACTGGAACACACCATGAGTTTCCAACATTTGGACAGCGTCAGCAGTTAGGAGCCGATTTGCTGTTGTTGCGATTAGAAATTTGGCAGCGTTAAATCTGAAAGATTTAGTTGTTAAATTATGAATTATTATCAATTAACAATTCACTGTATTGTTCTCGTTGGGGGCACCAGCCTTTTAATAAGGTAGATCTTAATTTAATTAATCAATTACCTATTTAATTCCCTTAAATAAAGTAAGTTAATTAAATCAAGTTTTATCAATCTCAAAATCTCAAGACAGAATTCTCGCTTCAGGGACACTGAATTCTAAAGAACAGACAGTGAATTTAAAATCAATTATCACAAATTTATTACAATGAAAAATGGTTACAATGCTGAAATAAATGGTAGATTATGGATAAAATGAGAATAAACAATCAGTTTGAATGGAAATCAGGATCCTTAAAATGATGGTGAGTGAGTATATGCCTAAAGGATAACTATAACCTATACGAAAATCTGTGAGGAATTTCGGAGAAAAGTTGGATTGAATCAATCTAATGTCAGAACACTTTTTAAGTCTGAGAGCGCATCAAACCTCCTTTTAAGTACAGAGTAACTAGACGTTTGCCTACTTGGTCGTGGAAGACTCGTGGTTCTCTCTGAGGTTCGGAAGGTCCAGGCTACGGGTGGATCATGTCAGACCAATGTAGGATCAAGTTGATTCGGGTTGATTCAGCCTGGGAAGCCGAACGGTAGATCTGCGGTCCGAGTCTCACCAGCGCCCCATGGATCCTTCTGGACAGCTCGATCAGAGGCCCCTCCGGGAAAAGCAGACTTTGGAGTGGGCTGCGGCTCACAAACTTCTCAAAAAGGTTTTGACGAGAATATGAAAAATCTGATTCGCGGAAGTATCTTTAAGCACCGTCACTGGCCAGGTTAATGATGTCTCACAGACGACTATGCGAGATCAAAAGGATCAAAAATCAAAATAATGCTGTGCAGGCTTTTGATGAGGATTGGGATATTCAGATTTCTTACGTAACACGGCCCCCTGATTTCTGACACGCCCATTTAATCCGGATGACAGAAAGGTAAAAAACAGTTTGTGAAGCCTAGCTCCAAAATTAAGTTCTGCATAGCTGAATGGCTTTCACATGTTTTAAAGAAATACATTTACAACCTATTTAATGTGTTTGGAAGAAAATGGCTGAAATTGCTTTACTGGGTCTTTAACCTTTTGTATCTTGGTGCCGTTTATATTTACATTAGCATCACAGTCACGATTTTTGTTGCCAAATAACATAAATTTTTTCTTATCCAGGTTCAGAGATGATCTGTTTATATTAAACTAGATTTGTAGCTTGTTTAGCTCTTCCTTTGTTATAGTGATCAGCTCCTTTAGGTTGTCTCCCGAGCAAAAAGACTGGTATCATCTGCAAATAGTATGAATTTAATAGTTTCGGATACCTTACATATATCATTCATATAAAGAGTAAATAACTTCGGACCCAATACGGACCCCTGTGGGACACCGCAAATAGTGTTGAGGCACCTTGATTTTTTTCCATTGGACGTATTGGTATCTACCATTGAGGTAGGTCCTTAGCCAGTTCAGCACTATACCCCTTACGCCCAGCTTTTCTAGTTAATAAAGTATATTGTGATCAATTGTATCAAATGCTTTCTTTAGATCTATAAATATTCCAATAGAAAATGTTCTTAAATAAAAATATTGAAATGAACGATAAATACATTAAAATGGTGTTCTGAGAAATTATGGGGGTGCTCAGAAAATACCCCCATTTCACTTGATACGTTTCTCCTGATGAAATGAACTGCAGGGGAAAGAAATTAATTGACATATTTGGTCGACCAATCAGAATTTTCGTCGACTGAGTACGCATCAACCAATTAGTTGACCAGTCGACTTGGACTTTACAGCCCTAGACCCGGGTCACATAGCGTCAGTGTGTGCTTTCTCCCACACATCGACCTTAGCAGAATCAGAATCGGGTTTTATTGCCAAGTATGCAACTCATACAAGGAATTTGACTCCGGCAGTTGTTTTCTCTAGTACAGGGGTCGGCAACCTTTTCAATCAAAAGAGCCATTTTACCCGTCATGCTCACCAAAGAAATCTGTCTGGAGCCACAAACACATTTGAACCTTAAAATGATGACAGCAGCACCTGCTGATTCTACATTATAATGACATTAGATCTATAAGCAAACTGCTTTACCACCTGACATGACTGCTCTTTAATGGACCATGTACTTTTGTTGCTTTAACTTGACATTAGTGTTATACCATATTATTTTGAAGTAATTCATTTAGAACTAAAATGACAACAATGGTGTGTTTTCTTTGATTTTCAGGTTTGTCCACAAAAATAACCATCAGTTAATATTAGCCCTGTTAACACTGTTATTTTCATTTTTTATTTTGTTATTGTTGTTGCTCCGTTTGTTTTTCTACAGGATCAGGTTTTACTTGCAGTGGAAAAATCATAAATATTTATTTGACATCATCAGGTGAGATGGGGGTCAGAAGGTTTTCCCCTCACATTTTAAATTAAAATCATTTCTTTCCTGCATTCTGATCATTATTATGCACAATTTTATCAATCATGAAGTAATCTTGTGATTCTTGAGGTGCTTTTCGACATCTCATCAGTGTTTTAGAAGCTTATCCCACATAATTACTCAATATTTAGCTTCATGCCATTTTTGATGTGTCATTAAAAAATTGTCATATATATATATAGAACACAGTTACTCACACACCTGAGTTTGTAGTTAGTGAATGAGAGATAATGTGAGGGGGAGAGACCGACTGCAATCATAACCCAGAAATGGTAATAAAAACATCCACCTGATATTTTTGTGTAAAAATCCCCTGCTTCAACAACGCCGTCACAGTTGCGCTGAATTATCGTCTCTCCGTGTCTCTCGTCTTTTCCAAAACTTTATCACCGACATGCCTCCGTTCAAAAAGTTTGAATCACTTCACAGCAGCAGTTAAAAGTCTGAGAGTTCATCAAAACATCTTCATCAGAACTTAAAATGAACATCAAGTGAGCTCACAGCTAAAGACGCAGCGGCATCCTGATCTCACTCCGACCTGCTGCAGGTCACGCAGAGGTCATGGGAGGTGCACACATGACGCAAAGTTCACGATGTAAAAACCAAGAAATTGTCATTAAAAGAAAAAAGGCAGATGGTGCTAATACATGCAAAAATAACATCAATTAATTAGATTCTAACGCAAGTCAAAGAAGATGTTTTTTGCTCTTCTGACCTCTGAGTCAAGAGAGCCACTGGTGAGGGGCAAAAGAGCCGCATGAGGATCCGGAGCCGCAGGTTGCCTACCCCTGCTCTAGTACAAAGAGGTAGACACAAACATGACATATAAACATGACACAATAAAACTAAGATAAATAAAATAGAGTAGGTGTTAAAAAAAAAAAGGGCTGGGATAAAATGTGCATCAGGAATATTTACAGCATACTGGGATATTTACATTTGAAAGTAGGAAAGTGCAACTGTGCGGTCCATAGTGCAGCTGTAAACTGTTTAAAAAGGTGCCATTATTAATAACAGTTTTTGTTTTTTAATATGGCAACTGCAGATGAATAGAAACTACTCCTGTATCGGCTTGTCCTGGTCCGCAGAGCTCTGAGGCGCTTGCCGGATGGGAGCAGTTCAAAGAGTCCGTGAGCAGGGTGAGTGGAGTTCCTCACAATGTTTTCTGCTCTCCTCTGAGTCCTAGAGCAGTAAAGGTCCTGGATGGAGGGCAGGGGGACACCAATGATGCGCTCAGCAGTCCTCAAAGTGCGCTGCAGTCTGAATCGGTCCTGCCTGGTGGCAGCTCCAAACCACACAGTAATGGAGGAGCACAGGACGGACTCGATGACTGCAGTGTAGAACTGCAGCAGCAGCTCAGGGGGCAGTCCATGTCTCCTCTGGAGGCACAGGAAGTACATCCTCTGCTGGGCCTTCTTGAGGATGGAGCTGATGTTCTGCTCCCACTTCAGATCCTGCGTGATGATCGTGCCCAGGAATCTGAAGCTCTCCACAGAGGACACCGGGCTGCTGAGGACTGTGAGGGGGGACAGGGCGGGGGGATGTCTCCTAAAGTCCACTATCATCTCCACCGTCTTGAGCGTGTTCAGCTCCAGGTTGTTCTGACTACACCAGAGCACCAGCTGATCCACTTGCTGTCTGTAAGAAGTCTCATCACCGTCCTGGATGAGACCGATGATGGTGGTGTCGTCTGCAAACTTCAGCAGCTTCACAGAGGCGTCTGTGGAGGTGCAGTCATTGGTATAGAGGGAGAAGAGTAGCGGAGAAAGGACACATCCTTGGGGGTCCCTGTGCTGGTGGTCCGAATGTCCGAAGTGGCCTGCCCCAGCCTCACCAGCTGAGTTCTGTCAGTCAGGAAGCTGTAGATCCACTGACAGAGCGCAGGAGGCACAGTGAGCTGGGCCAGTTTGGAGCAGAGGGAGGGGGGGCCCACGGTGTTGAAGGCCGAGCTGAAGTCCACAAAAAGGACACGTGCATAGGTCCCAGGACGATCCAGGTGCTGCAGGATGTAATGCAGCCCCAAGTTGACAGCGTCGTCCACTGGTCTGTTTGCCCAGTAGGCAAACTGCAGGGGCTCCAGCAGGTCCTTTGTGAGGGTCTTCAGGTGGGCCAACACCAGCCGCTCAAAGGTCTTCATGACCACAGATGTCAGCGCGACAGGCCTGTAGTCATTAAGTCCTGAGATGGTGGGTTTCTTGGGGACGGGGATGATGGTGGAGCGCTTGAAGCAGGAGGGGACCACACCCAGCTCCAGGGACTTGTTGAAGAGCTGGGTGAAGACAGGAGCCAGCTGGTCTGCACAGGCTCGCAGACAGGAGGGGGAAACCCCATCAGGGTCTGGAGCTTTTCTGTTTTTTTGTCCCTGCAGCAGCCGGTTCACCTCACTCACTTGGAGGGTCTGGGAGGTGGGTGTGCTGGAGCCCAGGGGGTGAGATGGTGTTGAGATGAGGGGCTCAGTGTCAGTGGGTGGTGGCAGGGGGGGCAGATTAACTGCAGAGAGGAGAGGGGCAGGTGTGAAGTGGTCCCTTTCCAATCTGCAGTAGAAGGTGTTGAGGTTGTCTGCAGTAGTGGGGGCTGGGAGTCTCCTGTAGTTGGTGATCTCCTGCAGGCCTTTCCACACTGATGCTGGGTTGTTGGCTGAAGACCTGTTTTTCAGCATTTCAGAGTAGCTCCTCTTGGCCACTCTGATCTCCTTGGTCAGTGTGTTCCTGGCCTGCCGGTAAAGGGCCCTGTCCCCACTTCTGTAGGTGTCCTCTTTGGCTCAACGAAGGTGGCTGAGTTTAGATGTGAACCAGGGTTTATTGTTGTTGTATGTCCTGAAGGTCTTTGTAGTCACACATACATCCTCACAAAAGCTGATGTACGATGTCACAGTGTCTGCCAGTTCATCTATGTTGGTGGCTGCAGCTTCAAAAACACTCCAGTCAGCGGAGTCAAAACAGTCTTGAAGTTCCTGCTTTGCCTCACTTGTCCACTTCTTCACTGTCTTGACCACTGGCTTGGCAGATTTTAGTTTTTGCCTATAAGCTGGGATCAGATGGACCAGACAGTGGTCAGAGTGCCCTAAAGCTGCCCGCGGTACAGAGCGATAAGCGCCCTTTAAAATTGTGTAGCAGTGGTCCAGAGTGTTTTTGTCCCTGGTGGGACGGTTAATACATTGTCTGTATTTTGCTCTGTTAAAATCCCCCAGAATAATTAGCAGAGTCCATGTATTCTTGCTCTAAACGCGTGATCTGGTCAGCCAGCAGCTGCACAGCCTCGCTCACGTTGGCCTGAGGTGGGATGTAAACACCGACGAGAATAAAAGAGGAAAACTCCCGCGGTGAATAAAATGGCTCACAGTTTATAGCGAGGGACTCTAAATTTGAGTTACACTGTCTATTAATCACTGTGACATCTGTACACCAACCTTCGTGGATGTAAAAGCATATTCCACCGCCCTTGGATTTCCCAGTCAGCTCCGTGACGCGGTCCGCGCGCAGCAGCTGGAACCCTGGCAGGTAAAGTCCGCTGTCCGGGATAGAGTCATTGAGCCAGGTTTCCGAGAAACAAAGAGCCGCAGAATGTCCAAAGTCTCTATTTGTCCTGTTTAAGAGAAGCAGCTCGTCCATCTTATTAGGAAGAGAGCGGACGTTGGCGAGGTGGATCGCTGGGAGCACAGTGCGGAAGCCCCATTGTCTCAGCTTCACGAGCGCGCCGGCTCGCTTTCCCCGTCTGCGTCTCCTCCATACACCACAGAGAGCTGCAGCACCGCCGACCAGAAGTTCAGAAAAACTTTCTTGGTTCTCGTAGAAAGTGGAAGCATGAGCTTAGTCAAATAATTTAAAGGCCCAATATGTAGGATTCCATTTATTCTGCTCTCTAGCTCCCTCTGTGGTCGTTGGTGTAACTGCACCGTCGTAAAAAACCGAGCGCCGCACAACAACGTGCATTTGTTTACATAAAGAGGAAGGAGCAGCTAGCCGAAAGGATCTCCAGAGAGACATATAAACCATGTGGACTGATAAGGTAAAGTCTGAGCATGTTTCTTTCCTAATATATCGTTTTTCAAGCATTAGCAGTCAGTAGTTAGCTCAGCGTTTGCATGTGTATTGTGTAAGTTTGCCTGCAGCTTTTAGCCCGGGGATAATTGCTGAAGTATAATGGCGACCTAGGAGGGACTCGTTTGTTACCCGCTCGTAGAGAAAACTTTACGTGTTATAAACTCTGTAAACTAAGCTGAGGCCCTCTGAGACATGACTTTGGTAGGATGACTCTCTGCTCTCTGCAAAGCTGCTAAATATGAGACGAAGAAAACGCTGATAATGACGGAGCAGAGTGATGACACAGCTGAGCTAGACCATCATCTACAGTTTATGAAACACGTAAAGAATAAACTCCATCAGCTGTGAAAAACTTTAACACGTACGAGTTAGACAGTGGGCATTAGGTAAAAAGTTAGGCTGTAACGTTACGTCTGTTCATTTGTGTGACTTTCTGCTTCCATGTGTATGTTAGACAGGACTGAGCCTCCAGTTCAGACCCCTGAGAAGAGAAGAAGAATCAGAGATGTGGAGGTCTGGAGGAGCAGCAGAGAGATCCAGCTGACCAGAGGAGACCTTCTACTGTGTTTTATGTTATGATGTGTAAAACTCACAGATATAATACTGTGTAACTCATTTTATTAACATTAATAAAGTATATGTCATATAAACTGCAGACCTACTCATTTAAATAACAAAAAACTTTATTTGTTCACAAAAGGCAGTTCAAATCTTGGGAGCAGGTTGGTTCAGGACGTTGAATATCGAGTTATTAGGAAATCTGGGTTATGTCGTGGTGTTTGCTGAAGTACAAAATAAAACTACTTACCATTATACAATTAGAACAAATACAGAAAAAATTAGGCGATAGTAAAACTGAGTGTAGGGCTAAAATAATACAACAGAGATAAAGATTGAATTGGAAAATATAAAAATGCCTGAAAGGCAAGAGAAAAAGCACTAGGACACTGAATATCAACTTATAGAAGCATGTAGAAATGTTTTTATTCAGAGTAAATATGCAGGATATCAGACATGATTGAAGAATATTCTCATGTGTCAATACTTCAGTGTTTGCTAACTTGTAAAATAAAACTGCCCCAAATCTCCCCCTTATTTACTGTATCATACAGAGAAAGAGCTGAAGTGGAAATGAAAGAACTGGCAGCAGGTTTCTGGATCATTGAAGGCTTGGTCCATTTTGAATCCTCATCAGAGAAACGGCTTTCTGAAGGTCTTGATGTAACTGTGTTCTTCTGTGTCTTTAAAATCCTATAAACTCCAGCTCTGGGATATTTTTGATTGTAGTTCTGTTGATACCTTGAAAGAGAAAAGAAATTTATTTTACATTTTTTTGTTTCACATCTGTTTAGTTTGTAGTTGTCAAATACCAAGTATTTCGAGTACATTTTGTGGTGTATGAAGATTAGATGGATTGCAATGAGTAAACCTGTTTATTATTTCACCATGAAAGAATAAAATCTTTATGAATCCCCCCCCCCCCCCCCCCCCCCCCAAAAAAAAGGCACATTGTTACTGTAAATATGGCAGGTATAGAAGAGAACTGGACAGAATATATAATCGTCATCTCATGCACCTGCGTTACGTTTTCTATGTAACCATCTCCAATATTACAGAATAACAGGACATGAGCTAACTTTAGACCATCTGATTGTTGGTTGACAGCCTCTGAAGTGTTCAACACTCAACATCACTGCTGTACTAATCATAATAATAATATCAGATTCTAAATCTAATCCATCATAACTCATAATAATAGCATGTGAGGCTAACACACATGCTAACAGTAACGACCGAGCCTCGTTACAGTCAGGGCGTATTTCTTTCTTATTTCTTTGATCAGTAAAGTGACAGAATAAAACCCCAGCAGCTCAAATCAAGTAACAAACATACAAAGACTTCTTTACTCACCCTCTGACAACAGCAGAAGAGCTCTCAGTCTGACTTCAGCCTGTTGATTCACGTAGTTCAAAACATCGCTAAAAGTCCGTCCAATCTTCTCTTTGGTCCGGTTTTTTACTCATTTTTTCCTTCTCTTTCTTTCCCAATCCTCATCCTTCACAGTCCTCTTTCATTGCCTCAGCTTTCATAAAAACAGGACACGCGCATCTGTGATCCTCTGTTTAGATCTGCCATAAGCTGAACTCCTCCGGAGCTGTACAGCAGTTGAACCGCTTTATGGCAGTAAACCGCGGCTCGCGCCGAAGAGTTACAGAGCGCCAGTGAAGGAGTCACAGCTGCACAGGGGGAGAGAGGGAGTGACTATTCGCATTATTTACTGACTCTCCACTGTCAGAAGGCCTTGAAAACAGTTAAGATAAGGTGTTAAAGTTACATATTGTTACTTTAATTAACCAATACAAGTAGCACCACGGACAGCAGACCATTTTCAACATGAAAAGCCTGCGGGGCTCTCTCATAAGCACTGAAATGCTCAACAAGTCAGAGCGCAACATCAACATAGACAGGATGGGGGGAATGAACAGGACATGATACCAGAGACTATCTGTGAACTGCACATATTTGCGTGTGCCTGAAGGAACCTTGACTTCAATAAAAACATTTACTTTACAAGCATGAAAGCATGTAGAGATATAAGCACGAAAGCTCCTTTCGGTGCCAGTGAGGGTAAAGACACGCAGTGCACGGGACAGCGGTCCTGATTTACTTTGTGTGTTTATTGTAGCTCAAACAGTGAGTCATTTGCTCATATACACGGTTTTTAAGTGAACAGAGCGATTTATAAAAATGACGAGGCAGTCCTGTGGTTCAGTAAAACTCAACTTTCCTGAGCAGTCCAGCTCTGTTTTCACCTTTTTCTAAATGATTAACCCATCCTGAGGTTTCCTGCATCGCTTCTCCATGATCTAAGAACAGTCTGTATAAGATCGAGCTCCAAATGCTGTCTACTAGTGCAGTGGTTGTCAACCTGTGGGTTTAGGCTGAAATTGGGTCTCAGAGCTGTTTTCAGTGGACCGTGTATATATATCAGGTAAAAATGTGGCTTTACTGTCTTCAGTGTTCAGAGGCCTTGAGCGGACAAACTTTCATACATTTAATTTTACTTCGTTGTGCTTTATCAAGTAAATATTAGAAGTTCTCTCAGGATCTTGACATATAAATTAACAGAAAAGGGGAGTTTCCTATGATGAACTTTTGATTTGAGATATCTAGAAAAGGACTTACATGTTATGATGGCAAACAGTGCGTTACGGTTTATAGATGTGTGATCTCATAGTACTCTTATTATTATTTTATGTTTGAAAGATTTTTTCTCCAGTCTCTCTTTGCGCAAATATGTTTTTTTCAATATTTTTCACTAAGCAAATTAAAGTGGTTGGTCCTTGTGAGATTTGGGTCATGATGACTTAACATGGTGAATGTTACTCAGGATAGATGTGTAGAGATCCACCACTTCACTGTCTGTTTTATCTAAAAAGTGTAAATGTCAACCCTGTGAAGGGTCTTTTCCTTCCAATTCCCAAACTTATTTCTTACTTAGCAGAATGTGACCATGCATAGAAAGATACTTTCATGCTGTCCTGTAATTCTGCTTCATGATTCTCTCAAGATCCATCAGATTGATGCTATTTAATATGAAATATTCCAAATTTTCTGATGAGGGAGCATTGCCCCCGACCCCCTAGAGGGGTCAGAAACTTGACACTTCTTTAACCCTGACCCATTTTCATGCCAGATATTTTCTCCTTGTGTAGCCTTTGTAGTTAGTTTAACTTTTTGTGTTTCCTCTGCCTGATTTGATCTTGTATGTTTCACTCATAGACTGTATATAGTGGACAGCGTGGCTCCGCCTTATACCATTTAACGGTTTTGAAGCCATAATATCCCCCGTCAGAGCGCCGCCATCGTGCAGCCAGTAGAGGATCTGGACCATATCTGGACGCAGCTGTCATAAAGGGTCTCAAAACTCAGCAGTATACAGCGTACACAATCATTGTGAAACTGCTGTGAACCGGTTATTTTTTAAAGTCTAATCACTGATGAAAAAGAAACTTCAGAAAAAAGAGGACTTGGAGAAAACCCAGCCCAATAATACTTTCATATCACCACAGCATACAGATGGGAGAAATATTTCTACGAGGTGTATTAATTTTTAAAGTTTCACTACGGCCCGTTCAGATGAATGGGGACGATGGAGAGTTGACCTATACTGCAGCCAGTCACCAGGGGGAGCAGTTTTTTAGGCGACTTCAATCCTAGCCTAGTGACATGACGTCCATGTTTTTAACAGTCTATGGTTTCACTCACCTATGTGTCTATAGGCATGGCTTTTACTTAAGTCCAAGTCTCTGTGTTGAGCTGTTAGTTTGTTGTTTCTCTGTGTTAGTGCGCCATGTTGGATTGGTATATATGTGTGTTTCACCTGTTAATGCGACCTGTATTTTTCTTTTGAGAATCAGGCTGATAATTAATAATTTACATCATTTTTCCTACTGCACTGCAACACCATATTTTAGGACTCCACCACCTATCAAATCCCACTTTAACCACTGTCTATGACCAACCATGTTTGTGAACAGAAAATGTGTATGATTGCGTTTATAGCTGAACATGATCTGTTGTTCACAATGGCAATTGGAGGAAATCCAAGAATTTTAGTTTTTCAGTTCGAGACCAAATCATTTCTACAAATTGCTGCAAATCAACTACAACATTTTAGTATCCGATAATTATTTATTTTATTTCTTTTGCTGTACTTCTTATTTTTCATACATCTCCCTCCCCCAGTGCTCCAAGGCACCAGATTTTTTCCGCTTCAAGCACTGTAGAGATTTTAAGACAGTATTGAGCAACTTGAAACAAACACATCTGGCTGCAGATGTCTTTACTAAAGCGCTTATCTTTCTCCTGTGGAAAATCAAAGCAAAATAAGCTGTCTGAATTGTGACTTCTCTTTCTTCATGTATTGAATTCTTGTTTTATGTGTTTAATGACTGCATTTTTCCTGGTGAATGGTTTTCCTGGTTAAATAAATGTTAAATAAAAAAATTAGCTCTCCTCTGTCAGTAGCCAAAGGGGGGTCATTTGTTACCTTGAGAAGGGTTGTTTCTGTGCTATGCAAAGCTCTAAAACGTGACGGAAATTTCTGAAAGGTACGGAGGAAGAAAAGGGTGGGGGGATTTCTCAAAGTTATCGTTTTGATTCATTAAATCTAAAATCTTTGTTAAACCTACTTTTGATAAAATGGTAGTTTAGAAATTGGCATAAAAATTACTAAGAATTGGGGGGTTAAGGTTAGGTTTCTTTAAAAGAATTTTGACCACAGCAAATATTTTTTTATATATATATATTGATATGACAGATTTTACACAGAAGCATAAACAACTATGAAATCCATATTTAGAGACAAACGGACAGATCAAGTCAACAATCATCAAAAGAATGATTTGTTATTAAGACTGAACAGACACTGATAGTTGAACTGACGACAAGAAAAAATGTCAACGTTGTCCCCTTGAGTAGATCTGTAAGCCAATCAAGTCAATGGACTGGATCCATGTCAGAAAGGGAGCCCTAAAGAAGCAGCTCCTCAGACAGACTGAATAGTTGGATGAGGCAAACTACCTTTAAAAAAGAACTTGAGGTTTTATGAACATCAGTGACAATAAACATTCATTAAGAGTCATCAAAATTGTTTAAAATAGCCTAGAGAAGCTGCTGTTTTCTGGATAAAATGATTTGTATTGACACAAAGCTCGTTTTGATGAAATACTTTTTAATGATTTGTATTAGGGCAGGTATTTAAACAACAATTGGGATTAATCTCCAACTTTGCATAACGATAAAAGTGTTGACAGTATCAAATAATAATACACTTAGTTGTACACTACTTTAAAAAATAGCTTTAAAACTCTTGATGGTTAAGTAAAACTAGATTGCATTTACTTGTATTTGTAATATGTATGTTCTTTTTTATTTATTATGATTGAATGCAAGTTGATAAAGTACAGCAAACAAAACTATTTGCTATTTATTTTATTATTAGTTTTTCTCTAAGTCATTTCTTTCATCTTTTTTGTTAATATTAGTGTTTACAAATGTGTTTTTTGTATACTTTTTTTTTGATAAATCTTTTTTTTGGGATGCTATCCACAAGTTAAGCACTGTTGCTCATTCCAAGAATGCACAATTTACAAGCTTTACCTTGTCATGAAGCAGTCTGCTCAGGCTGCACAATGACAGAAAATACAACACCAACTGGATAGAAGACTGACCAAAAAAAAGAAAACATTTACAAACATCTTTCAAATGCACACAAACAAATGTGCAGAGATTGCCAAATCCCTCGGCAGACTAAACCTATTGCAGCTTAAATAACTTTGTTTGACGACATTGCAGAAAGATGCACCAGATTGTGGATGTCCTGAGTCATGATGTTCTGATCAAGTGCCTGCTGATTGACATGCATGTAACTGTTTTGTGTGATTGTTTTTAGCATTGTAAGGATTCATGTGTGTATTAGGTAGAGCAAATTAGTCCTCCTCAAAATGAAGCCATGAATGTTTCTTCAGCATTTGATTTTTGTCATGTTTGTCTAAGGCAGTTTTACTTTTTTTCTGTTGTAGGCCTGACTCTGTGGGACTGCAGTGACTTTGAAGAACACATAAGAGAAAAGACCACAGATCTACAACAACTTTGAGATTGTTGCCTCAGAGTCAATTCAGGATACAGCCTCAGCACTTGATGTTGAAGCATCACTAAGGGCGAGTTTCTTGTGTGGACTTGTTCAGGTTGGCGGATCATCCAAATACCTGAACAACAACAGGACTTCCAAAAACCAAGCCCGTGTGACACTGAAATACAAAGCCACCACAAAAGTCAAAGAACTCTCAATGGATCATCTTGGAAGAGGAAATGCAAAACACCCAGATGTTTTTGACAATGGATTGGCAACACATGTGGTCACTCAAGTTCTTTATGGGGCTCAAGCCTTCTTTGTCTTTGACCGAGAGGTCTCTGAACAAGAGGATCACCAAGACGTTGAGGGAAACTTGAAGGTGATGATCAAGAAGATACCTTGCTTTGGTACGGAGGGTGAAGGTTCCCTGAAAATGGAAGACAAGGAAAAAGCAAATGTTGACAAGTTCTCCTGCAGTTTCTTTGGAGACTTCAACCTCCAGAAAATGCCCACATCCTATCAGGATGCCATACAAGTCTACCAAAGTCTACCCCAGCTGCTGGGGACAAATGGAGAAAATGCAGTACCCATGAAAGTCTGGCTTCTTCCATTGACCACTTTAGATTCCTCTGCAGCTAAACTTGTTCGTCAGATAAGTGTCAGTCTAGTTCAAGAATCACAGAGCGTTCTGGAGGACTTCAACAAACTGGAAATGAGGTGCAACGATGCTCTGAAAACCACCACAGCACAGCAGTTCCCACAGATCAGCAGAAAGATCAAAACTTTTAAAGAGATGTGCTCTGAGTTCAAACTGGACTTCCAAGAAAAGTTGGCAAAGAATCTTCCATCAATCCGAGGAGGAGGAGAGGAGGAGGCTGTGCTCGCAGAGATCCTGAAGAAGAGACACTCTTCTCCTTTCAGCACCAAAAACCTGAATGAATGGATGGACTGTAAAGAGAGGGAAATCTGGTTTTTAAAATCCATCACCAACCTGATGAAAAACACCAAGGTTGTGTCAGCTAAAAGTGTGAATGAAGAAACTTTCAGTGCAGAACACTCACTGTGTTATGTTTTTACTTCACTGGGAGATGATGAACCTTTTTTATCAGATTTATCAAACTACTTAAGACAAAGACCAGAACAACAAACCCCTCAAGATCTACGCACTCAGAATGTGGAGAAGGAACAGTGGTTCACCTCAAGAGAGGTGGTCAAATCAGGGAAGACAAAAGCAAAGCTCTTCAGTGACTTTGCAGAGGCCAACCTGGAAAACGAAAACATCAAGTTCTTGACAGTTGGAATAACAAATAAGAATCAGAAAGGTTCAAGCATCTACCTTTATGAAGATGGCCTCTCTGTCTCTGAGAACTTTGAGCCACCCTCACGGCCTAAAGCAGTCACAGTAGCAGACATCAGCCACAACAGTGTGACGCTGAAGATTGATCCACCACAGTTTGGATCAGAGAACATCACCTCCTACTCTGTTGAGTTCTGTGTCAGAGGAGAGGAACAGTGGAAACAGCAGGAAACATCCAAACCTGAAGAGGTCACAGTGGGTGACCTGAGTCCAGACACAGAGTACATGTTCAGGTGCAGAGCAGTGACCTCTGTAGGTGTTGGACCTGCCAATCAAATCAGCAGTCCTGTTAAAACCTTAGCATGGAACCCTCCAGGAAAACCTCAGGTGGAGTCAACCGCAAGTGAGATTTCAGTCAGCTGGAAGAAACCTGCAGAGAGTGTTATACGAGCCAATCAAGTCAGCGGTCCTGTTAAAACCTTAGAATGCAGCCTTCCAGGAAAATCTAAGATGGAACCAAATCCAAGTGAGATTTCAGTCAGCTGCGAGAAACCTGCAGAGACAAAGCAGAGGAGGATCTCCAGTGATGTCAGAAAAAGAAAAAATTCGAGCGACATCGTTGAGTATGCCAAAGCAGACACAGAGGAGGATCTCCAGGGGAGACAAAAAAAGATAAAAACTGAACAAGCAGTTGTTTCAGAGCTCCAGCAAGAGACAGAAAACGCTGTCAGGGTCAGATGTGATGATGGTTCAGCTGGCAGAAGTAAGGAGAGTATCACTGTGAAAGTCAGCACAACAAAAATCACTCTCAGAGAATCACTGAAAAAAAAGAGCAAAAGGTTAAACTCAGCATCACCCTCAGTTTACAAAGTGCCTCTGATAAAACTAAGAATGACCATAGATGGGTGTCGGAGGTTTAACTTTGGTAAAGAAAGTCTGAAACAAAACCGCACAATAATGCTCCTGGGAGCAACCGGAGCAGGAAAGTCCACTCTGATCAACGGGATGATCAACTACATTGTTGGAGTGAACTGGAAGGATGATTTCAGATTTAAATTAATTGAAGAGGAGTCCAGATCTCAAGCTGAAAGCCAGACCTCTGAGGTCACCGTGTACAAAATCAATCACCAAGAGGGATTCAGAGTTCCCTTCTCCCTGACCATCATTGACACTCCAGGGTTTGGAGATACAAGAGGCATAAAGAGAGACAGACAGATCACAGAATATCTGAGAAATCTCTTCTCTTCAAGGTCAGGTGTCATTGAAATTGATGCAGTCTGTTTTGTTGCTCAGAGTGCTTTAGCTCGACTCACACCAACGCAGAAGTATGTGTTTGACTCTGTGCTCTCAATCTTTGGCAAAAACATCGCAGAAAACATCAGGATTCTGGTGACATTTGCAGACGGCCAACTACCACCAGTCCTTGAAGCAATCAAAGCTGCAGATGTACTATGTTCAAAAACAGAAGATGGGCTGCCGGTTCATTTCAAATTCAATAATTCAGCAATTTTTGCAGGGAACAAATCTGCTGCAGAGGGTGGCAGCAAGGCATGGAACTTTGATGAGATGTTTTGGGACATGGGAGCACAGAGTATGAAGATGTTCTTTGATGCTCTGAAGATGATGAAAACCAAAAGCTTGACACTGACAAAGGAGGTCCTCAGAGAAAGACAGCGACTAGAGAATTCAATTGAAAAATTGCAGGAGCAGGTTAAAGTTGGGTTAGCCAAGCTCGAGGAGCTTAAAGAAACAGCAGAGAAACTGAAAGAGTACGAAGCAGAGATCAGCAGGAACAAGGATTTTGAGTTTGAAGTCACTGTCACAAGGCCTTTCAAGGAGGATATTTCAGGTTTAGGAATATTCATCACCAACTGTCAGCAGTGTCATGTCACCTGCCATGATAACTGTGCCTATGCAAATGATTCAGAAAAAATTGATTGTGCTGCAATGGGACCAGACGGGCATTGCACTGTTTGCAAGAAGAAATGCATCTGGAGTGTGCATTCTAATATGAAGTACAGATGGTTGTACAAGGACGTCAAAGAAACCAAAACTATCTCAGAGCTGAAACAGAAGTACGAAGTCGCAACAAAGGCCAAGTCACCTGTTGAGGAACTGATCAGGAAGCTGAAGGATGAATATGATGGTGTGCAGACTGAGGTGGAGGAGCTGATGGGTCAGTCTACCAAGTGTCTAAATAGACTTAAAGAGATCGCACTGAAGCCAGATCCTCTCTCCACTCCAGACTATATCGACATGCTCATTGAGGCAGAAAAGTCTGAGGGGAAACCAGGCTGGAAGAACAGAGTCCAGGCTCTGACAGACATGAAACAAGGTGCTATTTACATGGATAAAGTGAACAGAGGAGAGAAACTACTTCAGCCAGGATTCAGCAAAAAAAACACATTTGGTGAGATGTTCTGGAACGGAATTATCAAGGCGAAGGAAAAAGTCACTCGCCTTTGTAAAAGAAAAATGAAATAGTCATAGTGATGGCAATTAATTTGTCTGAAGGCAAACCCTCATTAACAGATCTTATTAAGAATGATTTTTCAAGAAACTTAAAGGGACAGTTCAGTATTTTTGAAGTGAAGTCACTGTCACAGTGTATGAGCTCCATGTAGTCACTAAGGACATTAGATACAGTAGAAAGTTCTCTCCTCTCCACCAGAAAGCCACAGTCTGTAAAGAGTTGGTGACGAAGAAAAGACGCTAATAGAAAAGTACCGTACCGGAGTTAAAGGCTATTTTCTCCGCCTACAAGAACTCAAATCAAAAAGTAATACCACAGTTTAAGAGAACGCTACATGGACAATTTTTGAAGTGCATAAACCTTTCGGAAATTTAAAGTTTATCCAGACCTAAGCCAACTCACGTCTGTATCCTTTCGCTAAATCCCTCCGCCGTAGTTAGCTCGCGGAGAGCTAGCGGCTTTCGAACACCTTTTTAGACTAATTAAAAGCACATTATAAGACAAATATTTCTGAGATGGGTTTTTGTGATGCTTCCCTTGATGCAGAAACAGATGTGCATCATCAAGAACTCAGCTGCACAGAAATCGTTGCGTGTGTGTGCATGTGTGAGAGACACACACACTCACTAGTAGTCTGCACTGTTATGATCAACAAACAGCCTCCTCTACTCTGCTTATTTGTCTCTGACATATCATTATTACTTACTTTGAGCAGAAACTGTCATTAGGTCCTCCAGGTCTGGGACGTTTTTCCAGTTTATCTTCGGGGAATTGGAAATATGTCCACAAAACTCGAGAAAGGAAAGTCCGTTTGCAAGTGTTGCCGCCGTCCGTGTCACATATTTCCAGGTCAAACATTCACCCCACTGTTTATTCAAGTCTTTATCTTGATGTCCAGGCTCCGTGGATGTTTCCTCTGTTTTCCTCTTGGTCTGTCCGTCTCCATTTGTAGACACTCGTCCTGTGTATAAACTCCAGTTATACAGGTATCCTCTAGACTCCAAAGTGAGTGGGACTTCATCGGCGCTGCCATAATAATCCCTTTTTTAATTTCCTGCATTGTCTCTTCCTCACGCTGCTGACAGTCAAAACAGAAGAGTTATGATACTTGATAAAAGTTATACGAAGCTGCAGGCTGCGTCTGAAGCCGCTGGTATGCTATTGTTTTGATCAGCTGAGAGGGGGGGCGGAGTGTCCCTCCGCTAAATGAGTCCGCTGCCCTCTTCCCCTCTCAGCCTGTAGCTTTGTATAACTGGAGCCTGGACATCAAGATAGAGACTTGAATAAACAGTGGGGCGAATGTTTGACCTGGAAATATGTGACACGGACGGCGGCATTACTTGCAAACGCACTTTCCTTTCCCGGAGTTTTGTGGACATATTTCCAATTCCCCGAAGATAAACTGGAAAAACGTCCCAGACCTGGAGGACCTAATGACAGTTTCTGCTCAAAGTAAGTAGTAATGATCTGTCAGAGACAAATAAGCAGAGTAGAGGAGGCTGTTTGTTGATCATCACAGTGCAGACTACTAGTGTGTGTGTCTCTCACACACGCAATGATTTCTGTGCAGCTGAGTTCTAGATGATGCACATCTGTTTCTGCATCAAGGGAAGCATCACAAAAACCCATCTCAGAAATATTTGTCTTATAATGTGCTTTTAATTAGTCTAAAAAGGTGTTCGAAAGCCGCTAGCTCTCCGCGAGCTAACTACGGCGGAGGGATTTAACGGAAGGATGCAGACGTGAGTCGGCTTAGGTCCAGATAAACTTTAAATTTCCGAAAGGTTTATACACTTAAAAAATTGTCTATGTAGCGTACTCTTAAACTGTGGTATTACTTTTTGATTTGAGTTCTTGTAGGCGGAGAAAATAGCCTTTAACTCCGGTACGGTATTTTTATATTGGCGTCTTTTCTTCGTCTTTTCACTCTTACAGACTGTGGCTTTCTGGTGGAGAGGAGAGAACTTTCTACTGTATCTACTGTCCTTAGTGACTACATGGAGGTCATAAAACCCTACTTCAAAAATACTGAACTGTCCCTTCAAAATGTCTGACAAAATGAAGCATGGCGTTAGAAATTATGAGAGCAAGCTTGTAACCATGTCATTTAATTGTTTCATTTTGATCCTCGATGTGTCTGATTTGCCCTCGTGAACCTTCAAGAATTGAATTCATTGATTTTTATTTATTTCTGGTTCAGATTGATGATTTACTTACTATTTAGAAATCATTAGAGAAACACCAGGTGCCACATTGCCTTTGCACTTTGAGTTATATATGTTGTAGGAAAAAGTGCTATATTAATAAAGTTTGATTGTCTGTGTCTGGAATTAAATCATCTCAACTATGAGCTGTTATGTTTTAGAGTTACTTGTAAACTTCTGTTTAGATCATTTTATTTGCTGTTTTTACGGTATACATGGCATGTGATTTTACAGATTGTTATGTACTGTAAGAAAACTGATGTGATGATTTTAAGTTCCTTTAATGTCATTTATAAAAAAACAAGTTATCAAATAGTGCAGAGAAGAAGGCAAGAAGTCTCTTGGCTTCATCCCTTTTTCTTTAAAGGACTTCATGTTTTTGCTTTCTTTTGATTGTTTAAATTGTATTCTTTGTGTGAAAAATATAATTAAATCATAGTTAAAAAAAAATTATTTCTGCATCTGTTTCTGATTTCACACATTTATTTGAGTTTCAGGAGTCAAACCAAAGTTTATTAAATTGAAATGTTTACCATTTATTCAAATTTAGTTTTGTTTAGCAGACCCTAGTTACTTGATTGCATTTATTTCATTTTCTTTACTTAATCCCAGACAAGTATCTGAATCATATTTTACTTAAAGTGAGAGTTTCACTGAATTTTAACTTAAAGTCTAATTGAATTGAATTCCCTTTAAATAGAAGTTAACATAAAAAGTTCACACATTTATTTGAGCTCCAAGAGACAAATCAAAGTTTAATTGAAATGTTTTTCCAATCAACAAATTTAGTTTTAACTAACACTAGTTACCTGATTTGATTTATTTCATTACAGTTACAGAATTGAATCATATTTTACTTAAACTGACTTAAAATGTTTATATTTTTTTTAAATAAAGTATCTTTAAGTATATGTAAGAAGTTCAAGATTTCCAACTTTCTCTTGAGCTACATCAGTGAAAACTAGATTATTTTTTCCCCTTTGAACATATTTGCTTTTGTGAGCTAAAACGGTTTTGAACTTAATTTACATAAAATAATTTGACTGATATTGTAACACATTAAAATTGTTCTTGAATATAATTTAACTTAACAAAACTAAAGTTTGATTAACCTTTTCTGAAATTGAATTAATTTACTTTAAAAATTTAACATTTCCTTAAATTAATTTGAGGTGTTTTGAACAAGCCCAAATTGAAATAAGCTTTGCACTGCTCTTTTACTGAAATGTAAAGTGTTTAACTGAAGTAAACTTGAGTTTACTCTTTGATAACTGAATTTGGGTTATTCAAATAAGTTCTGTGATTAGACATTTTTCTTCTATTTCTGTGTCACATTGTGTGGTGTTAAAGATTGTTTTCTTTTGGGTATAGAATTCCATCACAGCTGGGTTTTTTTTGTTAAGTTTTTAATGTTGATGCTCTGATTCTGGTGATGCTTTAATTTCCCCTTGTTTGTATTTAATGTGACACTTGAACTGGTCAGAGACCTTAATGTCATGGAAAATGTTTTAAAATTGTCAGTAATTGTTCAAGTGGCAGTCGTATTAATCCAGTTATTCCATTAATTTGTGGTAAAATCTTTAGACTCTGTTACTTTTTAATCTTTAATTATCAACCCAGCCGTTGTCATCAGACTTCTCTGGTTTTAATGAAGCCAACAAGCATGAAAACTTGATCTGTTGTCTTAAGCTTATAGTCAATATTGAATATTGTTATTCATAATGTATCATTACCTTTATGTGAACACACTCAGTGAAATGAAGCAGTTTGTTTTAACATTGTTTTTCTGTCATAAACCTGATGATACAGCTCTGACATTCTCTGAAACATCAGATGATTTTCTACTTTGCCCACAGGGAACATTATTAGATAAAAATAGATGAAACTTCTCTTTCCTGCACAACCAACCTGCAGTCAGTTTTGTGCCCAGCAGGAGGCGCTGTGGTTCAACATTTTAGTCCAAGAGCACCAACACTCAAGTCAACCTCTCCAGGTGAACCACATTTAAATCTCTGAAGTATGTGTCAGTGTTATCAGTCTGTGAATGATGATTTTCCCCAAAATAATGAAGGCTAAACCTGCCCAGCAGTTGTACTTCTCTAAATATTAAATGTTCAGTTAGGACCTCATTCTGACCTTTAAGTTTCCATTTTTCAGTAACATGTTTTAACCCAACATTTCTGTTTGTGATTCAAACTCTGGAACAGCCTGGACGTCACTTTAAAAATGTGTTATATAAAAATATTTACACTAGACTAAAGACGTAGTATTAGCTGTATTAAAAGCAATACATGTTACCATGGCTATTATGTTGCAGATAAATATACAAACACAAGTTAACATTTATGTTGGTATGCTCAAATATATATTTATATATAGATATTTATTAATGTGATCATGTTTGTTCAAGTAACAGCAACTTTATATCAATCTAAAAAGAATCACACAGACAGGTATGGATTATATGTTGAAATAGAATTGGACAAATGTGTGTAACATCAGTTAAAGTGTACAGCAGTGCTGTCAGAGGTATATTTCTGAATTAGTGAACTATGTTTCTACTGATAAATATGTGTTTGTACATACAGTGGGAGGAAAAAGTAAGTGCACCCTTTGTAATTTTGTAGATTTCTGCCTAAATTGGTTATAAAATGTGGTCTGACCTTAACTCAATTCACAAGAATGAGTGAATGTCTCTTAAACTAATGCCACCCAAACAATTACAGTAGAATAGAATGTTCTTTATTGACAATTACAGTAGAAATTGATTTTGTCATCACAGCAGCTCACAAGAAAAGTGCAATAATGCAATAACAATAAAAATGGAATAATGATAATAGAATATAAAATTAGAAATTTAAAGAAATATAAAGATATATAGAAAAGTAGAAAATATTTACTATTTATATAGGAGCAGATAATATGTAGGATTCCATTTATTCTGCTCTCGAGCTCCCTCTGTGGTCGTTGGTGTAACTGCACTGTCGTAAAACCGAGCGCCGCACAACAACGTGCATTTGTTTACATGAAGAGAAAGGAGAAGCGAGCCAAAGGACCTCCAGGGAGACATATAAACCATGTGGACTGATCAGGTACAGTCTGAGCATGTTTCTTTCCTAATATATCGTTTTTCAAGCATCAGCAGTCAGTAGTTAGCTCAGCGTTTGCATGTGTATTGTGTAAGTTTGCCCGCAGCTTTTAGCCTGGGGCATAATGGCTGATGTATAATGGCGACCTAGGAGGGACTCGTTTGTTACCCACTCGTAGAGAAAACTTTACGTGTTACAAACTTTGTAAACTAAGCTGAGGCCCTCTGAGACATGACTGTGGTAGGATGACCATGCTCTCTGCAAAGCTGCTAAATATGAGACAAAGAAAATGCTGATAATGACGGAGCAGAGTGATGACACAGCTGAGCTAGACCATCATCTACAGTTTATGAAACACGTAAAGAATAAACTCCATCAGCTGTGAAAAACTTTAACACGTACGAGTTAGACAACGGGCATTAGGTAAAAAGTTACGCTGTAACGTTACGTCTGTTCATTTGTGTAATTTTCTGCTTCAATATGTATGTTAGACACAGGACTGAGCCTCCACTTCAGACCACCGAGAAGAGAAGAAGAATCAGAGATGAGGAGGTCTGGAGGAGCAGCAGAGAGATCCAGCTGACCAGAGGAGACCTTCTACTGTGTTTTATGTTATGATGTGCAAAACTCACAGATATAATACTGTGTAACTCATTTTTTATTAACATTAATGAAGTATATGTCATATAAACTGCAGACCTACTCATTTAAATAACAAAAAACTTTATTTGTTCACAAAAGGCAGTTCAAATCTTGGGAGCAAGTTGGTTCAGGACGTTGAATATCGAGTTATTAGGAAATCTGGGTTATGTCGTGGTGTTTGCTGAAGTACAAAATAAAACTACTTACCATTATACAATTAGAACAAATACAGAAAAAAATAGGCAATCGTAAAACTGAGTGTAGGGCTAAAATAATACAACAGAGATAAAGATCGAATTGGAAAATATAAAAATGCCTGAAAGGCAAGAGAAAAAGCACTAGGACACTGAATATCAACTTATAGAAGCATGTAGAAATGTTTTTATTCAGAGTAAATATGCAGAATATCAGACATGATTGAAGAATATTCTCTTGTGTCAATACTAAAGTGTTTGCTAACTTGTAAAATAAAACTGTCCCAGATCTCCTCCTTATTGACTGTATTATACAGAGAAAGAGCTGAAGTGGAAATGAAAGAACTGGCAGCAGGTTTCTGGATCATTGAAGGCTCGGTCCATTTTGAATCTTCATCAGAATAACGGCTTTCTGAAGGTCTTGATGTAACTGTGTTCTTCTGGGTCTTTAAAATCCTATAAACTCCAGCTCTGGATATTTTTGATTGTAGTTCTGTTGATACCTTGAAAGAGAAAAGAAATTTATTTTACATTTTTTTATTTCACATCTGTTTAGTTTGTAGTTGTCAAATACCAAGTATTTTGAGTACATTTTGTTGTGTATGAAGATTAGATGGATTGCAATGAGTAAACCTGTTTGTTATTTCACCATGAAAGAATAAAATCTTTATGAATCCCCCCCCCCCCCCAAAAGGCACATTGTTACTGTAAATATGGCAGGTATAGAAGACAGATCAGAAATAAAATACAGTATTTATTACACTATTTGATTTACAGGTTTACAGAAGCACACTGCATTGTACCTAATAATCATTTAATACAGACTGACAATAATAATAATACTAATAATAATCTTCACACAGTTCTTTTTTAACTATTTGGATAGATCAGGCACACAAAGGTTCATTAATGACAGTAAATAGTGAAACTATAATCAGAAACTTTGAGCCCTGCAGACATTTCAGAAAACATACCTCCTGTTTTCTGACTCCTGTGGTGGTGTTAGTGTCTCCTGTCTGAAGCTGATGCTGATCACCTGAGCTGATACCTGAAATAAATACTGAGGTCAGTGAACTGGACAGAATATATAATCATCATCTCATACACCTGGACAAAACGTTTTCTATGTAATCATCTCCAATATTACAGAATAATAGGACATGAGCTAACTTCAGATCAGCTGATTGTTGGTTGACAGCCTCTGAAGTGTTCAACACTCAACATCACTGCTGTACTAATCATAATAATATGATCAGATTCTAAATCTAATCCATCATCTCAGCTTTCATAAAAACAGGACACACTCATCTGTGATCCTCTGTTTAGATCTGCCATAAGCTGAACTCCTCCGGAGCCGAACAGCAGTTGAACCGCTTTACGGCAGTAAGCCCCGGCTCGCGCCCAAGAGTTACTGAGCGCCAGTGAAGGAGTCACGGCTGCACAGGGGGAGAGAGGGAGTGACTATTCGCATTATTTACTGACTCTCCACTGTCAGAAGGCCTTGAAAACAGTTAAGATAAGGTGTTAAAGTTACATATTGTTACTTTAATTAACCAATACAAGTAGCACCACGGACAGCAGACCATTTTAAGATGAACAGCCTGCGGGGCTCTCTCATAAGCACTGAAATGCTCAACAAGTCAGAGCGCAACATCAACATAGACAGGATGGGGGGAATGAACAGGACATGATACCAGAGACTATCTGTGAACTGCACATATTTGCGTGTGCCTGAAGGAACCTTGACTTCAATAAAAACATTTACTTTACAAGCATGAAAGCATGTGGAGATATAAGCATGAAGAGCTCCTCGCGGTGCCAGTGAGGGTAAAGACACGCAGTGCACGGGACAGCGGTCCTGATTTACTTTGTGTGTTTATTGTAGCTCAAGCAATGTGTCATTTGCTCATATACACGGTTTTTAAGTGAACAGAGCGATTTATAAAAATGACGAGGCAGTCCTGTGGTTCAGTAAAACTCAACTTTCCTGAGCAGTCCAGCTCTGTTTTCACCTTTTTCTAAATGATTAACCCATCCTGAGGTTTCCCGCATCGCTTCTCCATGATCTAAGAACAGTCTGTATAAGATCGAGCTCCAAATGCAGTCTACAAGTGCAGAGGTTGTCAACCTGTGGGTTTAGGCTGAAATTGGGTCTCAGAGCTGTTTTCAGTGGACCGTGTATATATATCAGGTAAAAATGTGGCTTTACTGTCTTCAGTGTTCAGAGGCCTTGAGCGGACAAACTTTCATACATTTAATTTTACTTCGTTGTGCTTTATCAAGTAAATATTAGAAGTTCTCTCAGGATCTTGACATATAAATTAACAGAAAAGGGGAGTTTCCTATGATGAACTTTTGATTTGAGATATCTAGAAAAGGACTTACATGTTATGATGGCAAACAGTGCGTTAAGGTTTGTAGATGTGTGATCTCATAGTGCTCTTATTATTATTTTATGTTTGAAAGATTTTTTCTCCAGTCTCTCTTTGCGCAAATATGTTTTTTTCAATATTTTTCACTAAGCAAATTAAAGTGGTTGGTCCTTGTGAGATTTGGGTCATGATGACTTAACATGGTGAATGTTACTCAGGATAGATGTGTAGAGATCCACCACTTCACTGTGTGTTTTATCTAAAAAGTGAAAATGTCAACCCTGTGAAGGGTCTTTTCCTTCCAATTCCCAAACTTATTTCTTACTTAGCAGAATGTGACCATGCATAGAAAGATACTTTCATGCTGTCCTGTAATTCTGCTTCATGATTCTCTCAAGATCCATCAGATTGATGCTATTTAATATGAAATATTCCAAATTTTCTGATGAGGGAGCATTGCCCCCGACCCCCTAGAGGGGTCAGAAACTTGACACTTCTTTAACCCTGACCCATTTTCATGCCAGATATTTTCTCCTTGTGTAGCCTTTGTAGTTAGTTTTACTTTTTGTGTTTCCTCTGCCTGATTTGATCTTGTATGTTTCACTCATAGACTGTATATAGTGGACAGCGTGGCTCCGCCTTATACCATTTAACGGTTTTGAAGCCATAATATCCCCCGTCAGAGCGCCGCCATCGTGCAGCCAGTAGAGGATCTGGACCATATCTGGACGCAGCTGTCATAAAGGGTCTCAAAACTCAGCAGTATACAGCGTACACAATCATTGTGAAACTGCTGTGAACCGGTTATTTTTTAAAGTCTAATAACTGATGAAAAAGAAACTTCAGAAAAAAGAGGACTTGGAGAAAACCCAGCCCAATAATACTTTCATATCACCACAGCATACAGATGGGAGAAATATTTCTACGAGGTGTATTAATTTTTAAAGTTTCACTACGGCCCGTTCAGATGAATGGGGGTGATGGAGAGTTGACCTATACTGCAGCCAGTCACCAGGGGGAGCAGTTTTTTAGGCGACTTCAATCCTAGCCTAGTGACATGACGTCCATGTTTTTTACAGTCTATGGTTTCACTCACCTATGTGTCTATAGGCATGGCTTTTACTTAAGTCCAAGTCTCTGTGTTGAGCTGTTAGTTTGTTGTTTCTCTGTTAGTTAGCCATGTTGGATTGGTATATATGTGTGTTTCACCTGTTAATGCGACCTGTATTTTTCTTTTGAGAATCAGGCTGATAATTAATAATTTACATCATTTTTCCTACTGCACTGCAACACCATATTTTAGGACTCCACCACCTATCAAATCCCACTTTAACCACTGTCTATGACCAACCATGTTTGTGAACAGAAAATGTGTATGATTGCGTTTATAGCTGAACATGATCTGTTGTTCACAATGGCAATTGGAGGAAATCCAAGAATTTTAGTTTTTCAGTTCGAGACCAAATCATTTCTACAAATTGCTGCAAATCAACTACAACATTTTAGTATCCGATAATTATTTATTTTATTTCTTTTGCTGTACTTCTTATTTTTCATACATCTCCCCCTCCCCCAGTGCTCCAAGGCACCAGATTTTTTTCCGCTTCAAGCACTGTAGAGATTTTTAAGACAGTATTGAGCAACTTGAAACAAACACATCTGGCTGCAGATGTCTTTACTAAAGCGCTATCTTTCTCCTGTGGAAAATCAAAGCAAAATAAGCTGTCTGAATTGTGACTTCTCTTTCTTCATGTATTGAATTCTTGTTTTATGTGTTTAATGACTGCATTTTTCCTGGTGAATGGTTTTCCTGGTTAAATAAATGTTAAATAAAAAAATTAGCTCTCCTCTGTCAGTAGCCAAAGGGGGGTCATTTGTTACCTTGAGAAGGGTTGTTTCTGTGCTATGCAAAGCTCTAAAACGTGACGGAAATTTCTGAAAGGTACGGAGGAAGAAAAGGGTGGGGGGATTTCTCAAAGTTATCGTTTTGATTCATTAAATCTAAAATCTTTGTTAAACCTACTTTTGATAAAATGGTAGTTTAGAAATTGGCATAAAAATTACTAAGAATTGGGGGGTTAAGGTTAGGTTTCTTTAAAAGAATTTTGACCACAGCAAATATTTTTTTATATATATATATTGATATGACAGATTTTACACAAAAGCATAAACAACTATGAAATCCATATTTAGAGACAAACGGATAGATCAAGTCAACAATCAAAAGAATGATTTGTTATTAAGACTGAACAGACACTGATAGTTTAACTGACGACAAGAAAAAATGTCAACGTTGTCCCCTTGAGTAGATCTGTAAGCCAATCAAGTCAATGGACTGGATCCATGTCAGAAAGGGAGCCCTAAAGAAGCAGCTCCTCAGACAGACTGAATAGTTGGATGAGGCAAACTACCTTTAAAAAAGAACTTGAGGTTTTATGAACATCAGTGACAATAAACATTCATTAAGAGTCATCAAAATTGTTTAAAATAGCCTAGAGAAGCTGCTGTTTTCTGGATAAAATGATTTGTATTGACACAAAGCTCGTTTTGATGAAATACTTTTTAATGATTTGTATTAGGGCAGGTATTTAAACAACAATTGGGATTAATCTCCAACTTTGCATAACGATAAAAGTGTTGACAGTATCAAATAATAATACACTTAGTTGTACACTACTTTAAAAAATAGCTTTAAAACTCTTGATGGTTAAGTAAAACTAGATTGCATTTACTTGTATTTGTAATATGTATGTTCTTTTTTATTTATTATGATTGAATGCAAGTTGATAAAGTACAGCAAACAAAACTATTTGCTATTTATTTTATTATTAGTTTTTCTCTAAGTCATTTCTTTCATCTTTTTTGTTAATATTAGTGTTTACAAATGTGTTTTTTGTATACTTTTTTTTTGATAAATCTTTTTTTTGGGATGCTATCCACAAGTTAAGCACTGTTGCTCATTCCAAGAATGCACAATTTACAAGCTTTACCTTGTCATGAAGCAGTCTGCTCAGGCTGCACAATGACAGAAAATACAACACCAACTGGATAGAAGACTGACCAAAAAAAAGAAAACATTTACAAACATCTTTCAAATGCACACAAACAAATGTGCAGAGATTGCCAAATCCCTCGGCAGACTAAACCTATTGCAGCTTAAATAACTTTGTTTGACGACATTGCAGAAAGATGCACCAGATTGTGGATGTCCTGAGTCATGATGTTCTGATCAAGTGCCTGCTGATTGACATGCATGTAACTGTTTTGTGTGATTGTTTTTAGCATTGTAAGGATTCATGTGTGTATTAGGTAGAGCAAATTAGTCCTCCTCAAAATGAAGCCATGAATGTTTCTTCAGCATTTGATTTTTGTCATGTTTGTCTAAGGCAGTTTTACTTCTTTTCTGTTGTAGGCCTGACTCTGTGGGACTGCAGTGACTTTGAAGAACACATAAGAGAAAGACCACAGATCTACAACAACTTTGAGATTGTTGCCTCAGAGTCAATTCAGGATAAATCCTCAGCACTTGATGTTGAAGCATCACTAAAGGCGAGTTTCTTTGGTGGACTTGTTCAGGTTGGTGGATCAGCCAAATACCTGAACAACAACAGGACTTCCAAAAACCAAGCCCGTGTGACACTGAAATACAAAGCCACCACAAAAGTCAAAGAACTCTCAATGGATCATCTTGGAAGAGGAAATGCAAAACACCCAGATGTTTTTGACAATGGATTGGCAACACATGTGGTCACTCAAGTTCTTTATGGGGCACAAGCCTTCTTTGTCTTTGACCGAGAGGTCTCTGAACAAGAGGATCACCAAGACATTGAGGGAAACCTGAAGGTGATGATCAAGAAGATACCTTGTTTTGGTACGGAGGGTGAAGGTTCCCTGAAAATGGAAGACAAGGAAAAAGCAAATGTTGACAAGTTCTCCTGCAGTTTCTTTGGAGACTTCAACCTCCAGAAAATGCCCACATCCTATCAGGATGCCGTACAAGTCTACCAAAGTCTACCCCAACTGCTGGGGACAAATGGAGAAAATGCAGTACCCATGAAAGTCTGGCTTCTTCCACTGACCACTTTAGATTCCTCTGCAGCTAAACTTGTTCGTCAGATAAGTGTCAGTCTAGTTCAAGAATCACAGAGCATTCTGGAGGACTTCACTGAACTGGAAATGAGGTGCAACGATGCTCTGAAAACCACCACAGCACAGCAGTTCCCACAGATCAGCAGAAAGATCAAAACTTTCAAAGAGATGTGCTCTGAGTTCAAACTGGACTTCCAAGAAAAGTTGGCAAAGAAACTCCCATCAATCCGAGGAGAAGGAGAGGAGGAGGCTGTGCTCGCAGAGATCCTGAAGAAGAGACATTCTTCTCCTTTCAGCACCAAAAACCTGAATGACTGGATGGACTGTAAAGAGAGGGAAATCTGGTTTTTAAAATCCATCACCAACCTGATGAAAAACACCAAGGTTGTGTCAGCTAAAAGTGTGAATGAAGAAACTTTCAGTGCAGAACACTCACTGTGTTATGTTTTTACTTCACTGGGAGATGATGAACCTTTTTTATCAGATTTATCAAACTACTTAAGACAAAGACCAGAACAACAAACCCCTCAAGATCTACGCACTCAGAATGTGGAGAAGGAACAGTGGTTCACCTCAAGAGAGGTGGTCAAATCAGGGAAGACAAAAGCAAAGCTCTTCAGTGACTTTGCAGAGGCCAACCTGGAAAACGAAAACATCAAGTTCTTGACAGTTGGAATAACAAATAAGAATCAGAAAGGTTCAAGCATCTACCTTTATGAAGATGGCCTCTCTGTCTGAGAACTTTGAGCCACCCTCACAGCCTAAAGCAGTCACAGTAGCAGACATCAGCCACAACAGTGTGACTCTGAAGATTGATCCACCACAGTTTGGATCAGAGAACATCACCTCCTACTCTGTTGAGTTCTGTGTCAGAGGAGAGGAACAGTGGAAACAGCAGGAAACATCCAAACCTGAAGAGGTCACAGTGGGTGACCTGAGTCCAGATACAGAGTACATGTTCAGGTGCAGAGCAGTGACCTCTGTAGGTGTTGGACCTGCCAATCAAGTCAGCAGTCCTGTTAAAACCTTAGCATGGAACCCTCCAGGAAAACCTCAGGTGGAGTCAACCGCAAGTGAGATTTCAGTCAGCTGGAAGAAACCTGCAGAGAGTGTTATACGAGCCAATCAAGTCAGCGGTCCTGTTAAAACCTTAGAATGCAGCCTTCCAGGAAAATCTAAGATGGAACCAAATCCAAGTGAGATTTCAGTCAGCTGCGAGAAACCTGCAGAGACAAAGCAGAGGAGGATCTCCAGTGATGTCAGAAAAAGAAAAAATTCGAGCGACATCGTTGAGTATGCCAAAGCAGACACAGAGGAGGATCTCCAGGGGAGACAAAAAAAGATAAAAACTGAACAAGCAGTTGTTTCAGAGCTCCAGCAAGAGACAGAAAACGCTGTCAGGGTCAGATGTGATGATGGTGCAGCTGGCAGAAGTAAGGAGAGCATCACTGTGAAATTCAGCACAACAAAAATCACTCTCAGAGAATCACTGAAAAAAAAGAGCAAAAGGTTAAACTCAGCATCACCCTCAGTTTACAAAGTGCCTCTGATAAAACTAAGAATGAACATAGATGGGTGTCGGAGGTTTAACTTTGGTAAAGAAAGCCTGAAACAAAACCGTACAATAATGCTCCTGGGAGCAACCGGAGCAGGAAAGTCCACTCTGATCAACGGGATGATCAACTACATTGTTGGAGTGAACTGGGAGGATGATTTCAGATTCAAATTAATTGAAGAGGAGTCCAGATCTCAAGCTGAAAGCCAGACCTCTGAGATCACTGTGTACAAAATCAACCACCAAGAGGGATTCAGAGTTCCCTTCTCCCTGACCATCATTGACACTCCAGGGTTTGGAGATACAAGAGGCATAAAGAGAGACAGACAGATTACAGAATATCTGAGAAATCTCTTCTCTTCAAGGTCAGGTGTCATTGAAATTGATGCAGTCTGTTTTGTTGCTCAGAGTGCTTTAGCTCGACTCACACCAACACAGAGGTTTGTGTTTGACTCTGTGCTCTCAATCTTTGGCAAAAACATCGCAGAAAACATCAGGATTCTGGTGACATTTGCAGACGGCCAACTACCACCAGTCCTTGAAGCAATCAATGCTGCAGATGTCCCGTGTCCAAAAACAGAAGATGGGCTGCCGGTTCATTTCAAATTCAATAATTCAGCAATTTTTGCAGGGAACGAATCTGCTGCAGAGGGTGGCAGCAAGGCATGGAACTTTGATGAGATGTTTTGGGACATGGGAGCACAGAGTATGAAGATGTTCTTTGATGCTCTGAAGATGATGAAAACCAAAAGCTTGACACTGACAAAGGAGGTCCTCAGAGAAAGACAGCGACTAGAGAATTCAATTGAAAAATTGCAGGAGCAGGTTATAGTTGGGTTAGCCAAGCTCGAGGAGGTTAAAGAAACAGCAGAGAAACTGAAAGAGTACGAAGCAGAGATCAGCAGGAACAAGGATTTTGAGTTTGAAGTCAATGTCACAAGGCCTTTCAAGGAGGATATTTCAGGTTTAGGAATATTCATCATCAACTGTCAGCAGTGTCATGTCACCTGCCATGATATCTGTGTCTATGCAAATGATTCAGAAAAAATTGATTGTGCTGCAATGGGACCAGACGGGCATTGCACTGTTTGCAAGAAGAAATGCATCTGGAGTGTGCATTCTAATATGAAGTACAGATGGTTGTACAAGGACGTCAAAGAAACCAAAACTATCTCAGAGCTGAAACAGAAGTACGAAGTCGCAACAAAGGCCAAGTCACCTGTTGAGGAACTGATCAGGAAGCTGAAGGATGAATATGAATGTGTGCAGACTGAGGTGGAGGAGCTGATGGGTCAGTCTACCAAGTGTCTAAATAGACTTAAAGAGATCGCACTGAAGCCAGATCCTCTCTCCACTCCAGACTATATCGACATGCTCATTGAGGCAGAAAAGTCTGAGGGGAAACCAGGCTGGAAGAACAGAGTCCAGGCTCTGACAGACATGAAACAAGGTGCTATTTACATGGATAAAGTGAACAGAGGAGAGAAACTACTTCAGCCAGGATTCAGCAAAAAAAACACATTTGGTGAGATGTTCTGGAACGGAATTATCAAGGCGAAGGAAAAAGTCACTCGCCTTTGTAAAAGAAAAATGAAATAGTCATAGTGATGGCAATTAATTTGTCTGAAGGCAAACCCTCATTAACAGATCTTATTAAGAATGATTTTTCAAGAAACTTAAAGGGACAGTTCAGTATTTTTGAAGTGAAGTCACTGTCACAGTGTATGAGCTCCATGTAGTCACTAAGGACATTAGCTACAGTAGAAAGTTCTCTCCTCTCCACCAGAAAGCCACAGTCTGTAAAGAGTTGGTGACGAAGAAAAGACGCTAATAGAAAAGTACCGTACCGGAGTTAAAGGCTATTTTCTCCGCCTACAAGAACTCAAATCAAAAAGTAATACCACAGTTTAAGAGAACGCTACATGGACAATTTTTGAAGTGCATAAACCTTTCGGAAATTTAAAGTTTATCCAGACCTAAGCCAACTCATGTCTGTATCCTTTCGCTAAATCCCTCCGCCGTAGTTAGCTCGCGGAGAGCTAGCGGCTTTCGAACACCTTTTTAGACTAATTAAAAGCACATTATAAGACAAATATTTCTGAGATGGGTTTTTGTGATGCTTCCCTTGATGCAGAAACAGATGTGCATCATCTAGAACTCAGCTGCACAGAAATCGTTGCGTGTGTGTGCGTGTGTGAGAGACACACACACTCACTAGTAGTCTGCACTGTTATGATCAACAAACAGCCTCCTCTACTCTGCTTATTTGTCTCTGACATATCATTATTACTTACTTTGAGCAGAAACTGTCATTAGGTCCTCCAGGTCTGGGACGTTTTTCCAGTTTATCTTCGGGGAATTGGAAATATGTCCACAAAACTCCGGGAAAGGAAAGTCCGTTTGCAAGTGTTGCCGCCGTCCGTGTCACATATTTCCAGGTCAAACATTCACCCCACTGTTTATTCAAGTCTTTATCTTGATGTCCAGGCTCCGTGGATGTTTCCTCTGTTTTCCTCTTGGTCTGTCCGTCTCCATTTGTAGACACTCGTCCTGTGTATAAACTCCAGTTATACAGGTATCCTCTAGACTCCAAAGTGAGTGGGACTTCATCGGCGCTGCCATAATAATCCCTTTTTTAATTTCCTGCATTGTCTCTTCCTCACGCTGCTGACAGTCAAAACAGAAGAGTTATGATACTTGATAAAAGTTATACAAAGCTGCAGGCTGCGTCTGAAGCCGCTGGTATGCTATTGTTTTGATCAGCTGAGAGGGGGGGCGGAGTGTCCCTCCGCTAAATGAGTCCGCTGCCCTCTTCCCCTCTCAGCCTGTAGCTTTGTATAACTGGAGCCTGGACATCAAGATAGAGACTTGAATAAACAGTGGGGCGAATGTTTGACCTGGAAATATGTGACACGGACGGCGGCATTACTTGCAAACGCACTTTCCTTTCCCGGAGTTTTGTGGACATATTTCCAATTCCCCGAAGATAAACTGGAAAAACGTCCCAGACCTGGAGGACCTAATGACAGTTTCTGCTCAAAGTAAGTAGTAATGATCTGTCAGAGACAAATAAGCAGAGTAGAGGAGGCTGTTTGTTGATCATCACAGTGCAGACTACTAGTGTGTGTGTCTCTCACACACGCAATGATTTCTGTGCAGCTGAGTTCTAGATGATGCACATCTGTTTCTGCATCAAGGGAAGCATCACAAAAACCCATCTCAGAAATATTTGTCTTATAATGTGCTTTTAATTAGTCTAAAAAGGTGTTCGAAAGCCGCTAGCTCTCCGCGAGCTAACTACGGCGGAGGGATTTAACGGAAGGATGCAGACGTGAGTCGGCTTAGGTCCGGATAAACTTTAAATTTCCGAAAGGTTTATATACTTAAAAAATTGTCTATGTAGCGTACTCTTAAACTGTGGTATTACTTTTTGATTTGAGTTCTTGTAGGCGGAGAAAATAGCCTTTAACTCCGGTACGGTATTTTTATATTGGCGTCTTTTCTTCGTCTTTTCACTCTTACAGACTGTGGCTTTCTGGTGGAGAGGAGAGAACTTTCTACTGTATCTACTGTCCTTAGTGACTACATGGAGGTCATAAAACCCTACTTCAAAAATACTGAACTGTCCCTTCAAAATGTCTGACAAAATGAAGCATGGCGTTAGAAATTATGAGAGCAAGCTTGTAACCATGTCATTTAATTGTTTCATTTTTGATCCTCGATGTGTCTGATTTGCCCTCGTGAACCTTCAAGAATTGAATTCATTGATTTTTATTTATTTCTGGTTCAGATTGATGATTTACTTACTATTTAGAAATCATTAGAGAAACACCAGGTGCCACATTGCCTTTGCACTTTGAGTTATATATGTTGTAGGAAAAAGTGCTATATTAATAAAGTTTGATTGTCTGTGTCTGGAATTAAATCATCTCAACTATGAGCTGTTATGTTTTAGAGTTACTTGTAAACTTCTGTTTAGATCATTTTATTTGCTGTTTTTACGGTATACATGGCATGTGATTTTACAGATTGTTATGTACTGTAAGAAAACTGATGTGATGATTTTTAAGTTCCTTTAATGTCATTTATAAAAAAAAAACAAGTTATCAAATAGTGCAGAGAAGACGGCAAGAAGTCTCTTGGCTTCATCCCTTTTTTCTTTAAAGGACTTCATGTTTTTGCTTTCTTTTGATTGTTTAAATTGTATTCTTTGTGTGAAAAATATAATTAAATCATAGTTAAAAAAAAATTATTTCTGCATCTGTTTCTGATTTCACACATTTATTTGAGTTTCAGGAGTCAAACCAAAGTTTATTAAATTGAAATGTTTACCATTTATTCAAATTTAGTTTTGTTTAGCAGACCCTAGTTACTTGATTGCATTTATTTCATTTTCTTTACTTAATCCCAGACAAGTATCTGAATCATATTTTACTTAAAGTGAGAGTTTCACTGAATTTTAACTTAAAGTCTAATTGAATTGAATTCCCTTTAAATAGAAGTTAACATAAAAAGTTCACACATTTATTTGAGCTCCAAGAGACAAATCAAAGTTTAATTGAAATGTTTTTCCAATCAACAAATTTAGTTTTAACTAACACTAGTTACCTGATTTGATTTATTTCATTACAGTTACAGAATTGAATCATATTTTACTTAAACTGACTTAAAATGTTTATATTTTTTTTAAATAAAGTATCTTTAAGTATATGTAAGAAGTTCAAGATTTCCAACTTTCTCTTGAGCTACATCAGTGAAAACTAGATTATTTTTTCCCCTTTGAACATATTTGCTTTTGTGAGCTAAAACGGTTTTGAACTTAATTTACATAAAATAATTTGACTGATATTGTAACACATTAAAATTGTTCTTGAATATAATTTAACTTAACAAAACTAAAGTTTGATTAACCTTTTCTGAAATTGAATTAATTTACTTTAAAAATTTAACATTTCCTTAAATTAATTTGAGGTGTTTTGAACAAGCCCAAATTGAAATAAGCTTTGCACTGCTCTTTTACTGAAATGTAAAGTGTTTAACTGAAGTAAACTTGAGTTTACTCTTTGATAACTGTAAATTTGGGTTTCTCAAATAAGGTTCTGTGATTAGACATTTTTTCTTCTATTCTGTGTCACATTGTGTGGTGTTAAAGATTGTTTTCTTTTGGGTATAGAATTCCATCACAGCTGGGTTTTTTTTGTTAAGTTTTTAATGTTGATGCTCTGATTCTGGTGATGCTTTAATTTCCCCTTGTTTGTATTTAATGTGACACTTGAACTGGTCAGAGACCTTAATGTCATGGAAAATGTTTTAAAATTGTCAGTAATTGTTCAAGTGGCAGTCGTATTAATCCAGTTATTCCATTAATTTGTGGTAAAATCTTTAGACTCAATTACTTTATTAATCTTTAATCATCAACCCAGCCGTTGTCATCAGACTTCTCTGGTTTTAATGAAGCCAACAAGCATGAAAACTTGATCTGTTGTCTTAAGCTTATAGTCAATATGGAATATTGTTATTCATAATGTATCATTACCTTTATGTGAACACACTTCGTGAAATGAAGCAGTTTGCTTTAACATGACGTTTTTTTCTGTCATAAACCTGATGATACAGCTCTGACATTCTCTGTAACATCAGCTGATTTTCTACTTTGCCCACAGGGAACATTATTAGATAAAAATAGATGAAGCTTCTCTTTCCTGCACAACCAACCTGCAGTCAGTTTTGTGCCCAGCAGGAGGCGCTGTGGTTCAACATTTTAGTCCAAGAGCACCAACACTCAAGTCAACCTCTCCAGGTGAACCACATTTATATCTCTCAAGTATGTTTCAATATTATCAGTCTGTGGATGATGATTTTTCCCCAAAATAATGAAGGCTAAACCTGCCCAGCAGTTGTACTTCTCTAAATATTAATATTAAATGTTCAGTTAGGACCTCATTCTGACCTTTAAATTTCCATTTTTCAGTAACATGTTTTAACCCAACATTTCTGTTTGTGGAGACTCTAGAACAGTCTGGACGTCACTTTAAAAATGTGTAATAATATAAGAATAAAAATATTTACACTAGACTAAAGACGTAGTATTAGCTGTATTAAAAGCAATACATGTTACCATGGCTATTATGTTGCAGATAAATATACAAACACAAGTTAACATTTATGTTGGTATGCTCAAATATATATTTATATATAGATATTTATTAATGTGATCATGGTCGTTCAAGTAAGAGCAACTTTATATCAATCTTAAAAGAATCGTTGTACAGACAGGTATGGATTATATGCCGAAATAAAATATGACAAATGTGTATAACATCAGTAAAAGTGTACATCAGGTGCTGTTGGAGGTATATTTCTGAATTTGTGAATTATTTTTCTACTCTTTCTATCTGATGAATGTGTATATACTGTATGCTTGTCGGTACAGTAATTGAAAAAGATTTTGTGACATCCTGACATTTTTGATATATCACATTAAGAATCACGTCTAAGTCTCCAGGTGTAATTGATTTTAGTTCAGTCACAGCAAAAACACGAAACAATCATAAAAGACATCAAAACTTCAAATTGATAAGTTCATAGAAATGCATAAGGAACTTTTAGTAAGTTTTTAGTATTGTGTTCTTTTGGTGATACTGATCAGCTGATGACTAAGGTTACCGTAAAATACCAAATAAAAACTGGGTTCCAATTACTCGCTCATCTCAAATAAACTGTGGGTGTAATTTATCCAGCACAACCTACAGCTGATGTTACAAAACACACAAACTCTGAGCTCACAACTGACAGTTCACGCTCGAAAAGAAACATGATCAGACTGAACCTCATCCATTTTTATTATAGTTCATGTTTATGGATTTAATCAATCGTAATTTATAAATATTAAAGAAGGAGATGTGGAGGAGATCTGCCATGGAAAGAGGAGACCAGAGGAGAGTCATGAAGTGGGCTAACTGCTTCAGGGACTATCGTTAATAAAACAAATAATAAATAAATAAAAAGTCCTGGACATGGTCTAATATAACGAGCTGTAACATGGACACTAATGCTGCAGGAAAACTAAAATGTGAGAGTGTTTGTAAAATAGATTAAGTTTATTTTTGATCATCTCAAAACTTTAAACATGTTCATGTACAGAATTGTTTACTTTATTTGTCATGAAAAAAGTTTAAACAAGTTTACTTCGGCGGAGGTAAAAATGGATGGAGGCCACAGAGACACACCTGTCACCTGCTTTCTGTCTTTCAGCCAGCAGAGGGCGACAGCTCTGAGAATCTCTGAGAGAGTTTATGTCCTCCAGCTCTTTGTTCGAGTCTTTCTCTTTACACTGTGAAGCTTATTTAAAAAGAGTTCATCAAGTGTTTGATCTCCTCAAAAGAAAGATTTCATGACAAAAATATATTTTTCTGTTTGTGTGATTTTTTGTATAAAAACAAATATGAGCTGATTAACCCTTTCATGCATAGTGTTCACTACAGTTGACAGATATTTGGAATAATTTTGACACCCTGGAGATTGCAGTACCATGTCCAACTACCAAGTGGTACATTTTTAAAAACCCTTTTCTTAAGTTTCATAAAAAAAATCTTTACACAAATTGCATCAGCAAGTGCAAAACTGCAAACACAGGACAACGAGACATTATGCTTATATTCAGATTTTACATACTTTTGTATTTTTTATTTTGAATTTTGATGTAATTTACAAGTGAATTATTTGTTTATTCAGTGTTACATGCCAGGCATGAAGCCAATAGCTGTAGAGGGTTTTTTCTGTTTCTTTCTGTTCCTGCCTTTCTCCCCCTCCCTTCTTGTTGCTTCAGGTAGAGCCTGATTGAGCGTCACCTGGAAAGCTGTGACCTGATTGCTCTTTGAGGCCAAAATGGAGGAGCTGACCACTGATAGGCTGAGAAGGCTTTAAAAGGAGCCGATTCCTGCAGCTCTTCCTCTTTATGCTCTGAGACTGAGGCTGAGACGGGTTCATGTTGCTTTGCTCCATGCTGCATGCAGATTGTGGTGGTGGGAGGTAGAGGCCTGTAGGTAAGTTGGGGTACACTCTACATACTGCACATAGGAAAAACAATTGTTTAGACTCACTAGACTAGTTTGGTTGGTGCCACCCCCTGTATTTATATTAATTTAAGCTTGTTTTATTAGTTTAATGCTAGGCTTTTTGTTTGTTGTTTTGTGATAAAGAGTAGATTAAAAATAGGTTGATTTTATTGTATTTTTGGGTTTTATTTGGCACAACCTTCTTGCCCCCCCCCCCCCACACACACACACACATTGTGAAAACCTATGTTAAATTGTGTTCAAATAAAAATAAATCTTTGAGTTTTTGCACTTTCACTCTGACTCCTGTCTATTTATTTTTGGTTGTCATGTTATTCTTCTTTTGGTTACAAGAGGGTCGTGACATTCAGCAACAATTCATAAAGGCTACATTCAGATTTTGCTTTTCTTTAGTGTACTCTTATGTTTGTCAAAGTCGTGTTTGTGGACCTTTTTAAACCCCTTAAAGCCTGTTATATCATATTTCAGACATATTTTAATGATACCTCTGTCTAATCAATGTGATAATTCATACAGATTAGCGATACAAATGTCCTCAAGTGGATTATCAGTTGCGAGAAAAACCTAATGAGATACAAAAATATACATATTAAATTTTACATTTTTTTTATTTCATTAGAAAGTGAACTAAACATTTCAGCTCCAAAAGCTTAGAATTTTCTGGCTATTTTTTTTGTTTTCAGGCTTCAATTGATGCATAGTGTAATGGAGAGATGTGTAACTCCCTCAAAATATAAAAAATGACCATGATATTTAACTTGTTTGAAGCAAAAACAAACATTTTAGAAATGTATTTCTTTGGGATTTGATAATTCATGCATGAAAGGGTTAACATGTGGAAAGCCTGAAACAAGTTTTACATGACAAAATATTTTTAAATTAAATCTGTGCGTTATTTAGTAAACAACTCAGCCTAAAATTCAATTTTAACCCCGTCTTTGTAATTTTATCAACAAATTTGACTGCAGGAATTTCCACACTCACACTGTGCATTATGTTGATGTCAGGATATTGCACGAGTTACTTTCACAGCTGTTTATTAATGCTACAGAGAATACATTTATTTTATTTTATTTTATTTGCACCATAAATTAGAAATAGTTACATAGAAGAAAAAAATGCATAAAAGTCCTGGAGAGGTGAAAAAACCCAAAGTGGTCTTATCCAAGATACCTCCCCAAATAGAGTTAATAATAAAAAAATATATAAGAAGATAAAGAAATAAAATTTAATAAAATGAAATAAACTCAAAATAACTCAACAAAAAACAAACAACAAACAAATGAATTAATTATGAATGAGAACAAAAAGAAGCTTTGGGATCTACATTTACAGTAACTTACTGGGATCTAGGATGTTACTGTAAAATTTACAACAACCTTTTGACAGTGCAGGATTTTTTTTTGTTTATCTGTGTGAGACTGAAAAGTTTTCAACAGGAGGAGGAAGAGGAGGAGGAGGAGGAGGAGGTGATGGACCAGGATGAAGCCTGAGGGATCAGAGGGAGGAGAAGGAGGAGCATGAAGAAGCAGCAGGTAAAACAGTGAAGCACAAAGGAGTAAAACGAGGAGGGGGAGAGGACAGAATGGTGCAGGAGGAAGAGGAGCATGAGCAGGAGAAGCAGCAGGAGGAACATGACTGAGCCTGAAGGAGGAGGAGGAGAACAACAAGGAGGAGGAACATGGTGAAGGTGGAGGCAGCAGGAGGAGGAGGAGGAGCAGAGTGTGATATGTGTTGGGTCATGTCGGCTGCAGCCTGCAGGAAGACGACTCGATGAGATACAAGTCCTCACAGGAATGTTGAAAACATGACATCAGGAACACTCAGATGAAAGATGGCCGACACGTCCTGCTCCACTCCCCGACCTGTGGCACTGATTCACTGCAGCAGGGCTCCTGTGTCTGCATGGAGCTTTAAGTGTCATTACTGAGACAGAAAATAGGATTATAACAACATCTATGATGAAAACAGGAGGAATACTTTCTTACTGTTATGTTAAGAAAAACTTTACAAAGAGCAGATACGTTTAAAAACTTATTATAAAGAATTAAAACACAGTGAAATGTTTTTTCAAAATTGTGTGAAGTTCAGTAACTTCCACTTAAATTTCAGAGGAAAATTGTTTTTAAATCAGAGAGTAAATGATGATGATGATCATGATGAAGACAGTAATCAAAATTATCATGACAATGATTGTATTTTTATTGTGTTTTATTATTTGTGGTCCACTGTAAGTTTATTTTGTGTCACAACAGAAATAATGCCATAAAGTTTTTTTTTTTTAACAAGGTAGCATCAATAATGTAAACTTCACCATGACATCAATGTCTTCATCTTAATGACAATAAATAATTATAATAGCAAAACTACCTCTTCTACAACTAATAATAAATAATAAAAATCCAAAGGTTCATAAATTAAAAAAAATCTGATTGTTATTAAAATTACAATAACATTGGACAATCAAGGTGCACTGTTTAAGTGATTTAGCACGGGTGTTAATTTACAACACTTGTCCACAGGAGGCTTTTATAAAATGATAGAATTAATAAATGGAGAAGGGAAAGAAAAAGTACAATGTACAATAAAATATGACAGTTAAAAAGAAGCAGTTTTCAAATTAAATACATACATAAAATGTAACGCCAAGGTAACATGATCAGTTGTCAACCAATTAAAATTATTCATGCAAACACTTTTGTTTTGATTTAAGCCATTTTTTAAGTCCTTTGTTTAAAGCGTTCTTATTTGTCTCCAGTTTTAGATGTATTGGCAGAAAAATACTACTACTATGAACACCAATACTTATAACAATAATAATAATAATAAGATAATAATAATAATAAAAATCTGTTGATACATATTTTAGTTTTGTTATTTTTATTTTTTTAATCTTTGCTATTATGTTTATCTCCATTGTTGTTGTAAATGTATGTTTTTATTGCAGTTGCTGTGATTTTTTTTTTTTTTTTTTATAATTCAGGATCTTCTCAAATTCTGTGCAATGTAAACTACTTGCACACAGATCCATAATAACAAATCATCTGACGTCCATTTCAGAGTCGTTCGTAACGTACGCGATGACGTCATTTACGTACGTACGTGGCTGTTGGCCCGCCTTTTCCCTGTAACCTTTGGCTTCTGTCGTAGTTTATGGGTGAGTGTTCTCCGCCGTTTGTGACGTATGTGTGGAAAAGTAAATGGTAAACTCCACGGAGGACACGGAGAGGGAGAAGAGGAGAGTTTGTTCGGATTTAGAAGACGACGGAAAGATGTCCGGTCCACCGAGCTGCTTAGTGATGGCTGTTAGCATCGTTAGCTGTCTGAAGCTAACGGCGCTAATCAGCTAATGTCAGGCAGAATGAGCAGCCGTTAGCATGACTTGCATTTTTCTGAGGTTAGCAAAACCTGCGCCGTTAAATCTTTATTTTATCACAGTTATCAAACCTGATGTGATTTTAGTGGGACACAGGTTAAGTTTTGTCATTATTTCATGCTCCCTGGCATAAAAAATCAAGTTCAGTGCCATAAAAGATTCTTAATTCAGTGATTAAATCTTTAAATATTTTACAATGTCAGCCCTCGACATTATTGTATTATTTAGGCTGTGAGCCAAAGTCTGCCAACAGCAGTTAATATTTTTAATCTTTCTTTAGTGTCTTTTACAATAGATGTTAACTGTAACTTAAAGCACTATAAGGAGAGCTTAACTAATATTGATCAGTTAGACATGTAGTAATGATTTTGGAGTTTCTTGCACAGCTTGTATATCATTTGTCAATCACACTTTTGGTCTCTTTTATCATCTTAGAGCTTAACAGGTGATATTGTGTAATTTAATGTTTTAATGCTCATGCTAATACCACAAAGTCCTTACATTCTGACATCATTGTCTCTTTCTTAAACGTACTAAAAGTATCTTGAAGTATATTTTCCACTTTTTTCTTCAAAACCCTTCAAATCCACTGTAGTCCTGATCATAAACAACAAAATTTCAGTCATTTTTACAGTCTTTATCCTGGAAATACAATTGTATGTGATGAAATCACCAATATCTGTAAAAAAAGAAAAAAGAAAAAATATTTTCAATATATAATGCAAAGTGGAATTTTCTTGTGGGGATTATTAAAGTCTTGGACATGTCACAGATTACATGAGTTTTGTTTTTTTTATAGATTTGATTTTTTTTCCTGCAATGTCCGCATTTAAAAAAATGAATTCTGCAAACTGGACATTTTTAATCCCTCTAAAACCTCAACAAAAACATGAGATTCATGTATTTTTGTTGTTTGGATATTACTTTAAAAAGATTTGAATCCACTTTATTCCTGATCATAACTATACAGATTTTAATAATTTTATTACACTTTGAAATAACAGTGTATGTGATGACATTAATATTTTGTTTAGATATAAGTTAATTTAAATTCAATATTTTCTGTAACTTGAATGCAAGGTGGACTGTTACAGTCTTGGACATGTCATTGCTAACGAACAGTTCTTTTTGTTTTTATCTGTATGTAGTTTTTCTGCCATGCCAGGCTATGTTAGCATTAATAAAACTCCTGATATCTAAAAGAGGACTTTAAAAACAACATTCAAGATTGTAATAACCCGCACAAGAAAATTCCACTTCGCATGTCAGTGTATTGACAATATTTCACTTTATTTTTATTTTTTTAATTTACAGAAGTTGCTGCTGTATTTACATACACTGACATTTTAAGTGTTAAAATTGTTAAAAAGAAAAAAAAAGGTTGAAATCCTTTTCGTTATGATCAGGACTGAAGTGGATGGAAAGACTTTTAAGAAAAAAAAAAAACAATAGTATTATACCTTTTGGATGTTTAAAAGGTGGCAGAAATGTCCCCTTTTCATAAATTAAGGACTTTGTGATATCACATATGACGGCATCCACTCTCAGGATTTTATTTTTGTTTCACATTAATGACTCTCCGTTACTTAAGTGGGTTAAAAAACATCTGTTCAGTAATTATTGTCTAAAATATCTTTTAGTCTGGTAACATCAGCACTTGTACTGTCCACAAAGCTGAGTGATGTCATGTTTGTCATTTACAGATGTTCAGTACACCCTTAAAATCCAACTCTGTTAAACAGGTTAAAGAATTCTTAATGAATCAGATCTTTATGTCTTCAGTTTTTTTTCATAAAGTTCCTGTTTTTCTGATTCAGGTCTCCCCGAGCTGACCCCTCACCAGGTCTGATTGATGTGAGCGTCAGCAGCTTGATGAGTTACCTGTCCAGGTAAGTGAACTGCTCCACATCCTCCACGCTGGCTCCACCCACAGACGCAGATCCAGTGGCAGCGTCCTGGAATACCTGGATACAGGTGAACACCTTAAATATCTTTTTTTTTTTTTTTTTTTCAGGTGAGGTGAGCCTATTAGTTAGACAGCTCTCAGCAACAAGGTGATTCAAAGTGACAAAGAAAAAAACAAATTAAACATAATTAAATCAATCAATCCACTAAAGATAAAAAAATAAACAGGGTTTTGAAGGAGAAAAATGTGGTGAGTTAAACTGAACTAAATAACAGAATTTATTTAATATTGAAAACTCTAATTTTAAGGTCACACAGCAGTTGTATTTTAAAAAATTAAAATTTATTGGTCAGCAAGAAAATAAAAATTGTGAAATTTCCAGTAAGGTTTTGTAATTAAATAATCAATATACTCTGTAAGCTTTATTTAGTCAACTCAACTTAATATTAACTGGAATTTTAAATTAAATTTAGGTCATGCTGTTCTCTGCCTTTCACCTTTATCCTAATCTTATGTTGGACTGAATGTACTTCAGTCTCAAGAAGTTTTAGTCATACTATTTTCTATTAATCCTTTAAAAAATAAAGTTTGGGGACGAGGGTTTGTAGCTGCTGGATTCTCGTGTCGTTTGAGTTCTGGTCTGAGGTCTGCTGCTGCATTTATTCTGCTCTTTGTCAAAGTTTTTTAGAGTTTGTTCCTCTAAACTCTGCCTTTATCTGATGTCCTTGAGCTTTATTTTCTGTGTACTGATGTCTGTTTTTCAAAGCACTTTTTAAAGCTATGCTTATAAAAGCACTATAGATTTTAAAATTTATTATTCTGAACTTTTTAAAAGCTCAAAGTAAATCTGAAACTGAGCCGACTCCATCCATGCAGCTCTTAGTTTGAACACATGGTGGCAGCAAAGCCTCAGAGGACAGAAAACATTCACAGAGTCTGCAGACACAAACAACAAACAGAAGAAAATGTTCTTCATCCAAAAACCTACAATAAAATCTTTAAAAATCAGATTTGTCTTTATGTGCCCTACTGTTTTTCTGCTCTATAAAAAATGTTACGATCCCAGAACGCTTACCGACTTTTGGTGGAGTACAGTGCCTATCATAAGTATTCACCCCCTTGGATGTTTTACATTTTTAGTGCTTTCATAAATCAATCACGGTCAATAAAATTTGGCTTTTTTAACACAAATATTTATTGGGAAAAACTCTTTAATGTCAAAGTGAAAACAGATTTCTACAAAGTAATGTCAATGAAATAAAAATATATAAAGAAATATAATTGTTTGTATAATTGTTCACCCCCTTTTTAATTAAATGGTCTAATTCAATAGAGGTCCATCAAATTGTTGCCAATAGTCTCATAATTAGTGAAATGAAGATCACCTGAGTGGTGTGGGTGTGTTTCAAGTGATTGAGGTATAAAACACCTGTGTCTGAAGGGTCCAGACTGTTGGATCAGTATTCCTGGCTACCATGAAGACAGAAGAACACTCCAAGCAACTCAGGGAAAGGGTTATTGAGAAGTACAATTCAGGGGATGGATACAAAAAAAGTTTCCAAGGCACTGAACATCCCCCTGAGTTCAGTGAAATCAGTTATCAAGAAATGGAAGGAATATGGCACTTGTGTGAATCTGCCTAGATCAGGCCGCCCTCGTAAACTGAGTGACCGTGCAAGTAGGAGACTGGTGAGAGAAGCAACCAAGACCCCTACGACTACTCTGAGGGAGTTACAAGCTTCAGCTGCTGAGATGGGAGAGACTGTGCATATAGCAACTGCTGCCCGGGTTCTTCATCGGTCAAAGCTTTATGGGAGAGTGGACATGAGAAAGTCACTGTTGAAGAAAATTCATATTAGATCTCGATTAGAGTTTGCCCAAAAGCACGTGGAAGACTCCATGGTCAAGTGGAAGAAGATTCTTTGGTCTGATGAGACCAAAATTGAGCTTTTTGGCCATCAGACAAGACGTTATGTTTGGTGGAAACTAAACACAGCACATCACCAAAAACACACCATCCCCACTGTGAAGCATGGTGGTGGTAGCATCATGCTGTGGGGATGTTTCTCAGCAGCCGGACCTGGAGGGCTTGTAAAGATAGAGGGCAGAATGAATGCTGCAAAATACACCGAAATCCTGGGGGACAATCTTATTCAGTCTGCAAGAGAACTACGGCTCGGGAGAAGATTTTTTTTCCAGCAAGACAACGATCCAAAGCATACTGCAAAAGCTACACAGGAATGGTTAAAAAAGAACCAGGTAAATGTTCTGGAGTGGCCGAGTCAAAGCCCAGACCTCAATCCTATAGAGAATCTGTGGCTGGACTTGAAAAGAGCTGTTCATGCCTGATACCCGCACAACCTGACAGAGCTGGAGCAGTTTGCAAAGAAGAATGGAGCAAAATTGTTGTGGGCAGATGTACAAGACTGATTGAGACTTATCCACACAGACTCACTGCTGTGATTGCATCCAAAGGTGCATCTACAAAATACTGACTTGAAGGGGCTGAATAATTATGCAAACAATGATATTTCTTTATATATTTGTATTTCATTGACATTACTTTGTAGAAATCCGTTTTCACTTTGACATTAAAAAGTCTGTTTCCAATAAATATTTGTGTTAAAAAAGCCAAATTTTATTGACCATGATTGATTTATGGAAGCACTCAAAGGGTAAAACATCCAAGGGGGTGAATACTTATGATAGGCACTGTAAGTGTGGAAGCTCATAGAGCTCGGTGCTCTTATTTCTGAGAGAGGACGACTGAAAACAGCCTGAAGAAGACAATGATCCAAAGCATACTGCAAAAGCTACACAGGAATGGTTAAAAAAGAACCAGGTAAATGTTCTGGAGTGGCCGAGTCAAAGCTCAGACCTATAGAGAATTTGTGACAGATATTAAAAATTTTGTTATAGTTTGTTTTACTCGCGTGCAGTCAGTATTTTATGGGAATATTTGACACTAGGGCTGGGTATCGATTCATATTTTCTGGATTGATTCTATTCGATATTACAAGGTGTCAAATCAATTCAATTCACGATTCAATTCCATATTTAATCAGTCTGGGCTATCTTAGTTAAAATAGTGTTGTAAATTTAAAAAGTGACCTTTTGACCTGGTACATCATTAAAAATTGTTTTAACATGAAGAACTAAACCCGAAGCAGTTACATTAATCATATTTTAATGATTTGCATTAATGCATATTCTGCATATTGCTTGTTTTTTGTCCAACTCGTATTTTACTTGGATACCACAGGCTGCTTCTCTGCACATCAAAAGAAGAAAAAAATACCCGAGTTAAAAGATCGATCTTTGGATTTTGTGGATCGATTATGAACCAGTTAAAGGAAAATTGATTTAAATCGATTAAATTGATTTTTTAACCCAGCCCTACTTGACACCAAAAGAGTAATTCTAAAAGTACAAATACAAAATAATAATTATAATAATAACAATTCTATGAATTTTTTGGTTTGATTAAATGATATAATTAGATTTTTGAAGCCTTTCAAAGTGAGTTCAGTCCCTGTCGCCCGTCCTGCAGCCACATGGTTCAGTTCAGCAGATATCTGTCTCCTTCTTTCCGAGGCTGTCGTGTTTTCCATCTCTGAGTTTGACTCAAACTTGTTCTCGTGGTTGATTGTTGGCTCACAGGTGGATTTCCAGCTAGAGCTGGGTATTTCCAGCAACCCTACGATACCATACTTATCCTGATGCACATGCATTGTGAACATTGACTGTGTTAATAACAGAATTCCCAGCAACTTTTGTTTTTTATTACAAGAAGAAAAAGAACAAGAATGAATTTTAAATGGCTCTACAACTTAAGAATTTTAATTCAGGTCCCAAAGATGGTAGACACCTAAGTGTAAATTTGGAACATGTGCTTCATGATGTAGCTTGGCTTCTACTTTGAACTGTGCCATTGTAAACATTACCAAAGGAGTATTTACAACAACTGTCCAAACATGGAGGCCATATTGATTCTGTAAAATCCGTATCGATACACGTATCCCCACAGTGTACATGACTATATCTTGTTGTATAGCTATTTTGAACACAGGTCTATTTCCCACCATCTTCTAGCTGATGATCCCTGCCTAGACACTAAAGCTTTAAACTAAATTTGAATTAAATGTTGAATCTGCCCCACAGCAGCAGCTGAAGAGTCCTGACTGACTTTTTCTGACACACTTTAGGAGATGAGTCCTAACATGACATCAGATCAGAGCCGCGGGCTGAAAACCTGAAAAAGTCAGTCCTGCTGCTCTTCATTAAAAACATGAAACATTCATCAGTGCTTCCTGATTGGCTGTCTTACCTGAGCGGGAGAACGGCCCGTCCAATCAGGGTCTGCGTGGAGTTTAAACCTGCAGGTTCACCTCAGTTTGAGTTCGTCTCAGTGCTGCTGTCGACCAGTCGAAGCGCCTGATTGTTTTAATTCAGTGGAGTTTTTATCCTGTAAGGGTGTAGATGGGCAAAACATTTTATAGTCCTTAAACTTAATCATCTGTTTCATGCTATTCTTCATATCAGTTATTTATATAATATCTGTAATTTTTTACTTTAAGGTAGGTGTTCAAATCTGATAATTTCCAATATGTAACAGCACTAAAATACAGAAAAAAACAGGATATTATGCCAGTTTAATATGTAAAGTCTTTTCCACTTTGCTTTCATCAAACTGAAAATAATAATTCTATTCTTTAAAACATTTGTGATATGTAAATATACTGACACTTAGAGTTTAAATTATGAAAATAAATTCACATTTACTTTACATGCGGAGCACTGGTATTAATTACCATAAAATACTTTTTGTCTCGTGTAACATTTCTGAATATTTAGAAAAAAAAAACTTAAGTGCTTTTTTGAGGGAAAGAGTGTTTTTTATAAAGGAGGGCCTGATGTGGCCAAAGTGTTTCGTCTGTCACTGAACAGCTGGTGTCAGTCTTTTATTTCAGCAAAATATTTGAACTTTAAGCTCAAAATGTTCGACAGGTTCTCTCTTAACATGCAGCAGATCTTTAAAAATAATTTATTTTAATTTGCTAATAATTAATTTGAGCTATGTTTCTGTTGGACACTTAAGTAATAGTTGATTTAAATGTTTGTTATTTTTTATTGTTTCTTTTTGGTTGATTGACTTTGTATTGTGAGCAGGGATTTTATTTATTTCGAACATGTTAGCAACAAAAATATATACAAACAAAAAAAGTAAGAGGAAATAATAAGAAAGCAGATAACTAATGTATAATATTCAATGGAAGTTACAATGTACGTGATCGAGAAGGAGTAGGAAGAAGTAAACTTATCTGGTCCTACCCCTTATTCCAGGGGTGGGCAACTGGCCAACCAGGGACCACATGCGGCCCTTTGACTCACTCAGTGTGGCCCACCAATCATTTCCAAAAACCAAACAAACTTGACGTATGAAGGAAACACAACAACTGCTAAAAAGGATTCATCATGAGTAACTAGTACTTAATAATGCCCTAATTAGGACAGATGATAAGATATTTCTATTTATCTTAGATTGCAGGTACATATTTTGTTTTTTAGAAGTTTCTGAATAAGCTAATTTGCTATGATTGTATCTCTAAATATCTTATATGAGGCATTAAAACATAGTATGGAGTATGAGGAGAGAATATTTATTTGAAGACAATAGTAAAGGTTATATATTTTTCTTTCATATTGGTTAACATTCATTCTTTTTTGTACATTAAAAGAAACTAAAATTAGCTTTAGTTATGTGTAATGCTCATGAAATAGCAAAATTCTGATGTTTGTATAATCTAGGGATGTAATGATATTAAAATTTTGTATCACAGTTATTGTGACCAAAATGATCACGGTTATCATTATTATCGCGGTATTTTTGCGCTGTGCTCAAAATGTTTAAAATGTACTTTAACACAAAATTGAAATCATTAACCCCTTTAATATTATAAGTTTAATAGTTCTTTTTGTCTTTTTTAATCAATAAATGTGTCTAGATATGCCATTTGAGTACATTTTTCAACCTCTCTTTAATGAGAAATAAAAGTAAACAATTCTAGCAAGTATCTTTCATTATTATGTATATATATATATATGAACAAATTCTTAGATGACTTAGTTTTCCCTTCAGTTGATATTAATTTGAAAAATGCTCTAGATGCTCCACTCCGCTTGGAAGAGGTGAAGACGAGTCTTAAATTATTGCAGAAGGGTAAGGCACCAGGCCCAGATGGCTTCCCATCTGAATTTTACCAAAAATTCTCTGACCAACTCGCTCCCTTGTTATTGGACATGTTTTATGACTCCTTGGAACACAACACCCTCCCTATGACCTTAACTCAAGCATCAATATCACTTATCCCAAAGAAAAATAAAGATCTGGAAGACTGCAGCAGCTGGTGACCTGTCAGTTTGCTTAACTGCGACATAAAGCTGTTAGCTAAGATCCTTGCCAGTCGCCTAGATCCCTGCCTACCAAATATCATCTCAAATGACCAGACTGGTTTCATAAGAGGCCGACAGTTATCCTCGAATATACGCCGTCTGCTCAATATGATAATGTCCAAACCTGAATCACAAGATCCTGAAATGGTAATCTCAATGGACGCAGAAAAAGCTTTCGATAGGGTGGAGTGGAACTATTTATATTCAGTGTTAAGCAGGTTTGGACTTGGTCAAAATTTTATCTTGTGGATTAAATTGTTATACAGTGCCCCAATTGCTAGTGTAAAAACTAACTCAACACAGTCCAACTTCTTCCCTTAACACGCGGCTGCCGTCAAGGTTGTCCGTTATCACCATTACTGTTCGCCATTGCCATCGAACCACTTTCCATTGCCCTTAGGAGTTCTCCTCTTTTCACCGGTATCTATAGGAATGGGATTGAACACAGAGTATCACTTTATGCTGATGACCTCTTACTCTATGTTTCAAGGCCCACTGTTTGCACAGACAAGATTCTTGACATCTTACATAAATTTGGCTCCTTTTCTGGTTATAAACTGAACATTAATAAAAGTGAATGCTTCCCCCTCAATAATGCTGCAAAACTGATCCCGGCTGAAATGCTGCCATTCCGATTAGCCCCTTGTAGTTTTCAATATTTAGGCATAAATATCTTAAATAGTCTTCCTTTACTGCATAAACATAACATAGTGAAACTGGTCAAAAAGGTTAAAGCAGATCTTCTTCGCTGGAATACCCTTCCATTGTCGCTTCTGGGTAGAATTAACTCTATCAAAATGAACGTCTTACCTAAATTTTTGTTCCTTTTTCAATGTTTACCTGTTTATCTGCCCAAAGCATTTTTTAATGAATTGGATAAGATAATTTCACATTTCATTTGGGCTGGAAAGACTCCAAGGGCAAAATATGCAATTTTACAAAGAACCAAGGACGACGGTGGCCTTGCTCTGCCAAATTTCAGGGCTTACTACTGGGCAGCCAATATTCAAAAAGTTTATAGTTGGTATAACTCCCCCAATACAGACTGGTGTCGGATGGAAGCCTACTCATGCAAATCAATATCTTTACCAGCTTTAATATGTGCTCCTATAAATGGACATCCTGCTAAATTCTCTTCCAACCCAATTGTCTTGTCTACTGTAAAAATCTTAAAACAGTTTAAACGGCACTTCAAAATCACTTCTCTTTCCCCACTAATGCCCATCTATGATAACCATCTATTTCTACCCCCCACACTTGACTCAGCTTACAATCTGTGGAAAGAGAAAGGGTTGATAAATTTTGAGCAATTTTTTGAGAAGAATACTTTCATCTCTTTTGATAGCCTTCAATCTAAATTTTCCCTTCCAGGAACTCATTTATTTAGATATTTTCAAACTAGAGATTTTGTTCGCCGTAACTTTCCCAACTTTCCCCACAAACCCCCTCGCACTCTCATTGAAGAAATTATTTCTCTTCCTGCAGTCCGTGGATTGATTTCTACTGTGGTAAAATTAATTTTGTCATCATTATCATCCCCACTGGCAACTAAAAGTACATGGGAAAAGGAGCTTGGTGGTACCTTGTCAGACGAATGGTGGCAGAGGGCCCTAGACAGGGTTAACTCCACTTCATCCTGTGCCAGTCTGACATTAATTCAGTTTAAAGTCCTACACAGGATTCATTTTTCCAAAGCTAAACTTAAAAAACTTTTCAACACAAGTGATATCTGCGACAGGTGCTCTCTATCACCAGCCAGTCACACACACATGTTTTTTTCTTGTCCAAGACTGAGCTCATTCTGGTCCTCCTTCTATAACACTCTCTCAAAAGCTCTAAACAAACCTGTGCTTCTGAGCCCTTTAACCTCAATTTTTGGTGTGCCTGAAGAATTCACACACTTTACAAACAGGGAAAGCTGTTCTATCGCCTTTGCATCTCTGGTAGCCCGCAGACGCATATTACTACATTGGAAGGATAAACCCCCCCCCTCCCCTAACTCTTGGCTAAAAGATCTTATGTCATTCCTACACTTAGAAAAAATTAAATATTGTATCAGGGGGTGCTCTGACAAATTTTGTAAAACTTGGAATCCCTTTCTTAACTTAATTAATTAATAATTAACTCCACCTCCTCCTTAGATGATTAGCAAAGATGGATCTAACTAAGATTAACTGGTGTCTTTTTTTTTTTTCTATCACTATATTTTATTTTATTTTTATTTTTTTACTATCCAGTCTGGATGCTGAAATAGACCAGTTATTTAAAGAGGTGAGACACAACATATGCATTTTGCTATTGTCAATCTTTGTTTTTGTGCTTTTAATTACTGTGAAATACTCCTCTAAAAGTCCCTTTTATTTTATTTTATTTTTTTTTGTTTTTCTTTTTGCTGTGTTCACCGTTCACTCCTCCTGTTCTCTTTCATTAAGGAGGAGAGAGAGTTGTATTTGCTTATAATCAATACTTGTTTTTATTTGGTCTTTGCATTTAATTGTGAATGTGACTCTCTGGTTGGGGAGAGGAGAGGGGTTGTTAGCGTTATAAAAAGGGGGGAAAAAGGGTGAACTATATTCTACCTAATTGTACATGTACTTTATCCTGACAACCCAATAAAGATATATATGGAAAAAAAAAGTAGTTAATTAGATTACTAGTTACTGAAAAAAATAACATTGTTAGTAACGTCGTTATACTCTAACACCAACACTGATCTCTAGTCTAATGTAACAGCTGGTTTGTCTATGGCAGAGAGGAAAATGCATGTTCTTTACAAATGTGGCACCATTTAAAAGTCAAAAGAAAATGCTCTCCATGGTACTTGATTTATAATCAAAAAACTACCAGCATCAGTTTCCTTACTTTTTGTGCTCAGTTTAATTTAAAAAAACATAATATGCACAGATTTCTATACAGTGTAGAGGATAATCTTTTTTATCTTTGCTTGGTGCTTGGAGCCACGACAAAACAAACACACCCTGTAAATCTGAAAGTAAAAGGAATGTTCTTTCTTGTATAAGCTTCTTTATGTTCTGACCCTTAGGTGACCTCATCACTATCATGTTCCACACCCTGGTTGAAGTTCATTATAAGATAAATAGTTATACAAAGAATTTTTTCTTTAAAATAAGACCAGATCAGCTTCAATGTCCTTTTATTTGTTTAGACTTTGCTCCCACAACATTTTGTGTTTTCTAAAATTAGCCCACCTTATTTTGAGATTTTCCAACAGCACATTTTGAAAATCTGTTTGCTTGACAGTTTTCCAACAGCTCCTGTGGTTCAGAAAACAACTTTATTATACTGATGTGTTTCATCTTGTGACCTTGATCAGGGTTAGAAACTCATTGGGGGTAGGTCTGAAGTTGATAAAAAATCAACATGGTTAAACATTTCCAAGATTTGACCAGTTATGCAGCCACATGTGGGTGAACAAATAGAACAGCTGCAGAGGTGAGTTAATTGGGTCATCATCTGGTTTGAAACCAATAATGTACAGACAGAGACTGAGGGGGAGTGTTCAAAGGGTGGCATCAGTGACACCATTTTTGGTAAAAATCCTGAGAGAAGGCTTCCATTGGATGATATATGAATTATTGCAGCAGTCATTTTAAGATGCTTGTTGATAAAAAAAGGATCAGCAAGAAATTACATAATAACCTTAAGGCTAAAGGAGAGATAAAAAGATTTAGATAAAACAGATTCTGTTCATAGTATAATACATTTATAGCTGCCCTTGGCATCAATGAGAATGTGGAGAGTTCAACTGGTGCATATCCTCCTTTGCTTATTCCTTTTGAGCACTGTGAAACCATTAAACACATTGAACAGTTTAAGCATATTGCACGTTGTCATTTATTAATCAATGTTTGTTACAAGAAAAGGCAAGCACACATGCGTATGCAGGCACACTTCCATAAAACACTTGAGTTTAAACTGCACCATTCCAAGAAACAAAATGTTGCACCACCCACATATACAAGTTATCGCCACATCCCAGCACATAAACACTTGAGAGCGACATATCTAGCATCGCCTGCCAAGGGTGCAAACTTTTACAAGTGACCAACACGTCCAAAACCTGAAACCGTCTCATCTACAAATTACATTTTGCTCCGCAATACAATAGGAGTTAATATGAGAGTGCTGCCTTATAAAAAACCCACAAACTTTCTTCAAAAATAGATTATTTCTACACACCGTGTTGCTCTGCTGTCTGAACATGAAGAAAGCCAGTGTGTGAGAACATGTCTCCTCATTTAATCCGGAGGCTGCTCAGCCAGGAACATGAATAGTTCAACTTCCGTGGCTCCAGTGGCCACTTGCAACTACGATGCAAACCTACACCCATTTCTAATGGGTTAAGCCTTAGCTTGAAAAAAAGGCCATCAGGTGGTCCGAAACCGTCAATGGGTGTTTCAACCCTTAACCACAACACGCTCCAGTTGACGGATCAGCACGAAGTGGCCAGTTCACTGCGCCTCTCCTCCAGGCTTCCAACTTATGTCCTCTCTTTTATGCCAGAGCCTTCAGGAGAGTCTCTCAGCTGCCTCTCCCAGCCTCCGAACAGCTGCTTCCCTCAAGAGGCCTCTCAGTCTGATCTTTGTCGCTAGATTCCACACTGATTGATCTGAAATTCCTCAACCTTCCCACTTCCGCTGTCATCAGCCATGTTTTCCACCCCTTAACCTGGCAGTCTTTGACAAGTTGTTGGTATTTGGCTTTTTCCTCCCTGCAGCTTCCTCAAAGTCCTCCCACATTCAAATATGCAAAAAAAGACAAACATAAAAACATGCATATACAATTTTTTTTCAAAGGACTATAAAAGTCTCTTTTTCGTGCCCCCTGGCTTCAAGCTTATTTAATTAAGCATTTTACCACTTCTTTATGCCTGTTTAATGAGTTCTATGCTAGGAGAAGCTAGAGTAGGGGAAGACACTCTGCAAACTGGCCAAAGGCAGGACTCGAACCCGGACCAGCAGACACAAGCACATGGGGCTCCCGGTTGCCAACCACTCCGCCAATCCAGCATCCCATTTATCTTTTTTTTCTTACTTGCATATTATCAAGTGTTTTATTTAATACATTTCCATTTAATGGAAAATTTAAAAAAATGTAACTTTTTAAAGTATTGGCATCTTGTAACATGTGAGTCAAAATATTTGATTAACGGTAAATTGTCTTTGCAACAAAATATGTAATTAAGAATCACCGACCCTCTTAGAGAGTACATCATTTACCACAGGAGTGAAATTAAAGGAAAAGACAAACCAGCCCGGTTGTGAAACACTTTATTGAGACAAAACACCCCATTTTATACATATTTTCTTTTGACACTGATGCTTAAAAAGGTGGTAATACTTATTTAAAAAGAAAAACAATGGGACATAGTTCAGTCATAATTGGCAATCCCAAGTGGTGCAGGAGAGTGACATCAGTGGCTGCTCTTCCTCTTCTGACCGTGCTGCATACATTAGGGTAGAAAAGGGTGGGCATGCAAATGAAATAACAATGTCCTATTTGTTTTCTTTTTTAGTTGTGTCATAAAATGTGCAGCCTAAAGAATAAAATACAAACACAGTTTGGATAATCTAGTTTTCGTTTTTATTCATGAGTCAAACTATGCAGCCATAACCTTGACATACAAGAGCATTACTGCAAATGCATGTTAATCTTCAAAGGACCTCTTTCACAATACATGTAATTTTGCCCACAGCCCAATTTTTTGTTTATTGTGTGGTATTTGTAGTACACCCAGAGACTCCCAAGAATATACCTTTAGAAAATCCAAAAGTCATCCAGGGCCTGTACTATGACCTATTTTATGATCATTGCCATAGGTGTGAGCCAGGGTGCACACTTTACCCCAAAACTTACTCAAACACAAATAATAAATCATCAAATTGGGTCAAATCACCTTCACTGAAGTCTGGTGCATCTTTTGAAATCAAATGTAAAGCTAAGTATTACAATTGAAAGAAGTTATTGAATTTTAACTGGAAAAAAATCAGTTTTTTTTATGATTTTTTCAACTAATTCAATTCTTTAGAGCTGGTCTGACCAACTTACAGTTGCTGTACAACTAAAATACTTACAAATTATTTGGCCACATATATATTCTCAAAGTGGGAAAAAAATCATCAAATTCTGAGACCGGTAAAGTTGTTCAATTAACAGGTTGGGTTACTGTGGTAGGATCAGGATACTGTTCCATATCTTTTATATCAGGGAACCTTTAAAGATTTGTTCAGAATTCATCCTTTAAAGCTATGGTCTACGATTTGGAAGCTTTGTACATATTAATAACACCGTTTATAAGGCTGTTATGGTCCTATCTACACAGTATAAAGACCAAAAAGAACGGAAAAAATCCATTCAGTATATCCGCTGAAAAGCTGCATACTAGCTGACCAATCAAGCCTAAGAACCTGCAACTACTAATTGGTCCGTGAGTTGGTCTGTGAGTCCATCCAATCCTCGTCTCCCTCACTACGCAGTACGCAGCATCTTGCCCATGGTCCCGCCTCCTCCCCTCTACCTCCGGTGAGCAGCTAGCAGCGTTAGCTACTGAACTATCATGGAGCCGGAAAGCCTAGCGCCGAACCTGGGAATCCGCCTCCCTCTCCCAAGACAGTCTGGCTGCAGACCACCCTTCTCCTCTCCCCTCTCCCTCGTCTCCCTCACTACGCAGTACGCAGCATCTTGCCCATGGTCCGGCCTCCTCCCCTCTACCTCCGGTGAGCAGCTAGCAGCGTTAGCTACTGAACTATCATGGAGCCGGAAAAGCCTAGCGCCGAACCCGGGAATCCGCCTCCCTCTCCCGCGGGCCCAACGGAGCTCTGCCCGCGGGTTGAGGCCTGTTAGCGGGCTAACGGCTAACGAATAGCCTCAGCCGGCCATCAGACCTTCAGCATCGGCCGTTTCGCCCCTGGTTGATCAGGTAATGGCTTTGTTTACTACAGTGGGAGATGTCTGCTGAATAACTCTGGTTAGTTTGTGCCTGCACGGGCTAATAACTTGTAGGGGAGCGGGTTAGCCTGTTAGCCGCTAATCGTTAGCACTGTAAGCTGAGCTGGGGAGGACAGGCTGAGAAAGATAAATCCTCCCCCACACTCGGCTCCGCTCTGGCGGCGCCAAACCCGCATTGCCGCTTGAAATGCTGCTGTGTGTTATAAGGGAGATGTCGGTCGTGTTTGATACTTTCAGTTGAGCTGAGCTGTTTTTGATTGAGTTTGCTGCTGATATATTGTGCTAGTCGCTCGTAGCTCTGCCGGAGGGGGCTTATATGAGGCGACACGAGCTGGGGGCGGGATCTTGGAACACGGAGGGGAGAGGTGAGGAAAGGAGGGGCAGGCTGCGGTTTCAAATCGTAGACCCGAGCTTTAAAGGTGCTATGAGGAGAATTTATCGCCGGCGTAATGCTGCGTTCCTGTAACCTCGGAAATGGGAGTGATATCATCTCCCACTTATCGGCGTTCCAGTTAAAGTCAGAAAAAAACATGCCGATCTACCAGGCTATTGTTAGCTGCTGTTAGCACGCCCTGCGTTGTTGTATGAAGAATGTGATTATCACTATGGCAGCATTTTTGTAAATATAAATCTAACAATACTATGTATACAGCTGATCTAGAGCGACACACCCCAGTCAGAAGTGCAAATAAACTGATTATTACAGGAGCTAAATAACTGTTCACACTGGGGGCATCCATCTTTGATTGACACCTCGGGGTGGCGAGGTTTCACCGAGTTCCCAGTAAGAAATTCAGACCTCTGGGGACGTTCCAGTTTTAGTTACCTACTCGGAGCTCAAAATTCCCACTTCTGACTACAACTTGAATGCACCGGAGACGTGAAGCCAAAGTGTTTTTGTTTGTTGTGGTAAATGCAGCATGGATCTTTCTCAGAACTCTGCATTGCTTTACAAGTTCTTTTTCAACAACTTACAGGATGCAAAGCCACGAGGTAATGTATCTCTTTCTAGTTACGTAGCGGTAGTTTTTGATGTGTGACGACAAGCAATGCGGGGAAAAGTTATTATCGTAGTTGTAGACGGCTAAAAATCGCTACTTACAGCCCGGCGCTCTCAGACGTGTAATATAAATAATAAAACAATATAAATTTGCTCTAGTTTCAATTGTCTGGTTCCCCGAAGTTGGGTATCCAGGCCAGTCCAGCCCTGTCCGACCCGAACGGAAGGCTAAAGAATAGCATTTATAGATAACCTATTTAGATGCTATAAAACTCATCGATACTCATCTTAAAGTGTGTATTTCGATCAGGCATACGTCTAAAAGTGAGACTTTTTTGTAATTACTCAAAAACTCCTCACAGTCTCTTTAAGTATGATTTCTTTTAGAATTTGAATGCTAGATTCAAAACAAACATTTCACATGAAATGTTATTCATTTTAATATTGAACAGCCACAAAGGGCCTGTATATTATGCCTTTGTGATGAGATAATAATGAGCCATTGATACAAGTAAAAACCGATGCAGTTTTGGATTGTTGTAATCAGATTGTATAGATAGATAGATACTTTTATTGCCAGACTCGAAGTCTCTATATCTACAATGACAGCAATACATAAACATTTCTTCTGTCAATTTCTGTTTCTAGTACTTATATATACATGTAATCTGTTTTATGGCCTTCGTGTCTTTTTGCATAGCAACGGCTTGGACAATTTTAATTTGTAGACTGGAACTATAGTGAGGGAAAGGGGATCTGAGAAATCCATGAGATGTATGATTGGCTGGTTATTTCATAGAATGTAGTCTTTGAATTTGCTTGTGTATGGTTGGAGGGGTTTCTGATTTTGAAAATGTTTATAATATCCCAAATAATAGATTACAGATGCAACATGTGCACACATGCCAGAGGTTCTCTTTCCAGCAGGACAGAGACAATAATATGCCTTCACAGGATCATCTGATGCATTCTTGTCAAATTGAATCCAAACATTGTATTTTATTTGAGAGATCTGTGACGAGAATGAATCTGTCCCCTAATGAGATCAGCATCATGCTGGTAAACCCAAATCTCATAGTCACCATCATTTTTTGATGCTCAGCAATGTAGCCAGGGACTGTTTGATTTGGTATGTACCGCATGTTATGGTCTCAAGGTATTCCAGATCCACATGAGGGAACGAGATATCAGATGCTTCAAGCTTCTGCCATTCACTACGAGCTCTACGTGACATATTTGGGTCTTCTGCAACTCGTTTTGCCAAAACATTGTCTTTTTTTAAAAGTGAAAGCATACGCTGAGCCATCTTAGTATCTCGTTCCTCTCGATCTGGATCTGAAACATATATTGGTCCTCTGAAGGCATAATTTGCCAATGACCTCAAACTAATAATGACCTGAAATAATTTGAGGTAAGTTGTTTAAACAACATCCACTTCGTGGTAGGACTCTACTATCCATCTTGTTTTGGTACAGCAACGATCACTATTGGCTGTTGAGGAATCCAATTGGGATTTACCAGTTGGTAAAAATGACGGCATTCTAGCATCATACCCCAACTTAGCAAGAAGATCTAAGGCATCCCTGAAACCGCGATCTACAATCATATTGTCATTTGCTTCTAACCAAGATTTCAATATTTCAATTTTTTCCATGATGAGCCGAAAGTTATTGTTGCATCATTTACGTTACCATGGTAGGGGCCAATAGTGTCTAAAACATATCCATCAGGCAGTACAACTGACATGAATTTTAGGTAATTTTGTTTTTTCTGTCCTCCGTAAGATGCCCTTTGAAACTGATGATCACTGCATTTGTTGAGGTAGATATATGTACCATCTAAGATAAGAGTGACCTGGTCACCATAAAAAGCTTTAGTAAAGACAGTGTTGTGAGTTATGGCATCGTGGCGTGAAATATGATTTGTGCCAAGGTATTTGGGAACAACTATTGTGTTCAAAATATCTGCAATTGTATGAAAATATCTTGACAGTGTAGCTTGGGAAAGATTAGTAAGCATGGTCATTTGATTCCATGAAAGGTTTGTTTTCAGTTTTGCCCAAAAGTAAAAGAAGCAAATCTATTGCTCTGAACTATCACTTGAACCTGAAACAAGATCAGATTCACACATGTCATACATGTTCTGAAATTGCACCAATGTCCAGCCAGTCCATGCATGGCAGTCAGAATCTGACAAGGTTTCAAACTTCAGTTTGGGTGATGTCTCATGTTTGGATACTTCATGTAGAATATATATAATATATATACTTCATATATAGAATATATGAAAAAAATATATAATTCAATTGAATGCACAATACTAAATTGAAGTTAACATCCATTTGCTGCAAATTGCATGAAATAAAACATTACCCTTGATATAATACAAGACATGGAACAGTATCCTGATTCTTCCACAGTAACCCAACCTGTTAATTGAACCGGTCTCAGAATTTGATGATTTTTTTTCCCACTTTGAGAATATATATGTGGCCAAATAATTTGTAAGTATTTTATTTGTACAGCAACTGTAAGTTGGTCAGACACATCTCTAAAGAATTGAATTTGTTGAAAAAATTATTTAAAAAACTATTTTTTTCCTGTTAAAATTCAATAACTTCTTTCAATTGTAATACTTAGCTTTACATTTGATTTCAAAGATGCACCAGACTTCAGTGAAGGTGATTTGACCCAATTTGATGATTTATTATTTGTGTTTGAGTAAGTTTTGGGGTAAAGTGTGCACCCTGGCTCACACCTATGGCAATGATCATAAAATAGGTCATAGTACAGGCCCTGGATGACTTTTGGATTTTCTAAAGGTATATTCTTGGGAGTCTCTGGGTGTACTACAAATACCACACAATAAACAAAAAATTGGGCTGTGGACAAAATTACATGTATTGTGAAAGAGGTCCTTTCCCACGGTTATCATTACCGTGTCTTTTTAAAATTACTGTTTTACTGTGTTTGATCACCACACTGTGTCAGCAACTCAACAAGCTATGTAGTAGTGTGAAAAGCGGCTGTCGCGTTGCGGGGGGGGTTAGCCCCGCCCCATCGCGGCTGTACATCGACTTTGCATGGAGAGTGATCGTCGAGGTAGTACAAGTAGCGTGCGGTGTGAGTGCAGCATTGGAACCCCTCTGTGTTAGCGTCTTTCAGCCAATCAGATGGAAGGAGGCCTTTGACCCAAACAGCCCTGATAAAGTCGACTCTTAGTTTGACGTGGACCTGGCTCGACTTGTTTCACTCTTTCTAACCACTGAAGAGAAGCTGTGATGGACTTCTGAGCGGATGGAAACAGTCACGGTGATATTACGGTGAGTAAATTCATCAGAACATGACAGTGATTACAGTGATCGATGCTCTGGTAAAGAAAATAAAGACTTTAACAGCTACATGAAGCTAAATATGTGTTTAGTCCATCATCAGAGACCATTTAGCTCTTCATGATCAGACACTTGGATGATGGTGTATTTATGAGTATATTTGAGATGATATCTGCAGGGATGGGAATCATGAGTACCTCATGATACATGGTCGACAAGAACGATATAATCACAATGCAGAAATTCTGCAATAGTGGATATTTTAATAGAAAATAATGTAACAATAAGTGAAAATAATTGATTTTGTCCATCACTTGTTGAAGCAGTAGTGTATCCATACTTAGAATTCCTAATTGCATTTTTCCGTGAACTTTTCTTTGTGCTGATGTCTGCGCTGTAAACTTTCTGTCCTTCAGCTGGGAGGTTTCAGTCATTCATGTTTGCAGCGCCCCCTTGAGGAGCCATTAAGTAGCTTGGAGATAAACCAGCAGAGACATGCAGCATGTTATTTTGTACTATGCTGGAACACATTAGTGGTGATACCAATGGTCTTCCACACTGTCTTCCTGCAGTATTCACACTTAACTTCTTTCTGCTCAATGTTCTCTGCACAGAATCCAAAATGTGGCTAAACAAGGAGAAAATATATTTCTTGGCAACAAGGTCCTCTGATAGATTGACGCTTGTCTCCTCCATGTTGGCAGCACGTCCTTCAATCGTGACGAAACACAGACTGCCTGGAGAAGGCATGGTCACATGACTTACAGAGAGAAAATAATAATCGATATGAGTAAAATTACTTAGATTAGAGGGTCTAAATGTGGATTAAGATTATTTTTCGATAAATCACCCAGCCCTTATAGTCGCCATATTGTCTGTTTTTGTCCCATCCCTGATTTCTGCTGAACTGACAGTCTACCTCTGCTCTTTAAACCTGCACAGAGACAAATGGTAGAGACATGATGGTCCCCCCTTGAGGACAGTCTGAGTCCAGCTGCTGGACACGAGGACGTCACATGGCAGTCTGACTCTGGGGATGATGCAGGACCACCAAAGCTCACTGGATCACAGGTTTGTTCTCTGAAAAACTGACTATAAGTTTGACTTCCTGTTGAAGCCTTCAGTCTGAGTCCTGTCAGCAACACTCAGAAAGATAAGAGACGACAATGTTTAGCCTCAGACGAGCTGTTAGCTCTATGAGAAGTGAGGGGTCTGCACTGACAGTACACACACAGCGACCACAGACAAATACTCCACAGTCTGGAAAACAAACAGGAAAGAGTTTGGGCTAATATGCTAACCACACCACTTTGATCTCATCTGAGCCGCTCAGCACAACAACAGAGTGACTAAAGTCAGTGATGAGTGCCTCAGGGACAAAGTTTGTCTTCAGTATGATTAATCAGACGGCAGTAACACTGGAGGCCTCAGCCAGCGACCATCTCTCTGTTAGGGATAATCAGACACTCAAAATATGAAAAACATTTTAATTAAAATAGTGAATATTGTCTGGTCTCCCAGGTAATTCCCATTACCCCTACTAAAGTAATGTGACATCAAACAATAAGGAATGTATCTTCCTACATGTAAAAGTAGATTAATAATCAAATATGTATCATCAAAATAAATGTTGTATGACAGTTCACAACAGTAATAGTAATCTAACATTTATCAACCACAGTTGAAATTTTTCCAGATTTGGCAAAAAAGTAATAAAACTTCCACTGAGCCTGTTAGCATAGTTTTTTAAAAATGTTACAGTTGTTTATCATACACAGATACAGAAACATAATGCACAGATAAACATTTAATTAAGCGTGTGTGTGAGTGGTAGGAGCCTGCAAATGGCTTGTAAGTCACACCCCAGAGACAATGGAAGGTAATACTTTACAACCAATATAAATTTCAAGCTTCAAATAGAAAGTATAACAATGTCACATGAAGAAGGTGCTTGGGAACAACAAAAGACGTTTTTATAGGGACATGGTCACTGCTCCATTTCCTGTTGAGGTCATTAAAATTTCCTTAGTCTGTTTTTGTATACAGGCACTGACACAGTGAAGGCATATTTGTTCTACAAGATAACTTCCAGATTTGTAATTGAAAACTGGCAGAGATGTTTTACTTCAAGGAACATAAAGTTTATTAACTTTACTAATTGAGTAGTTATGGGTTAGGTTAGGGTTATGCCAAATCATTTTGTAAACTAACAAATCTGAGTTTTGATGCATTACTTTAAATACAGAAATGTATGTTTGTAAAATGTTAACGTTAAAAATGGTAAACAATTTGAGTTTTTGAAAAGAAGTTGCACTTGGTGCTACAGATTTAGAGAAGGTGGCTAATCCAATTAATTGTTTCTATAGTATTTTTATCAAGATATGTGGGAAATGTGCTGAACCAAACAACCTCACAGGGATGATCAGATGCATCTGTCGGTGGGGTTCATATTTATCATTCTCTGAATCTGTGAATTCTGATTGATTTAATACCAGTCACTGTTGCTTCACGGCTTTGCTTTTATTATGTTGAAATGCTGAGTCAGCATTTCAACAAATTGTTCTTCCTAAAATTTATTCTTCTTTTTCTTCTTCTTATTCCCCCCAGAATTTTTGGCACCTTTCACAGGCTTCAAATTTGCACAGATTTTCACAGAAAAAAATTGACATATGCAGCATGTTCAGGAGAAGTGCGCTTGTATTTTTCACAGGTTTAACAGTTATACTTTTTACAGTAAAAAATAAGGTTTTTGTTGGCTTCCACAGTTTTTTTAAGTCTGATTTTTTGAGCAACACCAACTTTTGCGGATTTGTCTGGATTTATAGCGTGTCACGTGACTCATTAGACAGAAGCCCTCCTTCAGACAGACAAAAACTTCAACAGAATTATCTTGTAATAGTTTCGTCAAAACGTCTTCCACAGACATGATTTATGCATCAAAACATCGACTGACTTCTCCTCTTACACGTGAAATCCGCTTCAAAGTTTAATCTGACATCGTTTTGTCTCAGTGAGCTTCAGCTTTTGCAGTATGCCGCAAAATCCCCCGTCTGCTCCATTGCAAATCTTCCTCTCTGGACAGCTGAGCGCTTCACTTTGAAGCCCATTTTTAACTCGCCACTTTGTCAACATTTTCTACAGCATGGACGCAAACTTATACCCATAGCTTCAGCATGTTCTTGGGTTGCTCACAGTGCAATCCCTTTTCTGATATCTGTCACGGTTTTCGCACAGCGAGCGTTTATTTACCCGGAAGTACCCAGCGTTATCAGCTTGCTCTCTACACGTACAACAGTGACTGAAAAACTTATGCTACTCCCTAGTGCATTGTGGGAAGTGTAGTACAGCGGTAGAGAATTCGACTCCCAACCATGAGATACCGAGTTTGAATCTTGATGCATGTCACACTTTTCCCTCTGTTTTTAATGGAGGCGCATCATTCCTACAGCTGTGTGCTGCTGATCATTATTCTGGAGGAAACACATAACTTCTCAACGTTTGTACTCTTATAAAAATGGGAGAGTAATACAGAGAGCTGATAGTCTCTCTGTCCCTCTGCTCTGTAGTCCTGTTATGTCCGTCTTGAACCGCAGCCACAGGGCGGGCGCTGTGGCAAAACTCATCAGTAAACACAGCACATCTTGGTTCCAAAACAAACGAAGAAGCAGTTGTCAGAAAACAAACTTTTTACAAAAAAACAGGATTTTTACAATTGAAAGGAACATGCAGCCTCCGAGGAAAAGTTCATCACGTCAGAGGCTTTACAGCTGCTCATGGACACAGACTCAGACAACCTGCTCCATGATGCTCTTTCGGACGACTTTGGAAGTTATATAGTAGGACTGGAGAAACAGACCAACAGCTTATGTTCACAGCTGCGGTGAAACTGAAACAGCAGAGGTTCTTGAAAGAGAAGACACGGGCTGTTTCTCAATATGTGTACTTCAGCGTACTTCTGGACTTGCGGACTCTGAATTGAGAAACATCAACGGAGATCACAGAGAGCAGCAGGAGACGAGTGAGAGCAGATAAACCCGCGGTAATAATCACGGACGAGAATAACTCTGATTAATTCATGCTATTTCTGCATGGTTTAGTATTATCTGAAAACGATGTGCATTCTTTACATTAAATGACAAATTGTTTGTTATATCGTGAACTTTGCGTCAGGTGTGCGCGTCCCCTGTCCTCTGTGTGACCTGCAGCAGCTCGGGGGTGAGCAGGAAGCTGCTGCATCTTTAGCTGTGAGCTCACTCATGACGAGCTCTATCATCTGTAGTCTGCCTATGGGTGAGAGAGAAGCAGCTGGGGCCGAGGGCTGGGCGCTTCATTGGTTGTCAGTTTTACATCAGCTTCGCAATCCGTCCTTATCAAAGCTATCATGGCTTTTTCAAAGTAAAAACTCCACCTCAGTGCTCTCTTCACATATATGACTTGCACAAATGTCTCCGCTCCTGCTGCCTGTAAGGCACTGTTATGCCGATTGTAGAGTTGGGCATATTTACTGATGTGTCACATTCTTCATAGCTTACACTTTCAGAGGCAATCTTGAGCAGTTTTACATATTCAGCACAAATATTCCTGTATTTTCACAGGATTAAATGCAATAGTTTTAAAAGACAAAAATACTTTTGGCTGATTGTTTTACACTGAAATAAATGGGAGATTTATGCAGTTCTGCTGAAAACTGCTTCAACTTCTGATCTCTACACATTTAGCAGTTACACCTACATACTGCATTTTTGCTTTGACAGATTAATTTCTCTCTCAGTCATTTTAGAGATGCATACATATATACATATGCATCATTTTATTCAGACATACACACATAAACAGAAATATACCCATAATGGAATATACATTGTAATTTACATGTGCACATACTCTGATATATACATGCATCCATTACATCATACAAACATACATGCACAAATGCACATATAGACTATTGAACATAATTTATACACACATATGCACACACACATCAACAGAAATGTATCCATACTCTATTTCTTTCTTTATAATTCTTATTTCAGAACATATGTAAAACTTCTGCTACTGATAACAGTCTGTCTCATTTTCGGTCTTATCCATTTACCTCTTAACAATTGTAACTCCTTCAGGGTGGGCAAACATATCAACAGCTTTATGCAATTTTGTTTCACCTTAATTCATTTTTAGCTGTCTTTCACAACTTGTAACATTTTTATTTAGCATAGTCCAGTTGTACGCTTTGCTTTACTGTTTCCAACTTCTTATGTCACATTTTCAGCTTTATTTACACTGGCTTTAGACATTTCATTTCACATTTCCAGCATTCAGGCTCAGCATTTCAATGCATTTGCTGCAAGGAAATGCAAATTCTCTAGTTTTAAACCTGATGTTCAAGCTCCAAATTTTTGAACAACATCGGCTTATGATCCAAACTGACCACAGAGAACATTGTTAAAAACTTAAAGAAAGTAGACGGAAGACTTTTCAGCTGAATTAGGTCCATCTTACATGGGAGCATTTTCACCAGAAACATAAAGGTTTTTCCTTTGCGTTTTCAAACATGCATTGCATTTACATTTTCTTTTTTTTTTTTTTGAGCTGTGGTCTTAAAGTTTTGCTCAGCTGCTGAACAGCCTATTTTTGTTTAATTGTTGTTTGCAATTAATTTCCTATTCAATTTTTTTTGTCTCACTTTCATTTCTTTGTGCATTTTGAAGGTCTAATTAGAAACTTCTTAAGATCCAACAGAGCAAAATGTGTATTCTTGCAATTTTTAAACTGGTCTAAAGTTGTTGATCAGGAATGTTTTTTGTGAAATTCCAGCAGGACAGACTTCAGCTTGGAGTGATTAAAGTCCCCCGCCACTATAACCACGCTTTTCAGTTGAGCCGTTGCATGTTAGATTGAGTCTTTAATGGTGAAGTTATTGCACCATCTGTTGCCAGTGTAAAGACAAAGGCCCCCACCTCTGCCCTTTCCTGAGTCCGTGGTCCTGTAGCGGCCTGTTAGCTAGATGCTCAATGTCCGAGATGTTTTTATCCAGCTTTTGAGATGTAATCTGCAGTCGTAAGTTGTTCATCTTGTTGAGCGACAGCAAGCTGGCTAGAAACAGACTTGGAATGGCCAGTTTAAAGGGCTAAGCTTTTAGCTTAGCTGCTAGCCCACCTCTCTTGTGCTGCTTCAGTGGTGGGGGAGTAAAGGTCACTCCTGGGGGGTAACACTGTATCTCTTGAGGGATAGGATCCCAGTTATTGTGGTCTGAGTGACTAAACTCACCATTGTTAAGAAAGCACCAGACAGGAAATCAACGTGTGGAGTATCAGGAAGTTACTGTTTTCCGGAAGAAAACACAATGCACGGACTCTCAAACTTAAATTTTCTCAATTGTTTGTCATTATGTCAAAACCGGAGGCACGAGCATCAGGTCAGCAGTCGGTTGGAGGGTCCCAGAAACAACAGGACACCGTGGACGAAGAAAAGTGAATCGTAGAAGTACAGAAATAGATAATATTGTATACATGACACCAAACATCTTTTCTACACGGATATAGGTGGATAGATGTTGAATAAATCACGAAGCTGTGTGGTAGAGACCAGCAAAAGGACCTTAGAGAAGCGAAGTGAGGTGTTGTTTATTTTTTCTCAGTCCATAACATGCTTTATGAGCGTGTGACATCGCTATTCTCATGAGAGCCTGTGGCTCTCCGGGATCAGCCCTCCCCCTACGGAGCTGCACACTGCGGTGATGCTCGGCGCGCCCTTTCAGTGGGTTTTGTCTGTCAGGGCAACCTTGGCGCAACGCTTTCATGTGCCGTGGAATTTGGGGGTGAGGCAGGTCGGATAACAGCTGCTTGACATCGGTGCAAAATAACGTGCCACATTTCACTGTTCATAATGGTAACAGCGTTGTAACGCATGAAAAAGTAGTTAATTAGATTACTAGTTACTGAAAAAAATAACATTGTTAGTAACGTCGTTATACTCTAACACCAACACTGATCTCTAGTCTAATGTAACAGCTGGTTTGTCTATGGCAGAGAGGAAAATGCATGTTCTTTACAAATGTGGCACCATTTAAAAGTCAAAAGAAAATGCTCTCCATGGTACTTGATTTATAATCAAAAAACTACCAGCATCAGTTTCCTTACTTTTTGTGCTCAGTTTAATTTAAAAAACATAATATGCACAGATTTCTATACAGTTTAGAGGATAACCTTTTTTATCTTTGCTTGGTGCTTGGAGCCACGACAAAACAAACACACCCCGTAAATCTGAAAGTAAAAGGAATGTTCTTTCTTGTATAAGCTTCTTTATGTTATGACCCTTAGGTGACCTCATCACTATCATGTTCCACACCCTGGTTGAAGTTCATTGTAAGATAAATAGTTATACAAAGATTTTTTCTTTAAAATAAGACCAGATCAGCTTCAATGTCCTTTTATTTGTTTAGACTTTGCTCCCACAACATTTTTTGTTTTCTAAAATTAGCCCACCTTATTTTGAGATTTTCCAACAGCACAGTTTGAAAATCTGTTTGCTTGACAGTTTTCCAACAGCTCCTGTGGTTCAGAAAACAACTTTATTATACTGATGTGTTTCATCTTGTGACCTTGATCAGGGTTAGAAACTCATTGGGGGTAGGTCTGAAGTTGATAAAAAATCAACATGGTTAAACATTTCCAAGATTTGACCAGTTATGCAGCCACATGTGGGTGAACAAATAGAACAGCTGCAGAGGTGAGTTAATTGGGTCATCATCTGGTTTGAAACCAATAATGTACAGACAGAGACTGAGGGGGAGTGTTCAAAGGGTGGCATCAGTGACACCATTTTTGGTAAAAATCCTGAGAGAAGGCTTCCATTGGATGATATATGAATTATTGCAGCAGTCATTTTAAGATGCTTGTTGATAAAAAAAGGATCAGCAAGAAATTACATAATAACCTTAAGGCTAAAGGAGAGATAAAAAGATTTAGATAAAACAGATTCTGTTCATAGTATAATACATTTATAGCTGCCCTTGGCATCAATGAGAATGTGGAGAGTTCAACTGGTGCATATCCTCCTTTGCTTATTCCTTTTGAGCACTGTGAAACCATTAAACACATTGAACAGTTTAAGCATATCGCACGTTGTCATTTATTAATCAATGTTTGTTACAAGAAAAGGCAAGCACACATGCGTATGCAGGCACACTTCCATAAAACACTTGAGTTTAAACTGCACCATTCCAAGAAACAAAATGTTGCACCACCCACATATACAAGTTATCGCCACATCCCAGCACATAAACACTTGAGAGCGACATATCTAGCATCGCCTGCCAAGGGTGCAAACTTTGCAAGTGACCAACACGTCCAAAACCTGAAACCGTCTCATCTACAAATTACATTTTGCTCCGCAATACAATAGGTGTTAATTTGAGAGTGCTGCCTTATAAAAAACCCACAAACTTTCTTCAAAAATAGATTATTTCTACACACCGTGTTGCTCTGCTGTCTGAACATGAAGAAAGCCGGTGTGTGAGAACATGTCTCCTCATTTAATCCGGAGGCTGCTCAGCCAGGAACATGAATAGTTCAACTTCCGTGGCTCCAGTGGCCACTTGCAACTACGATGCAAACCTACACCCATTTCTAATGGGTTAAGCCTTAGCTTGAAAAAAAGGCCATCAGGTGGTCCGAAACCGTCAATGGGTGTTTCAACCCTTAACCACAACACGCTCCAGTTGACGGATCAGCACGAAGTGGCCAGTTCACTGCGCCTCTCCTCCAGGCTTCCAACTTATGTCCTCTCTTTTATGCCAGAGCCTTCAGGAGAGTCTCTCAGCTGCCTCTCCCAGCCTCCGAACAGCTGCTTCCCTCAAGAGGCCTCTCAGTCTGATCTTTGTCGCTAGATTCCACACTGATTGATCTGAAATTCCTCAACCTTCCCACTTCCGCTGTCATCAGCCATGTTTTCCACCCCTTAACCTGGCAGTCTTTGACAAGTTGTTGGTATTTGGCTTTTTCCTCCCTGCAGCTCCCTCAAAGTCCTCCCACATTCAAATATGCAAAAAAAGACAAACATAAAAACATGCATATACAATTTTTTTTCAAAGGACTATAAAACATCTGTAAAAACTCATAAACAGCACTAAAAATATGCTGGAAAAATAAACAAAACAACAAAAACTAGTTAACTAAAAAGTCTCTTTTTCATGCCCCCTGGCTTCAAGCTTATTTAATTAAGCATTTTACCACTTCTTTATGCCTGTTTAATGAGTTCTATGCTAGGAGAAGCTAGAGTAGGGGAAGACACTCTGCAAACTGGCCAAAGGCAGGACTCGAACCCGGACCAGCAGACACAAGCACATGGGGCTCCCGGTTGCCAACCACTCCGCCAATCCAGCATCCCATTTATCTTTTTTTTCTTACTTGCATATTATCAAGTGTTTTATTTAATACATTTCCATTTAATGGAAAATTTAAAAAAATGTAACTTTTTAATGTATTGGCATCTTGTAACATGTGAGTCAAAATATTTGATTAACGGTAAATTGTCTTTGCAACAAAATATGTAATTAAGAATCACCGACCCACTTAGAGAGTACATCATTTACCACAGGAGTGAAATTAAAGGAAAAGACAAACCAGCCCGGTTGTGAAACACTTTATTGAGACAAAACACCCCATTTTATACATATTTTCTTTTGACACTGATGCTTAAAAAGGTGGTAATACTTATTTAAAAAGAAAAACAATGGGACATAGTTCAGTCATAATTGGCAATCCCAAGTGGTGCAGGAGAGTGACATCAGTGGCTGCTCTTCCTCTTCTGACCGTGCTGCATACATTAGGGTAGAAAAGGGTGGGCATGCAAATGAAATAACAATGTCCTATTTGTTTTCTTTTTAGTTGTGTCATAAAATGTGCAGCCTAAAGAATAAAATACAAACACAGTTTGGATAATCTAGTTTTCGTTTTTATTCATGAGTCAAACTATGCAGCCATAACCTTGACATACAAGAGCATTACTGCAAATGCATGTTAATCTTCAAAGGACCTCTTTCACAATACATGTAATTTTGCCCACAGCCCAATTTTTTGTTTATTGTGTGGTATTTGTAGTACACCCAGAGACTCCCAAGAATATACCTTTAGAAAATCCAAAAGTCATCCAGGGCCTGTACTATGACCTATTTTATGATCATTGCCATAGGTGTGAGCCAGGGTGCACACTTTACCCCAAAACTTACTCAAACACAAATAATAAATCATCAAATTGGGTCAAATCACCTTCACTGAAGTCTGGTGCATCTTTTGAAATCAAATGTAAAGCTAAGTATCACAATTGAAAGAAGTTATTGAATTTTAACAGGAAAAAAATCAGTTTTTTTATGATTTTTTCAACTAATTCAATTCTTTAGAGCTGGTCTGACCCACTTACAGTTGCTGTACAACTAAAATACTTACAAATTATTTGGCCACATATATATTCTCAAAGTGGGAAAAAAAATCATCAAATTCTGAGACCGGTTCAATTAACAGGTTGGGTTACTGTGGAAGAATCAGGATACTGTTCCATGTCTTGTATATCAGGGAACCTTTAAAGATTTGTTCAGAATTCATCCTTTAAGTATGATTTCTTTTAGAATTTGAATGCTAGATTCAAAACAAACATTTCACATGAAATGTTATTCATTTTAATATTGAACAGCCACAAAGGGCCTGTATATTATGCCTTTGTGATGAGATAAAAATGAGCCATTGATACAAGTAAAAACTGATGCAGTTTTGGATTGTTGTAATCAGATTGTATATATCTACAATGACAGCAATACATAAACATTACTTCTGTCAATTTCTGTTTCTAGTACTTATATATACATGTAATCTGTTTTATGGCCTTCGTGTCTTTTTGTATAGCAACGGCTTGGACAATTTTAATTTGTAGACTGGAACTAAAGTGAGGGTAAGGGGATCTGAGAAATCCATGAGATGTATGATTGGCTGGTTATTTCTTTTTTTTTTTTTTTTGCAATTTTATTTTTATTTGAGTTTAAAGCATACAATTTAATAATATACAGAAAATCTTTGTGTATTATTACGCTCAAACCTTTACAATTTTACAAAGTAAGTGACAGACATATTCTTTGTCACCTGTGAGTCCACTTAGTTCAGATAGTCTCTCAGTCCTCTGCATTCATTCACAAAAGTGGATGTCACATTTAGTTTTCCCATAGCTGTACATATTTAGTCTGCAAACAAAATACTAAATGAGCATGAAGTGTACATTCCAGTCCTCACCTCTATTACCCTTTTTCAGGAAATTTAGCCATTTTCAAAAAGATCTTTTTCCTTAGAACTATTTACAATGAAGAAAAGAAATCATGAACTCAGGGGAGCTTATCATTGCAATGAAAATCTTTAAGAGGTAGGAGGGAGCATGAGTAATCTTGTGAGTCAGACTAAATCTGCACCAAAGGAGTTATATATACTATCCATTTACTCCAGATTAGATAGAACTTTTCCCTTTGTGTCCTCAAGGAGTATGTTAACTTCTACATTCTGAAAATTTGCACTGTTATTCCATACCATTCTTCTAGCTCGGGTGGTTCTGGTTTGAGCCACTTCCTAGTAATTGATTTCTTACTTGCTGCTAACAGAGCCTGCAGCAGTTTTATATCACTCCTCCTTGTTAGGCCAGTAATCCGACCTAAGTACAGATTCTCAAAGTTCAGTGGAATGTGAATTTTAAATATCTCAGTTAATGTTTTATGAATACCTTTCCAATACAAATACAATTTTGGACAATCCCAGAAAACATGGCAGTGATTTGCTGCTACTGATCCACACTGTCTCCAACATGACTGATTATTGTTCTTGTATTTTTCTTGATATGGTGTTTTAAAGTACCTCATGATGTTTTTCCAACAGTGTTCCCTCCAATTCATAGAACTTGTCGAGGACCACTGAAATGTACAAACTTCTTCCCAAGCCTCCTCTGTCGATCTTATTCCTGCTTCTTTTTCCCACTTTTCTTTAATTTTAAGGGTGTCATCATTTTTTGCATTTAGAAGGGCATTGTAGAGTTTAGAAATTAAGTTTTTGGGTGTTGCCTTGTAAGCAGAAGTATTTGTACAACTCCTTCTCCTTTAAAAGTTCATTAAGTTTGCACTCCTGATTGAAATAATGACGCACCTGAAGGTATCTATAAAAATCTTTCTGCTCCAGTCCATGTTTTTCCTGCAAAACTTTGAAACTTTGTAATGCCCCCCCATTCGTGAGAGAAAGATATGTTGTTAAACCTTTGTTTATCCATGTCTCAAATCTCTTATCTTCTCTATTAGGAAGAAAGTTTGTATCATAGGCACACCACCTGAAGATCTTTAACATGTCCTGAATTCCACATAAATTAATAACCTTCTGCCATATTTTAAGGGTCTGATTTATCCATGGGTTTTTCACTTCCATAATTTTAGCTGTCAGTTCCTTATCTCCTATTGTGGCTTGTAGGGGATGATTAATTGCAAAACCAAATTCAAGTTCTTTCCATTTTGCCTTATACTCCTCATTGCACCAATGCATTAATGGAATCAACTGAGAAGCATAGTAGTAATATTTTAAACAAGGAAGAGATATACCTCCTTTTTCTTTTCTTAACTGTAGGACATTAAATCCTATCCTCGGTTTCTTTCCTTGCCAGATAAAGCGAGAAATCCATTTATCCCATTCCTTAAATTGGTCCTCATTCACCCCAATTGGTAATGTGCGAAAAATGTAAAATAATCTGGGAAGGAAGTTCATTTTTATAGCACTTATCCTAGAACTCAGTCCTAAGTAGGGGATGAGGCTCCACCTTTGAATGTCTGATTTGATTTTTGAAGATATAGGTTCATAATTAGCTTTAAATAAGTTTGAAATATCTTTTGTTAGTGTAATTCCTAAATATTTCAGTTCATTAGCTTCCCATTTAAGGTTGTATTTGTCCTTTAGGTTTTTTGAGACAGAAAAATTTAAAGTCATTACCTGTGTTTTTGATATATTGAGTTTGTAGCCGGATAGTTTGCCGTATTCTTTCAGGATCGTCATCAAACTTTCAAATGAGGACTCTGGTTCTGCCAAATAGACCAACACATCATCCGCAAAAAGTGCCACCTTCTGTTCCGTCCCTGCCACATTAATACCCTTTATTAAATCACTCTGTCTAATTAGCTGGCCGAGAGGCTCAATGAAGAGTGCAAAAAGGAGGGGAGAAATTGGGCATCCCTGCCTTGTCCCTCTCTTCAGAATAAAGGAGTCTGAGAGGTCTCCATTAATTTTTACTCGGGCTGTAGGCCTATCATATAGACACTGGATAATTTTAACAAATCTTTCGTGGAATTTAAATTTTTTCAGGACCTTATACAAAAATACCCACCGAACTGAATCGAAGGCTTTCTCTGCGTCTAATCCCACTATCATTGCTTTAGTTTTTTCTTTTGTTACCTGTTGTATAATATGTAAAGTCCTTCTTATATTATCTAGAGTTTGCCTTTGTTGAATAAACCCGGTCTGGTCTAAATGTATAAGGTCAGGCAAAAAATTTTCAAGTCTTCGAGATGGCTGTAAATAATTTATAGTCTAGATTGAGAACACTGACAGGTCGATAGTTACCACACTCTAATTTGTCTTTGTCTTCTTTGGGAATAGTAGAAATAACTGCCTCTCTCCAAGAGGGAGGTATTTCTCCACTTTGTAAGACCCAATTAAAAGTATTGAGTAGCAATGGAGACAGTTGTTCTTTAAGATGTTTGTACCACTCAGTGGTAAACCCATCTGAGCCTGGGGACTTCCTCGTCTTTAATTTAGTAATGGCTATGTTTAACTCTTGGCCTGATATTGGCTTTATTAAGTATTCATTTTGTGTGCTGGTAAGTGCTGGTAACTCCAGAGTGTTTAAAAAAGTGTCAATCAAGGATTCATCACAAGCAAGTGGTTGTGAGTACAACTCTGTAAAAATATTCAAAACTTTCTAATATTTTTCTAACTTGACATTCAGTAACTTTTGTTTTAGGATTCTTTATTTTATAAATTGTATTTTCCTTTTGCTGTTTACGTAGTTTATATGCTAGCCACTTTGCTGATTTACCGCCAGCTTCATACATTTTTTGTTTAAGGAAGATAAGTCTCTGCTGTGTTTCTTCTGAGTAAATATCATTGATTTTTCCTTGTAGTTCTTTAATTTCATTTCTAAACTCAGGGTTTATTTTGTTGCTATCTTTAAGTAGTAACTGTTTTAATTTTCCCTGTAAATCTGCTAATTTTTGCCTTTTTAGTTTTTTTAGATGAGTAGTGAGGGAAAAAATCTTTCCTCTTAATACTGCCTTCATTGTGTCCCACAACATTATTGGTGATATTTCAGTTGTATCATTAAATTCTAGGTAGTCGTTGATTTCTCCTTTTAGGTGGGCTTTACACGAGTAAGAATTTGTACGACTCCGGTAAAATAAACTATCGATCTGGTGATATTGACACACGGAGACGCGTATTTGGCCATGACTCCGCATCTTTTTTGAAAACGGGTTTGCAAGTGGATATCTGCGTATTCGTCTTCATGCCGTAGTTGGTGTAAACAGATGAGTCCGGAGAAGACGGTGACCTCATAGCACCCCTCCTCCTCCGGGGGATCCCCGCCCAACCCACGTTGTCACACACAACAACAACAACAATGGCGCCAGCCGAGCTGATTCTGATCTTGTTCCAGCAGCTATAAGTATTACTACAACTTTTATACCAAAATTTTCTCACAGAGCACGAACAACACCAACTACGGCAACAACAGCAACAAGTGCTCATGCAGAGACGCAGCATGTTACGCACGCATGAGCACTTATTGACGTGGAATCCACCTCGGAGCAGAACTGTGATGTTACGAGTGTAGTAACCCAAGAACTACATTACCCAGCATGCAATATGGGTTGGGAGCATGCGCTGAAACCCACAGGTACATCGCGGTGTGGATTTTGCGTTCTCATGTAAATACACAAGCCTATCTACAATACGATGTGTAAACAGCGATCCATGTTTTGATGCCGACGCCAAGACAATACGGTGCCGTCCTCGTGTGAGGAGGGCCTTAGTTTCTCTACTATTTTGGGGTCATTTAAAATGGATGAGTTAAGTTTCCAGTTTGATCTTCTCGAATCCTTGTTTAAAGACAGGGACAAGGATACTAGACTGTGATCAGACAGATCAATTGCAGCAATATTACAATCCTTAATTTTAAATTTGTCTGTACTGAAAACAAAAAAATAGTCTAATCTGGAGTAAACGGAGTGTGGAAACGAAAAGTAAGTATAGTCCCTGCTACTTGGGTGTAAGTCCCTCCAAACATCTGTAATACCTAATTCCTTCATTATTGCCTTCACTTTCTTAGTTAAAGATTTATCTTAAATAACTGCTCTTGATGAATCCATAGTGGGGTTTAACCTAATATTAAAATCACCCCCACATATAACCATCCCCCGGGAATTAGCCATTAAATCAAATATGTGTCTATAAAACAACCACTCACTTCCTGGCGGTACATAGATGTTCAATAAAGTTACTTCAGTGCCTTCTATACGCCCTGTGATGTTGACATATCGTCCATTATCATCCTTTACTTCTGATAAGTGTTAATAATTCAGCGTGTTTAATATAAGAGTAGCCACACCTCTCTTATGGCCTGATTTATGTGAGGAGAAAAACACATGTTTAAATCCCATCCTTTTGAGCTTTATATGCTCAGCATCATTCATGTGTGTTTCTTGCAGGAAAGCAATGTGTGCCTTCTCTCTCTCTTCTTCTTCTCTCTCCCCCGTTAACAAACAACCTGAACAGTTTAACCTAACATGAATAACACTTTGAACACGAGAAAAAATAACCATTTTAAAGACTTCAATCAGTGACACGAAATCACTGGCTCTCCTTTCCACTAAGGGATAGCCTCCAGTTAAAGCTGGAGGGCCCTCTGCTGTGATGACAGTCATATAGTAGAAAAGAAAAAGAAAAAGTCAATCCCAGTAACTCGGCTGTCACATTACAACTCGTTATGTCGTCTATTTCTGGGTATGTTTTCGAACAACAATCGTTTTATCTAAACCGTAGACGTTTTGTTTTAAGGATACATTCATCCCGTGTTTTCAGTCTGTTCACGTCGAAACACTTGCAGCTTTTCCTTGTAGCCCGGTACACCGCCGCTCGCCCTGGGTGCGCGCTGCGTCCCTGTCAGCTGCCACATCCACCGCTGTATTCTCCCAAGGAGCGAATCCGGTTTAGTGATCACCTTTACCGGTAGCCCTTGTTCTGCCAGGTCCGCCGTAGCTTCCACTGCCGTCTCGTACACTTTGGTGCCCTCCGCGTGAAACACTCTCATCCGAGCTGGATACAAAGTCTGGAATCTGATGTTGTTTTCCTTTAGGATCCTCCGTGCCTCCGCGTAGTCCCACCGTCTTGCCAGGATTGCAGGCGCGTAGTCGTGATCGACGTAGATTTTAGAGTTGTTCCAGGTGAAGCCCCTTTTCTGCCACGCCAGTTTAATCACATCTTCCTTCCTCCTAAAGCTGAGAAACTTAACAAGGATCGATCTCGGCTGTGCTCCTGCCGGTGGTCTCGGCACTAGTGCGCAGTGGGCCCTCTCAATCTGTAGATCCGTAGTAACAGGGATATCCAGGTTTTCTCTGATTAACTTCTCGACGAATGGAATAATCTCTCTGGCTTCATCCTCCGCGCCTTCTGGTACCCCGTAGATCCGTATATTCTCCCTCCTCAAGCGCCCTTCCTGGTCCGTTAGCTTAGCTTGTAGCTGTTCGTGTAGCTTCAGCATTTCTGCAGTTACCTCCTCCACGTTTTGTAGCCTTTCCTCTGTCTCTAATATTCTCGCTTCAGCCATTTCCACTCTCGCATTAGTCTTAGCCATTTCTGTTTTTATATCTTCCATTTGCTTCTTGTTGTCTTGCCTGAAATCGCGTATTTCCCTGAGAATAACAGTCAGGTTCACTGGTACTTCCTCTCCATCCATTTCGGCGTCATTCACGCTAGCGGTTGAGATGCTAGCTGTAGCACCCTCGTGTTGCTGCGATTCGTTGTTTTCTCCGTGTTTTGACCAAGTTTTCTGTTTTTCTGCTTTGACGACATCCTTGCCCCTTCTGTGTTCTCTTAATATTATGTGCTATTTCTTTTTATACTTCTATGGGGCTGAAATAAACACTCTAATGCCGAGAGACCTCACTCTATGCTGCCATCTCCTTCGTGACCCGGAAGTCAACCTCGATTGGCTGGTTATTTCATAGAATGGAGTCTTTGAATTTGCTTGTGTATGGTTGGAGGGGTTTCTGATTTTGAAAATGTTTATAATATCCCAAATAATAGATTACAGATGCAACATGTGCACACATGCCAGAGGTTCTCTTTCCAGCAGGACAGAGACAATAATATGCCTTCACAGGATCATCTGATGCATTCTTGTCAAATTGAATCCAAACATTGTATTTTATTGGAGATCTGTGACGAGAATGAATCTGTCCCCTAATGAGATCAGCATCATGCCGGTAAACCCAAATCTCATAGTCACCATCATTTTTTTGATGCTCAGCAATGTAACCAGGGGACTGTTTGATTTGGTATGTACCGCATGTTATGATCTTAAGGTATTCCAGATCCACATGAGGGAACGAGATATCAGATGCTTCAAGCTTCTTCCATTCACTACGAGCTCTACGTGACATATTTGGGTCTTCTGCAACTGGTTTTGCCAAAACATTGTCTTTTTTTAAAAGTGAAAGCATACGCTGAGTCATCTTAGTATCTCGTTCCTCTCGATCTGGATCTGAAACATATATTGGTCCTCTGAAGGCATTGAGACATGCAGTTACTATGCGCACTAATTTGCCAATGACCTCAACGAAATAATTTGAGGTAAGTTGTTCCTTAAACAACATCCACTTCTTTAAACGCCCGTGGTAGGACTCTACTATCCATCTTGTTTTGGTACAGCAACGATCACTATTGGCTGTTGAGGAATCCAATTGGGATTTACCAGTTGGTAAAAATGACGGCATTCTAGCATCATACCCCAACTTAGCAAGAAGATCTAAGGCATCCCTGAAACCGCGATCTACAATCATATTGTCATTTGCTTCTAACCAAGATTTCAATATTTCAATTTTTTTCCATGATGAGCCGAGTTATTGTTGCATCATTTACGTTACCATGGTAGGGGCCAATAGTGTCTAAAACATATCCATCAGGCAGTACAACTGACATGAATTTTAGGTAATTTCGTTTTTTCTGTCCTCTGTAAGATGCCCTTTGAAACTGATGATCACTGCATTTGTTGAGGTAGATATAGGTACCATCTAAGATAAGAGTGACCTGGTCACCATAAAAAGCTTTAGTAAAGACAGTGTTGTGAGTTATGGCATCGTGGCGTGAAATATAATTTGTGCCAAGGTATTTGGGAACAACTATTGTGTTCAAAATATCTGCAATTGTATGAAAATATCTTGACAGTGTTGGGAAAGATTAGTAAGCATGGTCATTTGATTGCATGAAAGGTTTGTTTTCAGTTTTGCCCAAAAGTAAAGAAGCAAATGTATTGCTCTGGAACTATCACTTGAACCTGAAACAAGATCAGATTCACACATGTCATACATGTTCTTAAATTGCACCAATGTCCAGCCAGTCCATGCATGGCAGTCAGAATCTGACAAGGTTTCAAACTTCAGTTTGGGTGATGTCTCATGTTTGGATACTTCATGTAGAATATATATAATATATATACTTCATATATAGAATATATGAAAAAAATAATATAATTCAATTGAATGCACAATACTAAATTGAAGTTAACATCCATTCTCAGAATTTGATGATTTTTTTCCCACTTTGAGAATATATATGTGGCCAAATAATTTGTAAGTATTTTAGTTGTACAGCAACTGTAAGTTGGTCAGGCACATCTCTAAAGAATTGAATTTGTTGAAAAAATCATAAAAAAACTGATTTTTTTCCTGTTAAAATTCAATAACTTCTTTCAATTGTAATACTTAGCTTTACATTTGATTTCAAAAGATGCACCAGACTTCAGTGAAGGTGATTTGACCCAATTTGATGATTTATTATTTGTGTTTGAGTAAGTTTTGGGGTAAAGTGTGCACCCTGGCTCACACCTATGGCAATGATCATAAAATAGGTCATAGTACAGGCCCTGGATGACTTTTGGATTTTCTAAAGGTATATTCTTGGGAGTCTCTTGGTGTACTACAAATACCACACAATAAACAAAAAATTGGGCTGTGGGCAAAATTACATGTATTGTGAAAGAGGTCCTTTGGCAATTCAGATTGAATTTCGGTTACTATTTGCTGAAACATCTTTTGAATATTAAATTTTAAACTTATTTATTCCTTTTCGTTGAGTCACAGAATGAGCAGTCTTGAAGAAGAAAATGTGCAGTTTGGATGATTTCATATTCGTTTTATACCAAACGGGCTTTATCCAGGGGTGCTACTCATTCACAAATGTTAGACGGCTGTTGAATTTAATACAATAACCAATCATACTAAACATAAAGCCCTCACCATTTCCTTAGACACTGAAAAGAGGTTTGACAGATTGGAGTGGCAGTACCTGTATGATGTCCTTGAGAGGTTTGGCTTGAGAGCTGATTTTCTTAAATGAATTACGAACTATCTACCACTGTCCTACTGCCTGTGTTATAACAAATGGAATTTAATCAGCTTAGTTTCCTTTGAAAACATCTCCATGCCACGGCTGCCCTTTGAGCCCACTGCTCTATAGTTCGCTCTTGAGCCACTGGCAGGAACCATAAAATGCCATGCTGATGTGAGAGGTGCGTGATGGAAAATTGTTATAATTATGTTGAAATGCTGAGTCAGCATTTCAACATATTGTTATCCAACTTAATTTATATGTTGAAATGCTGACTCAGCATTTCAACATATTGTTATCCAACTTAATTTATATGTTGAAATGCTGAGTCACAATTCAACATATTGTTATCCAACTTTATTCTTCTTTTTCTTATTTTCCGTACAGAATTTGGTATTTTTCACCAACTTCAAATTTGCACCGATTTTCACAGAAAAAAATTGAGCAATGCAAAATGTTCTGAGAATTGTGCATGTGTCTTCACATGTTTAACACTAACAGTTTTTAAAGTAAAAAATGTTTATGTAGATTTTTCCAATTGAAATAAATGGGAGATTTCTGCAGCTCTGCTGAAAACGTCTGCAGCTTTGATTCTCTACCGATTGGGCATACTTCCACCTACAGACTCCATTTGTGCTATTAAAGATGCACTGACTTCTCAACTATTTTTACATGTGTTCAGCTCTTTGCTGAACTTCAACATTTTTTCAGATAACAATTTTTAAGCAACACAAAGTTTTGAGGAAGTCTATGTTCTTAAAGCGTGTCATGTGACAGAGCATAGCGCCTGCTCTGGACAGACAAGAATTCAGCAGAATTTTCCTATTATAACTTCATCAAACTGTCCTCCACACATGTGATTTATACGTCAACACGTCGATAACCTTCTCACCTTTCACATGTAATCCCTTTCAAAGTCTATTTTCACATTGTTTTGTCTCAGTGAGCTTCAGAGACACGAGTATGCTGCAAAATTCTCCATCTGCACTAATGCAAATCTTCACAGCTGAGTGCCTCCCTTTGAAGCCCGTTTTTAACTCGCCACTGTGTCAACATTTTTTACAGTACAGAGAAAAAAGTTACATGAATCACTTCAGGTTCTTGGGATGCTCACAGTGTAATCCCTTTTTAAATATCTATCACAGTTTTTGGCACAGCGAGAGCTTGTGTACCCAGAAGTACCCAGCTTTATTTCCCTGCTCTGTACATCTATAACAATCACATTAAATACTCTGCTCCTCACTGTAATGATTGTGTAACATGTAGCTCAGCAATAGCGCTTCACCTTTGACCCGAAGATAGTGAGTTTGAACCTTGCTGGACATATAATACTTTTCCCTCTGTTTTCAGTGAAGTCACTTCATTACTCCAGCTGCATGCTGCTATGCATTAGTCTGGATGACACACGTCACTTTTTCAACATTTGCACTTTTATACAAATGGGAGATTAATGCAGAGAGTTGACAGTCTCTCTCTCTTCCTCTTCTCTACAATCCTTTATTATGCCTGCCTTTTCATAGCCATAACAAGGAGGGCACTATCGTGGACCTTTTGAGTGAATGCAGCACATCTCGGTTCCAAAACAAAGAAGAAACAGTTGTCACAGACAACAAACATTTTACAACAGAACAGGATCATCACAATTCAAAGGAACATGCCCCCTCCGAGGAAAGTTAATCTCGTCAGAGGCTTTAAAGCTGCTCATGATCTCAGACTCGGACAATTAGCTCTATGATGCTCTTTTCGGATGATTTTGGAAGTTATAGACTGAGGAAAGTGGTCATGGAGGTGAAAACGGAGGGAAAGACCCACAGCTTGTGTACAAAGCCGCAGTGAAACCGAGAGACTCAGCAGCGGAAACTTGAAGAATATGTAATAAGGGCTTAACCCCTAAAGAATTATCTCTCAATGTTACAAATTACTTGACAAACTCCTGCTTCGTGTGAGCAAATGCAATTTTCTGCTCTGGGTTAAGGATACTCCTCCTACAGTTACTCTATGGTACAGAGAGATTTTCAGCATTATGCCTCATTAAAGGATAAGTGCGGTTCTTAAGAACAATGAGGACTCATTTCTTGAGATTTGGAGTCCTGTTCTAAATTACTTGCCTCATGATCTTAAACACATACTGTTGAAAGTTGTCAGTATCCTTCAGAGTGGAAGCAAATGAGGCAAATGAAACTTAAAAGGATGATATCTCTTAGATCACATTTTAGCATGTTTAATTATTGGGCAAGGGAGAATGACCCAATGAACACTCAATAAACTTTATTTCTAGAGCACTTTAAATACAGACTTTTAGCCAAAGTGCTGTACAGCAGGAACACCTGGAATAGGATTCGACAAGAACATGTGGAGCACACCAAATGATAAGGTAAAAATGTTGTGGAAAAAAAAAATGTAAAAACAGATTACCAAAGTAGAGTGTGGGTGTCTCTTTCTGTGTGAGTGTGTGTGTGTGTTTCAAGTTCAAATCATCGGAGGTCATTTTGACTCTGTCTTTGTGTTTTTTGGATCAACTGACAGCTTCATCTGTCCTTATTTCAAAAATGGCATAAGAACATATAAAATATAGAAAAAAAAACTGAAAAACTGAATTGGTACACAAGGGATTTCACTGTTAATTTCTTGAATAAACTCTAACTGCTCCTAAAACAATTAATTAAAAAAACAATCTACTTTTGAATTTTTAATCTTGTTAAGGCTGTAATAACCTCACCCCCAAAAAATCCACTTTGCAACTTATTTTTCAAAAAATTGCATGTTATGAGTTTTTCCCTGTCAAAAAAAAAAAAACAGGGCGTTTTATAACCAAAAGTGCATAAAAACAAATAAAAACTTAAACAATAATAAAATATTTTATATCATCTATGGTTAGGTCAGAGGCCTGTACTATGAAGCTGGATTAAGTCATCCAGGATAACTCTGCAACAACTCGCTGAACTTCACCGGATCTCCGTCATCCAGATCTGCTGTACTACGAGGCTCGTTATCAACTCGATAAGTGAATCCGGCTGGGATCTGTGCGCGCACACATAAAATGGGCGTGGTTAGCGGCCCCGGAGCATTTTCCACAATGGAGAAGAGAGCAGCCTACTTCACGGTGGAGGAGCAGCAAATAATCCTGCAAAAGTCTGAGGAGTATCGCATTATTATCCAGGCCAGGAGCAACACAGTGAAAAACATGGCCCTACATTTTCCAGAAACACAAATCGCTGAAAATGTAACAATGAACTCATCCACATTAAACCAAAATTATGTAATTAAATAGTCTTTTAAATGGTGCTGCATAATTATTTTTATGTATTTTAAATGCAATTTAATTAGCCTAAATGTAATATTTAATTTCACTTTTATTGTACTTTGCATCTAAAATAACATTTGTCCCACTGTTATGATTCACCACTATTGGACAGTGTAAAACATTTCCTCTTTTTTGTTAATTAAAATAATAAATGGACAGTGTTGATAACACTGGGATAAATCTAGGAATGAAGTTAGATATTTAAAAATATTTCTTCAAACAAAATTCTGTCCCTCGGTGTCGTGTTACTACCAAAATTTGGAGATCATATTACATTAGACAACATTTAAGATATGATGATTACTTATGTAATTGTAATTTAACTTTAAACAAAAATTATTGATACTTGACTTTATCCATAATAAAGTTCAGTACAATTATCAGCATGTGTTGACTTTTATCAGAAGTAAACATCCTCGGATCAAACGTTATCACTGACATTGAGAAATAATGTCAATCAAGCGGATTACTTCGGTCACAATAAAAACACTCCCGACGAAGCGCTCCTCTTACAATTCGCACACCGACATTAACTGGTTCTGGCAGAAATGGGCAAGACATTTTCCAAGACAGGAAACTGGTGACTGTGCGTCCTTTTATGCCCGCCCGAGAGAACCGATTTGTCAGCGGGCGGTCTGTCACACCCCGTGAGCTCTTATCCTGGAACTTAACCTGCTCTGGACCAGGTTAGGCGTTCAGCATCAGTTACCAACAACGTGTCTGGATAAAAAGAGATCCACATTCGTAGTGCGGAAAACCCGAAAGGTATCCAGGAAGTTATCTCTCTAAGAGCTAATCCAGCTTCGTAGTACAGGCCCCAGGAGTTGTTGATAAGAATTTATGCAGTGAAAATTAAAAAAAAGTAAGATTTCACTTTTTTATCACACTTTTATGAGAGGAACTGTTTTGGCACATGAGGCACTTTAGTATGCAATAATATTTTGGGTGTTCAAGGGTTAAAGTTACCCAGAATTATAACCCTGTTGTAGTTTGGCAAAGTAAGGTTGAGTAGCTCTGAGATTTAACAAATGAAATTAGTTGACTGCTTAGGGGTATAAAAATCAATATGTAGAGCATGGGAGTTTTTAGATTAATTCTGAAACACAGTGATTTAAATGAAGTAAAACAGCCAACTTTAACGACAGAGCAGGACATTTTCCAGTAGAAAACAGCCAAGCCACCACCCAGACCCTTCCTTAAGGAAGTAGAAATTTGGTGGAGCTGTTTCTTGTAAAGGGGGAAAATCCTTGTGGTTTAACCTTGTTTCTGTGGTGAAGAACATGTCTACTTTATTGGTACTGAAAAAATCTTGAATAATGAAAGTTTTATTTGATATGGATCTGACAGTTAACAGCCCAAACTTGACTATGTTTGGTTGTGAGGTGGCCGATGGTAAGCAGTGAAGGTTGTTGATGTTCACCTTTCTCTGATTATGGGACAGGGTTCTAAGGCTGGGATTTGAGCTAAACATGTTGCTTATAATAACTGGAATAGTGACACATACTGAATCTGTGATTAAAGGAGTGTAGCAGTTGGGGGCAACAGGTGAAACAAGAGTTGGTCTTGCTGAACGTCAGGGTGAGGATGATGAGCCCATACAGGACACCTGAGTCAGTTCAATATTCCTGGATAGGAGAATTGTGCCAATGTGGTTGGGATGAAGGCCATTACATTTAAAAAGTTCATCGCGGTTCCAGAAGGCGGTGAAGTTGTCCACAAAGGGGATGCCCTGCAGTAACCCTTCAGCCAGACATGGAGCAGACGCACACGGCTGAATTTGATGCCTCAAAGCAGGGAGGGGGCAGCGGACCTGAGATGACGCACTGTCTGCCAGGCTGTAGCACTTCATTGATGAGGGCAGTTATGTGGACCTTGCGTGTCTCACACTGCTGAAATCAATCTTCATTAAATCCAGTGACCACAGCAGTGATGTCTCTAGAGGGATTCTTCTGAAGGAGGTGGACTGCAGATGATGTAAGGTCCTTTACGCGGGCCCCCAGATAGTAAGTTTTAACCTTGAGAACGGCAGCACCATGGACAGTCAAGGTCCAAATGATGCTGACAGGCAGTGAGCCAAGAGCGTGATTGTTACAGCTGTAGTGAGTGGATCCAGTGGAGATTAGAGATGGCACCGCCGCATTTGCTTTGATGGATAAGGGCTTACCTGCCAGGAAATCCTGCAGATTTAGGACATCAAACTTGTTGATGAGTTTGATGGCTGGAGCTAGAGAAAGGGGAGACAGAGGCTTTGCCCGGTGTTTATTCCTATATGCCCAAGATCAGAGCTCCGGCTGACATTGAGTGGGATTCTTGGGTGCCTCCACTGCAGCCTGCACCTAGATCACCTATGATCACCTATGTTTCTGCAGGTTTGACGCAGATTTTGGATCCTGCCAATATATTTGGTTTCGCACCAATGTGAAGCCATGGCTCATCATGCAGGACAGGATCGGTGTCAGCCTCAAAGACACCAGCAATGGTAGTGGTGGACCGCAGGATGGTAGGATCCAGGACGTAGACTTGAGGCTTTTCTTCAGTTTTGAAACAGTAAGAATGCAGGACACACTCTCAGATTTTATGGTTGTCATCAAAGTTTCAGTCCAGGATTCTAGAATAAGAAGGAAAAATGTGCAAGCGCTTGAGCAGAATTTCAAACTTTGGCAGCAGACAGTGCGTACCCGGTGTTTATCAGCACACTGTTGTTAATGTCCTTATTAATTGTTAAATTTTTGTAACACCATTTAACCATTTGTTCTAGTACAAGGTCTGATTTTAGATGGTATGCTTTGATACTATTATGATTATTATTATTCTTTATTTCTTATATATATTCTTGTTTTGGAAGGTGATGCTGGTTACATCTGTGCCTGTAATTTCTATGCTTATGAGTCAATCTATTTTGTTGTACACATAACACTGTGAGCAGTGTGTCCAGTTCTTTGTGTTCTGAAAATAATACAATAAAAAATGTGATTAAAGACCTGTTCTTTTTATTTATAAGTCAAAAATGCATCTTTATTTTCAAAATGAAAAAGCATTACTACAAATGAATTTTAGTTTACATTTTGGCCCAAATTAGCTTCCACATTAGGCAAGCTCTGCAACAACAAACTGTGCACTAATCATGTAGAAATATAGTCATATCACACTCCACCAAAAAAAAATTACCCTTTGATGTGAATATCCCTTTGGAATGGTGCAGTTGCTGCTTTACATCTCTAAAAAAACTGTATAATACAATATGAGAACATTACCTCTGCCAAGATTGATTCTGAAAAAGTGATTCAGTGCAGAATGGCTGCTGGTTTACTTCGTTGTGTTGTAGAGGGTAACAGATGGTATTGCTGGAATTGCCAGGGTCTTGGCTTTCTTTTGATACCTTGTTTGTGTGTGTAGCACAACATAGAGTGCTAGCAGAGGGAAAGTGGCAAGGGGGTTGATGTTGTGGTACTACACAGAATTTGATCTTTGATAACTAATATGCTTGGTGTTGTGTTTGGTGTGTTTTTCCTGTATAAATGAAATTTTTCATTTATGCAGTTTTCCATCTTCATTTACTCAGTTACATACTTACTGATACACATCTGAAGGGATTTCACAAGTGTTTCCTTTATTATGACACTAAAATTATTCAAGTCCTTGTAGTTGCAGAGATATGGTCGTTTCATTATGGGCATGCCATTTTTCGAGCATCTGGCTTTAAAAAGCACCATGATATTTGGTGAAGTTGTGGTGGAACATCTGACCTTTGCAACATGACAGTTGTAAAAGCTCTTTCAACATTTACACATTTTCTCTTGGTTTGTTTCTCTAACTTTGATAGTCATCTGTTCATATAACCGTGTTCATTCCAGAGGTCACTCTGCAGGTCACAGCACTTCTTGGAAATCAGCCTGTTTCTCCAAAGCACCGCCTCATGTGGATGAATAAACATTAGGAGGCGATTCTTTCTCACAGACTATGTAACAGGTGACACCACAGCACAGCTACAGAGGACTGCATCTGATTCTCCTGTGAGTAAACATTTATGTTCTTCATTTCTGAAATTCTGCAAACACATCTGCTTATTGTTTTAGTCGCTGAATTGTTATCTGCGTCTTTGACCACTTTCTGATGCAGTAACTCCTGAGGGTGCAGGTTAACATATTTTTACATGGTTAAGGGCAAATAGAAAGTTCTGTCACATAGTGGAACAAAGAAAATCAAACAGAGTTATGAGTTTAAATCTATTGTCTTCATTGACTCAGAAGAAGCATTTGTCTGTACTGATGGGCCAGGACAGGGTCCAGCAGCTGAACTGGACAGTTTAGGGGGCTTAGAGATCCAACAGTTTTGTATATAGTGTTGTTTCTCTAAGAAATGTTTCATTTATTTAAGTCAAATTTATTTGATTCCTTTTGACCCATCCCACATACTTCTCGGCTTTTAAAGAGGATTCTGGAACACCTGTTTTTGCCTCCTTTACTTTTTCAAGTCTTTTATATATAAGTTAGTTTCTATCAGAAAGTTTGATGTTCATTTCACTCTGTAAAATTCTGTATTGACTCCCTTTCCGCCTGTTACGCGTAGATACTTTCTTAGCAGATGTTAAAGCATCCAGCCGTGCTTTGGTGTGAAGTTAAACCTCCAAATTCTTTTCCCATAATTAACTAATCCTATCAAAATATGTCAATCATTTTAATATCTTTGTTATAAAGAGAATAAAAATTGAGTAAAAAGCTTTCAGTTAATCTGGATGCTGGATCTTGGATGTAGTATTAAGATCAGACCGAATAAAATGACTGATTTTAAGAAAACCAAAGAAGTGACTGTGAAGTACTCCGTAGTTTGAAGTTGATAGAGTGACCAAAAATTACCATTTGAAATAAATCAGTCAACCACAAATCTCAGATTCTTTAAGTACCAGTCATTAAATATGCTTATCCCTCCCCAGTATCTAAGGTTTTACTTTGGTTATAATGCTGAATAGAAACCTCAGCAGCTGTGTGTCTTGCGATATCCCTCTAAATTTGTAGATTTTAACTGATTGATTGATTTAAGCTATTTAGTTAGTACAGGGAGTTCACCAATATAAGTAAAGAGTAAATTAAAAAGAGCAAAAGGGGCACTGCACTTTACAGTCGCTTGAGGATGCTCTTAGTGTATCAGGTTTTCCAAAATCACTTTTCTGTGTCTCTTAAGTGGCAGCATTTGCATCAGGTAGAAAACAAGCACATTCATTCAGACTTATCCTACCCATTCAGGATAGTGGGAGATGGAACCATCAGGCATGGTTCGCTAATAATTGATGTCACAGTTGGTATGAAAGTTCATTTACGCTGTTCTCTTATGTGTGCAGAAACTTTTATTCCTAAATAGATGAATAGGTGAAGGCTGAAACGGATTAACTGAAAAGGAAATCAGGAATACTGTCCTTAAAGTTACCTAATAGCAGGGCCTCTGGTTTGTGGTAGTTTATTTGTTCCCTGAAATTTGGCCAAACTGATTTTTATGAAATAACAATTCACCTTCAAGATTCTTTTGCAAATCCTAATGAGCTTTGGATACATATACAGTCATGGAAAAAATTATTAGACCACCCTTGTTTTCTTCAATTTCTTGTTCATTCTAATATCTGGTACCACTAAACGTATAATACAATGAACACAACAAAAAATGCAGCTGGTCACATAATACTTTATGTCCTATTTGACATTCTTAAGCTTAATTGATTCCCAGGGTATATAAGAGGCCATTTCATGTCACAAGCAGCACTGCACATGCAAAGGCCTAGAGTGGTTTCCTGCTTACATTCAAGCCGTAGCACAACTCAGAAGTTGTCAGCTCTCACATAATGCCTAAAACAAAAGAATTATGTGAAGCCACAAAGGCAGCCATCTTGGCACTGCTGGAAATTGGCATGAGTGAGAGACAGGTAGCGAAAAAACTGAAGATCTCCAAGACAGCCGCTCATTACAACAAAAAAAACAAGCTGAACATGGCACTACCAAATTGCTACCTGGCCGTGGCAGGAAACATCTTTCTACCCCACGAGATGACTGCACTCATCCGCTCCTGTGTCAGGAATCGCCGCCAGACCTCCAGGGACCTTAAAAATGAGTGGGCACTGTCGAGAAATGTGACTTGTTCAGCAAGGACAGTTCGAAACCGACTTGTTGAAGCTGGTTTGAAGTCACACAGAGCACGCAAGAAGCCCTTCATCAATGAAAGGCAGAGGAAGGCCCGGTTACTGTTTGCTCAAGACCACAAGGATTGGACTGTTGATGATTGGGCTAAGGTTCTCTTCAGTGATGAATCCAATTTTGAATTGATGCCCACTCCAGCCAACTTACTGGTTAGGAGGAAGCCTGGAGAAGCTTACAACCCAGACTGTCTTGCCCCTACAGTAAAACATGGGGTGGATCAGTCATGATCTGGGGTTGTTTCAGTCTGAGGAACAGGGCAAATGCAATTGTGTGAAGGCCGAATGAACCAGGTCATGTACAGGACTACCCTTGAAAACAGTCTTCTTCCATCAGCTGGAAAACTTTTCCTGCCTCAATGACTGGATTTTCCAACAAGACAATGCCCCTTGCCACACGGCAAGGTCAATTAAAGCCTGGATGGAGAACCACAACATTACCATGCCTTGGCCTGCTCAGTCACCAGATCTTAATCCAATTGAAAACCTGTGGAAAATCATCAAACTCAAAATGGAGAACCACAAGCCCAAAAACAAAGAAAATTTGTTTGAATTTGTCCAACAGGAATGGGCTGCTGTGACAGCAGAACAATGTCAGAAGCTGGTGGAGAGCATGCCAAGACGCATGGCTGCAGTCATCAAAAACAATGGTTATGCAATCAAGTATTAACTCTTGTGTGTATCATGTGTTTAAAGCAAACAGAAAAGAAAACATGGAATGCTTAAAAGTAGTGTTTTTATGTACAATGCCATAGCTATTGATGTAAGAATTTAAGTAATTTTGGTTATTATCAAGAAAACCATGGAAAATGAATAGTTCTTAGTTCTTAAATTAAACTCTCATGAGCTATTTTTGTTGTTATCATTATAATTGTCCAAACAAATGTACTTTTAGTTGAGCCAGGCATTAAAATTAACAAGAAATTGAAGAAAACAAGGGTGGTCTAATAATTTTTTCCATGACTGTATATCCCAACAGGGTCAGTAGTGAATAACTTCCTCTCAGTGTTTGGTATAGACAAGTCTCAGCAGTATGGACAGAGGAAGAAACAGTTCTCTCTGGGACAGAAGGGGAAATTACTGAATGGGTGCCGCCACCTAGTGATTAAAAGCTGAACTACCTAACAGCCATCCTGCTGTAGTCCATACTGTCTGACCATGTAGGGGTCATGGGGGGCTGGACCCTTCCCCAGCTGAGGTATGGTGAGAGGGGTGGTACAGCCTGAGCTAGACAACCACTCTCACTCAAACATACAACCAATATAAAATAGCCTAACAAGCTTGACTTGATTTTCACATCAACTAATTTTTTTTGAATTTCTAAAAATTATGTTTGTGTCTCTTGTGTCCCAAAATTAGAGAATTCTTTAGCCAAGGAGACTGTGTGTCTGTCAGAGTTGTTCAGTTTGTGAGTAAATTTTGGCAGTGATGTGGAAAGGGTTTGAGGATTTTTTAAATTATTTTTTTAAAGGATTTATGAATATTGTGAAATAAAACACTTTAAAGCAATTTAGATTTCTGAATCACATAACAGTGTCATTGATGTCCTAGTTTAAATTTCTGCTGTTAGAGCACTTCTCATTCTTTAACTCTTTTCAAGCCAAAAATTAAATATTAGGATGCTCAGATTTCAAACAACACAACACACTGATGACTAAAAACCCCTGTCACTCGATGCAGTATGAAATAAAAATATTTCACAGAATTTTAAATCCAGCTGCTGGGCGACTAGATAAGATATTTTCGTCTAATGAGGATAGAAAACCAGTAGTCATGATGTGTTCATGTTTTTTTTATTAATGGAATAAATGTTCTTTATTACTTGCTATATTTTTTAAGCTTGGGTTCCAGAGGGTAGAGCGGGTTTAAGATAGTCTGGAAACTCCTGCTTTAACCAACAGTGCACTTCAGAAATGCTCTTTAATAACAAAATCAGTATCATGATTATTTTTGTGTACATAAAGTTTAGTGCTTTTACACTTAATATCCATACATTCAATTCTTACCCTGATGTAATTTGTCCTCTCTAGTGGAAGTGAGTTATCGTCCAGACCTGAGACCGTGAAGAACCAGCTGATTCGTGGTATGTATTTTATGTCTCCTTTTGCCTGATCTTTTATCAGATTTTGTACGTTTTATTCCTTCATACTGAAAAACATTACTGCTTGCTCTGATCACTGATTGGTCAACAACTGCACTGTTAAGATTTACATGGTTTATTAATGAAAACTGTAACAAGCATCTTTGTTCTTCTGTACAAGCCTGCAGAGGCTTCGTTCCCACCTTGCTCAGTTTTGTACTTGTACTAAACTTGAGCTAAACAAATAAATAAAATAAACAAATCAATTCTTCAAGTGTTGGACATTTTTTGACATGGACAAGCTGAACATTTTGAGAAATTGTGGATTCTCTTCTATAACTACTCACAACAGCCTCTTCTATTGGTTCACCTGTTCCACTGCAAAATATAATTATTCAAATAGCTTATCAGACAATTGAAAGGCAGCAAGTCATCAAGTGATGTAGGAATGACCAAGACAGTTTACTGAAGTTCAAACCAGCTTCAGAATGGTAACCTAAGTGACTTGAAATGTGGCATGGCTGCAGGTGCAGCTGAAAGCTGCAGACTTACTTGGATTTTCTCACCCAGCCACCTCTAGGGTTGAAAGAGAATGATCTGTTCAGGAACAAATATTCAGTGAGCAGCAGTTCTTTAGTGAAGAGGTCAGAAGGGAACAGTGAGAGTGGTTGGAGATTATAGAAAGGCAACAGGTACTCTAGTAACCTCTCACTACAACAAAGGTCTGCAGGTAAACGTTCCTGAACACAACATGTTGAATCTAAATGCAGATGGGCCACAGTCGCAGAAGACCACACTGGGTGCCACTCCTGTTAGCTACAATACAGGAAACTGTGACCAAAGTTCACACAGGCTCACCAAAACTAGACAGAAGAAGATTGTTAAAGTGTCACCTGGTCTGATGAGTCTGCATCTCTGCTCCACATTCAGATGGTAGGCTCAGAGTTTGGTGTGAACATCATAAAGCTTGGATCAGCGGTTCAGGCTGCTACTGATGGCCCCTCTGTCCCACCTGAGCATGGTTCAAACCCCACAGCCTACCTGAGGATTGTTACTGACCATGTCCATCCCTTTATCACCACAGTGGACCAGCTTCTGATGCAGACTTCAGCAGCTCCATGACTCAAGCTCAGATCATCTCAACTGCTTCCTTTACTTCAGTTGCCTCCACAGTAACCAGATGTCAATCCAAAACAGCCCCTTTAGGATGTGGTGGAGCAGGAGAGTCTCATCATGGATGTTTAGCAGGTGTGTGATGCTGTCATGGAGACATGGACCAACATCTCTGAGGGATCAGCTCCATCATGAATTAAGGAGTTCTAAAGGGGAAGGGTGTCCAAGCTGGTACTAGAAGTGTACCTAATAAATTGGCTTCTAATTTGATGCAATTAAAAAGGCAATGAACTAAAGTATTACTCATAAACTGGAAAAACATAATATTTATTCATATTAACGACAGAATGAAACAAACATTGGATTTTTCAGCTTTAAAAAACAATTTAATATTAACATGGTTTATTTTCCACTGGTCTAGATCAACAATGGACTCTGAATCCATCGAAGTGGCAGCCCTCGGACGACCATTCGCCCTGGGGATGCTGTACGACTGTCGGCAGGATTTACTGATTCCTGGTAAGAATTCACTTGTAGAGCACTGCAAAGTCCATGAGGCAATACACCAGAGGCTGGAGATATACTTTATGATGGCCGTCATCCTCCCCCTGTTTGGGTGTCGGTGTCAGTTGTGCATGCTGTCTTAAGTCATGCGAGCTGAAGTCTACACATCACAGTGGGGGGGCAGTGTAGAGGCAGCAGAGATGTGACAGATTTGGCACAGAAGCAGGAACAACTACAAAAAAACACCTAAAAACAAACTGATAGATCAAGTCAACGGTCATCATCAGAATGATTTGTTAAGACTGAACAGACACAAACATGACTGATAATTCAACTGATGACAAGAAAAAAACTGGGGGTTTGGGAATGTTCTTTATAAATAAGTCACTAGTATTAAAACAACAAATAAGTTATTAAACTAGTAAATTTGTGACTTCCAGTCGTCTTTGTGCAAAGCTGTATGTAGCCCAATTCATTCTGCTGTTTTAAGAACTATTTTTTACCTCTGTGATTCACCTCCACTGTGAATGTTGTTATGTGCTAATAGGGGGCAATTTGGCTATTGATAATAATAATAATTTAAAATTTATGATTAATGGTAAGATTATCAGAGATAGTGATTATAAATTGTCAAATATGATTATATAATCAGTATTTTGTCTCCAGGGACCGATAACCAAATTGACAGGATCAGAATTCAGTCTCAGAAGGTGTGAAAAATCAGAGCATGTAGTCTGAGCACTGACTGTTATGACTCCAGCAAGTGTCACAGTTATATAACCACAATAAGCACAAACGACAGATTGAATTATAATATAGCTTATTTAAATCAGTAATTATTTAAAATAACATTATTTGCCATAAAAAAAATTTAAAAATTAAAAATTAGGCACACACGGACTTCCTGGGAGGCGAGCTACGGGATGGACGTGTAGTACTGAGCTCTGTCCCAACCGGTGGAATATTAATCCACTAGACTCGAGAATCTAAACTAGATTTGGCTGTGAGCATTATGAGTGGGAAGCAAACAAGAAGAGGACAAGAAGGTGTGAACAAATCGACAACTGAAGAAGAAAGGTCTAAAAACGAAGGAACGCAGGAACTGGAAGAGGGCGACGAGCTAATTGCTAACAAGTTAGTCATGGCAGCAAAAGACACTTCTCCAGTATTAAGTGAGCTTTCTGGGGATCTCCAATGCTTTAAAAAAGACATAAGGGAGGCATTTTTGGACATGAAAGCGGATATTTCCAAAACCTTGAGGGAAGAGCTCGCTATGTTTAAAAAGGATGTAAACAACAAACTAAGCATGCAGCTACATTAGCATCACATAGCAAAGCCATTGCCGAGACACAAGAACGCATTGCAGAGGTGGAAGAAAGCGGCCCAATAATGAAAGAAGCCTTGCTAGAGCTACTAAAGGAACAACGCACACTACGAGAGAAGGTAACTGATTTGGAAAGCAGATTCAGGAGAAATAATGTTCGCATATAAGGAATACCGGAGAACGCAGAGGGTGATTCTGTGATATATTTTGTGACGAATCTGCTATCAACCGAGCTACAGCTACCCGATGGTATTTCTCTGCAGATCCAGCGTGCCCATAGGTCCCTAACTCAAAAGACTGGAGCTAGCTCACCTCCACGGTCAATCATTGTAAATTTCTTGCAGTTTGAAGTAAAAGAGACTGTTTTGAAGCTCACATGGAAGAAGAAGATAATGCTGAACGACAAATAAATCTACTTTTACCATGATTACGCTTGTGAGGTTATTGAGAAGCGTAAAACATTGTGAGATCAAAAAAGCGCTTCGAGAAAAAGATATCCGCTTCCAGACACCCTTCACACGGATTCGGATACACTGGAGTGATGGACCGCGGACCTGCAATCATGCCGAGGATGCTGCAGCGGAGATGAGGGCACGGGGAATCGAGCTGACCGCACCAAGAAGTTTTGTGTTTATATTTGTTCTCAGTTGACAGTGGGTAGGAGGTATAGTATATTTAAAAATGTTTGGTTGAACAAAAATATGGTACGGGTCAAAAGTGACCAATCAACAGAAGTAATAATTTTAAACAGCTGAATGCTTAAAGTAATGTCTGTTAATGTTAATGGGCTCCAGAGTCCACTTAAGCAAAAGAAAATCTTAAATAAACTAAAGAGGGAGAAAATAGATGTTTTTTTACAAGAAACTCATATGGCAGGATTAGAAAGTGAGAAACTCAAAAGACAAGGATTTAAATGTTTTTTTCGCATCAAATGGCACAAAACATACAAGAGGAGTGGCGATATTAATAACAAATACAGTTACTTTTGAACATATCTCGACAATTAAGGATAAGAAGGGAAGATATGAGATGGTAATAGGAAAACTTGATGGAAGATTGGTTACTTTCGTAATGTTTATATTCCTCCTGGCTCAAAATCAGACCAATACATACATATTTGAATTTGAATTTGAATTGTTAAAGGATAGCCCCTTGAGATGCAGCATCTCATTTTCAAGGGGGTCCCTGAACACACATATACAGAAAAACAAGGCCACACTACAACACATTCATATATAAACATACAACAACAGAACATACAACAGATACAGACATCATGCTCCTCCTACTCCCACACACAACCCCTACCAACAAACGCCTAAAATGCAGAATAGACAAAAATTATTAACATAGATCAAAAATGTGAACATAAAAAAAAATTGAAGAAAAATAAATCAGAAACATGAGCAGTTTGTTTTGAGATGGACATGTAGAGACATTCTGAAACTATAAAAAGTAGTAGTAGAACGCAAAGAAAGAGGGAGATTATTCCAATCTGATGGGGCTTTGTACTGAAATGATCTTTTCCCAACTTCTTTTAAAACTCTAGGAACAAAGAAAAATGGGTAGTTCATATGCCTGAGGGTGTATGGAGAATTATATGGAATCATGAGTTCTTTTAAATATGGAGGGCAATGGAAATAAACACATTTAAAAAGGAAGTGAAGCCAATGATATTGCCGTCTTGATTTGGGTTGTAGCCAGTTCAATGAATCAAACATAAAACAGTGATGAGTTCTAAAAGGACATCTCAAAACAAATCTACAAATAGAGTTAAATAATACATTCAAAGATTTAAGATGGGAGTCTGAAGTGTTTTGATAAACAATATCAGCATAATCAACAATTGGTAATATGAGTTGTGATATTAGCCTTTTTCTAACATTCAGTGTAAAACAATTAATAGAATGATAAAGTGATGCAAGACAACCATATGCTTTTTTTACAATATAATCTATATGAGGTTTGAAAGTGAGTTCTGGATCGATCCAAAGTCCAAGGTATTTGAATGATATAACTTTATCAACAGGAGATCTATCAGAAAAATAAATGTGAAAGTCCACTGGATGAGATCGGCGGTGATGCATACTAAAAATCATGCTGCAGGACTTCTTTTTGTTCAATACAAGTTTGTTCTTGCTGAACCAGTCTTGAACCCTATCAAAATCAAGCTGTAAAGAGTTGTGTATTTGAGATAAGTCAGAGTTAGAATTGTAAATGACAGTATCATCAGCATATAAGTGGACATGACAGTTAGAGCAGATATTGGGCAAATCATTAATAAAAATAGAAAAAAGAAGTGGACCTAAAGTGGAACCTTGTGGGACACCCTTTTCAATAATTAAAAAGTCAGACTGATGACCCTGAAAAACAACACATTGACGACGATTGTGAAGATAGGCATTGAACCAAAAAAGAGCATTTTGATCCAGTCCAATAGCAGAAAGTTTATCCAATAGTAAGTAATGGTCTACCAGATCAAAAGCTTTAGAAAGATCAATGAAAATTGCCCCAGTAAATTGACTTTTGTCAAAGGAAGAAAACACATTGGTAAACTCTAACAGAGCAGTGGTGGTAGAAAAATTTGGTCTGAATCCTGATTGTGATGGTGATAAAATATTAAGAGAATTTAAATAATGTGAGAGTTGATTAAAAATAAGCTTTTCAAAAATTTTTGCAACTGTACAAATAATAGAAATGGGTCGATAATTATTTACATCAGAGGAATCTCCACCTTTGAAAAGAGGGGTAACCTTAGCACATTTCCAAATGGTAGGGATTGAACAGGTAGACAGAAACAGATTAAACAAATCAGAAAGGGGATACATCAAAACATGTGCAGCAAGTTTCATAAACTTGACTTCAAGGCCATCTGGACCAGCACTAGTATTTTCTTTCAACTGACATAAAGCAAGGAAAACTTCATTTGGAGTGATTTTTTTAAAGGAAAAAGAATGTTCTGAAAAAGAGCTATATGAGGGACTGGCAGTCCAAAAAGAGTCAAAGTGATATGAGCTCCAGATGGAAGAGAAATGATGATTAAAAGCATTAGCTATAAGAGATGGATCAGAAATAAGTTCATTGTTTAATTTTATTTGGTTTACTCCTTATCTTAGAAAAAGTTGTATTAGAAGCACAAGGGATGCTTGTATGCGGAGGGGACCTTAACATTGCCCTAAAACCACATATGGATTCAACAGGAAATAGAGCCTCTCAGTCACAAAAAATAACTAAAAAAATTAATTGTATGTTGTCAGAAATGGGTCTTGTAGATATTTGGAGGCAGTTTAATCCAACAAAGAGAGATTATACATTTTATTCATCTCCGCTCCAGACATATCTTTGAGCCTCTGACAACCTCTGAGCTGACGAAGAAGACCGGGTGCCTCCGCACATGCGCAGTACGGCTCCTTTTTCCAGGGGCAAACGCCGGCTACACAACAACTTTCTTCTTCCAGTTTTGTGCAAAATGGACGAATATCGATCGGATGAAGATGTTGTGGAGGAGAACTTTGAATATGATGGGTGTCCTTACAGTTTCGAGCCAGATTTTACAGATAAGGAGCTCAAAGAAAGGAGGACGTGGAGGCAGCGTTCCAGAGAGTACTGCGCATGTGCGGAGGCACCCGGTCTTCTTCGTCAGCTCAGAGGTCGTCAGAGGCTCAAAGATATGTCTGGAGCGACACAGACTGTAATGGAGGAGTAATGCGGGATGGAATATTGGTGAAATAATGAGTTTATGGACGATTAATGCAGTTTTAGGAGCGGCGCTATGCATGCCCTATTGTGCTACATTTGTACGGATATCCGCCGCTCGACTTTGGATCTAAATATCTCCCGAAGCACTGTTTGGATCAGGACCATTGGCTCAGTATATTAGACAGAACAATAAAATAAAAGGCATTCAGATGGCATCAAGTGAAGGAAAACTGGCTGTGTTTGCAGACGATATATTTGTTTATTTGTCAAATCCAGCAGAATCACTCCCTGAGCTGTTTACAATTTTGCGAGAATATGGATCATATTCTGGCTATAAACTAAACGAACAAAAAACTCAAGCTCTTTGTCTCCATTACAAACCTTCTCATCACCTTAAACAATTATACAAGTTAGATTGGGACAAGAAAAGTATAAAATATTTAGGCATACATATACCAAATGACCTGTCTGAGTTGGAAGAACTGAATTATGGCCCATTAAAGAAATAAATAATCAATGATATTAATAGATGGAATTTAATACCCTTTTTGAGTATTACTTCAAGAGTTGAAACCATCAAAATGAATATTCTTCCAAGAATGCTGTACGTTTTTCAGTCAATTCCTATTAAAAAACCAGATCCGTACTTTATCGAGTGGGATAAAATCCTTTCCAGATTTGTATGGACGGGCAAAAAGCCAAGAGTGAAATATAAAACCTTACAACTTTCAAAAGAGGGAGGGGGGTTAGCCCCCCATGTCTCCATGATTATTATAGAGCAGCTCAATTACATCCATTAATAGGTTGGTGTAAACCCAGTTACAAAGCTAAATGGAAGGAGATAGAGTGTGGTTTAGTAGATAAAATTCCTATTACTACACTTATTGGTGACCCCTTGAATTTGAGATATTTGAGGGACACTAATAATCCTTTGATCAAAAGTTCAATCAAGATTTGGAGCAATATATTAAAAAGGTACCAATTATGTGAAAAGGCAGAATTTTTTAAATGGTTTGCTTATGATTCAGATTTTGTACCAGGCAAAATCGACTCGAGGTTCAAAACATGGTGTAAATCCAGTCTAACTACCTACTACACTCTATTTAAAGAAGGGACAATGGTGAGCTTCCAGGACCTTAAAGATAAATTTGGATTAACCTCTCAAGATCATTTTAGATATCTGCAAATCAGAGATTTTGTTACTAAAAAAATCAAACAACCAATTTTTTTAAAAGGAGAAATTCTGGAAATTTTTCTAAGTGCTTTTAAAGACCTCCCATTTCAAAAAATGATTTCAAAAATAAAAATTGGAATACAAAATTGTAAAGCAAATGATTGGCAAAAATGCTTCATAATATAATTATAGAGCATTAACATCTCAATAAATAGTGAGCACTGTGGGCACACAACTACAACATTCTCAAAAAAAAAGTAAAGTAAACTGCATAAAGTATAAAAAGTATTAAAAAACCATGTAAGCTCAGCAGGGGAAGAGAAGATGAATCATGCTTAATAAAGTTATAGCAGGTGACTGACAATGAGGAGAAACTACATGCTGAAAGTTTCCTACATGCTAGCTGTGCTTCCCTTCTTGGTAAGGGCAGTTGGCTTAAAAATGCTGAGACTTTTGATTGGGGAGATAGTTTGGTCAGCTTAAGGTCAGCCATTAATGTTTGTTTAAATTGTTTTTTTTTTATCATTATATTTTTTTCCGTTATGGTTGTTCCTTCAACCGCCGCCTGAGTGTGTGTGTGTGTGTGTGTGTCTGTATGTGTATGTCAGAGTGAGCATCTTCAGAGTAGACGATCTTTGTAGTGTTAACGCTGCTAAGGGGGAGCCCGGGGATTGGCTGAGGGTTACGGAAGTGTAGACTGAGAGAGAACTGCTAACTGTATGACACGCTGTTTGAGTCTGTTAATAAAGAGAATTAATGATTCAGAAGTTATCGGCTCGTTCTATGACAGGGAGTGTTGTGAGACACTTTTAGGTGGCCTCTGCTCTGACGTTCGCTGAATCATCGCTACGTCTCGGCCCACGGTGGCAGCAGCCTCAATAAAGACTGCATGTGGGGGGGACTCCAGCTGCAGAGAGACAGTTTGGTTGCCGCGCGGCTTATCGGTGTTGTGCGAGAGTAGCAGAGGAGGAGGCGTTTTTCAGAGCAGAGAGGAAAAATGCATTTTATTGAATGTAAGTGTGACAAAGTGATGGTTTGGTGTACTAATAAAAATTACCAACAACGCCCCCTAGGGGATGAATAGACCAAGTCTGAACCAACCCAAAATCAAGGGCACACAGGTAATTATTGAGGAGGCAGGAGACGTGGTTTACAAAAATATATTACTTTTATTTTATGTAACCAGAACACAAAAAAACAATGAAGCTGAAAAGGAGAAAAATTGTTAAAGCAAATGAAACAACCCAACCAAGAAGTGAATTAAAATGTTTCTTTATTATAATACTATTTTAAAAAGGCCTAGTAAAAAGGGGTAAAAACAAACTAAAAGTTGGCTGCTAACTTAAAGAAAACTGAACTTAAATGTGGAGTGGACACCCCTAGCTGAGAGGCAAACTACACTAAGGAAGGTGTGGGGGTGCTACCCATGTACTCACCCTGAAGTGAAACACACACACAGCAATCCTCAAACAAACAGGTGCAGTCTAAGTGTGACCCTGTGTCAAAAACTCGCATGCAGTAGGTGGAGGGCCCTCACCCGGGTGCCTAGCCTCACAGCTAAGGATGTCAACCCTAAAAGAACAAAACAGAATTAATTGCAAAATAATTGAAACCCAGTCAACTAAAGTAACTCAAGGATTATAACTAATGAGACCAAAGGAAACTAAAATGAACTAAGGGAACTAAGGGGAAGCAAAAACAGCAGCCATGTTTTCCTGACAAGTTGTGGGCTATACCTATTAATCTTCTGAGGGGGGGACCAATGGATCTTTGCTGGAACTCTTAAACAGCAGCCAAGTACAGCCAGGAGAAGCCAAATACCTCCACACACACCAGACAGGAGCAACAGGCCTGGCCTCAGCTCCAGGTGGCTTTTATAGGCAGCTAATTGTGAGCAGTGGGGAGTGGGGACAGCAGATCAGGCTGCATTCAGCAGCAGCAGCCTGTTTCCACAACGCTGCCTACCACATAAGCAAACCATAGCGACACAACTATGGGCAAGATAGTTATCTGCCTCAGCACCCGCGACTACCAATTTAATGCAGGACTCTGATGTGAAGGCGGCCGTGTGATGCTGCAGTAGTGTATTTACAGTTTAAAAAAAAAAAAAACTACCCGCCGCAGGGGCGGCGGATAGGATTTAGGAGCGGCGGGTCGCCGCTCCTAAATGGATGTAGAGGAAACACTGCTCATGAGAATTACCCATTTTTCATTTTGGAAAATGTCTGTGTAGGCCCTCTTCTTCAAACATAAAATATCACACAAGTATGCAGCAAATCATTGTTTTACAGTTTTTTACAGTTCTTAACACGCGTTTCCCATAACACTAACGGATTCCTTCAAATTGTACACACAAACCTGAAAACCTCACACACAAAATGCTAAACCTGACACTCCCTTTTCAAGATGACTCTTTGCCATCAAATCTCTGATCTGTTCACAAAATGGAACTTGTGTTCTCATTTGGCACACACAGCCACATTCTCCAATGACACACACAGACCATTCAACTGATACACACAGCTCAGCATTTGCTGCACACTACCAAGCATTCACAGCACACTGAAGTGCAAAACTGAAAACACAATTATAGAAATGCAGCACACAATGTGAATGGCATTGACTCATGAGAGTTACCCATTTTTCCTTTTGAAAATGTCTGTGTAGGCCCACTTCTTCAAACATAAGATATCACACAAGTATGCAGCAAATCATTGTTTTATTTACAGTGTTTCAGTGCACAGGCATTTCTACAGAAAATGTACGTGAAAAAAAAAAAAAAAGGTCAAAAGTTCTCTCCCTCTTACCCCTCTCCTTCTCTGGTTGTTGTTGTCCATTGTTCAGTGCTCACCAAACAAAGCAGAGGCTCAAGGCCCTTTTATGCTGCAGTTCTCCTGATTGAAAATTGCTCACCCGACCTAGGTGTTTAGAGATTTGCATAGTTGTGTGTTGTGGGTTTATGCTTTGAGATTTCAGTTGGGGTGTGTGTGCAACAGCTTTGACAACAAGGTGATGTGTAATTGACATCAGAGTGTAAAGAAGGAAAGTCAGAGTCTAATGCAGATAAGGGAGTGTTTAGATGTGGCAAATTGGGCCGAGCAATTGGTACTTGAAGTGAGGGTTTTGCAAACTCTGCCAAATTATCGGTTGTTGTGTGTTAAGAACCGTGAAAAACTGTATTACAGTTTTTCAGTGCACGGGCATTTCTAAAGAAAATGTATGTAAAAAAAAAAAAAGGTCCTCTCACTCTTACCCCTCTCCCTCTCTGGTTGTCGTTGTCTATTGTTCATTGTTCACCAAACAAAGCAGAGGCTCAAGGCCCTTTTTTGCTGCAGTTCTCTTGATTGAAAATTGCTCACCCGACCTGGGTGTTTCGAGGTTTGCATGGTTGTGTGTTGTGGGTTGATGCTTTGAGATTTCAATTGGGGTGTGTGTGCAACAACTGACCATTCTGTGTACAGCTTTAACAACAAGGTGATGTGTAATTGACATCAGAGTGTAAAGATGGAAAGTCAGAGTCTAACACAGATAAGGGAGTGTTTAGATGTAGCAAATTGGGCCGAGCAATTGGTACTTGAAGTGAGGGCTTTGCAAACTGTGCCAAATTATTGATTGTTGTGTGTTAAGAACCGTGAAAATTTGTAATAATAACAGTATCACTACACAATAACAGAGCCAGTAAACTGAAGTCTACTTAGTCTGATATTGGTCCTTCAACTAGTGATATGCTATTTATGAACTGATCACGGGTGGACGACCAAAAATAAAAGATGCAGCATAAATATGAGCAGGTCTTATAAGAAACAACAAAACAAAACACACGCCAAACTAATTCCACAAGGAGTTTGGCAGCTTCCGATGAAGACAAAATCTGTGGACAGTTGTCTACATAGAATAACTGCTCTAAGAACTGCAAGATGTCCTCATTCCCTTCTACTGTGTCCTTAACATGCGTCTGCAGTGTAAACATGGTGCAGCAGGGACTGCTGGTCGTGCCAAAGGGTAAGACCTGACATTGATAGACATCAGGCACAGCATCTCATAGCAGGTTCCTCCAGATGAACCTCATCAATGGCTGATCCTCTGATAGCAGACGGACCTGATGGAACATTGCCCAGATATCCACACTTATGGTGACTGCATACTACCGGAACCACAGGAGGACACCAATGAGCAATGGTCCAAGGGTCGGATCTTGGAGTAGTTGCTCATTGAGAGAGAGACCACGGTAGGAGACAGAGCAGTTGACCACCATCCGATCCTTTCCATTGTGATGGACAAGGTGACGAGGGATGAACCCCGACTCTCTAGAAATGTTAACCTCTTCTGCTGAAAGTTTGGTGGCGCACCCTCCATCAATAAGCTTCTTAATCTCTGCCTCATGAGCCTTGGCTCTGGCTGGGTCTTTCTCCAGTTGTCGCTCTGTGCTACAGAGTAGGGGGAAGGCTGCATTGGCAGTAGCATTCAATGGTGGGGCATCCTTAATGCAGAGCAGAGGTGTGGTATACTGGAAGATGTCATCAACTTTCACCCTCATGGTGCATGTTTCCTAAATGTTAACAGCATCTTGATCCAAACAGGACTGTACAGCCAGTCGCTCACTCCAAATTGGTAGCACACCCAGCTGCCATAAGAATTTCGTGTTAGTAGAGATTATCTGACACTGGTGCGGTGAAGTAGCATGATGAGGCTTGTGACACTGAACCATCTGCACCTTGATGGACCCGGGCGAGGGCTGTGTGAACAACTGCAGGTGCACCTTTGGGGCCAAACCTGACAGGCTCCTTTGCAGCAGACGTTGCGCTATATGTTTTACTTGTCCGTCAAAATTACGGATAGGGCCGTAAAAATTCTGTCATGATGAATACCGTTCAGTCAGTGAAAAAAAAAACATGAGACTTTTTAATTATTCATAATATATTTAAGCATGTCATCGCAAAAGGGACTCCATCACAGCATTAATTATGCATTGGAATTTATCGTTTATTGGATAGAAAGAGGAAATAATGGACAAATAATAGAAAATACCCTGCGGTCAATAGCTCTACAAGCAAAGAAAATATGCGCTCAGAGCAAGCAGAACATGCTTTTTTAAAATTAAACTTACAAACACAGACCTATTTTCAAGATAAACCTGAACTTTTTGTTTGTTTGCTTTTGTTTAACAGTTTGTCTAAGCTCAAACTTTTCTCCTGTGCTACATGGACTTAAAGTGGGAAATCGCTTTTGCATAATCGAGGTCATCAAAGGAGAGAGTGGCAGAAGAGATTGGTATGAGTTTATGTGTCTTTGCCTCAGACAGCTTACTTCTCGCAGCGGTTTTAATTTTTTATTATAGAGGTTGAGGCCCCTTTTTGCTGCTTCACTAGAGACTGGAATGACCAGTGCTACTTCAGCAAGCGTTTTAAAGTCCGAAAACATTTCACCCGGCGAAGTAATGAGCAGTCGGCATGACTCTTTAAAAGATGGGTTTCCTGATCCTGTCAGACCCCATTTGACCGGGAGGAAATCATGCTAGCTTTTCTGCATATATCACAGAGCTTTTTTCCACCTTCCCACCTCAACCACAAGAATTCCTCCTCTCGCTGGACACAGTATTCCCTCTCTACCACCTCCCGTGAGCCGCTTGCTTGTCCCATAACTGTTGTAGATGGCTGATTATCATCATCCACTACATTAGTCCCTCGTTTTTTGCCACGTTTCTTGCCATCATCATTCAAATTATTGGACTTGCTAAAAAAAAACTCTACACACTTAGTTGCTTTGACATTTCACAAGCCGGTAGCGGTGCCAATCGATGCAGACGTTCAAAGTGATAAGGCAAGCCAGCATGTCAGAGAACGTGAGTTCATAAATAGGACAACACAATACCTAATTAATTATGCACGCTCACCACCAACTGGACAGGGGGTCTACTGCAGGTGCTATATGTGCCTGATGAATGGATGTGTGACAGTGATGGACTGGATCACTCTCTGGTTTCCAATCTGTCAGAATGACGGACGACATTAGGATTCTTCCGTCATTGCAAAAACAAATCTGTCAAAGACGGAGAACAATCGGTTAACACAACCTCTACTTTTCGGTGATTAGGTGGCTGCAATCTGCCCCAAGCAGCAGTAGTGGCTGTGTTTTACTGAAGCCCTGAAGTAGGATGCCCCTCAGATGGTAATATTGTTTCTGAAGAGCAGCCACAGAATATGTTTGCTCTGACAAGGCTAACTGATTTGATGAGAAAGCATCTTCAATCAAATACTGTTTGGGCTGTGACATAGGGGCCACATGGAAGTTGACTGAGGATCCCGTCTGGCAGGAAACTTCTTAGCAAATGGTCCGAAGGGCAAGTGACTCAGTCTCTTCTCTGAGTCCCAAGTGTCTAATAGCAGCTGGCAGTGTAATAGTGTGCAGCTCCATCGTCCAAGATTGCATAAGTTCGATGATTGGAGCCACCTTGAGGTACACTGTCCCTCGCTGCCTGGGATTTGCAGACACGGCACGATCCTTTTGAGTGATAAAGTAGACATGGGGACCTTGTTTGGCAATGACATGTAGCACCCTAAGGTGAATCTCTTGGTATTCATTGCATGCTTTCCTCAAAGTGCAGGCCTCTGGCTTGTGGTTTGTCCAACCACAAATGCGACACCACTTACCAGCCGCGATCCACTTTTCAGTTTCCTCATGCAAGCACTGGACACTGTGAGAGGTAGTGCTCGATGCTCTTACAGAAGAGACACATCCTCTTAAATTTCTGCTGCTTACTCTCTGACTGGCTGCTCTCTGTGGGCTGGCAGTTGTCAGGTTTTGGTTTATCAGAACCATCATACACTGAAATGGGCTGGTTGCGAGGCTTGAAAGGAGCAGCTGACTTATCTGCTTTAGATGATGGTGCTGCTTCAGTCCTGTGACGTGCCATCCTGGCAGACAGCTGTTGAGCTTCAGCCTTGATCTTTCAGCGAGGTCTCTTAGGTTGTACGGGCTCAAACTGTTGGTGTTTTGCCAACCTTGAGTCTGTAGGTGCTCCACAAACCCATCTCTGGAGTGTCATAGGAGTTCACTCAGAAGCCGATCAGCATGTCCAGTGGACATTACCTTTATCCTGTTAGGCCCCTCTAGTGATGTCAGCATTCCCACCAGCGGCTCAATACGAAAAATGAAGCTCTGGAAGATCTTGGAGTCTCCAGGTTGGATGTTAGGAGAGTTTAGAATAGGGGTGTCCCGATAGAACTTTTTCACCTCCGATACGATACCGATATTGCAGCCTTGAGTATTGGCCGATACCGATATCAATCCGATACGATATCAGCAGAAATCATACAGACTTTTATTACCTATTTTGTAGTATGGACTGTAAGAAAAGGTTTGATCAGGTCAGATTACTCAAACAGAGAACTAGTCAGCAATAGTAGGGATGAGAAAAACTGACCCATTTGTTATTAACCAATAGGTTAAATAAATTTTAACCTTAAACATAAGAATATACTACAATTAAAACAACATGAATAAAAAATATTAGAAGACCCTGAAAAGTGACCTCAATAAATCAAACAAAAACATTTCACCAATTGCAAAATAACCACTGTGTTGAACTTAAACATAAGCACATTCTACAACTGAATGAAATAAAAAAATAGATATATTAGAATGGACTGCTTGTATCGGAGTGCTGATATCGGAGATTTAAGATGCAGGCCGATATAATCCGATATTTGTTTTTTTGACCGATATCCGATATCAATATCGGATTGGGACATCCCTAGTTTAGAATAGCTCTACTATCCCCTTGGATGAGTTGATGCAGCTGTCCATACTGACATTGGAGGGCCTGCATGGCGGCAGTATATGGCTGTGCATAGTGCCTGCAGGCTTCCAGGATCAGGTGCTCGCATAAGAACATGGTATTTGTTATGATCAGAGAGTTCAGTGTGGGGATCAAGCAGGTGATCAAACGTCATGTTGGGGCCAGCAAACTCTCTCACTGTCTTGTACCAATTTAGGGAGCTCTGGTACTGGGACCGGTTGTCTAAGAGGCAGTGGCTCTGGTGGCAGCTGTGGTGGCGTGTACTGAGGCTGGGCTGTAAACTGTGTGTGTAGGACTTGTGCAGGCTGATGCATTGCTGGATCTGGCGATAGAGGCACCAACCAATAGAATGAATTAGTCAGTGGAAATGGCGGAGGCTGGTGCAGTAACTGTGGTTGATGGTTGAGTTGGTGGATGATATACAGGCAGGGGCTGATGCACAGTAGCAGCTGGGGGTTGGTGGGTGAGGTCCAGAGCTGCTGGTGGTGGCACAGCTGGAGGAGGTTGGTATGTTTGATATACAGGCATCATTGGCTATCCGTCAATCGATACCAATATTGAGTATCTGTGGGAGAACTCGAACTCATTCTTTCAAGTGTATATTGAAAAGTTGAAGGTGTAGCCACTGCGTGACTCCGCCAGAACAAAAAGCTTAAATCCCCATTTTGTCGGCTTTTCCTTCATGTATTGTGTCATCCCAGTTTTGGCTTTTGTGGCAACCATTCTTTCATCCACTGCTAACTCTCTTGCTGGGTGGTAGAAGATCTGGCAGGCAGTCAGCATTTCATTGTAAAGCGGCTTCACACAAAACAGTTTGTCTTGCTCAGTGGTTCCTTTTTTCCATCATTTACATCATCCTCTTCAGGGTCACTGAGGTGAATGTTCTGACATATCACTCTGAATTTCTCTCTTGACTTTTGCTGGAAGGGGAACAGACAAAAAGTGATTTTGTCTCCAGTAGTCCAGGAGACTGGGCAGTGACACAAATGGCATATAAATAAGGAGACCAAAAAAATTGTACAGGTCATTGTTGTCAATGTCACACCACTTGTGTTTTTTTCATGCATTTTTTGCAGCGTATTTGTTGGTGTTTGTGCAGATATTTTTTACAGTGTCCGTGGCAAAAAACAAAAGAAAGAGGTCTTTCGGGGTCTGGGAGGAAAACGTCTCAATGTGCACCCCTGGTATTATTCGTGGTTGAAACCTGCTGACTGCTGGCGCAGTGTCAGCATCCTGCTACATCTCCCAGGTGGAGAGGCTCTCACGGGGCTCTGCCGCGTCAGGCAGCGGCGATCTGGAGTGGGTGGGCATGCCACGTCCTCTCCACCTCTGCACGCACATTCTAGCCGATGCGCTCTTCGGGTGAGGCTGGACCTCCGTCGCCTCTATTTCAAAGGAGAGATCACCCACCTCGTCATCAACATAATCACACTGAAGCCTGTTGACTGTTGGCGTAGTGTTGTCATCCCGCTCCGTCTTCCAGGCAGTGAGTCAGGGCTCTGCCACAGCAGCCAGCGGCAATCTGGAGTGGGTGGGAGAGCCATGTCCTCTCCACCTCTGTGCGCACATTCTAGCCGGTGCACTCTTCGGGTGAGGCTGTTCCTCTGTAGCCTCTACTTCCAAGGAGGGATCACCCACCTTCTCATCAGAATAATCACTGTCAGTTTCTGATGACGGCGCCTCTGCTTCCTTCTCGGCTACCTCTTCTTGATCAAAGAAGAGCTCCAACACCTGCTCCACGTTCAAAAGTCTCCTCATGTTATAAAGTACAAAGATAAATGATACAATATACACTCTCAATATATATAAACCTGGCAATCAAGACACAAAAAACACCTGTTGTACTGATCGATCGCTTTTAGTAAATTTACGTGCTAGCTGTTAGTTGCAGATTACGTTATACTACGGCTTTCATTCATTCTCTGCCCGGGGTACTCTACTTTACCATAACAACAGAAAATGATCAACAGTGATTGGTTGGACTCTAGCCAACAGCAATATGGCTTGTATTTATGTAGTTTGAAGAGTGCACTTTCAGCACAAGTTGAAGTTGAGTATCAGTAACCCCTCGTCTGATGGGGACAGAGGCTCAAAGTGGTCTCGTGATTTGGACGCACCGGCATGTCCATTGACTCTTAAGGGTTAAACTGATAGCGCACAAAAAATTCTACGTTTTCATGTTTATCCAACACACTATGTAAACAGTCACAGTGCAGGGTGGAAAAAGTATGTGAACCTCTGGATTTAATAACTGGCTGACTCTCCATTGTCAACAATAACCTCAACCAAACATTTCCTGTAGTTGTAGATCAGGCCTAACCTGACACGCCAGATGGATAGTTTCATATGTCCGCCACGGAAATATTTCACAAGTCCATCTGGGTAGCTGCTTTTCTGATTAGCTTTCAGAGGCGGGACCTTCAAAACAATCAGTAGCTGGCGATTGGACGACCGTTCGAACCAAAGTAGAAGAGGATTGGGCGACCGTTCTGATTGACACACTCACCACAGGCCAATCCACATCAAGCCCCGGTATGACGTAGCTTATGTGCGTAGCGGCTAAAGTTAGCCGTTAGCCGCTAACTTAGCTGCTAACAGCTAACGGCCTTATGCTATCCTCTTACACTAAATTGTACCACACAGATGATTCATTTAACTTTTATATGTAACATGAACCTTGTCAAAGACAATCCTTACAAGTAAACTTCTGAGGAGGGCAGATTTCGCCAAGTTTTACTAACTGTCTATGACAGGAGTCACTGTACGGTCCGTACGTATTTCTATGTCTGAATCCATCACGTATATATCTATATCTTTTTTTTATACACATCACGGCTCGAGAGGAAGTGACGCAGTTTTCGCGCATGCGCAGTACAAATCGGGTAGCCGTCTGCTGACGTCATGCCTTCTCGTCACTTCCGCTCTTCCCGCAGCTCCCGCCTCTTTTCCCTGATTGAGCCGTTAAAAGTTTAGCCGAGTGAATCCATTGGTCTACGGTGCGCTACAAGATGGGGATCTGCAGGACTTCAGGAACTGAATCAGGCAGATCCCCATCTGCTATGCAAGGTTAGATCAGGCCCATCTCCTACACCATGTTTTCGGTGATTTCTAATGCAGTCAGGTGGCACAACTGTTCCTCGTCAGCTGGTGCGACCAGGTAAAATTTTTTATTTAAACCATCAAATAACAAGCACAAGTGAACAAAAGTAGATAAGCAGGATGAGAATAGCTATTTTATTGAATTCATTTATTTGCACATTTTTATTTTATTTTTACATAAATTATAAAATCAAATGACAAACATACTGGACAATCTAACAAGCTTGAATTATTGTAGATAAAAAAAGGCACCCACAAATTATTAATGTATGAGTCACGGCAGACGCTTGAGAAATACTTGGCCAAAATTTTACTTAGAAAAAATGAACAGAAATATATATAAACGCTTACATATTATTGGTTGTACCACCTGACATTTTCTGGGGTGATAGAGCAAAAACTACTTAAACAAAGTAATATAAAACATAAAAAAAGTTGGCTAACAGCTGAAATCCATTAAAACACGTCCTTGACTCAAAAATATGCATTACATCCATTTTCAAGAAACTTTTTAAAAATACCTTTTTAGACCCTCAATTTGTCATTGACCCTTTTGCACTTCAGCAGTATACCTCTTTGAGGCCTAATAACACCAAGTGTGATTTATTGTTTGCAGTCAGTTCCCCAAGTGCATCATCAAATGCAGATAAGAATATCAGGTGATATGGTGCTGTTGTTTATGGTTTACTACAAGAGGATTTGGGTTTGCCTTATCAACCATGATGGCCATGTCAGGTGTTAAGAGTGATGTAATTCCTGACTGACAGAACACCTCCCTGTCACTCATGAAACCCTCAAAAAGTGAGGACACAAAAGTCATGGCTCCATGAGGGACATTCCCACTGTGGCTTTGAAGGTGCAGTGGGACTTGTAGTTGGAGAAGACTTCACTCTGAAGGAGCAGGGATGAAGGAGTTTGACATCGTAGCTCTGTGCAGTCAAGAACAACTTGCGTATCACTGTAGGGGCCATGAAAGTCACGTGGAAGACCGGCCTTCACAGCTGCAGGAGACATCCATATAGAACGGGTTGATACAATGGTTGAAAAGGGCTTCTTGGTGGATGACTTGTACCTGGGACTGTCCATCGTCCTGCCTTCCTCTCCAAGAGGACCCAAATGCTGAAAGTGGATGTTCTGAGGACGCAGTCCATTGCTCGTTTGAGAGTGCACATTGAGAGGATGATCAGAAGAGTCAAAGAAAATGAACTGTTTGATACCACTATCCCTCTCTCCATCTCAGGGAGCATAAACCAGCTCTTCACAGTTGCATGTCTCCTCTCAGATTACCAAAATGGCCCTCTTGTCAAGAAGTGGAGATATGAAGTTTGACATCGTAGTCATATCCTCCTCCTGATGAACTTTACATGAACAAGTTCATTTCTCTTATTGTAAAGTATTTTTTTTAGAGTTTTGGTATGTGCATTTGATTAATTTTCTCTCATATCAATGCACTTAAAGTTCTAAAAGTTAGATTGTTTATGTTTTGAAGCTCAGTGAATTATATCATGGAAAAGTTTATTTCAGTCATTAAATTTAGAATGTGAAATGCATATTAAAGACTCATTACACACAATGGGGAATGTAAAATAATTACGGTTGCTGTAGGTCATAATTCTTAAAATACAAAAAATGCCAAACACAGATCCTTCCCTTAATATAAGAAAAAAATAGAATTTAATTGAAAGGTTTATTATTTCCAAGATTCCATTCAAAAAAATAAAACTTTATAGGTTATAGATTCAGGGCCCACAATTTAATATGTATTTTTTTGTTTTTACATAATTTGGGTTTCCAGCTCAGAAAGCTCACTTTTTGAATGGAAATATGTGTAACCCAGGTTATATAAATGTTTTTATTTTCTGTGATTTAATTGTTTTAATTTGAAATCTCCTGCTGTGTCTAAGTGGCCCTCGTGAACCTCCATAGCCTTAGAATTTTCTTTAGTTATTAGGTTAATTTACTTTTGATTTATATTGATTATTTAGAATCAATTCAATTCTCAAATACTCACCCAGACTCCATAAATGAGTGAACCAATAAGAACACACCCCAGCATTCATAAGCATCTGGAGACAAACCTAAGTTTAAATAATTGAATTATTTTTGTTTTTCCCTTTTACATTTGTCCATGTGACTTAATTTGAAATTAATTTAGAAAAAAGATTTAAAAAGGACATTTAAGTGCAGTTTATATTTTACAATATAGAGGGAATTTAATTTTCCTTAAAGGTCCAGTGTGTAGTTTTTAGCGACATCTAAAGGTGAGGTTTGAGACTGCAGCACTCCGGCGATCCCCCCTCCCCTTGGAGAAGCCCTGAGCGACGGTGGCCCTCCAAGCACTGAAAGCGTTTTTCAACATGGGGTTGTGAAGGAGTGTTTCCAGCTACCAAGCTATCAAATATCTCTGTTGATTCACCACATTTGAAAGTTCAGAGAGCATTTTAGGCGAGAAAGTCACCACGTAGAGTACCAAAATGTGGTCATTTGAGCCATAAAACGCACAGATACAAATTTAATTTCGGTATTTCGGACATTCTGTTAAGCCGGCCAGTATGCTATCGAAGAAACTTCCGATCCGGTCGGCTCCAAAACAAGAGCGTAATTTACAAAAGCGTTAAAGAACTAATAGGAGATAATGAAGAAAGCTTTTATTTTGAAAATGGGAAGTTTGCTAGTAGCTGATTTTTTAGCTGAATGCCCTCAAGACGACTTGACATGTATGATATGATGATTCTGATATTGTTACGACCTGAGGCTGTTTTTTATTTGAGTCCGTTTTTCCAGTATTTTGTTTGATGACTTTCATTTTGAAGCCTGAGGCTGTATTATCTGACGGAGGTTTTATTGAGGGGGGGTTTCTGATGCAGTTTGGTCTGAGAAATGACACAGAGGTTTTCCTGAGACCGAAGTATCCTAAAAAGTACACCTTACCAATGTGTACATGTGCTCCTAAATAACAAATTAGGAGCAAACAATAAAATTAAGGAGCACGTTGAAAATCTTTATCTTTGTCTCATCAACAGCTCTATATAGCTTAGTTATCAGCCTATGTTTTCTGTCCACAGAAAGTTGCTTGTGGCTGTGAAATAAGCCTCTCATAGCAGATACATTCTCTGCGTCTTACTCCGACTTCTCCCGAAAGTAAAGAAAAAAATTCGGCTCCATATAAGAGTACAATTCGACACTTAGTCTTACCTGTCCAGCAAAAAACAGGCAACTTCTGCGTCTGTCTGCAAACTTATCCTTCAGGGACTTCCATCTGGGTAAGGCAGCGCCGGTGTTGACCCTGTTTATTATGTCTCATCCTGTCCCGATTGCGTTTGGCTTGATCCCGTTTTCGTTTCTTTGACAAAGTTTCATGCTCCTCTGCTGGCAAATTGTACGTGTGGTCCTCCATGTTTGTTTGTATTAGCACAGCTGCTTGGTAATCACTCTCTTCTTCTTCGTCTATTTCACAACTGTGCATTTCCGGTAGGGTTGGGAAAAAAACGCGAAAGCGTAAGATGGCGGCATAAGATGGAGCCCCCCATAAACGGGCGACCCACTCCTAGATTGATATAAATGACTTTTTCTAAGGTAACGAAAACAAAACATTAAATTATTTAAGGCTGATAAGAAACTACTTTAAATATACTTTAAAATAATATATTCCATTTTTACCAAGTCTGTTATTTTATATTTTTTTCGTTTAGCATTTAATAATACACACTGGACCTTTAACTCAATTTAATATTCTTTATTTCTTTAAATGAATTAGATTTTCTGAACTAGCCCTATTTTAAATACTGCACTAATCATTTTTTCCCTGGAATAAAAGGGAGCAAAGAAAGACCAGCAGGTCAAAAAGCAAAAAAAATGAGAATAGCACCGTGAAAAATCAGTGTACATATAACAATTTTGGTTGATATCGTGTTGATATACTGTCCTGTGAAATTTTATTATTTTAATTCCTACTCACCTGATGTACAGAGAGATCAGATAAATCACCGCTGAGTCCTTTGTAGAGTGTGCTCCTGTGTGAAGCATAAAGCATAAGTATCATACATATATTTTTATTCAAACATCCATGCAGAATATTTTATAGGAGTCATCACCAGGAAGTCAAATTTTTCATCGCTTTTACATGTATATTGCTGTCTGACTTTAGTTGAAACTTGCTGAAAATCTTCAGTTTGAAAGTAGTTCTGTTTTTCAGTTTGGCCTCTTTTGTTTAACTAGGTGCCAGACTACTTCACCAGTAAGATGTTTCCAAGCTCACATCATTTCAGGAGGCTCTTTGTACAAACCCAGCCTCTACCACCCCCTATCAAACACCCCAACCATTTTCCTGCTCCTCATGACTTCTTCCATTGATCTTCAACATTCATCTTTTACCTTACACCTTCTGCTGTTGCTCCACACTTTGGTTTGGCAGACAGCACAGCCGTCTTATCTACAGGGCCTGGTTTTACACCCTATCAAGTTAGGCAGGATATAGTTTCTAAAATATCATCAATACATGTATAACGACTTCAACAGGTACATATGACATTTTCATGACTTACAAAAGTTCTAGGTTTGTGCCATTGTTGTTCTCCCTCTGTACAGCTTAGGACAGGGGGGATGACTGACACCTTCAGCTGAGAATAATGTGCTGACTGGAACAGCAAAGCAATGCAGTGGTTACATAAAGCTGCTCCAGCCACACATGTGCAGTTGTGGTGTATCAGCTCCACTGGACTTGAATCTTTCAGTACTACCTGCAAAGTAACACGATATAGTTAATACTTACTAACCGTGGCTTGTTTCATTGTTTGATCATCCTTTGAAGACACAATCTGGGTATAAATAATTTCTATATATGGAAGTTACAGAGTAAATCTGCACTGTATGTTATATTATTTGTATAACATTCAAACTGCACTACATCAATGTCCCTTATTGATTTGGTTGATTCATGATAGCCTAATTCCTATCAGCAACACTACCTTGCACCATCAGAAACACTGGGTTATAACAAAGTGCTGGTAACAACATGATAACATGAAGAAGAACGCATGCAGTAACCCAGTGGGGACCAGCAATATAAACTTGTCTGTCATTTTAACCGCTGTTTTCATTATGTTGAGATTAAGGAGTAACTTTTAACATCTAAAAACCTTAGCCAGGTCCCCAGGAACATCAGAAACACTGGGTTGTAACAGGAACAGTCTTATAACTGTTATCTTATTGATCCCAGCTTCACCATACACTCAAACTGTGAGGCTCCTCAGCTTTCCCCATAGATCTGTAACACAACGCCCTGACAACAACTTCACCTGTGCCCTCATCTTCATCTGACACTGCAAGGGACATAAAGTAAATACAGTTAGCACAACAACTAACGTTAACAGTTAAGAAAATATAAAACAAACACAGAGCTAACATTAGCTGGCCGGCTAATGTCACCACATTATCTACTTACCCTCGTACTGGTGCAGGTAGCTGGATATATATAAACAAAAACCCTTTTCCCGCTTACTCTTGGGAGCAGGTGAGTGGGCATCCACGATACGATGTACGTCGTTCGGCAAGTTTTGTAGACAACGTGAGAAATTCATTGCAGCGGGAGTGAACATGGGCAACTGGAAACTGATCTGTCAATCTCTGGTGAAAACCGGAAGTATGCCACAGGACTTGTGCACATAGTCTATTCGGTGGATAAAAACATCAAATTCCCAAGAGAAGATGTCAAAGACAACTGTCTGGCGTTTCTAGATTGCGAGGTACACATTGAAACGAATGGGGAACTCAACATTAGGGTCTACAGAAAACCCACCCTCATGGATCAGTACCACCAGCTAAAAAGCCCAGGGAGGACAGGAAAGACTAGGTCCACAGGAAGAGAAACACTATTGTCATACCCTATTTGGCAGGAGTTTCAGAGAAACTCAGGTGGATCTTTAACACCCACCAGATCCCCGTACACTTCAGGCCCAGCAACACTCCGAGGCAGAAGCTTGTCCACCCCAAGGACAAAATTCCAAGGGAGAAACAAAGCAATGTGGTGTACGCAGTGCAGTGCAATGAAGAATGCTCGTGACCTGTACATTGGAGAGAATAAACAACTATTACATAAACCCATGTCGCAACACAGGAGGGCTTCGACCACAGCCCAGGACTCGGCAGTCCACCTCCCTCTCAAGGAGAAAGGGCACTCCTTTGATGACCACAAGGTGCGCATTCTACCCAGAGAGGACAGATGGTTGGAGAGAGGGGTAAAGGAAGCCATTCATGTCAAACTAGAACGGCCATCTTTAAACAGAGGAGGAGGCCTCAGACATCACTTGTCTCCCACCTATAATGCTGTCTTTAGAGCCCTCCCAAGGAGGGGCAGCCATCGTTCACACCTACAGTCAGGTGACCCAAGCGACTCTCATATGAGGGACGGGGAGAACGACTGCCCAGCAGGGCTAATGACTCACATGAACACCTAACGAGCCTTTGGTTTCGGGTCACATGACCACTTGTTTTTCTTGCCACCAGCCTCCTGGTGTATAAACATCTAGTACTCCCCACCAGACTCTTTAGAACTGAAGAAGCTTCTTGGATGAGAGGTGAAATGTTTTCTACTCACACAAGATCGGTCCAGTTGACACGATTTATGCTTGTTTGAGACTACACAAAACAGTTAAATACACATGTCAAACAGCAGTCACTTAGCAGAACATCGTGACTCGAAGATCTCACAACCTGATGCATCATTCTTCAATCTACTCAAAAAAATTGAGGCAAACCCAAATCCTCTTGTAGTAGACCAGAAACAACAGCACCATATCACCTGAAATTCTTATCTGCATTTGACACGAGGTCGGTCCAGTTGACATGATTTATGCTTGTTTGAGATTAGTCATGACCTGGATGACTGAGAATATCCACAGACTTGTTTTGTGTAGTGCTTTTTTAACATTGTAAGAATCAAGAACTATCGTTCTTCGCAAAGATACTCTGGAGAAATATTCACAGCAACAAAACATCCAGATTTAAGTATGTATTTTGCAGAACAAATACACTGTAAAGAATTAACTGTAGAATTTACAGTAAATAACTGGCAAAAAAGTTGCAAGCTAAGTATTGTAAAATCGCAGTTAGTTATTGTAAAAAACTATTACAAAAATTTATTGTAAATTTTTTTACAAGTTTTTACTGTTTCTTGTTTCTTGTATTCTAATATATTACAGTAATTACCTGGCAACTGAAGCTGCCACTAAATACCTGCAAATAAATAATACAGTATGTTGTTGTAAAATGTTTTTACAGTTAATAATGTTTTTTTACATTAGCTGCTTTGCAAATTATGCAGATTGTGAATGAAACAGTAATACAGTGCCAGAGCTGCTACAAAATACTTTTATTAAAACGTAGGGCATTCTTTTTTTTAAAAAAAACAGATGTGCAAAAGATGCATGTACAGTAACATAAAGAAAAATGTAAGGGACATTTCAACGTTTTGTCAAATTGGCCCATTGCCATTGCAATAGGTTAATTGCCTTTATTCGTCAGTACAAGGTGTTTGAAGATCTGTGGAGCAGATGATTGCTGCTAATCTACCATTATGGACTATGGAATTCCTTGGTTTCTCTCATGAAACTCATCAAAAACACAATCCAACAACTTCACAACGCTCTGGTGGACAAGTTGTTACCTGCACATTCACTGCGCTGTGAGATAATGACACAACATTACCACACTGAGTTGTTTTAGAGGTAAATTCATGTAAAACTGCTGAGGTGCTTCCCTGTCAGTGTCAGGTATAGAACCAGAATTTTCCACTGGACCCAAAAGCTCAAGAAGGGAGGAAGCCAAAGATGAAGCTGAATTCTTAGCCTTGCTCTGGTGACTATACAGGCTCTGCCATTGCTCTCCATCCTCTGGAAAGTTCTAACTGCTAAAATCCTAATATCAACAGTATTTACCTGTAATACATATAATCTACATGCCAGAACACAGTTGCTGTAAATTTTACAATATTTAACCGGGAAGCTATGCAGCAGGTTACTGTAATTTGTTTTTACCCATAATGCATTGCAGTATACAGTTAAACATTGTAAAATGAAAAAAACAAGAAAAAACTGTAAAATTTTACTGTAGAAACTACAGCAATTTGATACAGTGTCGGTTCTCCATAAAATGAAGCTGTGAGTGTTCTTCAGCAGTGGAATTTTTTTTTATTTTGACTAATGCAGTTTTACTTATTTTATTTGTAGACCCGACTCTGTGGGACTGCAGTGACCTAGAAGAACACACAGGAGAAAGACCACAGAACTACAGCAACTTTGAGATTGTTGCCTCTGAGTCAGTTGAGGATAAATCCTCAGCACTTGATGTTAATGCATCACTAAAGGCGAGTTTCTTGGGTGGGCTTGTTAAAGTTGAAGGATCAGCCAAATACCTAAACAACAGAAGGACTTCCAAAAACCAAGCCCGTGTGACACTCAATTACCAAGCCACCACTAAGGTCAAAGAACTGTCAATGGATCATCTTGGAAGAGGAAATGCTAAACACCCAGATGTTTTTAACAAAGGACTGGCAACACATGTAGTCACTGCAGTTCTTTATGGGGCACAAGCCTTCTTTGTCTTTGATCGAGAGGTCTCGCAACAAGAAAATCACAATGACATTGAGAGAAACCTGAAGGTGATGATCAAAAAGATACCTCACTTTGCTATAGAGGGTGAAGGCTCCCTGAAAATGGAAGACAAGGACAAAGATAATGTTGACAAGTTCTCCTGCAGTTTCTTCGGAGACTTTAACCTCCAGAAAATGCCCACATCCTATCAGGATGCCATACAAGTCTACCAAAGTCTACCCCAGCTGCTGGAGACAAATGAAGAAAATGCAGTGCCCATGAAAGTCTGGCTTCTGCCATTGACCGCTTTGGACTCCTCTGCAGCCAAACTTGTTCGTCAGGTAAGCGTTAGTCTAGTTCAGGAGATACAGAGAGTTCTAGAGGACTTTGATGAACTGGAAATGAGGTGCAACGATGCTCTGAAAACCACCACAGCACAGCAGTTCCCACAGATTGGTAAAAAGATCAAAACTTTTAAAGACATGTGCTCTGAGTTCAAACTGGACTTCCAAGAAAAGTTGGCAAAGAAACTCCCATCAATCCGAGAAGGAGAAGAGGAGGAGGCTGTGCTCACAGAGATCCTGAAGAAGAGACATTCTTCTCCTTTCAGCAGCAAAAATCTGAATGAATGGATGGACTGTAAAGAGCAGGAGATCTGGCTTTTAAAATCCATCACCAACCTGATGAAAAACAACAAGGTTGTGTCAGCTACAAGTGTGAATGAAGAATTTTTCAGTGCAGAACACTCACTGTGTTATGCTTTCACCTCACTGGGAGATGATGAACCCTTTCTCTCTGATTTATCAAACTGCTTAAGACAAACACAAGAACAAGAAAACACTCAATATCCACGCACTCACGATGTGGAGAAGGAACAGTGGTTCACCTCAAGAGAGGTGGCCATATCAATGACGACAAAAGCAAAGCTCTTCAGTGACTTTGCAGAGGCCAACCAGGAAAATGAAAACATTCTATTCTTGACAGACGGAATAACAAATAAGACTCAGAAAGGTTCGAGCATCTACCTTTTTGAAGACGGCTTCCCTGTCTCTGAGAACTTTGAGCCTCCCTCACGGCCTAAAGCAGTCACAGTAGGAGACGTCAGCCACAACAGTGTGACACTGAAGATTGATCCACCAGAGTTTGGATCAGAGAACATCACCTCCTACTCTGTTGAGTTCTGTGTCATAGGAGAGGAACACTGGAAACAGCAGGAAACATCCAAACCTGAAGAGGTCACTGTGGGTGACCTGAGTCCAGATACAGAGTACATGTTCAGGTGCAGAGCAGTGACCTCTGTAGGTGTTGGACCAGCCAATCAAGTCAGCAGTCCTGTTAAAACCTTAGCATGGAACCCTCCAGAAAAACCTCAGGTGGAGTCAAAATCAACTGAGATTTCAGTCAGCTGGGAGAAACCTGCAGAGATTGGAGGAAATGTCAGAGATCTGAGCTACATCGTGGAGTACGCCAAAACAGATGACAAAGCAGACACAGAGGAGGATCTCCAGTGGAGTCAGAAAATGACAAAAACTGAGCGAGCAGTCATTTCAGGGCTGGAACAGCTGACAGAATATGCTGTCAGGGTCAGATGTGATTATGGTTCAGCTGGCAGAAGTAAGGAGAGCATCACTGTGAGAATCAGCACAACAAAAATGACACTCAAAGAAACACTCAAAACAAGGAGCAGAATGTTAAAATCAGTATCACCCTCAGTTTACAAAGTGCCTCTTGAAATAGAGGGTATGAACATAGCTGGATGTCAGAGGTTTCACTTTGGTAAAGAAAGCCTGAAACAAAACCGCACAGTAATGCTCCTGGGAGCAACTGGAGCAGGAAAGTCCACTCTGATCAACGGGATGATCAACTACATTGTTGGAGTGAACTGGGAGGATGACTTCAGATTCAAATTAATTGAGGAGGAGTCCAGATCTCAAGCTGAAAGCCAGACCTCTGAGGTCACCGTGTACAAAATCAATCACCAAGAGGGATTCAAAGTGGATTTTTCCCTGACCATCATTGACACTCCAGGGTTTGGAGATACCAGAGGCATAGACAGAGACAGACAGATCACAGAATCTCTGAGAAATCTTTTCTCTTCTCAGGCAGGTGTTCGTGAAATTGATGCTGTCTGTTTTGTTGCTCAGGCCTCTTTAGCTCGACTCACACCAACACAGAAGTATGTGTTTGACTCTGTGCTCTCAATCTTTGGCAAAGACATCGCAGAAAACATCAGGATTCTGGTCACATTTGCAGACGGCCAACTGCCACCGGTTCTTGAAGCAATCAAAGCTGCAGATGTCCCGTGTCCAAAAACAGCAGACGGGCTGCCGGTTCACTTCAAATTCAATAATTCAGCAATTTTTGCAGGAAACAAAACATCTGCAGCTGATGGCAAGAGTGGCAGGAAGGCAAGAAACTTTGATGAGATGTATTGGGACATGGGGACAGGAAGTATGGAGATGTTCTTTGATGCTCTGAACATGATGAAAACCAAAAGCTTGACACTGACGCAGGAGGTCCTTCGAGAAAGAAAGCAGCTTAGGATTTCAGTTGAAAAGCTGCAGGAGCAGGTTAAAGTTGGGTTAGCCAAGCTCGAGGAGATTAAAGAAACGGCAGAGAAACTGAGAGTGTTTGAGGCAGAGATCAACAGGAACAAGGACTTTAAGATTGAAGTCACAGTCACAAAGCCTTTTAAGGAGGATATTTCTGGTTCTCGACTATTCGTCACCAACTGTCATCAGTGTAATAACACCTGCCATGATGACTGTATCTATGCAAATGATGCAGACAAAATCAAGTGTTCTGCAATGGGACCAGATGGTTACTGCAAAGTGTGTCCAGGCAAATGCATCTGGAGTGAGCATCATAATGTGCCGTACAGATGGGTGTACAAGGAAGTCAAAGAAACTAAAACTGTCTCAGAGCTGAAACAGAAGTACGAAGTCGCAATGGAGGCCAAGTCACCTGTTGAGGCACTGATCCTGAAGCTGAAGGCTGAATATGATGCTGTGGAGGCTGAGGTGGAGGAGCTGATGGTCAAGTCTACCAAGTGTCTAAATAGACTGAGAGAGATCGCGCTAAAGCCAGATCCTCTCTCCACTCCAGAGTACATCGACCTGCTCATTGAGGCAGAAAAGTCTGAGGGGAAACCAGGCTGGAAGAACAGAGTCCAGTCTCTGTCAGACATGAGAGAACATGCCATTTACATGGATAAAGTGGGTAAAGGGGAGAAACCACTTCAGCAAGAATTGAGCAGAAAACCCACATCTGCTGAGAAGTTCTGGAAGAAACTTTGCAAGAATGTCGGTGACTTTATAAAGGGAAAATAAAATAGTCATAGTGATGACAATTAATTTGTCCACTTCACAGCAAACCTTCATTAACCAAACTTGTCAAGATTGATCAACAATTTTTTTTCCAAGAAACTAAAAATGTCTCGACAAAATAAAGCATGTTTGAAATTATGATAGCAAGCTTGTAACTGTGACATATAATTGATTGTTCAATTTTGTTTAATCCTCGCTGTGTCTGATTTGCTCTTGTGAACCTTCAAGAATTTAATTCATTTCTTTTTTTTTAAATTTGATTTTGGTTCTGATTGATGATTTCATTACTATTTAAAGATCATTAGAGATACACCAGGTGGCACATTGCCTGTTTCTGATATTAAATTATCTCAACCATGAGCTGCTGTTTTAAAGTTACGTGTTGGTTTCTGTTCTGTTTAGATCAGTTTTTTTGCTGTTTCTAATATATATGTGGCATATGATTATTACAGATTTTTATGAATTGTAAAAGAACTGATGTGATGATTTTTAAGTTCTTTTATGTCCTTTTTTTCTAAACCCATTTAATCAAATAATGAAGAAAAGATGGTGATACAACTCTTTTGGCCTCATCCCTTAATTCTTAAAGGACTTATTCATGTTTTTTCCTTGCTTTTAATTGTTTAAATTGTATTCTTTGTGCAAAAAATGTAATTAAATCATAATAAAAAATGACTTATTTCTGTCTCTGTTTCTGGTTTCACACATTTATTTGAGTTTCAAGAGTCAAACTGAAGTGTATTCGATTCCAATGTTTTTCCCTTTAATTAAATTTTGTTTTGTTTTGCTGACCCTAATTACTTGATTGGATTTATTTCATTTTCTCGACTAAATCTCAGCTAAGTAATTGAATCATATTTTACTCTGAGAGTTTCGCTGAAATTTAAAGCTATGGTCTACGATTTGAAACCGCAGCCTGCCCCCCCTTCCCTCTGCTCTGGTTCAAGGAGAGTCCACCCTGCATACGTGGCTCTGTGTACTTCAAAGAATGTTTCAAGGTATAAATGTTGTCCGTTGTTACTGCTCAGGAGGTCTCATTTTGGCTTTGAGCCTCTCAGGCAGTCCGGAGTGCCTGATTCAGACGCTTGGTTTGTCAATAAACTGCTCTTTTTTGCAAACAAGCCTGTGTCGCGAAGCTGTTTTTTTCACCCGCATCTCCAGATCAACCAGCGAGAAACTACATGTTCTTAATTTATCTATTTGTATATATATGTGTGTGTGTGTGTGTGTGTAAGAAGTATATATATATATGTATATATGTGTATATATATATATATATATATATATATATATATATATATATACACACATACATAAGAAGTTCACTTTCTCTTGAGCCACATCAGGTGAACAGAGGGTTATTTGTTTTTTTGCTCTTCAAACATATTTGCTTTTGTGAACTAATCCTTGTTTTTTAACTTAATTTACTTAAACTAACAGTTTAACTGATATTGTAACCTAAATTAAAAGTGTTATTGAATTTAATTCACCTTAACAAAACATCAAAGTTTGATTAACCTTAACTGAAAATAACTATTTGATTTTATTTACTTTAAAAATGTAACATTTCCTTAAATTAATGTGAAAAAAAAGTGTTTTGAACAAGCCCAAATAAGCTTTGCTTTAGCTTTGCACTACTCCTTTACTAAAATGTTAAGTGTTTAAGTTATTGAGGTTCATTCTTTGATAACTTTGAACTTGGGTTTCTCAAAATAAAGTTGTTCTGTGATTGTAAGGTTTTCTTTATTTCTGTGTCACATTGCATGACTTTACAGATTATGTTTTCTTTTGGGTATAGAATTCCATCACAGCTGATTTTTTTGTTGAGTTTTTAATTTTGATGCTCTGATTCTGGTGATGCTTTAATTTCCCCTTGTTTGTATTTAATGTGACACTTGAACTGGTCAGAGACCTTAATGTCATGGAAAATATTTGAAAATTGTCAGTGACTGTTCAAATGGCAGTCGTATTAATCCAGTTATTCCATTGATTTGTGGTAAAATCTTTAGACTCAATTACTTTTTGAATTTGTAATTACCTAGCCAGCTGTTGTCATCAGACTTCTCTGGTTTTAATGAAGCCAACAAGCATGAAAACTTGATCTGTTGTCTTAGCTTACTGTATAGTCTCTGAAGATGTCAGTGTGATTTTGTGAATTTCTAAAATTAAGTTGTAATTTTCCTAATGAAGAAAAACAAAGTGGAAATCGTATCATGTGTCATTGCCTGGATGTGGGCATCTGCTCCAGCCTTCTCCATAACATCAGCTGATCGTCTACTATGCCCACAGTCAACATTATCAGGTAACAAAAATAAAACAATTTGAACTTTTTCAGTCAAATTGATGTTTGATTGCATTATCTCTGTAGCATTATCTCTGTTGCATTCCTTGTAGCGGCTGTTGTCAGTCTGTACTTTTTAGACTGTACTCATGAGCTGCATTCCCTCTATACAGCAGAACATTTTAGTCCAAGAGCACCAACACCAAAGTCAACCTCTCCAGGTGAACCACATTTATATCTCTTATGCACGAGTCAAGATTATCAGTGTGTAAATTGGGATTTTTCCCCCCATTTTGTGGGCTGGGAGGCTTTCCTCCCAGCCCACAAAATGTGATATTTAATGACAAAACCTGTATTTAGTAGTGTTTGTGAATGTAAAATCATGATCTTCAACGAGCTGTTTGGATTTTGGATAGTTGCCGACATCACAGTTGATTTTTTGGAACAATCAGGAGCAAGTCTGACCTGATTGGTCCACCGGAGGAGACACCCCCCACCCCCCTCCCTGCCCACCCCCTCCCCACTGCTGGAGAGATTTCTGTGTGAAGAGCAACCATGATGGTTTTACTAGCAGTGAGAGATCAGTTCAGTATGCCAAAGGTAAAGAGCTATCACTGCTCTTTTGTTGGCTGTCAACGGCCACATAATTCTTTGCACAAGCTTCCTACCTCAGAAGAACAAAAGGCTAAGTGGATAGAGTTTATTTATCAGGGACATGTGCCAGCTACACTCAAAAATCTGCATGTGTGTGCCAGTCATTCACGGCCGAATGCTTTTCTAACTGTGGACGGTGCAACAGAGGACTGCAACTAGACTGTTCCTGAATCCAGGCTCATTGTAAAGTCAAACTTTGAAAAGAGTCTGTCTAGACTTGTAAAATCGATTTGATTAAAAATTATCCAAAATTTTTTGATTATGAGGATCAAAATAAATAATATAAAAGGAAATAAAATTATGAATAGATTGAGACTCTGATATTATTATGCTTTAAAGTAATAAGTTAAGAACGAATGAATTCATGAGGATTAAAATAACTATATACTAATCCAGATAAAAATCCATATAAATTATTGGTAAGACATCAACAGAATAGCAAAGATTCTTAAAAGAACTTTTGGCACGCTAAATTCTCATTTATGTTTATTTATTTTCCTGATTTTCTTATGTCATTATTTACTAAAATATTAAAACCATTTAAAAGCCCATAAAATCCTTTTAAAAGTAGGTAAAATGTTAAAACCGTTAAATAGTAATTGTTAAAAGGATTCAGAGGTACTAAAATGCATTTAAAGTTGGCAGAGGTAAAAATAAAAGTAGGACAGAAGGTTGATGTTAAAAAGTAGGCTGCTAAACATCAAAATCATAACGTATTTTATTTACGGCATTGTTATTATTATTTACAAGAATAAGCTAGGTAATTCGGAAAAAATTATGTTGATTAAATATTTTAGATAATACCCCCGTTTCTCACCGGAAAGAGATCTGAAATCAGAGGTGCTGCACTCACCTGAGACAGACAGACACCTGAGAGTCAGTCACTCACCCTGAGACGCGCAGCCACTCACCTGAGACGCGCGCGCAGCAGAAGTCCAGGATACAAGACAGGCTAAATAAAATTCCATTAAGAGCACCCTAAATACCAGGGGGGCTACCGGTAAGAGAAAGTTTCTATAAAACTTGTTCAATTCTGTTTATTAGTTGGTGACTTGTTGGCATCTTTGTGGCGGACCGGCATGGGCACGCGCGCATTGTTCATTTGTTTGAGCGCAAAAGCGCTCATTCTCATTAAAACACTGCCTGCTCGTACATTTATTTTCCATTTGCTGCAAATATTATTTCATGTTATAGAGGAGGCAAATATAAATAAGCGTTTGACCGTATTTGTTTGGGCATAGCGGTGATTCACTGGGGAAAGTAGATACATTTGTTGTGCGTCATGGGCTTAGTGGGGTGCACAATAGGGGTGTAAAAAATACAGCCATTTAAGATATCACATAATTTAAATAAATAAGGTAAAATGTTTAAAAGACAATTAAATATTTAGTTAAATGTTGATAAAAAACAGTTTAAAAAGTAACAAAGAGCAAAAGAAATTGATTTAAAGTGTAAGTTAAAAGTACTTGGTTTGAAATATTTCTTTTGATCTAGGAATTAGTCTCACATTCAAAATATTTAAAAGTATGTTGTATTTGAAAATTTAAGTTTGTTCATGTGCATGTATGTGTTTGCTCTTTTCATTTAAAGGTTTTTTACCTAACCCTCATGCTTGCTACACTGGAAGTTTCAAATAAAAAGGGAAACTGAACAAAGTGAATGCCTTGGATGTTTATTAAATGAGTAAAATCCAGTTGATCCTATACCTGGTGGATGCTCTGACCCCTTTAAGTGGGAAAATAACTTGACACTCATTACCAACCATCCGCCACGAAACCTTGGACCCTGGATATGTGAGTATTTTAAATGCTGTGTGCTGTTATTTTGCTAATGGCTACGAGCTGCTAACAGCAGAGGAAAGTGGAGCAGATGTTAGAGCTTTTCCTCAGTGTTAAAGTTATTCTGAAAGTCTGCAGTGTAAACTTAGATGTATGAATAACTGTATTGATAACTCCGCTAACGTCAGCTCAAATCAGTGTATCTGTAGATGTGATAACTGGCTTTATTGGCCACAGCATCGTGACCACCAAACTAATTTAATCTGATTTAGATGTATGAATATTCTCACAGTAGTCAAGAGGAGTTTAACAGCTGGAGGATTACAATTATTCCTCATATTCCTCCTCTCCCCCCTGTCTCTGTGTTAGCTTCAGGAGGCTAAGTTTAGCTGCGGTTAGCCTATTGTTTTAGCATGCAACGTTATGATAAACGAGCTTCGCTGTTCTCTAAACATGAGGACTTTACAGTCGTGTCTTTTCTGGACCGTAATGTTAGTCTCTATCATCTATTACTTTGCTGGCTGCTGTTAAATGTACAGAAATCTGAGGAGAAGACCTGCTGCTCTGCACTCACTGAGGCAATGTAATCGGTAAATTATCTCATAAAGCATCCAAACTCATTTCGTGTCTAAACTGTGGACGAGGGACACGATCAGTGAAGGCTGTGTTTCTTTGTGTTTTCTGCAGATAGTGTAAATATTGATAACAGGGAGAGTATACAACATGTAACACTAACGTCGGCTCGGATCAGTGTATCTGCAGGATGTGATCACTGGGTTTCTGGCCTGTATCGTTATCACCAAACTAATTTAATCTGATTTCTGTTAGTTTAAACGCTCAGGAATGCCCACAGAATGCGGTCATACGAGCTGTGTGACTGGGAGGATAATTTACAATCACTAACACTATAGCAGTGATTTACGAAAAACTGAGGGAAGCAAATAAGATGTGTAATTTAATTATCCTCCCATTTTCTTTACTAACAATATATAGGCAAAGACATTTTGTAATGCATCACATAATGTAAAATTTGTAAGTAAAAACTCATTAACCCCTGAAAAGCCTGTTGTATCTTATTTGAGACATACTTTTGATGCATGTGTCTATTTAAAATTATCAAAGAATATCACAAAAAAAAACAAATGAATACAGTAAGATAAATGATAAAAATAAAGGTCCTCAGCTGAATTATCAGTTGCCAGAAACACCTAATGTGTCTAGGAATAAAAAATATTTGTAACATCTCATATATGTCACAGTCTCAGCCTGAGGCCCTCCTCACACAAGGACAGCCCCATATTGTCTTGGCGTAGGTATCAAAACATATATCGCTGTTTACACATCGTATTGTACATAGCCTTGTGCATTTACATGACAACGCAAAATCCTGTCGGGTTGCCCGTCTGGTTCTGCTCCGAGGTAGATTCAACATCAAAAAGTGCTCATGCAAGCGTACCATGCTGTGTCTCTGCATGAGCACTTGCTGCTGTTGTTGCTGTAGCTGGTGTTGTTGGTGTTCTGTGAGCAAATATTGGTATAAAAGTCGTAGCAATATTTGTAGCTGCTGGAACAAGATCAGAATCAGCCCGGCTGCCGCCATTATTGTTGTTGTTGTGTGTGACAGCATGGACTGGGGGGCGGGGAGGAGGAGGGGTGCTATGAGGTCACCGTCTTTCTCGGACTTATCTGTTTATACCAACTATGGCATGAAGACGAATACACAGATGTCCACTTGCAGACCCGTTTTAAAAAAAAATGCGGAGTCATGGACAAATACGCATCTCTGTGTGTCAATATCACCAGATCGATAGTGTATGTTACCGGAGTCTTACAAATTCATACTCGTTTAAAGCTCACCTCAGTCTCAACCTTCAGCCTGCCACATTCCTGCCGCAGCTTAATCAGCTCAACTCACCTCACCTGCGCCCCTGCTCACACCTGTACCTCATCTGCTGCAATCAGGCCACCTACTAAAACTCCAGCTCCACACACAGTCAGTGTCAGACTGTCTTCGCCTTCATGCTGAGAACTCCAGACCTGTCTTCCGGATTGATCACCCATTGCTGACAAGTTTCGTTCTTGGTTCTGCCTTTAACGCATGACCCTCGGCTTGACTGCAAGTTATCAAATAGCTTCTGTTCCTCACTTACCCGTCTACCTGAGTCCCAGCTGTCGAACCTGCCTTCTGTCTCCAACGTTGAGAATCCGCCTATGTATTCTGATCTGTGGTGGCCTGCCTGGTATCCGACCCTCCTGCCCGTCCTCGACATTGAGAATCGGTCTGTGAATCCTGACCAGTGGTGGCAGCCTGGTTTCTGGCTTTCTGGTGCATCTCTGCTCGCCAAGCAAAGAGTGAGTCCCGCGAAATTTCACTGCAGGAAGATGGATGCGAACCCTTTCTCTTTTATTTCCATTTGTATCTCCTTGAAACACTCTGCGTTCCTCTGTTGTTTGCTGATTATTATGGCACATGTGTTTTTCTCGAGAATAATGGCAAGAAAAGTCTCAGTCTCCCCCTCCTTCCAAACTTCCCACGCCATGTTTACTCCGAGAGAAGTGATCATGTGACCAGGTGCGTCACATCCTGTGACGTATAATTGCGGAAAATGTGTTTCCGTTGCGCTTTTGCGATATATTTGAATGTCGAAACGTCTGAAAAACCTCCTCTTGAGAGCGTAAAAACCTTTTTGCGATATTTGAGGGGTTTTTTTAAATTTAGGTGTTTCCATCACCAGTTTTTTGTTGCGATATTCAGGTTTTGCGCAATTCGAGGGGTAATGGAAGTGCAGCTACTAAAAGACTATGAAAAAAGAGTACAACACTGCAGTGAGGTGTTTTGGTTTTAGTGCCATCTCTTGTAAACATATATTTTTGTGTCTTGCATTTCAGATCATGTAGATGCACTGTTGGACCTTGTCTTTGAGAAGGTTTTCAAGGACCCTGCTTCACACCTGAAGGAGCTGCAGAAAATACCGGACCATATGCTCCTAAAGTTTACAGTACCAGCCGGTACATTTGGTGTTTTTATATGTAAAAATATTTTCCACAATATAAAGTCTACATGAACTGTTTTGTGTGTTTTCAGTTTTCCATATGTTATATGTACTGTTAATACGTAAATAACAAGGAAGAAAAAAAATAAGATGGAGGAAACAGCTATGTACTTTAAATCTTTACTATTTTTGTTCAACAGTCATGGGAGCGTAATGTCAAAACACTTATGCATTACTCCTCTTAGATGTAAAGGCTCATAGTCTGCTCTATAAATATAGAATGCATGTTGCAGTTACAAACACATTCAAGCATAGAGGTCTGAGTCCAGGATGGTGGGTCTGGGAGTTCCTGCAGGTTTCCTCTGACCTACTTAATTAAAACAGCTAAGTCGGTGACATAGTACAGGAAAGGTTATGTACTAAATTGTTATTTAGCACTGATTTTTCACAACACCTTTGGTATCTCCATGCAACAGTCATTTTCAGGCTCTAGGCATTTTCACATAATTGCCACAGGAGCACCTATGTAGGAGAAGAGTGAAAACAGGATGTTCAGTAGAATTTTTATATAAAGAAAATGTTCTAGATAATCATGTCCTGTTATTGTTTAAGCATATACACAGAGCTGTCATAACATACAATAATGCAAGTGAAGAGGTTTTTAAGACGGCTACTGTGTGGCATATAGAAAAGAAAATAAGCTTTTAAAAATGAAGTTCACAGAAAAGTGCTGGCTGCTTAGAGTTCCAGGTAATAAACGTTCTCAGTGGCAGCATGTTACTGTCACTAAAGGCTATGGCTTTATTAAATGCTGTATTCTGATGGGTCAGTCACATTACTAATGTTATTTCTGTAAAACAGACTGTTGCTCTGATCGGCCCTGAAGAATTCAGACATTATTTTCCCATCACAACAACAGAGAAGACCCCTCTCTCTGTCTTATTTCACTATCAGTAGCAACGGCCCGTTCAGTGTTACTTAGAAGTGAAAGTTAATTCACGTCGGGGTTTTAGCTAATCCTGTCAGGGTTTATGTCTCCATAGTAACCCGCTAACTCTGCATTACCCCTTACTAAACTCTATTTAACGCCAGTCTAAGTTTTGGTAAGCACTGCATGTCTGTGAACAGCCACACGCTTCACATCGACATTAACAAATGGAGGGGGAGGGGGAGGAACATTCGTCTACATCAGGGCTATTCAATTGGCGGCCCAGGGGCTGGGTCCGGCCCGTGACGTTAGTTTCAGTGGCCCTTACACTTTCATCATTGTATGTTTCATTTATTCTTTTAATTGCAGACAAGCATAATATCTGTATAATGTCAGACATGCCGTCTTTCCCTCAATCTGCGTGTCTTACCCTGGTCCCACCACATGGTGGCACAAGTATCCTTATTCACTCATCTTCCACGGTCCTTCTCCGTTGACGCATGCGCTGCTCTCATCTCGACACTCGACAGAAGCGCCAGATTTCTGCTAGCGGCATTGATAATGTCTCTTTCTACTTTAAAAAAACGAAAAGTGGACTCAGAAAACAGGCAATTTAACGCCGAATGGACGAAGAAGTACTTGTTTGTTTTTGTCTGTATGAAGCCAGTATGTTTACTTTGCAACGAATGTGTATCGGTGTGCAAGGAATACAACTTGAGGAGACATTTCAAAACGACTCACGCCAACTTCGACACCGCTTTCCCGCTGGAGTCTGATGCTCGCCACCAGAAGATTTTAGGGCTTACAGCATGTTATCATCAAAGACGTCTCACACTTTCTCGGGCTTGTACTGAACAAGAGAGAGCTTCAGCAGCATCGCTACGAGTAGCATGGCTATTAGGCACAAAAAAAAATGCCCTTTACACACGCAGAGACTGTCAAGGAGTGTATGCTTGCATCCATTGAGGAGGTGGTTACAGATGAGAAAACTCGAAACTGTTTGATTGATTCAATCAAAAAAATTCCACTGTCAGACACGTCAGCTATGCAGAGAGTGGAGGTCCTCGCTTCGGACGTCTTCGAGTCTCTTTTGGACAAACTGAGGAAAGCAGAGGTGATGTCGCTAGCTGTGGATGAATCAACGGACAACAGTGACATAGCACAACTGTGTATGTACGTCAGATTCTACGATGGTGAATCTTTTCGGGAAGAACTACTTGGATTAATTCCGTTGGAAGGTCAGACGACTGGTGAGATATTATTTAAAAATATTATCTCATTCTTTGAGGAGAACAATTTATACTTGGGACGTATCAACATGCTCGTAACAGATGGGGCACCCAATGGTGGGCAGGACTCAGGGACTGTCCGCAAGGTTGGCTGTTGTTTCACCGCAGCTGAGATCACTTCACTGTTTGATTCATCAAAGTCTCCTGTGTGCTCGACTGAGTGGTGAGTTAAAAGAAACCATGAACTCTGTCATGGCAGTAATCAACTTTATTTGTTCCACCTCCAGCTTACAGCACCGCCTTTTCAGACAGTTATTGACGGACATGTCAGCACAATATAATGACTTGCTTACACACAATGATATTAGATGGCTCAGCAAAGGGAACGCATTGAAACGCTTTTGTGAACTCAGAGATGAGATACTGGTGTTTCTCCGTAATTCAAAGCAGAAAAGGGCCAACGCTTTTCTGTGTCTTATGGAGAACAAGGAATTCTGTGCTACTGTTTGCTTTTTGAGTGACATTTTCCATCACATGAACCACCTTAACACAGAGCTGCAAGGCAGGGATAAAACAGCTATTCAGCTTGCAGAGAGACTCCATGCTTTTCAGAGAAAGCTCTCCCTGTTTTCTGCTGATCTGTGTCCAGGCAAAATGCTTCATTTCCCGTCACTGTGTAAATCAGGCTTACCTATCACAGAGGCAATGATCAGATTCATAGATGCTTTGAAAATAAACTTTGCCTCAAGATTTGAAAATTTCAGTATCCCCACTGAAGTAATGACATTTGTAAAGGACCCTTTCTGTGTGGATGTCGAGGGAGAGTTTGCATTTAATGCAAAGGGACTGGTCACCTCACTGGATGAGCTATCTTTGCAACTTGAACTTATTGACATTCAGTCATCTGATGACCTGCGACAGTCATTCCAGCAGATAGGTTTTCAAAAGTTCTGGACTCATGCAGTGAGCAAGGAAAAATTCCCTCATTCACGAAGTCTGGCACTTTTCATCCTAACTATGTTTGGCTCAACATACACATGTGAATCCTCATTTTCACACATGAATGCCATTAAGACTACTAACCGTGCATCACTCACTGCGCAGCATCTGCACTACTGCCTGCGCATTGCCCTGACAACGTACACTCCTGACTTCAGTGCTCTTGCTAAATCAAAAAAGTGTCATTTCTCCCATTAAATGTAGGCCACATGATAAACAACATCAGTAGTTTCTGATATTTGCAGGTTGTTTGTACCAGTATGAATATTACTTCTGGATCTTTTATATCTCTAATCCAGTAATATGCACTTAATGTGGGTACTGGTGTGGACAGATTTTTGATAAATGGTGCATTTTCAGTACAGAATGACTTTCTTGAAAAAAAACAGAAAAAAAAACAAAAAAAAAACAAAATGCTGCACTGTCATTGATTTTAAGCCATAGCAAGTGCTGGCTGAGCAGACTGTTCTAAGCAACAGCAGTATTGTTATTTTTTAGGATTACTTTTGCAGGTTGTTTGCTACATTTTCACTGTTACTCAGGTGACCTACTTTTCACTTGAAGTTATATTATGCACATAATCTAGCTATCCATTAGTGGTGTGGTTCACATGGACTGTTTATTAAGGTGTCTGATGATGCAATATTTGTCTTGATGCAATATTTGTCTTGATACTTGGCGGTGTTATTGTTATAAAAACGTCTTTGTTGGTAAGATTGAGTCCACTTGCTCCTGTTATATGACCATTTGAATGTAAACATGGCTTGTTTATGTTGTGTCATGATGCAATGCAATCTATTGTGCATTAAAAAAATAGTTGCACTTTCCAATATGTTGTTACAAATTGTCTTCATATACCTGCTTAAAATAAATGGCTACCCATATCTGGAGCAATAATCTCAGGCCCCTGATTTGGTATCTGTATTTGGTGTCCGGCCCTCAGTAAATACTAATTGAATAGCCCTGGTCTACATAATAGCATTGAGGAAACAAACTTTATATACAGACCACTGAGAAACATCCCGGTTTATCCTCGGTCCACGACTCTCTCCTGGTTCCTCTTTATATTTGGGTTCTGATTCGGTCTAAAGCGTGAAGTGCTGCAGACGTGCTCATGCAGCAATGTCCCGTCTCTCACACAGGGCTCCGTCGCCATGGTTACGCGCAGACGCACTTGGGCGACACGGAAGTGCGGGGCGGTCTCAGCGGTAGCTCATTAACATATGAAGGTCACGCCCACAAAATCAGACCTTTCTGAACGGAGAGGCTGTGAGAGCCTGGAAACAATGCTGCTGTGCTTGTTTTATTGGGTTTTTAGACCAAAGCATGCTACTAAGGCTTCATGAAGACATCAACGATCCATATTACACTGCAGAAAAGGAGCATAATATGGGATCTTTATTGATAATGTTCAGTTAGGACCTCATTCTGACCTTTAAATTTTCATTTTTCAGGAGCATGTTTTAACCCAGCATTTCTGTTTGTGGGTCAAACTCTGGAACAGCCTGGACGTCCCTTTAAAAATGTGAAATAATTTTAAAATACTTACGCTAAAGACGTAGTATTAGTAGTATTAATACATGTTACCATTATTATATCCCAGATAAATATAAAGACACAAGTTTACGTTTATGTTATATCTATAGATCTATACATCTATAGATATTTATGAATCTGATCATGGTCGTTCAGTTAGAGCAACTTTATATCAATCCAAAAAGAACCATTGTTGTACAGACATGTATGGATCATGTGCCAAACTAAATATGAAAAATGTGTATAACATCAGTTAAACTGTCCAGCAGGTGCTGTTAGAGGCCTATTACTGAATTTGTTAATTATTTTTCTACTCTATCTGATAAATGAGTGTGTGTATATATATATATATATATATATATATATATATATATATATATATATATATATATATATATATATATATATATATATATATACATATATATATATATATATATATATATATATATATATATATATATATGTATTACACTAGACTAATGATGTAGTATTAGCAGTATTAAAAGCATTAATAGATGTTACCATGGCTATTATATTGCAGATAAATATAAAGACACAAGTTTACATTTATGTTGGTATGCTCATATATATTTATATATAGATATTTATGAATTTGATCATGGTCGTTCAAGTAAGAGCAACTTTATATCAATCTTAAAAGAATCGCTGTACAGACAGGTATGGATTATATGCTGAAATAAAATATGACAAATGTGTACAACATCAGTTAAAGTGTACAGCGGGTGCTGTTAGAGGCATATTTCTGAATGTGTGAATTATTTTTCTACTCTTTCTATCTCATGAATGTGTATATACTGTATACTTGTAGGTACAGAAATTGAAAAAGATTTTGGGACACCCTGTCATTTTTGATATACTACATGAAGAATCACTTTTAAGTCTCCAGGTGTAATTGATTTTAGTTCAGTCACAGCAAAAACACTAAACAATCATAAAAGACATTAAAACTTCAAACTGATAAGTTCATGGAAATGCATAAGGAATTTTTAGTATTGTGTTCTTTTGGTGATACTGATCAGCTGATGACTAAGGTTACTGTAAAATACCAAATAAAAACTGGGTTCAAATTAATCGCCTGTTCAAAGTAAGCGGCGGGTGTAATTTATCCAGCACAGCCTACAGCTGATGTTACAAAACACACAAACGCTGAGCTCACAGCTGACCGTTCATGCTCGAAAATGTCTGACTTGACTGGTTCTCTCCATCCATCCATCCAGGGGTGTCTGCTCAATGTGCAACCCAGAGTTTATTTTTGTGCATATTTATTGAACAAAGAAACTTTAACTGCCAAATTATATTATTTGTCATTTAATTTGTTTATTTTTATTTTTTGTCAAGCCTAATTGGTCAAATTGATTTGATTGATAATTTTGCAAATTGTTATGCACTTTTCTATTTGCCTAATTGTGATTTGATTTTGTATGGGACGGTGCTAATTGTGCCTTGTTTGTTGTACTGGGGACGTATTTTGGAGTCGCACTTCCGGTTCAGACTCATGCACGTCTGATTCACATTTAGAAGTTGATTTTGATTGCCGGCTGACATTGCCAGAGAAGTTTGGTCGCCGTTGGCGTCGGCCGTCGGTCGGTGACGTCACGTCCGCTCGAGTTTTACCACGATCATATCATATATCACATTATAGGATGTATAAGCGGACATTATTCCAGCTATTTCCTTTTCACTCACTTATCAAACACAAAACTCTGCAGCTGATGATGCAGCAGCTTCCTCTGTGAGTTTACCCCGGTCCGTCTGCAAATGTCCTCACTGAGATTAGTTCCGCCTAGCAGGAAGTCATCCGCCCTGTAGTCCAGATGAATAACTGCACCGTCACACGTACACACACCGCTGATTGGCTGTTGCCGCACAGCCACACACGACATCGCCTGAATAGATCAACTTTTTTTTAACTTTGACATCGTGCGACAAGTGAAGCGGTCGTCTTGTCGCCGGCTGTCGCATCGCGGGAGAGTTAGCCCCGCCCCATCGCGGCTGTACATTGACTTTGAATGGAGACTGATCGCCGAGGTAGTACAAGTAGCGTCCGGTGTGAACGCACCTTAAAGTGATATTCCGGGATGGAACAGATTGGGTCCTATCACATCACATAACGCGGAAGAGACTCAGCTGTGGCTGCAGAGCCAGAGCTGCAGCTCTGGCTCTTCCGCGGAGGCCGTTTCACGGCGCTACGAGAACTAGACCCTTATTTAGCTGTGTTTTTGTGTGAAAGTAACGCGCTGAAAATTCCCTAAATAAAGCGTGAATGCCAGTGGCGTAGTTTACGTGGGGTTGGTGGGTTATGAAAACCCACGGGCCCTCTTCACCACACTTCCGAGGACTTTTTGTTTGTTTGTTTAAATCCGAGGCGGAATGAGCGCAGCAGCTGCCTTCTCTGCAGCAGCAGGTTAGTGCAGAGTGAAACGTGACGTCAGACTGGGTCACTGTATTATGTTGCATATTAAGGGGGGGATACCCCTGCCGATTTGAGCTGATCCATTGGCCCATTGAAATGTGATTGGCTCAGCCGCGTGTTGAGTAAGACTGAAAACGAGAGATGAAAAAAGACGAAGAAAAGACAGATGCCGCCAGAAAAAGCCTCTAGTGGAGCGGAAAAACGTATTGCTCGAAAAAAATAAAATTTTAAGAGAAGATGCAGCCAAATGCGCCAAACTTCCAGATCTTCTCTGCCACAGTGGGGTCCTCACTGGGGTGGAAAACATCCGGGTGGTGGCCGAGGCCAGAGACCGAGCACCGCTACAGCAGGTAGACATGCAGGTAAACATGCACTGTCTACTGCAGCGACATGGTGCTACATCATCTCAACCACACAAGCGCAGCGATTTCACCCATATAAATGGAGATTAACGGCTATTTTTAAACCGATAAAAAGTGGTTGTAAACAATAATGGTCCACATGTAACGGGCTTGCACTTAAGAGTGTTTCCCATACATTTATTAACTCTTGATTTTTATTATTATTATTATTTAGTTTCAAATCTGCATTTGCTTCTTCTGGACCATTTGACTGTGCTTGCTTATAATGCTCTTCTGTGCTATTTTACATTTTTCTGAACTCCAGCACCGCCTGGGCATGACATTTCAGGCCTCAGAGCCATCCTGTATGAACAGAGATAATTCTGTGGTGTGGACAGAATTGTCTCTGAAGAAAATATCCACTAAATACATCCATAAAATAATCCATATATGTGTAGTCCCGCTAATTGTTCAGGACACAGACAGAAAAGCCATACATTATAAATCATTAATTTTCTTTGTCAGTAAAAATGAAATCCATAGGCTTTATTATAACATTTATTATTAAGGATGTATTGAGGGAGAGCATGAAAGTGAGGCAGCATTAGGTGCACAGGCAGAGCGCACTTTCAGTCACCTTAAACTGATCAAGACTTATCTGCGCTCAAAAATGAGCAAGTCTCTCCTCTCAAGCCTGGCATTACTTTTCATTGAGAGAGAGATGTCTGGGAAGACTAACTTGGACAAGGTTGTTGATACATTTGCAAGAATGTAAAAAAGAAAAACACATCTCAAATAGTTGCAGTAATGAGAGGTTGTATTCAGTATTTTACATTTTTTTTAATTTTACTTTTTTTCTGTCCTCTATTCTTGTGTGCAATGCGGCATGCCAAACATGCAGGCCCCTTTGACACATATGAAAACCCATGTGGAATACATCCCAGCTACGCCACTGGTGAATGCAGACCGATATCGGACTTTTTCGGTTGGAGTCCGTTTATTTGTGTTTTTGATCAAGGAAAATATGGCCCCGTGTGAGTCTAGCCAAATCAGCAGAGGAGCAGAACGGGAGGATGAAGGGGGTGTGTGCTCCCAGCGACATGGGCTTCTTTGACACAGAAACACTGCTGTAGGGGTAATTTCTGCTCTTAACCTTGTGATAGGACCCAATCTGTTCCATCCCGGAATATCACTTTAAGAAGTTAATACGAATAAGAAATAATAAGAAGCTCAACTTTTTCTTGACTTTTTTGCCAAGACCGGACCTCATTTCCCTCAGGATTATTGTGCAGCCATCGAGGTATGTTGCTGCTTGCAAAGATGTTTGCTGTCATTTATTGTTGTGTTGCTGTACTTTCTTTTGAATATCTGGTAAATATTGTATCGGGCAATTGTGTATTTTCTATTTATACTGCTGTTGTATGTCATATAGTTTGACGGTGACGGATGAATAAACGTCAGCTGTGTATGAAGATTCATGGCGTGTGGTCAATTGTCCGGAGGGAGTGATAGAAACTTATTTTTATATTGTGACAAAGAAAATAAAGTTTGTATTTATATTTTTCTAACACTGTCTCTGTATTCATTTGTGCACTTGCCTGTGTTATCTTTAAAGGGGAAACCCTCTGTTGAAGGGTCATAGATTGTGGACAAAATGTAATATTCTTTAGGTGAAAGTCCGAAGGTGGCGTTGTTGGGTAATTGTAACACCAGAAGTCCCTCACCAGTCCTAACTTGGTCACAAAAGAATGATCAGACTCAACCTCATCCTTTTCATTCATAGTTCGTGTTTTATGGATTTAGTCAATTGTAATTTGTAAATGTTAAAGGAGATGTGGAGATCTGCCATGGAAAGGGGAGACCAGAGGAGTCATGAAGCGGGCTAACTGCTTCAGGGACTATCGTTAGTAAAACAAAAATGAAATGCATAAAAAGTCCTGAACATGGTCTAATATAACGAGCTGTAACATGGACACTAATGCTGCAGGCAAACTAAAATGTGAGAGTGTTTGTAAAATAGGTTAAATTTATTTTTGATCTCAAAACTTTGAACATGTTGATTTACAATTTATGAAGAAAAACTGAAGTACAAATCCGTTTTTTTTCTTTTCTTGTAATCACACACAGTTTAAGCATTTATAACATAATAACAAATACTTGCCAGAATTTACTTTATTTCTATGAAAAAAGTTTAAACAAATTAACTTCGGCGGAGGTAAAAATGGATGGAGGCCACAGAGACACACCTGTCACCTGCTTTTTGTCTTTCAGCCAGCAGAGGGCGACAGCTCTGAGAATCTCTGTGAGAGTTTATGTCCTCCATCTTTTTGTTCGAGGTCTTTCTCTTTACACTGTCAAGCTTATTTAGTGAGTCATGTTCTCACCAGGAGCCCAGTGGAGTGATCTGACGTTTTAAAAAAAGACTTCATCAAGTGTTTGATATCCTAAAATTAAAGATTTCATGACAAAAATATATTTTCCTGCTTGTGTGATTTGTTTTCTATAAAAACAAATATGAGATGATTAACCCTTTCATGCATGGTGTCCACTACAGTCGACAGATATTTGGAATAATTTTGATATCCTGGAGGCTGCAGTACCATGTCCAACTACCAAGTGGTACATTTTTAAAAACCCTTTTAAGATTCATAAAAATATCGACACATTGCATCAGAAATGCAAAACAGCAAACACAGGGCAATGAGACATTACGCTTGTATTCAGATTTTACGCACTAATGTATTTTTTATTTTAAATTTTGATGTAATTGACAAGTGAATTGATTATTCAGCAACAATTCATAAAGGCTACTTTCAGATTTTACTTTTGTTTTATGTGTTCTTAATAAATGTTTGTCAAAGTCGTGTTTGTGGACCTTTTTAAACCCCTTAAAGCCTGTTATATCATATTTTATACATATTTTAATGATACCTCTGTCTAATCAATGTGATAAAAAAAAAAATCTGAATTCAATCAGATTAGTGATACAAATGTCTTCAAGTGGATTATCAGTTGCAAGAAAAACCTAATGAGACACAAAAATATACAGATTAAATTTTACAGATTTTTTTTAATTTCATGAGAGTGAAAAACATTTCAGCTCCAAAAGCTTAGAATTTTCTGGCTATTATTTTTTGTTTTCAGGCTTTAATTGATGCATGGTGTAATGGAGAGATTCATAACTCCCTCAAAATATAAAAAATGACCATGAATTTTAACTTTTTTGAAGCAAAACCAAACATTTTAGAAATGTTTTCCTTTGGGATTTGATAATTCATGCATGAAAGGGTTAACATGTGGAAAGCCTGAAACAAGTTTTACATGACAAAATATTTTTAAATTAAATCTGTACATTATTTAGTAAACAATTCAGCCTAAAATTCAATTTTAACCTCGTCTTTGTAATTTTATCAACAAATTTGATTGCAGGAATTTCCACACTCACACTGTGCATCATGTTGATGTCAGGATATTGGATGAGTTACTTTCACAACTGTTTATTAATGCTACAGAAACGACTTTTTTTTTTTTTTTTTTTTTTTTTTTTTATTTGCACCATAAATTAGAAACAGTTACATCGGCATAGAAGAAAAAAATGCAAAAAAGTGCTGGAGAGGTCAAAAAACCCCAAAGTGGGCTTATCCAAGATACCTCCCCAAATAGAATTAATAATAAAAAAATATAAGAAGATAAAGAAATAAAATGTAATATAAAATGAAATAAACTCAAAATAACTCAACAACAAACAATCAACAAGCAAATGAATGAATTATGAATGAGAACAAAAAGAAGCTTTGGGATCTACATTTACAGTAACTTACTGGGATCTACGATGTTACTGTAAAATTTACTTCAACCTTTTGACAGTGCAGGATATTTTTGTTGTTGTTTATCTGTGTGAGACTGAAAAGTTTTCAACAGGAGGAGGAAGAGGAGGTGATGGACCAGGATGAAGCCTGAGGGATCAGAGGGAGGAGAAGGAGGAGCATGAAGGAGCAGCAGGTAAAACAGTGAAGCACAAAGGAGTAAAACAAGGAGGAGGAGAGGACAGAATGGTGCAGGAGGAAGAGGAGCATGAGCAGGAGGAACATGACCGAGCCTGAAGGAGGAGGAGGAGAACAACAAGGAGGAGGAACATGACCGAGCCTGGAGGAGGAAGAGGAGAACAACAAGGAGGAGGACATGGTGAAGGTGGAGGCAGCAGCAGGAGAAACATGAAACATTTCATCAGGAACACTCAGATGAAAGATGGCCGACACGTCCTGCTCCACTCCCCGACCTGTGGCACTGATTCACTGCAGCAGGGCTCCTGTGTCTGCATGGAGCTTTAAGTGTATTACTGAGACAGAAAATAGGATTATAACAACATCTATGATGAAAACAGGAGGAATACTTTCTTACTGTTGTGTTTAAAAATAAGAGGAACAACTTTACAAAGAGCAAAAACTTGAGATAAAGAATTAAAACACAGTGAAATGTTTTTTCAAAACTGTGTGAAGTTCAGTAACTCCCACTTGAATTTCAGAGAAAAATAATGTTTTTAAATCAGAGAGTAAATGATGATAATGAAGATGATGGAGACAGTAATAAAAATGATGACAATAATTGTATTTTATTGTGTTTTATTATTTGTGGTCCATTGCAAGTTTATTTTGTGTCACAACAGAAATAATACCATAAAGTTGTTTTTTTTTTTAACAAGGTAGCATCAATAATGTAAACTTCACCATGACATCAATGTCTTCATCTTAATGGTAATAAATAATTATAATAACAATACTACCTCTTCTACAACTAATAATAAATAATTAAAATCCAAAGGTTCATAAATTGAAAATTTAAGTTGTAATTGTAATTATAGTTGTTTTATAGACATACTAGATATGATTATATTCATTTTAATAAATAATAAATATAAAAATAATTATTAAATTATTATTAAATACGAGTTAAAGTAATAATAATAATTATTGACAATAAAACTACAGTTTATTATTTAGTTGATGTGGACATTACAATTACATTGGACAATCCAGGTGCACTGTTTAAGTAATTTAGCGCAGGTGCTAATTTACAACACTTGTCCACAGGAGGCTTTTATAAAATGATAGAATTAATAAATGAAGAAGGGAAAGAAAAAGTACAATCTACAATAAAATATGACAGTTAAAAAGAAGCAGTTTTCAAATTAAATACATACATAAAATGTAACGCCAAGGTAACATGATCAGTTGTGAACCAATTAAAATTATTCATGCAAACACTGTTGTTTTGATTTAAGCCATTTTTTAAGTCCTTTGTTAAAAGTGTTTGTTAAAAATGTTATTTGTCTCCATATAATGTAATGATAATAATAAAATAATAATAATAAAATAATATAATAATAATAATAATAATAATAATCTGTTGATACATATTTTAGTTTTGTTATTTTATTTTTTTTAATCTTTGCTATTATGTTTATCTCCATTGTTGTTGTAAATGTATGTTTTTATTGCAGTTGCTGTGATTTTTTTTTTTTATAACTCAGGATCTTCTCAAATTCTGTGCAATGTAAACTACTTGCACACAGACCCATAATAACAAATCATCTGATGTCCATTTCAGAGTCGTTCGTAACGTACGTGATGACGTCATTTACGTACGTACGTGGCCGTTGGCCCGCCTTTTCCCTGTAACCTTTGGCTCCTGTCGTAGTTTATCGGTGAGTATGCTCCGCCGTTTTTGGCGTTTGTGTGGAAATGAAAACGGTAAACTCCACGGAGGACACGGAGAGGGAGAAGAGGAGAGTTTGTTCGGATTTAGAAGACGACGGAAAGATGTCCGGTCCACCGAGCTGCTTAGTGATGGTGTTAGCATCGTTAGCTGTCTGAAGCTAATGTCAGTCAGAATGAGCAGCCGTTAGCATGACTTGCATTTTTCTGAGGTTAGCAAAACCTGCGCCGTTAAATCTTTATTTTATCACAGTTATTGATCCTGATGTGATTTTAGTGGGACACAGTTTAAGTTCTGTCATTATTTCATGCTCCCTGACATTAAAAATCAAGTTCAGTGACGTAATAGATTCTTAATTCAGTGATTAAATCTTTGGTGTGAATATTTTTACAATGTCAGCCCTCCACATTATTGTATTATTTAGGCTGTGAGCTGAAGTCTGCCAACAGCAGTTAATATTTTTAATCTTTCTTTAGTGTACATTTCATTTACAATGGATGTTAACTGTAACTTAAGGCACTATAAGGAGAGCTTAATATTAATCAGACCTGTAGAAATGATTTTGGAGTTTTTAGCATAGCTTACATATCCTTTGTCAGTCACACTTTTGGTCTCTTTTTACATCTTAGAGCTTAACAGGTGATATTGTGTAATTTAATGTTTTAATGCTCATGCTAATACCACAAAGTCCCTGGACTCTGACATCACTGTCCCTTTATTAAATGTACTGAAAGTATCTTGAAGTATATTTTCCACTTTTTTTCTTCTAAAAACCTTTAAATCCACTGTAGTCCTGATCATAACCAACAAGATTTCAGTCATTTTTACAGTCTTTATCCTGTAAATACAATTGTATGTGATGAAATCACCAATATCTTTATATGTATATATATATATGTATATATTTATATATATATTTATATATATATATATATATATATATATATATATATATATATATATCTATATATATATATACATATATAGATAGATAGATAGATATAGATATATATATGATATATATGATGCAAAGTGGAATTTTCTTGTGTGGATTATTAAAGTCTTGGACATGTCACAGATTACATGACAGTTTTGTTCTTTTATAGATTTGATTTTTTTTTTTCCTGCAATGTCCGCATTTAAAAAAATGAATTCTGCAAACTGGACATTTTTAATCCCTCTAAAACCTCAACAAAAACATGAGATTCATGTATTTTTTGTTTTTTGGATATTACTTTTTAAAAATTTAAATCCATTTTATTCCTGATCATAACTATACAGATTTTAATAATTTTATTAAACTTTGAAATAACAGTGTATGTGATGACATTAATATTTTGTTTAAATATAAATTAATTTAAATTCAATATTTTCTATAAATTGAATGCAAGGTGGACTGTTACAGTCTTGGACATGTTATTGCTAACGAACAGTTCTTTTTTTTTTTTTTTTATCTGTATGTAGTTTTTCTGCCATGTCAGGCTATGTTAGCATTAAAAAAAACTCCTGATATCTAAAAGAGGACTTTAAAAACAACATTCAAGATTGTAATAACCCGCACAAGAAAATTCCACTTTGCATTTCAGTGTATTGACAATATTTCACTTTATTTTTATTTTTTTAATTTACAGAAGTTGCTGCTGTATTTACATGCACTGACATTTTAAGTGTTAAAATTGTTAAAAAAAGAAAAAAAAAAAAGTTGAAGTCCTTTTCGTTTTGATCAGGACTGAAGTGGATGGAAAGGTTTTTAAGAAAAAAAAGTGGAAAAAATATAGCAGTATACTTTTTGGATGTTTAAAAGGTGGCAGAAATGTCCCCTTTTCATAAATTAAGGACTTTGTGATATCACGTATGACGGCATCCACTCTCAGGATTTTATTTTAGTTTCACACTAATGACTCTCCGTTACTTAAGTGGGTTAAAAATCATCTGTTCAGTAATTATTGTCTAAAATCTGCTTTAGTCTGGTAACATCAGCACTTCTACCTTCCACAAAGCTGAGTGACGTCATGTTAGTCATTTACAGATGTTCAATACACCCTAAAAATCCAACTCTGTTAAACAAGAATTCTTAATAAATCAGATCTTTATGACTTCAGTATTTTTCATAAAGTTCCTGTTTTTCTGATTCAGGTCTCCCTGAGCTGACCCCACACCAGGTCTGATTGATGTGAGCGTCAGCAGCTTGATGAGTTACCTGTCCAGGTAAGTGAACTGCTCCACATCCTCCACGCTGGCTCCACCCACAGACGCAGATCCAGTGGCAGCGTCCTGGAATACCTGGATACAGTACAGGTGAACACCTTAAATATCTTTTTTTTTTTTTTAGGTGAGGTGAGCTTATTGGTTTAACAGCTCTCAGCAACAAGGTCATTCACAGTGACAAAGAACCACTTAAGATTAAAAAAGAATGAACAGAGTTTAGAAAGAGAAAAATGTGGGGAGTTAAAATAAATTGAGTCTCAGATTTTTTTTATAAGCCTCTAATTTTCAAGTCACACAGCAGTTGTATTTATAAAAAACCCAAATGTATTGGTCAGCAAGAAAGTAAAGTTTGTGAAATTTCTCGTGAAGTTTTGTAATTAAATAATCAATATACCAAATAAGCTTTATTTAGTTGATCCAACTTCATTATAACTTAAATTTTTAAATTAAAATTAAGTCATGCTGTTTTCTGCCTTTCACCTTTATCCCAAAAGTTATGTCTGGACTGATTGTATTTTCTGAAGAAGTTTTAGTAATTTAAAAAACATAAATAAATTTAAAAAGTGCATAAATTAAACCAGTAAACCCTGATACTATTTTCTATAAATTCTTTAAAAAATAAAGTTTGGGGCTTGGGTGTTTAGGTATCTTCTGTTTAAAAACAAAATATTTTAGCTATGATAATAATACTGAAGGCGACACTCCAAACCCAATGTAGCCGCCTGGAGGCTAAGAAGAAGAGGCTTCGCCTGACGCACTCGATGACAAGAAAGGCGATAGTCAAAGTCAGGTGTCTTTGGTTTATTTGAGGTCCATATAAATCCAGGACGTATGATTGAAAAGGCGAACTCAATGTGCAAAATTACAACTCCAAAAGCGATCTCAACGGATGCAGAAAAGGCAAAACAAAATGCATATAATATAACTCAAATATGAAAAGGTAAATCCAAAATACTTCCAATACGAGCTCCGAAACGATGCGGTCAGAAAAAAGTAGGACCTCTACTCTCACCCTCCTTCCACCCAGTGATTCAAACCTGTACCGGTAAAATAATGTAAAGACCTCCCACCACACCATGTGACACACGCCCCGGAAGTGACAAAACAAATTAATTCAAAAAACCCATCACCTACAAATACTAATAGGTGTTTAAAATTACAATCATAAATCAATTTTTGTGGAGAAAAAAAAAACAGGGATTTGATTTTTTTGGCTGTAATGCCTATCCAAAAACATTGATAGTCTGTTTTTTGTTCCCAGTTTTGATTTAGGAAAAAAATAGGTACAAATAAAGCCACAAAAATGACACACACAGGTTTGTGTTGCACGTATTCATAAAAATATTTTTAAACTAAAAATGAATAGTTCTTCTTCAGGCTGTTTTCAGTCATTCTCCCTCAGAAATAAGGGCACCGAGTTCTATGAGCTTATTCACTAACATAATATGAACTGTGTTTTATATCAAAAACAAAATTCTGTAGAAAACTACAAAACAAGAAAAACTAGAAAACACTGTTTAATGAATTGTCACTCTCCAAAATTAACTTTAAACTTTAAAGTGACTAATAATGAATGTTTTAGTATGGGAATACTTGACGCAAGTGTTTTTCTTAAAGTGCAAAATCACAATAATTATTATAATAACAATTATGTGAATATTTTGGTTTGAATAAATAATATAGTAAGATTTTTTACGCCTTTAAAAGTGAGTTCAGTCCCTGTCGCCCGTCCTGCGGCCACATGGTTCAGTTCAGCAGATATCTGCCTCCTTCTTTCTTCGGCTGTCGTGTTTTCCATCTCTGAGTTTGACTCAAACTTGTTCTCGTTGTTGATTGTTGGCTCACAGGTGGATTTCCATTTAGGGCTGTGTATTTCCAGCAGCCCTACGATACGATATGATAGGATAGGATATGTATTCCGATACTGAGGCCACAATACGATACGTATCCTGATTCACATAACTTGTGAACATTGATTGGGTTTTTAACAGAATTCCCAGCAACTTTTGTTTTTTATTACAAGAAGAAAAAGAACAAGGATGAGTTTTAAATGGCTCTATAATGTAAGAACTTAAATTCAGGTCCCCAAAGATGGTAGACACCTAAGTTTAAATCTGGAACATGTGCTTCATGATGTAGTTTGGCTTCTACTTTGAACTGATCTATTGTAAACATTACCAAAGGAGTATTTACAACAACAGTCCAAACATGGAGGCCATATTGATTCATGTATCCCCACGGTGTACATGACGATATTTTGTCATATAGATATCTTGAACACAGGTCTATTTTCGACCATCCTCTAGTTGATGATCCCCGTCTTAAAGACAGTGAAGCTTTAAACTAAACTTGAATTAAATGTTGAATCTGCCCCACAGCAGCAGCTGAAGAGTCCTGACTGAGTTTTTCTGACACACTTTAGGAGATGAGTCCTAACATGACATCAGATCAGAGCCGCGGGCTGAAAACCTGAAAAAGTCAGTCCTGCTGCTCTTCATTAAAAACATGAAACATTCATCAGAGCTTCCTGATTGGCTGTCTTACCTGAGCGGGAGAACGGCCCGTCCAATCAGAGTCTGCGTGGAGTTTAAACCTGCAGGTTCACCTCAGTTTGAGTTCGTCTCAGTGCTGCTGTCGACCAATCGAAGCCTCTGATTGTTTTAATACAGCAGAGTTTTTATCCTGTAAGGGTGGATTTAACCTTTTAAAGTCCTTAAATTTAATCATCTGTTTCATGCTGTTTTTCTGATCAGTTCTTTATATAATATCTCTAATTTTTACATTAAAGAAGATGTTTACAAAATCTGATAATTTCCAATATTTAATAGCACTAAAATACAGTAAAAACAGGATGATATTATGCCAGTTTAATATGTAACGTCTTTTCCACTTTGCTTTCATCAAACTGAAAATAATAATTCTATTGTTTAAGACATTTGTGTTATGTAAATATACTGACACTTAGAGTTTAAAATTATGAAAATAAATTCACATTTGCTTTACATGTGGAGGACTGGTATTTAATTACCATAAATTATTTTTTGTAATATTTGTGAATATGAAAAAAACCTAAAAAGGTTTTTAGAGGGAGAGAGTTTTTTTATAAAGGACGCCCTGATGTGGCCAAAGTGTCACTGAACAGCTGGTGTCAGTCTTTCATTTTTAAGCAAAATATTTGAACTTTAAGTCCAAAATGTTCCACAGGCTTTCTCTTAACATGCAGCAAATCTTTAGTAATAATTTATTTTAATTTGTTAATAATTAATTTGAGCTATGTTTCTGTTTCACACTTGAATAATAGTTGATTTTAATGTTTGTATTTTTTCTTTTTTATTGTTTCTTTTTGGTTAATTCACTTTGTATTGTGATCAGGGATGTAAATTAACCTTTTTTTTTTAAGACTTTTACATCAGTGGTAGTTGGATTTAAATATCTACCAGACTTAGTTTTTACCTGCCATTTTAAAAACATTTAGTCCACTGTTTTCTCTTTTCATTTCATGTATGTTGTTATTTTTGCAGCAAAAGTCTGAAAGCATGATGAGACCCTCACATATTTTCATAGGGCAACAAAACAGTAGGGCAAAAAAGGACAAAGCTGTTTTTTAAAGATTTTATTGTAGGTTTTGGGATGAAGAATATTTTCTTCTGTTTGTTGTTTGTGTCTGCAGACTCTGTGAATGTTTTCTGTCCTCTGAGGCTTTGCTGCCATCATGTGTTCAAACTAAGAGCTGCATGGATGGAGTCGGCTCAGTTTCATATTTACTTTGAGCTTTTAAAAAGTTCAGAATAATAAATTAAAAAATCTAGAACGCTTTTACAAACAGCTTAAAAAAGTGCTTTGACAAACAGTCATAAATACACAGAAAAAGAAGCTCAAGAACATCAGAAAAAGGCAGAATTTAGAGGAATAAACCCTGATAAATCTTCACAAAGAGCAGAATAAATGCAGCAGCAGACCTCAGAACAGAACTCAGACAAGATAAGAATCCAGCAGCACATAAAGACACTAAGAGGAAACATTTTTATTTTATTTTGTGTCTGTTTGAAGAGTTTTACAGATGTGAAAATAACTCTTTAGCTTGTTTAAAAGATTTCATTTTGCAAACTTTCAACGACATTTTGTGGTAGTCTAAACTTTTTTGAAAGTCTGCAAAATATTTTAAAACTTTTCCTAAAACAAAAACCTTTCATGTTTAGGAGGACAAATTCAACAGTGCTCTGTTGTTGTAAGAAGAAGAGCCAATCAGAACCCCTCTGTGTTAGCGTCTTTTAACCAATCAGATAGAAGGAGGCCGTTTGACCCAAACAACCCTGATAAAGTCGACTCTTAGTTTGACGTGGACGTGGCTCGACTTGTTTTAACCACTGAAGAGAAGCTGTGATGGACTTCTGAGCGGATGGAAACAGTCACGGTGATATTACGGTGAGTAAATTCATCAGAACATGACAGTGATTACAGTGATCGATGCTCTGGTAAAGAAAATAAAGAGTTTAACAGCTACATGAAGCTAAAGATGTGTTTAGTCCATCATCAGAGACCATTTAGCTGTTCATGATCAGACACTTGGATGATGGTGTATTTATGGGTATATTTGAGATGATTTCTGCAGGGATGGGAATCACGAGTACCTCGCGATACATGGTCAATGATAACGATATAATCACAATCAGAAATTCTGTGATAACGGATATTTTTATAGAAAATGTAACAATAAGTCACGATAATCAATTTTGTCTTCAGTGTTGTCAGACTGAAGTGTATCCATACTTTGGATTTAGAAGTGTCTTGAGCATCTTTCTGTGACCTTTTCTTCATGCTGATGTCCTCTCTGTAAACTTTGTCTTCTTCAGCTGGGAGGTTTCAGTCATTCATGTGTGCAGCGCCCCCTTGAGGAGCCATTAAGTAGCCTGGAGATAAAGCAGCAGAGACATGCAGCATGTTCAGAGCACTATGATTGATGAATCAAAATGCTGTTGCTGTTTTGTGTCAGCAGATTGATAATCATGTCACTGGAGGAAGGAATAATAGTTGTTAGAGGTGGGCAATATTACCTAATCTCAATATCACGATCAATTGAAGCTCTTACCTGGATTACAGTTAATGAATGATTTTTTTATGCGATGCTGGAACCAATTAGCGGTGATTCTGACGGTAGTCTTCATGGTCTTCCTGCAGTATTTACACTTAACTTCTTTCTGCTCAATGTCCTCTGCACGGAATCCAAAATGTGACTAAACAAAGGAGGCAATATTTCTCTTGGCTACAAGATCCTCTGATAGGTCGATGCTTGTCTCCTCCATGTTTGCAGCGCGTCCTTCAATTGTGGCGAAACACAGACTGCATGGAGAAGGCGTGGTCACGTGACTTACAGAGAGAAAATGATCAGAATAATCGACATGAATAAAACTACTTAGATTAGAGGGTCTAAATGTCGATGATGACTATTTTTGGATTAATTGCCCAGCCCGAATAGTCGACACATCTTCTGTTTTTGTGCCATCCCTGATTTCTGCTGAGTTGACAGTCTACCTCTGCTCTTTAAACCAAAACAAAATAAGATAGAATGATGGTAGAGATGGGCGAAGAAAAACATGTCGCCCTCTGCTGGAGAAAAGCGGTAACTCTTTTTCCTGTCTGGATTTTTAACACAGACTTAAATTTTGAAAAATATATATTTCAGCAAAAAATGTTCAAAAAATTGTCAAATAAAAAATCCAGATTCTTATGTGAATCAGTTTTTTTTCTCCCACCCCTAAGGTTTACATAATTGGCATTATAATAACAGCTTTTCTGCTCTTCCCGGTTCGCAGTTTCCTGATTTATCACAAAGCTCTGAAGACGCTGGCAGCACTTTTGGCAGTTGAGAAGCTGCTCGTCACTGCTGTAGGACTGCACAGGGCTGTCAGCACTCAGACTCATGGGATATGTGAGCTTAACTGTAACATTGTTGCGATAATTGAACTTGTTCTTAAGTTAAATAACAACATGGAAAAGTTGACAGCTCAGCTCTGTTGAATGTGTCTAACAGTTTGGACTTTTGGAAAACGCCATCAGAGAACCATTACATTTGGCCTGACCCCACACGTTTTAACTTTATTCGCTCCCCTGTGCTGGCCTTAAAGGCTGTTCTCTCCCCACTCTCCTCGGATGTTTACGCAGACAGAAGCTTGACCCCAATATCATTTATTGCACCTGTATAGTTTTTAAAACCATTACTATTGATATAAAAATGATTTTATTATTGTATTTTTCATTTTTTTGTTTTTCAAAATGTATGCATTCTGTATCTGAAGTGTGATTTTTCTTCAGGGACCCAGGAATTGCTTCAGTGGTTCAACTCATAGGCATCCAGTTTATATTAAATAAGTAAATAAATATATTTCACAGAAATTTTAAAGACATTAAAAGTTCTACCATAATAAACAATTTAACAAGTTGATCTTGTTCAAATATTGCAAAATAATCAAAATTATATTAAAACTGGGAGTATATCTTTGACTACTTTTGTAGCCCAGAATTCATAATGCACTATTATAGATACAAAGACTAAAAATATAAACCTAAAAACTGCACTATAATCATTTCTACATTTACAAAATTATCACGCATGAGAATATTGCATGTTGTTGGGAGAATTGCACATTTTTATGGTAAATATGTGTGGTCTGACCGATAAAATAAGGATTTTTTTTCTTCTGTGGTGTTTTGTTCCTGATGTCTGTCCCTAACCTCTCTTTCAGTTCCTCTCAGAGCAAACCAAAGACACAAAGAAACAGTGAGAGTGACGGACAGAATGGACCTCCTCATGGTGGGAGCACAGCAGTTCAGTTCAGTCTTTGTCCACATGGTGGCGGCACAGCTGAAGATTCAGGGACCAGTCACCTGCAGGAAAAACTCGGAGGGAAATCTTCAGGTGAGTTACACAAACTTGATGGTTTTCTTTAAAATCCACACAAACAGAAAGATTCTCACACCTGCTTCAAAGAAAATGAACGTCCTGTTTTCAGCACAGCCAGTGCTCCTAGTCAGAAACCAAACTGACACCAACACATGTGACGGAGTCTGTATTTGCCCTCAAGTACATTAACACACACAAGGAATCTGACTTGGTATATTGGTGCTGAACAAAACTGAGGCCTGTCAGCAACACTCAGACAGATAAGAGCCGTTTAGCCACAGATGGGCTGTAAACCAGGGTCAACGTTTGTCTTCAGTTGTACTCTCAGTTTATATTGTCCTTGGTTCGGTTTTGGCTTTTATATATCCTCCTGAGACCCAGGAAAAAAAAAGTGTTGTAATTTTGATTTTCTCTTGCTAAATCAAGTGTTGGGACAGTAAATAACATGTTTCATAGATATTTTTTTCTAAAGTTAACTTTATTTAAATTTTACAACATGTGCACTGTAGGGCACAACCGGACTTCAATGATATAATTCATAAAACATTAACCAGATAAAGCCAGCTATGGAGAAGCTTCAATACAGACTTTGAAAGTAGAATTATGAAAACAGATTGTTCTGCTGGAATCTTCCAGTAAAATGGAGTACCAGCTTCTCTCAAAAATATATAAACACAATTGCAAAACACAGCATCGATCTCAAAAACGGCTTTATCCAACATTAACTACTCAAAACACAAGAGTAACTTTGGGTGATCTCATCTGCATCATCCTCTCCTGTCTCACCTATTCTTCCTTCACTCTCCTCTTCAGAAAGATCTACAATACCCAAAACCAGTGAAGTTGGCACGTTGTGTAAATTGTAAATAAAAACAGAATACAATAATTTCCAAATCCCTTTCAACTTATATTCAATTAAATACACGGCAAAGACAAGATACTTAACGTTCGAACTGGTAAACTTTGTTATTTTTTGGAAATATTAGCTCATTTGGAATTTGATGCCTGCAACGTGTTTCAAAAAAGCTGCACAAGTGTCAAAGAAGACTGAGAAAGTTGAGGAATGCTCATCAAACACTTATTTGGAACATCCCACAGGTGAACAGGCTAACTGGGAACAGGTGGGTGCCATGATTGGGTATAAAAGCAGCTTCCCTGAAATGCTCAGTCATTCACAAACAAGGATGGGGCGAGGGTCACCACTTTGTGAACAAATGTGTGAGCAAATTGTCCAACAGTTTAAGAACAACATTTCTCAACCAGCTATTGCAAGTAATTTAGGGATTTCATCATCTACGGTCCGTAATATCATCAAAAGTTTCAGAGAATCTGGAGAAATTACTGCACGTAAGCAGCAAGGCCCAAAACCAACATTGAATGCCCATGACCTTCGATCCCTCAGGCGGTACTGCATCAAAAACCGGCATCACTGTGTAAAGGATATCACCACATGGGCTCAGGAACACTTCAGAAAACCACTGTCAGTAACTACAGTTCGTCTACATCTGTAAGTGCAAGTTAAAACTCTACTATGCAAAGCCAAAGCCATTTATCAACAACACCCAGAAACACACGCCCGGCTTCACTCGGCCTGAGCTCATCTAAGATGGACTGATGCAAAGTGGAAAAGTGTTCTGTGGTCTGACCAGTCCACATTTACAATTGTTTTTGGAAACTGTGGTCGTGTCCTCCGGACCAAAGAGGAAAAGAACCATCCGGACTGTTACAGGCGCAAAGTTCAAAAGCCAGCATCTGTGATGGTATGGGGGTGTATTAGTGCCCAAGGCATGGGTAACTTACACATCTGTGAAGGCACCATTAATGCTGAAAGGTACATACAGTTAATGGAGCAACATATGTTGCCATCCAAGCAACGTCTTTTTCATGGACGCCCCTGCTTATTTCAGCAAGACAATGCCAAGCCACATTCTGCACGTGTTACAACAGCATGGCTTCGTAGTAAAAGAGTGCAGGTACTAGACTGGCCTGCCTGTAGTCCAGACCTGTCCCCAATTGAAAATGTGTTGCGCATTATGAAGCGTAAAATACAACAACAGAGATCCCAGACTGTTGAACAACTTAAGCTGTACATCAAGCAAGAATGGGAAAGAATTCCACCTGAAAAGCTTCAAAAATTGGTCTCCTCAGTTCCCAAACGTTTACTGAGTGTTGTTAAAAGGAAAGGCGATGTAACACAGTGGTAAAAATGCCTCTGTGACAACTTTGTTGCAATGTGTTGCTGCCATGAAATTCTAAGTTGATGATTATTTGCAAAAGAAAACAAAGTTTCTCAGTTCGAACGTTAAGTATCTTGTCTTTGTTGTGTATTCAATTGAATATAAGTTGAAAAGGATTTGCAAATCATTGTATTCTGTTTTTATTTACAATTTACACAACGTGCCAACTTCACTGGTTTTAGGTTTGGTTTCTGAAACTCCCTCAATGATTCTGGTAAGAATCCTCTCACACTCTGTCATAGAGCTGTCTACTAAACAAATGTGAAACAAACATGAAGTAAGTCCTGATGTGCACTACAGTACACATGAATTAATTAGTAATTTTCTCCCTGAAAAAAAAAAAATTCAGCTCTAAAAACTCACTCAAAATGCTCCTTAGATGTTAAATCATCATAAACCATCAAAGTATTGCGTTGAAAAACAATTTAGATATAAATATCATGCCTACCTGTGCTCTTCCCATAAAATGTGCTTGTTGAGATGGATGCCATTTTGAAAAGACAGGAAAAAGAAACTTATAATAGCCACACCCCTACACATGATGCATCATTGGAAAGCATTGGTTGTCCTCTGTAAGGAACATCAGGACTCAACTGAGTGATTTTTAAACTCTCAGAGAAATCAAGGAAAAACAAATGTGTACTACAGTGCACAAAAATGAATTGTCGGGTCTCAGGAGGATATATATGTGTGTGTATATATACATACATATATATACAGTATATACACGTGTATATATATATATATATATATATATATATATATATATGTATGGGTCAATGACATGCCACACATATTATTCTGTCTGAGCACAACATTTCCTTACACAATAAACTAAGGAATTCATCAAATGTATTACTTTAAAGCACAAAATCTTTTTCATGTTAATATATCTCTAGCACATTCATACAATTCTTTTTTTTTTCTTTTTGGGCATCTCAAACACCAAAAAAAATCAGGTGGTACAACCATCCGAGCAAATGAACACACTGATTAAACTATAAAATTAGCATGTCAGTGATGCTAAATTTAAAAAAAATGTATGCTGTTGCATTATTTCATTTTTGAAACATTTCAAATAAAATACTTCTTGCAAATAAAACAGTTTTTAATCTGTTGAGGTAGCTCAAAAACTTTTGTCTCGCAATTTGCAGTTTGCTAAATATCAGGATGGTGCAACTGTAACATTGGACTTTTATTTTGAAGTGAAAATGAGATAACAGTAAAAAGGATATTGCATCATCTAGAGGACCCCAACTGACACCTGAGACCAGGTGAAAAGTTTTGTAGATCTCTCTCAAATACTGATAAAAATTCATGTTTTTAGTTCATCAGTAGGCTGATACAATTTCCATGTCAGGTGGTACAACCAATGTAATACTATTGAAATAGCAATCATAACTTAAAATAACAAATTTTATCTAAAATGACACATAGTTACTTAATGACAAAAGTTAAGGTTTATACAGTTGCCTTGGCAGATGCCTGTTTAAACTGAAAAGAATTTGTAATGTCAGGCGGCGCAACCAGTGAGTCAGCGGCACAACTGCAGGGGATGTCACTTTAAGAGATAAACAGTGGTGCTAGAGTCATTATTAGTTACACTTCTATTTTTTTTTCTTCTAATTTTTAGTTAAAAATGTCATAATTTAAAGCTTTTGTCATAATTATCATTTTGTATTGAGAAATTTTATTTATACCAATGCTATTAAGGTTCCTGCTAATCGATCAATTCTTCAATGATTCCCTCATTGATTCCTGCAGATTTTTCCTGTGAGCAAATGTTGGCCTGTAGATTTTCAGTGTCAACAATGTCAAACACATGTCAAAGCATAGATAACTTCTTCTGCAAGTTGCTGGTATTTCCACTCACTCAAAGTTGTGCAGTAGGCACCTTTTGTAAAAGATTTAGCCACAATTCTGATGTTTCTGAACCCTGCCAGTGAGAAGAATTGATAAGGGAATTGATCAACAGAAAGACTCTTGATTTTGATTATTTGATGGAGCTGTTAACGATTTTCAACTGGAATTGGTGCTCGATTTCCATCCTTAGTAAATATTGAATTAACTAATCATTTACAAAGGTAATTTTTTTTTCATCATTGATTTATCTTTAATTAATACAGTTGCATGAAAAAGTATGTGAGGTCTCTGGGATTACTTGGATATCTGCTTAAATCGGTCATAAAATATGTCCTGATCTTCATCTAAGTCACATCACTAGACAAATACAGTCTGCTTAAACTGATATTGAACAAAAATAATACAATTTCATGTTTTAATTCAACACAATATGGAAACAGTCACAGTGCAGGGTGGAAAAAGTATGTGAACCTTTGGGTTTAATAACCCTCCTTTGGCAGCAATAACCTCATCCAAACTTTTCCTGTAGTTGTAGACCAGACCCATCTTCTACACCATGTTTCTGTCATTTCTAATGCGGTCAGGTGGCACAACTGTTCCTCGTCAGTTGGTGTGACCAGGTAAAATAGTAATTTAAACAATCAAATAACAAAAAGTGAACAAAAGTAGATAAGTGGGATGAGAATAGCTATTTTATTGAATTCATTCATTTGTAAATTTTTTATTTAATTTTTTTGTCTTGAAATATAAAATCAAATGACAAAAATACTTAATATCTGGACTCTAGAATGTAACACGCTTGAATTATTGTAGATGAAAAAAAAGCACCCACAAATTAATAATGTATGAGTCACCGCAGACACTTAAGGAATACTTGCCCAAGATGTCACTTAGAAAAGAACTAACAAAAATATACATATGCTTACTTATTATTGGTTGCACCACCTGACATTTTCTGGGGTGGTAGAGTTAAAAATACTTCAAAAAGTACTTTTAAACATAAAAATGTTAGTTAACGTCTGAAATCCATTAAAACTCCTTGTCTCAAAAATCTGCATTAAATCCATTTTCAAAAAACTTTTTAAAAATACATTTTTGACCCCTTAAAATTTGTCATTGACATATATGTATGCATATATTTGCTTTTATAAATACACACACACTTTGTATGTACCTGAACACCACACACACAGGCCTTTGAAATGATCAAGAATCAGAGATCACATCTATGTGCCATTTTACATAGGACCTCCTATGTTTTTTATGTTTCTTGCAAAACTTTTAATTCCAAATAATAAATGTAGGACAGAGCAGGTATCTACTAAGAATATTGTATGTGAAATAGCTGTCATATATAGTACTTGTAAGTATGCAAATTGTATATGTTTCATTTTACACAACTTTTGTGTGGATCTTGTATTTTCTTTACTTGTCATGCAAATTACTTACAAGTGTCATATATGTGATACAGTTATTTTGTGAAATCCTACAATGTCTTTTCCATATGGGTAGACATGTTTATTCAAAAGTTCCAACCATTTTTTTTCTGAAAAAGTTTTAGTTGATTTTCCATCTACAAGCTGAAATAATGCTAAAAGGAGGGAGTGATCAGAGAAAGTGAGAGAGTGCTGGGGCGATCAACTGGCGTCTCCATTACACGCACAATAAACAACAAACGTGAATGAATCATGATATCTGATAAACTTAGTGTATTAACACTGCACCAACGTTTCAAATGGATTAATCAGGCTAAAATAACAGTTTACAGGATGCAGAAACACTGATGATCCATTGCTGTCCATCTCGTCTGCTCACATTTGCTCCTGTATGTTTCTATGAGACAGTGTCAGTCAGTGAGCAGTCTGCTCCTGTTTGCTCTGCTCTCAGGCAAACTTAGAAACATCAGAACAGATGATTAAACTGAGATTTTGCCTCTTTGTTCACCTGTTCAGCTGCTATGCATCTGAGCTGTTTTTCTCTCCAAAAGCAATCTCTTAATGGCAGAAAAGAGCATCCGCCTTCAGGTTAGAATTCAATAAGATATACCTTTAATTACTTTAATCTGAGCTCACTCAAGGTGAGCTGCTGTAACATCAGGTTCTGTGTTATGGAAACAAACTTTTCCAGCATTGTGAAGCTCAGTTTTGGTCTTTGTTTGTTGCCCCTCATTACGCCGTGCTGTTCGTAATGCCTAAACTTTAAACTGTTCACATCACAGTCTGCAGTCAGGCCACATTTACAGGAGTAATCTGAACAGACAAACAAAAAAAAAACAGATTTGAGCAATAAATCAGAAATGAGCATTAAGGGCTACAGTGTGAACTTAGTCTCTGTGTCCACATTTTCCAACCAATCGAAAGGAAGGAGGCTGTTTAAGGCCTCCAAACAACCCTGACAAAGTCGACTCTTAGTTTGACATGGACATGGCATCAGAGAACATTTAGCTCTTCATGATCAGACACTTGGATGATGGTGTATTTATGAGTATGTTTGAGATGATTTCTGCAGGGATGGGAATCACGAGTATCTCGCGATACATGGTCCACGGTAACGGTATAATCACAATGCAGCAATTTTGCAATAATGGATATTTTTTAAAAATAATGTAACAAAAGTCACATTAATCAATTTTGCCTGTCCCTTCAATGTTGTTGAAACTGAAGTGTATCCATACTTTGGATTTATAAGTGCATCTTTATGTGAACTTTTCTTTGTGCTGATGTCAGCTGTAAACTTTGTCTTCTTCAGCTGGGAGGTTTCACAGGGTATCCGCGGGGTCTTAAAAAGTCTAAAAAAGTCTTAAATCCAACAATTTGGTTTTAAGGCCTTAAAAAGTCTTAATTTCCCCTAAAATCCCCCCAAAGGTCTTAAATACGATTTTGAAAGGTCTTAAAAAATCTATCGACGTTACTTTTATTTACAACATGCAAAGACTTCAGTCTCGCTTTGAATTGTTGATTTTTTTTGAGGACGCAATAACGTAACTATAAAGCGGAACTAATAGGCTACTTGTGCTGCCCGGTCAGAATTTGTCGAACACCTCCAGCTATCGATGTGCGCGCGCAGCGGTGTGTTGACGGCCTTAGCATAGCAGCGGAGAACAGGGAGAACAGGGAAGCGGAGCAACACAGTCAAACTTTTATACGGTCACTAAGCACCAGTTCAATACTGGTAATGAGAACATTGATAAGCTGTTCCAAAGTATGTGCCCGGATTCAGAGATTGCACAAACATTTAGGTGTGGAAAAGACAAGACAGCGTACATAGCGCGATTTGAATTACCCGATTACATCAAGAGAGACGTCATCTGCAGAGTTAAGGGCCGCTTCGTGCTGATGTAGCAGTTGGACCTGCACGAGCGTTTCTGAGAAGGCGAGCGGGTCCAGTCAAGGTAGCTGGGTTCCGAGTTTATGGTGCATGCAACGGCTCAGAACTTGCTGAAACATATCAAGGTAAGTAACATAACTGCATTTTTTCATTTTTTTTTTTTTAACAGGACAAAAGTAAGAGAAAAAAAGACTCAGACAATAACTAAACCAATAAAATTGTAATGGTCAGATTTAAGATAATTTGGGGATTTGTTGGGGGGATTTGGATTTGGAAAAACTTTTGGAGTAAGTAGAAGAGTTTAAAAAAATGAAGAGTTGGTTTGATTAAAATAAATTAACACTAAATTTGAATATAAATAAATATATAATATTTGGGAAACGTCTGACTTGCTCAACCAAAAAGCACAACAAATGATGTAGAGGTTGAAAGAGTGTCTGAAATTAAATTTCTTATGATAGATAGATGAGAAACTGGACTGGAAATCACACATTAACTACATCAAAAGAAAATATCAGTCAGTTGCAATTTTATATAAAGTCCAATATTTCCTAAATAAATCTTCATTATACATTTTGTTCTGCTCCTTCTTACTCCCATACATGAATTACTGGGTGAAAGTGTGGGGGAACACGTACGAAACAAACACAGCCAATCTTCATACTACAGAAAAGAGCAATAATAATCAAATAAAACCACATACAGAGAACCAACAAATCAACTATTCATCGAACTTAATACATTATGATTTAAGGATCTGGTTAATTAGAAAATTAGCCAAATTATGCATCAAGTTAAAATCAGAAGTTACCAAAGGTTTTTTCAACTGAGAGATGACAAACATCATCTTTGAGGAATTTTTATGTTCAAAAAGCAAACAGTAAGAACAAATCTAACTTCACTGTGTTTCAGTTAAAGAAGTTTCATTATGAAACAGCTGCAGTGATGAACTGAAATCATGTAAAACAATAAGGATGTTTAAATCATCTGTAAAACTGAAATATTAAACAGATACAGATGGAAAAACAAAGAAAGTCAGTAACATCATGCTGTGTATCCAGTGATGCTTCATTACTGGTCTTGTTAGAAATTTGTTGTTTTTGTTATTTGTCTGAGCTTGTTGCTTTTTGTTGTTAAATATATTATTGGCTATGACCTGAAGAGGCTTCAGGTTAAACTTAAGTAAGCCTTTTTTCTTTAAAGGAATAAGGGGTGGGACTAGAGAAGTTTGTTACTTCTGCCTACACCCTTTACAAACTACCTGTTTTTTTCGTCTTTGCAAAGATGAATGATAGTAGAAAAAAATGCTGTAATATTTGCATTTACTGACTATTGTATTTTATTTTGTTGGATTTGTATAGGTGTATATGTATATATATATGTAAGTTTTTTTCAATTTAAGTTTGACATAAACATTCATTCAAAATGTATTTATTTATTTTCATCACAGGAGTGTGTGAACCAACTTCACCTCAGGAGCCTAGCGTCCATCTCCGTGGATGGGCCCATTGTGAATTTCAAATTTTTGGAACTTTTCCAACAAGAGTATGCAGAACTGAATGGAAGTGCTCAGCTTGTTTCCATGGGCAGCTGCGGACTGCACATATTGCATAATGTTTTTAAAAGTGGATTCTCCATGTGGCAGCTGGACTAACTTTTAGAGCCATGCACACCCTATTCCACAATGTACCAGCAAGGAGAGAGGACTACAGCGCTGTCACAAAATCCACCATCTTCCCCTTACCATTTTGTGGTCATCTTGACAAGAGCTCTGATAGTTCTTGTGTGCATGCCAACGCAGGCACACACACACACACACACAATGGCTGTTGGCTGTCGAGTGACCAATATTTTTTTTTTATTCTGACTTCCAAACAAATCTTGGTTCTCAACAGAGAGGTTTCTGGTGTTTTTATTTAGATTAAGTGTTTTGTATGTCAATGTGAAAGAGCTGTGAATAAATTCCGGGCCTACAATTTTCCTTCAAGTCTTTTGTACTTTTTTGCAATTATCGACATGAAATGGGTCTTAAATCGTATACATTATGGTCTTAAAATAGTCTTAAAAAGTCTTAAATTTGGCTTGTTGAAACTTGCAGAGACCCTGTTTCACACGTTCATGTGTGCAGCGCCCCCTTGAGGAGCCATTAAGTAGTGTTTCCTGGAGATTTTTAGCATGTTTATAGCACCAAGTTTTATTAATCAAAATGTTGTTGCTGTTTGGCGCCAGCATATTGCAGGGGGAAGGACAACAATAATTCTATCATTTTTTTGTCCCACCCTTAATTTCTGCTGAGTTGACAGTCTACCTCTGCTCTTTAAACCTGCACAGAGACAAATGGTAGAGACATGATGGTCCCCCATGAGGACAGTCTGACTCTGGGGATGATGCAGGGCCACCAAAGCTCACTGGATCACAGGTTTGTTCTCTGAAAAACTGCTGCATGATCACTGACTATAAGTTTGACTTCCTGTTGAAGCCTTCAGTCTGAGGCCTGTCGGCAACACTCAGAAAGATAAAGAGACGTTTAGCCACAGATGGGCTGTAAACAGGGGTCAAAGTTTGTCTTCAGTTAGACTCATAATTTATACTGTCTTTAGTTCGGTTTAACTTTAGCTGCTGTAAAACATTTCAGATAAGAAAAATGTTTTCAATTTTTTTGTGCGCTAATTAAAAGTAATGAATATGTTTAAAAAGATTATGGATTTAACCAGATAAATGTCAATTTCATAAGAGATGAAACGGACTGATTTTCAGTTAAAAAAAAAAAAAAAAGAAATCCACGGCTGGGGATTTTTCACATGCCTTTGCAGCCATAGGTGACATGCTTCATGTCTTGCTGCAGTTCAACACACATACACACTCAAACCCACACACATCACCAAAATTAGTTGAAAAGAGTCTTTTGAATGCCACTTTTGCTCCAAACAATCAGCTCACTTACAAATTTCAAAAATCAATCCACTCACCACATTTCCACTGCAAGCACTCTGCTACGTTGTGCTACACACATAAATGAAAGCCTAGCCTGTGACAATTCCAGTAATCCCATCTGTCACTCTACAAACATAAATCAGTAAACAAGTAGCCATCCTATGCTGTGTGTGTGTGTGTGTGTGTGTGTGTGTATATATATATATATATATATATATATATAAATATATATATATATATATATATGTGTGTGTGTGTGTGTGCATACGTGTCTGTTTTCCTCCCCTCTCTCTACCAAACAAGCTGGATGAGAAGATGGTTAACTCCATACATTTGTCTCAACACCAGGGCACGTTGATTATACAGCAGAATGAACAGAGTGAACCATCAGTCATTTATTCAACCTTTGTGGGTGGGGGGAGGCAGAGCCTCCCGTGTGTGTGTGTGTGTATATATATATATATATATATATATATATATATATATATATATATATATATATATATATACATACATATATATATATATATATATATATATATATGTGTGTGTATGTATATCTTGCATATTTGTAACACTTAAATATTTTAGATCATCACACAAATTTTAATATTAGACAAAAATAATCTGAGTAAATACAAAATGCAGTTACTAAATGATGTTTTTTTTTTACTGAGGCAAAATAACTCTCCAAAATTACATGACTATGTGAAAAAGTAATTGCCCCCCCTTGTGAAATCACGAGTTAACTGTGATTAACCACATATTATTGAAAGCTGAGATCAGTTTCACTGACCACACGCAGACCTGATTACTACCATACCTGTTGAATTAAGAAATCACGAAATAGAACCTGTCAAAGTGAAGTGGCTGCAAGATCTCAAAGAAACACATCATGCCACAATCCAATGAAATTCAAGAACAATCTAGAAAAGCACTCAAACAGCGCACAACTCTGCCAGCGCCACAGCCCTCACCCATATTGTTGTTTTCATCTTAAATATTAGTCCTACCTTTATTTTATCTAAATATTTAGATTCCTTAACCATCAAAGCACACCATTATCAACTGGATTCATAATGAAATGTGTTTTAGTTCAGTAGGTATTCAGGAAAACCACATTTTTCGTCATGGTGAATCCAGACGGTGATCCAGATCACTCCCAAAATCTAATCTTTTGTTCTTTGTCCCAATCTGGACATTTTCTGAAAATTTCATCAAAATCCATCCATAACTTTTTGAGTTATGTTGCTAACAGAGAAACAAACAGACACCGGCAATAACATAACTTCCTTGGTGGAGGTAATAAGAAACAAAATGATTGAAATCTTTAAGTCTGAAAATGGTAACAAAAACATTTTTAAGGCTTTATGTCTCCAGTGAACCACCGTCTGAGCCATTTTCAACAAATGGAGAAAACGGGTTACAGGTGCGAGCCTGACCAGGAGAGGTCAGCCTACCAAAGTTACACCAAGAGCACGACGACTCATTCATGAGGTCACAGAAGAACCCAGAACAACATCTTAAGAACCACAGGCCTCACCTTCCAGGTAAGGTCAGTGTTCATGACTCAACAATAAGAAAGAGACTGAGCAAAAATGGCATCCATGAGAGCGCTCCATGTAGAAAACCACTACTGACCAAAATGAACACCAAGGCTCATCTCACATTTGCGAAAATACATCTTGATGATCCCCAAGACTTTTGGAAAAAATATTCTCTATACTGTTGAGACAAAAGGTGAAATTTTAGGAAGAAGTGCGTCTCGTTACATCTGGTGCAAAAACAGCACAGCATTTGATAAAAAGAACATGGTGGTGTGATGGTCTGGGGCTGCTTTGCTGCTTCAGGACCTGAACAACTGGCTGTGATTGATGGAACCATGAATTCCTGCTGTCTGCCAGAAAATTCCGAACAACATTCGGCCATCAATGTGTGACCTCAAGCTCAAGGGCACTTGGGTTATGCAGCAAGACAACAACCTGAATTACACCAGCAAGAAAGACTCGTCACCAGTTATCGCTTGTTTGCAGTTATAAGGTTCAGGGGGGAACTACTTTTTCACTAAGGGTCATGCAGGTTTGGAGAGCTTTTTCCCTTAATAATTAAAATCAACTGCATTTTGGATTTACTCAGGTTATCTTTGTCTAATATTACAATTTGTGTGATGATCTGACACATAAAAGTGTGACAAATATGCAAAAAAATTGAAATCAGGAAGGGTTAAACACTTTTTCACAGCACCGTATTTATGAATATATATGTTGCTCTGTTTCACTTAATCAGAATCAAACTTGGCAAAGATAATGTTCACATATTTTTCTATTAATTTTTAGAGATTTAAAACTTGAACTGCATCATTCCAAAGGGGTTTTCACCCTAAAAAGGTAGTTTTAAATTAGTAGAAATGGAAGCCTTCATTTATGCTGTGTGCCATCTTCATTTACTCTGTCCCAGTAACAGTGATACTTACAATTTTAAACAAATCTAACAAGTGTCCCCTTTATTAAAACACCATAATAATTTATATCGTCCTTGTAGTTGCAGATAAACTCTTTTCTTCTTTCGAGCAGAACATCTGACCTTTGCAACATGACAGTTTTAAAAGTTCTGTCATAGCAGTTATACATTTTCTCTTGATTTCTTGATTTGATTTTCTGTTTCTTCAACTCCTATTGTTGCACTCTGCAGATCACAGCATTTCTGGGAAATCAGCCTGTTTCTCCAAAGCACCGCCTCATGTAGATTAATAACCGTTTGGAGGCGTTTCTTTCTCACAGATTAAATAACAGGTGAAACCTCAGTACAGATACAGAGGACTTCATCTGTTTCTCCTGTAAGTAAACATTTAAACTCTTCATTTATTCCTTAAAAGCTGCAAACAAATCCGTTTCTTGTCTTTGTTGTTGAATCAGCATCTGTTCCTTTGACCCGTTTCTGATGGAATAACTCACTTCCCTGTAATAAGCTCTTCTAATTATGATTTTTAATTTCTGTCAAGGTCTGTGAACATTATGGTGAGAAATGAAACTCTTTACTCATTTTAACTTTTTAATGACTGCATAATTATTTCATTACAGTAAGAACTTTAAAACCTGATTATCTGTGAGTAACCTCAAAAACAACCTAGAGGAACTTCAGCAGTTTTTTTTTCAAGAGATTTAATGCTTTATTTAATGTTCATAATAAACATTCCTAATGAACTTATTTTGAGTGTTTGCCTCTGCTGAATGTTAGGGCTTTGAAACAGTGTTTATTTAAAAAAAGACAACTGTTACATTTTTGTTGTATAAGTTTTAAATACACTAACTCATAACATGACTGCACTGTATTTATCAGGTTACAGAACTAAAGATGAAGAGGCATACAAAGGTCACAATAAAAGCAATAAAGTACAGAGTGTCAGGTATGATCTTATCTAAATAAACTTAAAGTCAAAGGGAGAATAAGGAAATAAAAAAGGTGTGTCTGACGTGTTTGTGAGGGCAGTGTGGGGGCCTTTCTGCAGTGAGCTCCTCAGATCACAGTGAAGATGAACAAACGAGGTTTTCCAAATATCATAAAAATATGTGATTTCACTTTAATTTAACACTGATATATTTTTACAATCCCTGGATATCAGGGGACACACATTGATAGTAGGTTCCTACCTTTTTACATTTTACACAGAGGAGAGAGGTCTGTGGATTATGTTCAGATTGTTTGGTGTTTGTTACGCTCTTAATTTTTTTGTATTGACTCTATATGAATCTAATATATGTAGATAGTTTCTTTGCAGCCATCCTTTGGCATTAAGCTCATCTATATCCATGTCTTTGTTAGAATGAGATTTTGACTTAAAATTCAGTAAAAGCTTTTAATTAATCTCAACAGTAGTTGGTGGGATGGAATAATAAGACCAGAATTTACAAAATGCCTTACTTGAAGAAAACCCAAAAAGTGGCTGTTGTTTTGTGTTTGGTTTGAAGTCGACTGAATGACCTAAATTGCACTTTTGAAATACATAAACTACAAATGTTAGATTCTTTGAATACCAATCATTAAAGTATACTTTTCGCCACACCAGTAGTACGTTTTTTCTTTGAGTTAAAGGTTGTAATGCTGAAGAGAAACCTCTGCGGCTGTGTCTGGTGATGTCTCTATATTTTTTGTTTTTAATCAATTGATTTAGATGATTTAATTAATACAGGGAGCTCACTAATAACAGTAAAGAGTAGGCTGAAAAGAGACAAAGGGGCATCCTTTGTGTATAGGGTTAGGGTTAGGTTAGGTTAGGTTTAACTAGCTTGATATTATTTGACTATGAAAAGGCCAATTATAATTGTGCTGTGCCAAATAAAGTTTGAAAGTGATATTTTAATGTCCAAAATAATTTTGTTTATCTTCAGTGGCCGTATTTGTATTTGGTACAAAACAAGCACTTTCATTTTAATCAGATTTATCCTACCCATTCGTGATGGTGGGAGATCAAACCATTGGATAAGATGGGACGAAATGTAATTCATATAATTCTTTCATATGTTCAGAAGCTTTTATACCTGAAGGAGCAGCAAATAATCCTGCAAAAGTATGAGGAGTACCGCAGTATTATCCAGGCCAGGAGCAACATGGTGAAAAACATGGCCCTACATTTTCCAGGAACACAAATCCCTGAAAATGTAATAAAGAACTGACGTGTCCGATGTTGACCCAGGAGAAGACTGAAGTTGGTCTAGTGTCACTTAAGATGTTATGACCAAAATGCTCAGTGAAGAACTGTCGTCATTTGTTTTTCCTTAACAAAAACCAGACTCTTGTGCTAAAGGTAAACAGCTGAAAGCTTAAAGGAACACTACACCCAAACAATGATTCGGCCTCATTTTCTACTCACCCTCATGCTGAACAACACTGTGGAGTAGTTTTGGAACATCTAGGATGCAGCCGGAGATCTGGGGGGATCCTCGCTGTCCACTGACATTGATATCATGACTTGATAGCCGAACAAACAGTGTCCAAAAAGTCCACAAAAAGTCGGCAATATTCCTCCATACTGCTCGTGCGCTGTAATCCAAGTGTCCTGAGCGGGTAACGTCCACCATTTACTCGAAACGACATCATTTAGCACATGTTTATAGCCTAAACAGTACTACTCGGCATTTCTATGATACACTTACACTTAGAACAAGAGACAAGAACCCAAAAAATCCCACATTCTGCTGACCCCTCTTGTGTCTGTCCACGGCTCTGTCGCTCACAGCAGAATGTGGGATTTCTTGTTCTACGCTCCTAGTTATTGCAGAGTGCACATTCCTTTGGTTTGGTCAGCCGCGGCTCCCGTAGGCACCCGTAAGTGTATCATTGAAATGCCGAGTAGTGCTGTTTAGGCTATAAACATGTGCTAAATGATGTTGTTTCGAGTAAATGGTGGACGTTACCCGCTCAGGACACTTGGATTACAGCGCACGAGCAGTATGGAGGAATATTGCCGACTTTTTGTGGACTTTTAAGGACACTGTTTGTTCGGCTCTTATCTAAGTCATGATATCAATGTCGGTGGACAGCGAGGATCCCCACAGATCTCCGGCTGCATCCTAGATGTTCCAAAACTACTCCACAGTGTTGTTCAGCATGAGGGTGAGTAGAAAATGAGGCCAAATCGTTGTTTGGGTGTAGTGTTCCTTTAAAACCCATGAACTCAGTACCAGGGGTTAAAGGCCATCACTTCAGACACTTACTCAACATTTTTTATAATTATGTCATCTTTCTCTGGTCTGCTGAGTCCATTTGTCTGTATACAAAATCAATCATGTCAGTATATATATATACATGTCATTTTTCCCTTCTCATTTTTTTTTTTACCAACCTCCTAGTCTTTTAAATGGTGATGAATAATTATTTTTATGTATTTTATATGTCATTTAATTAGCCTAAATGTAATATTTAATTTCACTTTTAGTGTACTTTGTATCTAAAATAACATTTGTCCCACTGTCATGATCCACCGCTATTGGACAGTGTAAAACATTTCCTCTTTTTTGTTAATTAAAATAATAAATGGACAGTGTTGATAACACTGGGATAAATCTATGAATGACATTAAACGTAAATTAGATATTTAAAAATATTTCTTCAAACTAAATTCTGTCTGTCAGTTTCATGGTGTTACTACCAAAATTTGGAGATCAGATTACATTAGACAACATTTAAGATATGATGATTACTTATGTAGGCTAACTGTAATTGAACTTTAAACCAAAATTATTGTGACTTGACTTTATCCATAATAAAGTTCAGGACAGTTATCAGCATGTGTTGTCTTTTAGCAGAAGTAAACATCCTCGGATCAAACGTTATCACTGACATTGAGAAATAATGTCAATCAAACCGATTACTTCGGTCACGATAAAAACGCTCCCGACGAAGCGCTCCTCATCGCGCACCGACATTAACCGGTTCTGGCAGAAATGGACAAGCCATTTTCCAAGACAGGAAATTGGTGACTGTGCGGCCTTTTATGCCCGCCCGAGAGAACAGATTGGTCAGCGGGCGGTCTGTCAGTCACACCCCATGAGCTCTTATCCTGGAACTTAACCTGCTCCGGACCAGGTTTGTCGTTCAGCATCAGTTACCGGGGCAACGTGTCTGGATAAAAAGAGATCCACATTCGTAGTGCAGAAAACCCGAAACATATCCAGGAAGTTATCTCTCTAAGAGCTAATCCAGCTTCGTAGTACAGGCCCCAGGTCTCTATACACGGACAGAAACGGTAACAGTTCTTGTCTCTGAGGGACAGAGGGGTAAATGACTGTGTGCTGCCACCTAGTGGAACAAAAGCTGAACTACCAAACAGCCATCCTGCTGTAGTCCATACTGTCTGACCTTCAGGGGTCATGGGGGGCTGGACCCTTCCTCAACTGAGGCCTACTGAATTTAATGTCACCCAAGAGCTTGATATAATTTTCACATCAAATAACTTAACAATGAAAACAATGTCATTGATGCCCTGGTGGAGGTTTTTGCTGTCTGAGCACTTCTCATTCTTTATATTAATTTCTTGTCAAGTATTAACTATTACACAGATTTAAACAATACACCACAACACAATGATTAAAAAGGCCTGTCCCTGGCTGTGTGTTAGAAATTATTTCTCATAATTTAAAATCCTGCTGTTGGGTAATTAACTAAGATGTAGTCTAATTAGAGGATAGAAAAAAAGGAGTCATGATGTGTTTGTGTTCTTTCATTTAAGAAACAAATGTTCTTTACTGCATGATATATTTTTTTAAGCTTGGATCCCAGATGGGAGAGCAAAATTGAAAAAGTTTACAAACTCCTGCTTAAACCAACAGTTAGCTCTCGGGCTGCTCTATTATTACAACAATGGTTATAGTGATTATATTTGTATCCTGAAAATTTTGAGCTTTTACATTTAATGTAAACACATTCAATTTTCACTCTGATTTAGTTTGTCCTCTTTAGTGGGAGCGAGTGTTTGTCCAGACCTCAGATTGTGAATACCCAGCTGACCCCTGGTATGTATTTCATGTCTCTTTTTGCCTGTTTTTTTAATCAAATTTTGTCCATTTTTATTGCTTCATACTAAAAACCATTACAGCTTGTTCTGATCACTGATTGGTTTAGATTTACGTGTTGTCTTAATGATAACTGTTACAAACATCTTTATTCTCCCGTTTTTAATGTTGCCAGGTTTTACATTTTGCCAAGTTTTGTAATTCTGTCCCATGGTACACGCAACAGTCACTTTATCAGGTACACCTGTTCTTCTTGCAATCACATGGCAGCAACTCAGTGCATCAAGATAGCATGGCTGCAGGTGGAGCTGGGAGCTTCATGCTTTGATATTCACACACACCCGTCTCTAGGGTTGAAAGTGTGCATCCAGTGAGCAGCAGTTCTTTGAGTGAAGATGTCAGAGGTCAGAAGAAAATGGTACAACAGGCACTCCAATAACTCATCACCTCTCATTACAACAAAGGTCTGCAGATGAACGTTCATGAACCCAACAGAAGAAGACACACTGGGTGCCACTCCTGTTAGCTACAATAAAAGAAACTGAGACTACAGCTCACACAGACTCACCAAACTGGACCACAGCAGACTGTAAAAGTGTCTCCTAGTCTGATGAGTCTGGATCTCTGCTCCACATTCAGAGTTTGGTGTGAACATCATAAACATGGATCCATCCTAGCTTGGATCAGCAGTTTAGGCTGCTGCTGGTGGTCCCTCAGTCCCACCTGAGCATGGTTCATGGCCTCCACAGTCACCAGATCTCAATCCAATAGAGGCCCTTTGTGATGTGGTGGAGCAGGAGATTGTCATCATGGGTATTGAGCACCTGTTTGATGCTGTCATGGAGATATGGACCAACATCTCTGAGGGATGTTTCAGCTCCTTGTTGATTGTGTGACACCAAGAATTAAGGAGCTCTGAAGGTGAAGGAGGTCCAAGCTGGTATAGAGGTGTACCTATTAATTTGCCTCTATTAATTTAGTAAGCAGGATGAACTACAGTTCTTATATTAACATGTTTCCTTTCCTCTGGTCTAGATCAACGATGGACTCTGAATCCATCGAAGTGGCAGCCCTCGGACGACCATTCGCCCTGGGGATGCTGTACGACTGTCGCAAGGATTCACTCATTCCTGGTAAGAATTCACTGTTAGATTACTGCAGTAAAAGAGAGGCAATACACAAGAGGGCAGAGATGAACTTGATGATGGCTGTCACACACCCTCTGTTTTGGATCAGTGTGTCAGTTGTGTGTGCTGTCTTGAGTTAAATGATCTGCAGTCTACACATCAGAGGGAGGGTCAGTGTGGCGGCGGCAGGGATCAGAACTCACTCAGAAATCACTTTACTGTCATTGTATCTAAATACAATGAAAGCAGTATGACCATCAGTCAGGGTATTTCCCTTATAGCTTAGGTTAAGAAAATGCATTATAAAAAAAAACACATGGAGCAGATGGAGGGGGAGAGGCCTAAGTTTAGCAGTTTCACCACTACAGTAGTATGTTTGGAATGATTGTGTTGAATGCTGAGCTGAAGTTGATGAAGAGCATCCTGACGTAGCTGTTTTGATGCTGAATAAGACTCAGTACAGTTTGGATTGTGATTACTATTGCATCTTCAGTTGACTTGCTGGCACTATAAGCAAGCTGGTGTGGATCGAGAGAGGGTGGGAGGTTGGATATGATGTAGTGAAGGACCAGTCCTTCAAAAAACTTCATTGTAACAGGAGAGAATGCAACAGGTCTGTAGTCACTTAGGTCAGTTGTTGTTGCCTTTTTTGTGACAGGGATGATGGTAGCTGGCATCAAGCAGGGCGAGTGGTGACTTGAGCGAGGGAGATGAGATCCTTGTTCAGACCCCAGCGAGCTGATAGGCACATGCCTGAAGTACTTTGCTAGGTACTCCATCAGGTGCAGCAGCTAATGAGGGTTGACCTCAGGACACGTCTCTCCTGTTCCTGCAGTTCGAGTGGTGGGACCTGTCAGTGAGACGAGGAGGCCCATGAATGTGGACGCTGATCCATTGACCTCAAACCTGACAAAAAAAAAAAAACGTTTAGTTCATCAGCCACATCACAGTCAGTAGGAGCAGAGGTGTGTTTGTTTCATTTGTAGTTTGCTGCAGTCTTTGCCACACCCTATGTGGATCATTTTGTGTCAGGTAGGCTTCGAACTTGTCGTTTTAGGCCATCATTTTCAGTCCACCTCTGGCATCACGATGTCCCCAGATCTAAAGGCTGTGTCATGATGTTTGATGAGCTGTTGGATGTTTGCTGAGCTGTTGATGAGCTGACAATTAACTGTTGTCATTCATATACAAAGTCTGCCTGACACACAACACCATATATCAACACAGAAATAAAAAAAAATACATCAAACTATAAAGTCAAAAGCCGCTGCTTAAGTGACTGCTAATTGATGTGCACGTAACTGTGTGTGATGTGTTTTTAGCATTGTAAGGATACATGTGTGTATTAGGTAGAACAAATAAGTCCTCCTCAAAATGAAGCCATGAGTGTTTCTTCAGCATTTGATTTTTCTTATGTTTTTCTAATGCAGTTTTACTTCTTCTCTGTTGTAGGTCTGACTCTGTGGGACCGCAGTGGCCTAGAAAAACACATTGGAGAGAGACCACAGAACTACAACAACTTTGAGATTGTTGCCTCAGAGTCAGTTCAGGATAAATCCTCAGCACTTGATGTTGAAGCATCACTAAAGGCGAGTTTCTTTGGTGGACTTGTTCAGGTTGATGGATCAGCCAAATACCTGAACAACAACAGGACCTCCAAAAACCAAGCCCGTGTGACACTGAAGTTCAAAGCCACCACAAAAGTCAAAGAACTGTCAATGGATCATCTTGGAAGAGGAAATGTGAAACACCCATATGTTTTTGATGAAGGAATAGCCACACATGTGGTCACTGCCGTTCTTTACGGTGCACAAGCCTTCTTCGTCTTTGACCGAGAGGTCTCTGAACAAGAGGATCACCAAGACATTGAGGGAAACCTGAAGGTGATGATCAATAAGATACCTGGTTTTGCTATAGAAGGTGAAGGTTCCCTGAAAATGGAAGACAAGGACAAAGAAAATGTTGACAAGTTCTCCTGCAGTTTCTTTGGAGACTTTAACCTCCAGAAAATGCCCACATCCTATCAGGAGGCCATACAAGTCTACCAAAGTCTACCCCAGCTACTGGGGACAAATGGAGAAAATGCAGTACCCATGAAAGTCTGGCTTCTGCCATTGACCACTTTAGACTCCTCTGCAGCCAAACTTGTTCGTCAGATAAGTGTCGGTCTGGTTCAAGAATCACAGAGAGCTCTGGAGGACTTCAACGAACTGGAAATGAGGTGCAACGATGCTCTGAAAACCACCACAGCACAGCAGTTCCCACAGATTGGTAAAAAGATCAAAACTTTTAAAGACGTGTGCTCTGAGTTCAAACTGGACTTCCAACAAAAGTTGGCAAAGAAACTCCCGTCAATCCGAGGAGGAGGAGAGGAGGAGGCTGTGCTCGCAGAGATCCTGAAGAAGAGACATTCTTCTCCTTTCAGCACTGAAAACCTGAATGAATGGATGGACTGTAAAGAGCAGGAGATCTGGCTCTTAACATCCATCACCAATCTGATGAAAAACACCAAGATTGTGTCAGCTCAGGGTGTGAATGAAGAAATTTTCAGTGCAGAACACTCACTGTGTTTTGTTTTTACCTCACTGGGAGATGATGAACCTTTTCTCTCAGATTTATCAAACTACTTAAGACAAACACCAGAACAAGAAAACAAACAAGATCCACATACTCACGATGTGGAGAAGGAACAGTGGTTCACCTCAATAGAGGTGGCCAAATCAGTGAGGACAAAAGCAAAGCTCTTCAGTGACTTTGCAGAGGCCAACCTGGAGAATGAAAACATCAAGTTCTTCACAGTTGGAATAACAAATAAGACTCAGAAAGGTTCGAGCATCTACCTTTATGAATATGGCTTTTCTGTCTCTGAGAACTTTGAGCCACCCTCACGGCCTAAAGCAGTCACAGTAGGAGACGTCAGCCACAACAGTGTGACGCTGAAGATTGATCCACCACAGTTTGGATCAGAGAACATCACCTCCTACTCTGTTGAGTTCTGTGTCAGAGGAGAGGAACAATGGAAACAGCAGGAAACATCCAAACCTGAAGAGGTCACAGTGGGTGACCTGAGTCCAGACACAGAGTACATGTTCAAGTGCAGAGCAGTGACCTCTGTAGGTGTTGGACCTGCCAATCAAGTCAGCCGTCCAATCAAAACCTTAGCATGCAGCCCTCCAGGAAAACCTCAGGTGGAGTCAAACTCAAGTGAGATTTCAGTCAGCTGGGAGAAACCTGTAGAGATTGGAGGAAATGTCAGAGATCTGAGCTACATCGTGGAGTACGCCAAAACAGATGACAAAGCAGAGACAGAGGAGGATCTCCAGTGGAGTCAGACAGAGACAAAAACTGAGCGAGCAGTCATTTCAGGGCTGGAGCAGCTGACAGAATATACTGTCAGGGTCAGATGTGATTGTGGTGCAGCTGGCAGAAGTAAGGAGAGCATCACTGTGAGAATCAGCACAACAAAAAGCTTTCTCAAAGAATCACTCAAAATAATGGGCAACAGGTTAAACTCAACATCACCATCAGTTTACAAAGTGCCTCTGAAAAAAGAGGATATGAACATAGCTGGATGTCAGAGGTTTAACTTTGGTGAAGAAAGTCTGAAACAACACCGTACAATAATGCTCCTGGGAGCAACTGGATCAGGAAAGTCCACTCTGATCAACGGGATGATCAACTACATTGTTGGAGTGAACTGGGAGGATGGGTTCAGATTTAAATTAATTGAAGAGGAGTCCAGATCTCGATCTAAAAGCCAGACCTCTGAGGTCACCGTGTACAAAATCAGTCACCAAGAGGGATTCAGAGTTCCCTTCTCCCTGACCATCATTGACACTCCAGGATTTGGAGATACAAGAGGCATAGACAAAGACAGAGAGATTATAGAATCTCTGAGAAATCTCTTCTCTTCTAAGGCAGGTGTTCGTGAAATTGACGCAGTCTGTTTTGTAGTTCAGGCCTCTTTAGTTCGACTCACACCAACACAGAAGGATGTGTTTGACTCTGTGCTCCCACTCTTTGGCAAAGACATCGCAGAAAACATCAGGATTCTGGTCACATTTGCAGACGGCCAACTGCCACCAGTTCTTGAAGCAATCAAGGCTGCAGATGTCCCGTGTCCAAAAACTGAAGATGGGCTGCCGGTTCACTTCAAATTCAATAATTCAGCAATTTTTGCAGGAAGCAAAAAATCTGCAGCAGACAACAAGAGTGGCAGCAAGGCAATGAGCTTTGATCAGATGTTTTGGGACATGGGAACAGAAAGTATGGAGACGTTCTTTGATGCTCTGATGCTGATGAACACCAAAAGCTTGACACTGACACAGGAGGTCCTCAGAGAAAGAAAGCAGCTCAGGAATTCAATTGAAAAGCTGAAGGAGCAGGTTAAAGTTGGGTTAGCTAAGCTCGAGGAGGTTAAAGAAACAGCAGAGAAACTGAAAGAGATCGAGGCAGAGATCAGCAGGAACAAGAACTTTAAGATTGAAGTCACCACCACAAAGTGTGAAAAGGAGGATATTTCTGGCACTGGGAAATTCGTCACCAACTGTCTACAGTGTAATTCCACCTGCCATGATAACTGTCCCTATGGAAATGATTCAGACAAAATCAAGTGTCCTGCATTTGGACCAGACGGGCACTGCACTGTGTGCAAAAAGAAATGCATCTGGAGTGTGCATCATAATATGCCGTTCAGATGGAAGTTCAAGGAGGTCAAAGAAACTAAAACTCTCTCAGAGCTGAAACAGAAGTACGACATCGCGGTGGAGGCCAAGTCACCTGTTGAGGCACTGATCAGGAAGCTGAAGGATGAATATGAGGCTGTGCAGGCTGAGGTGGAGGAGCTGATGGGTCAGTCTACCAAGTGTCTAAATAGACTTAAAGAGATTGCACTGAAGCCAGATCCTCTCTCCACTCCAGAGTACATCGACATGCTCATTGAGGCAGAAAAGAATGAGGGAAAAACAGGCTGGAAGAACAGAGTCCAGTCTCTGACAGACATGAAACAACATGCAATTTACATGGATAAAGTGAACAGAGGAGAGGAACTACTTCAGCGAAGATTCAACAAAAAACCCACATCTGCTGAGAAGTTCTGGAACAGAATTGGCAAGATGAAGACGTTGTTGACTTAATAAAGGGAATATAAAATAGTCGTAGTGATGACAATTCATTTGTCTGAAAGCAAACCCTCATTAACAAATCGTATTAAGAATGGTCATATTTTTTTTTCAAGAAACAAAAAATGTCTCTGATGCCAGAACAAAGCATGATGTTTGAAATTATGAGAGCAACCTTGTAACTGTCATTTGATTGATTGTTTAATTTTGATCCTTGCTGTGTCTGATTTGCCCTTGTGAACCTTCAAGAATTGAATTCATTGATTTTAGTTTATTTTTGGTTCAGATTGATGATTTAATTTCTATTTAGAGATCACTAGAAATACACCAGGTGCCACATCGCCTGTTTCTGGAATTAAATCATCTCAACCATAAAATGTTATGTTTTAAATTAGCTTGTTGGCTTCTGTTTAAATCGGTTTGTTATTTGCTGTTTCTACAGCATAGGTGGCATATGATTATAACAGATTTTTATGTACTGTAAGAGAACTGATGTGATGATTTTTTAAAGTTCCTTTAATGTCATTTAAAAAAAACAACATGTAATCAAATAATGCAGAGAAAACAGCGAGACGACTCTTGGTCTCATCCCTAATTTCTCTAAAGGACTTATTCATGTTTTTTTTCCTTGCTTGTGATTGTTTAAATTGTATTCTTTTTGTGAAAACATAATTAAATCATATTTTTTTTCAAAAATTGAACTTATTTCTGCATCTTTTGCTGATTTCACACATTTATTTGAGTTTCAAGAGTCAAAAGTTTATTCAATTACAGTGTTTTTCCCTTCGATCAAATTTAGTTTGTTTTGCAGACTCTAGTTACTTTATTGGATTTATTTAATTTTCTCAACTAAATCTTAGATAAGTAATTGAATCATATTTTACTATAAGTAAGAGTTTCACTGAAATTTAACTTGAACTTAAAGTCAAATGGAATGAATTTCCTTTAAATATAAGGAAACCTAAGTAGTTCATGATTTCACACATTTATTTGCTCCAAGAGACAAATCCAAGTTTGATTGAAATGTTTTTCCTTAACTCCTTAAATGTAGTTTAAACTCAGATTATTTACCTGATTTGATTTATTTAATTTCACTGAAATCGCTGAATCATATTTTACTTAAAGTGATTTTAAATGTTCTTAATTATATATATATATATATATATATATATATATATATATATATATATATATATATATATATATATATATATATATATATATATATACATAAGAAGTTCACTTTCTCTTGAGCCACATCAGGTGAACAGAGGGTTATTTGTTTTTTTGCTCTTCAAACATATTTGCTTTTGTGAGCTATTCCTTGTTTTTAACCTAATTTACTTAAACTAACAGTTTAACTGATATTGTAACCTAAAATTAAAAAGTTATTGAATTTAATTCACCTGAACAAAACATTAAAGTTTGATTAACCTTAATTGAAAATAACTTTATTTGATTTTATTTACTTTAAAAAAGTAACATTTCCTTTAATTAATTTTAAGTGTTTTGAACAAGCCCAAATCAAGATAAGCTTTGCAGTGCTTCTTCTCTGAAATATGATGTGTTTAACTGTTTGGGTTTACTCTTTGATAACTGGGATAATTTGGGTTTCTCAAAAAAAGCTGTTCAGCGATTGTACCTTTTTTCTTTATTTCTGTGTCACATTGATTGACTTTACAGTAGTGCTGTCAGACAATTAAAAAATTAATCTAATTAATTACTGGGTTTATAATTAATTTATTTAATTAATCACATTTTAATCTCATATCTGCTCAAAGTACCCTAATAAAGAATTTGAATTCTAGGATATTATAAAATTGTAGTGCATGATTAATCAAATGAATACACTAAGGAGTGAAGATTTGTAAATCCACATTTTTATTGGTGACTAAATAAAACCAAAGTCAGGGCAACTTGTCCAGAAAATTCTAAGCTCAATCAGGCAACTCAAATTACACTTTCAGTGTGTTTCATAAATCAAATTCAAAATAAGAAAGAGGTCGAGGACATCCAGCAAACCAATTAGGCCTGATGCATTATTAAAGAATGGAGTACAAATATAGATAAATAAATTCAAAAATAAAATAAGACTAAGTCTTAAATATGCCGTTCCTGTTGTCACCTGGGCTTTGTTTGGTTTGACTAGAGACACGTGTGAAGTGACATGTGCCACTGCCATGTACGGGTCCTCCAGCTGGACAATATCAAAATGTTTGTGTGCTGTGATTAATCTGTGATTAATTTTTATAACGCATTAATTTGTGGTGTAATTAATTAATCTAATTGATTCACTAAAGTGACAGCCCTACTTTACAGATTATGTTGTCCTTTGGGTATTGAATTCCATCACAGCTGATTTTTTTTTTTTTTTTTTTTTTTTGTCGTTTTTAATGTTGATGCTCTGATTCTGGTGATGCTTTAATTTTTCTCCTTGTTTGCATTTAATGTGACACTTGAACTGTCAGAGACCTTAATGTCATGGAAAATATTTTAAATTGTCAGTAATTGTTGAAATGTCAGTCGTATTAATCCAGTTATTCCATTAATTTGTGGTAAAATCTTTAGACTCCATTACTTTTTTAATCTTTATTTATCTAACCAGCAGTTGTCATCAGACTTCTCTGGTTTTAATGAAGCCAACAAGCATGAAAACTTGATCTGCTGTCTTAAGGTTATAGTCTCTGAAGATGTCAATGTGAGTTTGTGAATTTTGAAATTAAGTTGTAATTTTCCTAATGAAGAAAAACAAAGTGGAAGTCGTATTGTGTCATTGCCCAGATGTGGGCATGCTCAGTAAAATATCATTTTCTGTAAGTGGCATCTTCTCCAGCCTTCTCCATAAGATCAGCTGATGGTCTACTATGGCCACAGTCAACATTATCAGGTAACAAAAATAAAACAATTTAAACATTTTGAGTCAAATTGATGTTTGATTGCATTATCTCTGTAGCATACCTTGTAGCTGCTGTTGTCAGTCTGTGCTTTTTAGACTGTACTCATGAGCTGACATTCCCTCAATACAGCAGAACATTTTACTGTTCCAAGAGCACCAACACCAAAGTCAACCTCTCCAGGTAAACCACATTTATATCTCTTATGCACGAGTCAAGATTATCAGTGTGTAAATTGGGATTTTTTCCCCCCACAAATCCCAAATAATGAAGACTAAATCAAACCTGCCTAGTAGTTGTACTTATCTAAATATAAATAATATTCAGTTAGGACCTCAGTCTGACCTTTAAATGTACTTTTTTCAGTAACATGTTTTAACCCAACATTTCTGTTTGTGGGTCAAACTCTGGAATAGCCTGGATGTCACTTTAAAAATGTGAAATAATTTTCAAATACTTACGCTAAAGACGCATTAGTAGCTGGGTTTCCGTTATCCGGTAATTACCGGACTTTGACCGGTAAAATCTGCCGAAGTCCGACATATTTTAACACCACCGGTCAAAATGTCCGGTGAAAAATATTCCCTCCAAGCTCAATTTTTATTTGAATATTCCCTCCAAGCAAAATTTGAATTAAAAAAGGCAATTTCCGGGGTGCTGGTTTGGCGTAGTGGTAAGCACCCCATGTACATGCTTCTGCCAGTTCAGGTTCGAATCCCGCCTGTGACCAGTTTGCAGAGTGTCTTCCCCTACTCTCTCTCCCCCTTTCACAAGCCTATCCACTGTCTCTCTCCTATCAATAAAGGCACAAAATGCCCTAAAATATACATTTAAAAAAAACAGACAAAAAAAAGGCAATTTCCACGTCATTTTATTAAAAAAACAACAATAAAACCCCGAATCTAGTCCTGGTCTATGTGGAACAAAAATTATTTTTTTTCAGGCGGAACTAAACTTGTAGCACGGGTTTCATTTACTCAGACAAAGTGCGCAGTACAACAACAATACAGCGGGAGACACATGTCGAAACAGGCGAAAGTTAAAGACTTTTTTACTAAACAAAATAGTTCAGAGGAGAAAGATGGTGATGAGGCTGAAATCCCGGAGGCTGCAGCAGATGATGTCTTGCCTCCTGCTGAGAAGAAAAGGAAAAGTCGGTCGTTTCAGACCGAATGGATGGAAAAATATCCCCGGCTACGGTGCGAAGTAATGGATGGAACCGAAAAAATGTTTTGTTCACATTGTAAAAAGTCGGGTAAGAAGAATGGATTTACCAGAGGATCAACAAATATGAGAAGCTCATCTCTAATTGAGCACAGCCAGTGCAGTGATCACATCATCGCGGTCAGTTTATTTTCACAGCAAACAGTAATGAAAGGCCACTGTGAGAGGGCTACAGAAATACTGAGCAAGAAGTTGTACTCTCAGCTTAAAGTTGTATTCTATATGACCAAAATGAACATCGCATGTCACCAGTACGAGGGGCTGACTGAGCTACTTGGAGCAGTTAAGGCTCCAGATTTTGACACACCTGAAGGCATTTACCGGCACAGCGACTCCGTTGCTGACATGGAGAAGGCGCTAGAAAGTGTTGTGATGAAGCAGCTGGATGACAAGCTAAAAGGGAGTGACTTCATTGGAGTTATTATTGATGAGACAGTTAATATAACCGTGGACAAGAAACTGATTATTTACGTCAAATTCGAAGTTAAAGGGAGAGTTGAAACACGTTTGCTGGGAAACTATGATGTGCACTCCGGGACTGCACAGTGCATTTTTAACAAACTGGTTGAGGTGCTCCGCGAGAGGGATGTGGAGCTGTCCCGCGTCATCAGCCTTGGCTCAGATGGAGCTAGTGTAATGATGGGGAAACGTGCTGGAGTTGGTGCACTTCTGAGGAGAGAGAGTGCATTTTCCATTCAGGTGCACTGTATTGCACATCGAGTTGCACTGGCCGCACAAGATGCTGCAAAATCTGTGGGCCAGATAGGGACCTACAAGTGCACTGTTGCCTCTGTGTACTCCTTTTACAAGCATTCAGCCAGCAGGACTAATCGCCTCCGTCAACTGACAGCAACGCTCAGTGACAAAGACATGACAAGTCTGAAGCAGCCGTGCGCTGTCCGCTGGTTATCGTTGCACAAGGCAGTGGGAAGCATCAAAACTAACTGGCCTGCTCTAGTGATGGAGCTAAATGAAGAGGCTGTTGGGCAATGCCCAAGCCCAAGGTCTCCTGGGCCAAATCCAGCCATACAGCTTCATCGCTTTGACTCACACACTGTCTGATGTGTTACCTGTGATGACCAAACTGAATTTGATTTTCCAGAAAGACGATGTAAATCTGGCCACAATCAGACCAATGGTTCAAGCATCAATTGCGGCACTAACTCAGTTAAGAGATGCGCCCTGGCCAGAAGAGGAGCTGTTTCAGGCGGAGTGCGAAGACAGCATGTATAGAGATGTCCAGGTGACACATGCAGGTGACCGGGCTGTGCAGGCTTTCAAAAAAGCCAGAGCGCACTACATCCAGTGTTTGATTGATGCGTTACACGACCGATTCCCTGAGGATTCACTGGATCTACTTAACTGCTTTGATGTCCTGAACCCCTTCCGCTACCCACAGGGAACGAGTGGTAAGTTAGAGCTTATTGGATAACCTGTATCACGACATACAGCCTACCGTGTAATCAAAATCATAACAAAATTTAATAATAGGCTATTTGTGTAGAATGTTCTATTCTTAAAGAGGAGACTCGGGAGATGACAGGTAATAACCCAGGGCTTCTTTATTCCGCTTCATCCACTCATCTCACTTCTTCTCTCATTCAGCCTTCCTTTCATATAACTCTCGGGTGCCCCCTAGTGGGCACATGTTCTATAACTCTGAACATCTGTACATCCCCCTCTTATAGCTTGTAAACCACTTTACTTCATAACATCAAACTGTACCCAAAATAAAAATAATTCCAAATGATAAATACACCTTTCTCAATTAGGTATTCATTACTGGGCATATTCAACTCAGACTGAGTAACATTAGCATGCAACACATCACTATTTTTCAGGAACAACAAACTGTTAGGCCCATTTTTTTTTGTCCAAACGCCAGGGGAAATTTCCTGGACAACTAAAATGTTTTCACAAGTCCAGTCTATCAGGAGGACGGGAAATTCGTCCTGCTCTGGTCACTGTTACAGCTGAGTTTTCCTGCCTTGGATTAGTTGTTATTTCATCAGAACAGGATAGATCTCTCTCTGGAAGGACTGTAAGGTGAGCCCTGTTTCTTCTTAAGCTCCCTTGGTCTGTTTCCACGTTGTAAGACCTTGGTGTTGTAGCAGGTCCTTGGACAGTAGCTGTGGTCTGTGTTGTTCTAATCCAAACTCTCTGTCCTGGAACCAGAACTGGTAAGTCCTTTGTCTTATGTCTTAAGTTGAATGCCTTTCTCTGTTTTTCTTTCATTTCTTTGTCTTTTTCCCTGAATGCTCTGAGGTTCGGCCAGGCTGGTTTCAACGCTTGTGGAGTAGTTGGAACTGTGGATCTTATTCTCCTACCCATTAGTAGTTGCGCTGGACTCAGCCCGTGAGCCAATGGTGTAGCTCTGTAAGCTAAGAGAGCTTTTTGAGGGTCAGAGCTTTTGCTGAGCAGCTGTTTAACTGTGCGGACGGCTCTCTCCGCTTCCCCGTTGCTCTGGGGGTAGCGAGGGCTGCTGGTCCTGTGGATGAAACCATAGTCCTGGGCAAAACTGGCAAAGTCGGTGGAAGCAAACTGCGGGCCGTTGTCAGTTACCAAGATTTCAGGCACTCCAAATCTTGCAAAGATTACTTTCAGTCGCTTCACAGTTGTAGACGCTGACAGGGTTGGGAGGTTTGCTATTTCAATGTATCGGGAGTAGTAGTCTACCACCACAATATAATGACCATTCTTCCACTGAAAAATATCAGCTGCCACTCTTTCCCACAGTCATGCAGGCAGGGGCGTGGTCATTAAAGGCTCTGTCTTGGTCTGTGAATGCTGGCAGCAGATTTCACATCTTTCCACCAGTTCTTTAATCTGTGTTGTTATTCCCGGCCACCACAGGGATTCTAGTGCCCTTGCTACACACTTAGTCACACCTTGATGGCCTTCATGTAGCCTCTCCTGCATTTCCCCCTGCATGCTCTTCGGGATCAGAATCCTCACTCCTTTAAGAAGCAGGCCCTCTGCAATGTGGATGTCATTCCTCTCCGACCAGAATGGCAGAAGGTGTTCAGGGATGCTTCTCCTGTGAGTGGGCCAACCTTTTTCTGTAAATGTTTTCAGCTGCTTACAAATGTTGTCTGAGCTCTGAGCTTCCCTGATATGAGCCAATTTACTTTTAGTGGCAGGTAAATGTTGTACAATGTGGTTGATGTAGGCACAGCATTCATTTTGCAAGCTGGTGTTGTCCTCTCTGTCTTCCAGACCTTGAGGAGCTCTTGAGAGAGTGTCAGCAGTGACAAGTTGTTTGCCTGGGACATGTATGATATTGTATTTAAACCTTAACAGTCTTAGCCTGAATCTAAGGATTCTTGGAGGTAAGTCATCTAAGGACCGAGAGCCTAGCAGTGAGATTAAAGGTTTGTGATCTGTTCTCACTGTGAATTCCAAGCCTAGTAGATATGAGCTCAATCGCTCACAGGCCCATGTTACTGCTAAGGCTTCTTTTTCTATCTGAGCATAGTGGACCTCTGTGGGTGTCAGGCTCCGCGATATGTACATGACAGGTCTCCACCTCTCCTCTGCTTGTCGCTGTAAGAGTACTGCCCCTAGTCCATATGAAGATGCATCTGCAGAAACCATTGTTTCTTTCTTTGGGCTATATTGAGCTAGTATTGGGGGAGAGCTTAGCTCATTTTTCATCTTTTCAAAGGCTGTTTTCTGTTGTGCATCCCATATCCACATACTGTCACTTTTTAACAGATCACGTAGGGGTTTTGTGAGGGCTGGTAGGCTGGGTGAAAACTTGCCAACATAGTTCAACTTCCACGTTGCGAGGTTCTGGCATGTTTATGATGGCGCTGATTTTGTCTGGATCAGCCTGGATTCCTAATGAACTTATGTCGTGTCCCAGGAACTTCACTTTCTCCACTGAAAATTCACATTTCTCTTTATTAAGGGTGAGGCCTGCCTTTTTGCATTTCTCCAGTACTTCCTGCAGCCTTTCATCATGCTCTGCCTGGTCTTTTCCAAAGACTAAGATGTCATCTGCATGGCATAGAGCGTCCCTTGTTCCTGCGATGATTTGGGAGATTCTCAACTGAAAATGTTCGGGCGCTGCAGAGATACCAAAGGGCAACCTTTCAAAACAATATCTTCCAAAGGGGATAATAAAAGTTGTTAGGGGCTGTGATTCAAAACAACTGAAGTCCCATTACAAACAACATCAATATCACACATAATACATACTTTAACAGAATCAACATTGTTTAAATTCACATTAAGAAAGAATTTCAGGCGGTCCCTCCTTTGCATTGCCGTGATGTCCTCTTAGTGAATCCAGTTATCTTATTGTCCATGTTCAGGTTTTCTCATTACATTGTGTTTGTCCATGTTTGTTCATTGTCCATTCAGTATCTGGAGGTCTCTGAGCATTCAACCACCTCCAGAGTCATTCTGAAAGTGACAAAGAAAACACCAGCCAGTATCTTGCATACTTGGATACAATTACAACATTGATAGTATATTGTGAATAACAAATAATCAGATGATCACATGATAGTACATTTCCCTTATAGTAGGCTATCCTACAAAAATGCCTATCATGAAACAAGAATAAAGATTTCATGTAAATGTGTCATTACACTGGATATTTGTCAAGTAATTCACTTTCTATAACTTTACTAAGATTTGAATTACCACAGCTCTCATAGGTCCCAATCTTTTTTAACCAAGAATTAGCCCATTTTCATTTTCACCTGCGTTTTTTACACACCCACCGTTTTATCCACAAACTCTTTCTATTATTTGAAGATATTTGATCAGTAATTGAACATCTGCTTCTGACCTCATGACACAAGAACTTGGCATCAGACTGAGCTTCCCTATGCCTGGTTGCAAAAATCAGTCCACTAAAACTAGCATGTATTTCTTACCTACAGCTGGTTTTATCATATTAAGTTTTTAAGTCCACAACTCACTCATGCATTGGACCTGCTCGGTTTGGGATGTGGCAAGGAGGAACCATTGCACCCTTGGATATAGATAGTACAACCTATTAACTTCCTCCTGACCTGTAACAGTCATAAGCATAGTGGCCTTGCTGTCCACACTCATAGCACACTTCCAGAGACTGCTGGTAATTTGGATCCAAAGTTCTTCCTCCATCTCTTCCTCTCCATGTCTGCGGCTGTTCAAACACTGGCTGTGAATAGGGCATAGTGGGGTCCACTGATGTCAGCTGTGAATGTGATGGTGATTGGTATGCTTGAGATTGATTCTGCATGACCACAGCTTGTGTCCTCTCCTTCTTGCTATCCACCAACTGTATTTGATTAAGTTTTCTAAGGACCTCCTGATCTTGTTCTTTCTGATCATGCTCCTTTTTCCTACATAACTCAACATGATGTGCTATATGATCTGTGTATGCAGCTTTTGTCATGCTTCCAAGACCAACCACTTCTGTCAATTTGCTGCTCACTGGCTGGGGCAGCCCCTTTTGTATTTTAAGTCGCAAAATTGATTGTTCCATTTGGTGTAAGTCAGGATCATTACCCGTAACATTTCTCCACACCTGATGAGCCCTAGACACATAAGCTCTCGGGTTCTCCTCTGGCCCCAATGGCTCAATGAAAATATTGTCCGGATGAACATTTGTTGGAAAAGTATCTTTCAGTGCTTTCCACATCCGACCCCTGCTAGCAGCAAAGAGCTCCGGGTCATTCACTGCAGTTTTCACATATCAATTAAGGCCCGCCCTCTGCAAGATCTCTTCCATAGCTGGGACACCTAAGAGGCTAGCTAAGAGTCTCTTAATATCCCCCATAGCAGGTTGCCATCCCACCATAACCTCTTCTAACTTTGAGATCCATGGATGTGCTCCATCCTGAAGTGTAGGTAATTTATCAAGAATGTCTGACATATCTGTGCTTTGTAGAGGTTTATACTGTAAAGTCTGTCCTCATATCTGTCATATCCCCCAACAGCTTCATCCGGTTCACTCTCACTGTCATCTTCCATCTCTATCCATCTGTGCCTCTGTCCACCCCGGTTTACTGAATGTGCCGTTCTCTTTTTACTTGTAGAGTTTGGATACATCTTTATAGTTGTTTCAGATGTCCCTGTCTCTATTATTTGCTCCTCGTCATCTTTGATGTGATAATTACCATCCTGTTTAATCACTGGGAGCTGGGGATAGACATCTGCAAATTTTACCTCCCTCTCATAAGGTGGAGGCCCCCTGTTTGACGTGGTATGTGAAAATGGTGCGTTTACTTTTTCCATTAGTTTTTCTGTTTCCCTTGAGTTTTTGTTTAATTCTGCAACACACTGTTCTTTTCTATCTTTTTTAGTTTTTAACAATTTTTGCCCCTCTTGCTCAAATAAGTGCAGAATCCCAAGTTCTGTCTGCCTCTTCTCTTTGCGTTTCTGTCCTTTTTTACCCTTCTTTTGCCCTGGTTTATACGTGAACACGAGCACCTGTAGTGTTTTAACTACGTCTGGGTTAAGAGTCCCTTCCACTGGCCAGGGCTGGTCAATGTCAGGCCAACGCTTACTCCATTTTTTTGACATCTCTGCAATACCTTTAATGAGGGGATTGTTCTTCTGAACCACATCAACTGGCGTAATAGTTTTTAAGATTTTAGCATCCATTTTTGACTTTGGCATTTTTAATTCTCTTATATCCCTCTTAAAGATTCTAATTAATCAAAAGGTTACCAATAAAATACACTCTAAAAAGAAATGTTTTGCCTCGACAAAAAATCAACGCAACAGTTTCCATTAGTCTTTCTTAGTTATGGCAACTTAATTTGAAAATTGCGTTGAACCAACAAACAATATTACATTGGATGAATAAGCTTTTCCTCTTTAGTTAAAGCTTATTTTAAGTACTGCTTTCTGAATAACTGTTATCATAAGGACACGTTTTTAAGTTGGTAACTCAAAAAATATGTTAAGTCAACTGACTTTACTATGGCATTTAAAGTAGTTTAATTTGTTGTCTAGTTAACTGTCTCCAACAATGGCGATTTTAACTTTGCCAACCAAAGACGAAAAACATTAATTAAATGCTCTACCTGATCAGTCTGTTGCCAAGCCTCCCTTCTTAATAAGTACAAATGTAAAGCAGATATACCTCACTGATCTATACAAAAGAAATGATACACACAAGCAAGCTAAATATGCATCAGTTTAAATGGATGTACTCTCAAATCAGTGAAGGCAATCACACATATAAAGAGTTCATGGATAAAACAGTACTGGCCTGTTCAAATGACGACAGGTCCTGGTGAGCTTTTCATCCGCCTGCCCCCCTTGGTGTGAAGCACAGCCAATTCTCCTCCTCTGTTCTCCAAATTCAAATGTATGTCATCTCCTCCAGCTCATATGCATCATAATTGGATAGAGGAAAGGAAAAACAAAACAAAATTCATCATTTCATCATTACCCAAGATTTCTTTAAAAAATCCCAATAAACAAATTGAAATATGTACGCTTTAATCGCCAACTTTGGTTAGTCTGTTTATGTTTCCAACCAAACTCCAGCAAGACTATTACAATCATAACACATTAGCAAAGTTGTATATTTTGAATTAATAGGTGTAGTATATTCTTAATATGTTATTATCCTGAATTTTACTGATTATTCCTAGAAATTCTAAACACTAAAGCTGTTAGGTTTGATCCTCCTGCCTCTGTGAGAAATAGGAAGGGTCAAATTTCACCGCAGCTGCAGGACACCCCCCTTTGTTCCTCCCACTAAATGTATCTGAGACTTCAGTGTCCTCTGAGCTCCCGACCAGTAAACATCCCCCACGCACACACACACAGCCCAGAGCAGAGTCACATAAGCACGCACTCACGTCAAACATTGACACACATAGGGGCCCACAGCAGCTTACAAACGTGCTCTAGAAGAGGCTCATGATATTTATACAAAAGTCCTCATACAACTATAGTTTAATCCTAAATATTCTTATAACAATGAAATCCTTCAGGAGCTCATATTATTTAGCAGACACAAAAACATCCTTCAAAAGGAAAAGGTTCATGTTATTGTTATCAAAAGCCTCCTTGAAGGCTCATTAGATATCATTTATCTGTCAATAGCATTTTAAAGAATCACCTCTTTTACAAATAAACCTTGGGTATATCCACTATTCAACTAAGCCTATTCAAAAAGTTCACAGTCTCGCACAACACACCCACATACGCACAAACACAGACGCACACACACAGAGATCTCACAGACACACACACACAGCTGCAGCACACTTCTCCTCCCAGAGAACTCCAAGTTATTTCTTTCCTTCTGAAAGGAAAGTACTTTAGTCTTAATTTACTCATCTATCCCTAACTTTACTTTTAACATTCAATCCTACTTTTAGTCAACTTATTCACTTTTTCTTGAAGCATGCACATTGTCTTTTCCTTTATGTTTCATTTAACTTTTTCTTCTTCTGGCCTCTGTTTTAGTCGACCAACGTAAACTTTTTCATATTACTTCTTTCTCTATTTCTTCTCTTATTTCATTTCTTCTTTTCTTATTTCTTCTCTTCTTTTCTTTAGTTCCTATTTCTTAAGGCTTTTTCCTCACTTTACCGTTAACCTATTTTAGACTTTGCCAATGTTGCTCTGGGCCCAGAGTAATTTTCTATGCTTTTAAATCAAATTCCTTTAAACTAAACTTTCGCGGAGTGTCTAAGTACCCATGTCTTACCGTCAATTAGATATACAGGCCCGGCTCTAATCGATCTCGCATGTTGTAGTCAGCACACCCTATATTGCTACTAATTTAAGTTTTTCTTGCACTTGGTGCCATAATTCCTTTTTCCTCTTTTAGTCTTCTTTTATTCCTCTTTTATTCTTGTTTTATTCTTCTTTATTCCTTACACTTATTTTCTCTTTTATTCCTTATTCCTTACTCTTATATCCACTACCCCCCTTTTAGTGACAGAACCTACTGTCAATAAATTTAGAACGAAGCCCTTCATCAAACGCACCGCAGAGAACCAACCACACAGATTCACATACGGTCTGACCCAGAATGGAAAAACACAGCAGTCCCTACAAGCAAAGCATCCCCAACAATGTGAGAAAAAGCTCACCCTTTCATGCCGGCAGTGGAGCAGGTTTGGAAGAAAGGGCTGTCGGTTCCACCAAGGCCAGAACACGCCTGAGTTCGTGACGCCAAAAAATTGTAGTTTCTCGCTGGTTGATCTGGAGATGCGGATGAAAAAGCAGGCTTCGCCGACACAAACTTGTTTGCAAAAAAGAGCAGTTTATTGACAAACCAAGCCAGTGTCTGAATCGGGCACTCCAGGACATACCCGAGAGGTTTCAGCCAAATGACACCTCCTGAGCAGTGACAACGGACAACATTTATACCGTGAAACATTCTTTGAAGTACACAGAGCCACGTATGCAGGGTGGACTCTCCTTGAACCAGAGCATCTTAGATAAATGACCAGTGGCCCCACAGGTTGACTCATGATAGCCTGAAGTGACGGCCTTTCACCTTTGACACAGGGTTCATCCCCTTAGGTATCAATTTTAAATTCACAGCTGTTTACCTAGTCACAGGAGTCTGGTTTTCTTAAGAAGTAAAATGTGAAGAATGTCCTCTGTTGTGCATCCTACTCATTACATCCTGAGTGAACCTGGCCAAATTCAGTCTAATCATTAGCTCACCTCTAAGGCCACCTGTTTTCCCTTTAAAGCATTCACATCAGATACATCATGACGTTTCATTAAAAAAAAAAAAACACTGATCAATTATCACTCCATCTGTTCAGAGCTTCGGGAGTATGCCAAATCAGCCATCCAAACCATTATTGGCCATTTCGGCAAAGAAATTACCAGTGAGGACGAGTCTGCTGCAGCCACAGCTCCACTCATTGATGCCACAAGTGTGCAACGAGATGCCATCGTGGTGATGACAGCGCTTCGCGGTTATGGAGGCTTGAACTTCTCTACAGCCTGCGAAGTTCTCATCAGAAATTTCAGCGAAAATCTACCCGGCGTGGGCCAAACTGGCCAAGATAGCCTGCGTGATCCCCGTGTCCAGTTTGCCAGCAGAGAGAGGTTTCTCCCTGCAGAACCGGATCAAAACAGCACAGCGAAGTCGCCTGGGGGAGAACAAAGTCACAAGACTGATGCGCATTTCAAGTTGCGGGGAGACACTTTTGATTTTAATGCAGCTGCTGCACACTTCAAACAAGCCAAAATGCGTAAAAAGTGAAGCAAAAACTGAGTGGGGAAAGCCAGAAACATGTGAAGGGATTTTTTCGTTTTGTTTATATAGAGTTTTATTACGTATGTGTTTCAATAGAAAAGCGGACTTTTTTTATTTCAAGTTGGCAGCACGCCGCATTATTAAATGAGTAGTCCAGCTGTTGTTTTGTTTGCAGATTGTGTTATCTGAGAAAAAGACATTCTGTTTGTTCATATTAAAGCAGCGCAAGCTTCTGCTGTGCAATATTTATTTTAGTTAACCAGTTGAGTCAGTTGATGGCACTCATTTTATTTGATACAGCCTATGCTTTAAAATAAAGTTTTATAAACTGACATGCTTTGATATTATTCTTATATGTTCGTCGTATCATTTTAAGTCTGCCCCTTAATGTAAGCATGAGGATCCATGTAAACTTAATGGCATGACCTTAAAAGCACCAAATTAGTTGCCTTAACGAATTTCGTTAGTAAATATTGTGAAGACTTGTAAAATATAACTTTCATGAGGCTATTCACTCATGCAGTGACAGATCACCCTATAGAGCCCAAATGTCATAGTCGCTGTCAAGGTGCGGATTCTAACTGTCATTATTCGGGAGCTGTCCGCGGGACTCCGCTGTTTGACTCCTCAATACTCATTGACGCACAGTGCATTGTTTTATAATCAGTTTTTGTGAACAGTCCACTCAGGTTGTTACAAAACTTTACTTTGAAGATAGAACAAATGTTTCTAGGACCAAATCATTTATGTTTTTAAATCGCTTTGTCACGTACAGCGACTAAGATTACATCGATTGAAAATACACCCCCACTTAATAACAGTAATAGATTTTTTTTACAGGCTTGCTTTGCAGGTGAGTACTTTATATTGAAAAGTATACCCCCCAGCCTTGCGGAAGCTGCGGGGGTATACTTAATTGCAGCATTTAAAGGGATATTATGCGACTTTTTGGCCTGTAGGTGTCGCGCTAGAGCGTCTGAGCGAAAATCAAAACAAAGGGGCTGTTCAGTGAATAATGAGAGGCTGTTAGCCACACCTCCCCCACTTCACTGCCCCCCCTCCCTCCAAACGTCCTGCAGATCGTCAACAAGAAGAAGAAACATGACTGGCCAAAGGATGAGGAGGAGGACGGACTTCCGGTAGCTGTCAGAGCGTGGAGAGCTATCAGGACTACGCGCGAAGTTTAAATCCAAATCTAATGGTTAAAAACAAAGGTTTGAATGCGAAAGAGGAACGAAAATCAACTAATGGTACAGTAAAGAACGGACTGATCCCAAATCGGAGGAGAGACATTTCTCTGGGAGAAATGAGGAAGTCCCGAGCTGCAGAGAGAGCTACAGCAGGTAGGCATGGCCATGCAGTGAATGGGCCAGAGTGGGGGAATTCAGAGGAATGGGACAGTGAGGATAGCATGGATGTGAGTCAGGGAAAAGAAAGAACTAAACGTGGCAATAACTCGAGCGAGGAAGGTACAACCAAATATCGGAGAGTGGTATCTAACGCTGAGAGAGGCAGTGGAGAAGCGAGGAGTGAGGGCAGTGAAATGAAGGTAATTTTACGATTTAATGAGAGTGGATTGCAGAGTATGAATCCAATGAAATTAACAACAATATTGAGGAATCAGATTGGCGAAATTAAAATGGCCAAAGTGTTGAGAGATCGTAACTTGATGGTTATCTGTGGTAACATGGAACAGAGAGATCAGGCGTGCAGAATGAGGGAGGTAGGTAGATACAAAGTGGCGAGTGTGAGTTGTGTGGAGAAAGGGAACAAATGGATGAAGGGAGTGATCTGGGGAGTTCCAGTGGAGGTGTCAATGGATGAAATAAAGGCAAATTTAAGGAAGAGAGCAAGACCAAGCAAAAGATGGAAAGGTGTTGATTGATTTAAAGAAATTAGTAACTTTTATTGCAGGAGTTATTAATGCAACGATGGAAACAAAATCAAAAACAGAAAGAATACAATTATAGTGAAAGCAGCTGCAAACCATCTTGACATCAAGGAATTAACATGGGAGGAGGTGCGAAGTGACCTTTGCTCCCAGGCCAGCCAAGAAACAGCTTTGGTTGGTCAGGCCTAAATGGTTTTATTCCTACAGTGGAATGCATGAAGTTTAATAGCAAATGGGTAAGAGTTTAAAAAATTCATTGAAACTATCCCAAATACTCCCGATATTATTTGTATACAAGAAACATGGTTAAAACCACATCTAAACTACAGAATCAATAGTTACACATCAATTAGGTTGGATAGAGAGGAGGGGGTAAGGAGGAGGTTGTGCTACATTTATTAAGAAAGATTTTCCTTTCAGTATTGTTAGTAAAGGAAAGGAGGATGAGTATATTGCAATAGAAATATGGACAAACTTCGGACAATTTACTGTTATTAATTACTACAATCCATGTAGGAAAATAGAAATGAATAAGTTAAGGAGAATTCAAGAGCAAACTAAGGGTCACGTTATTTGGTGAGGGGATTTTAATTCACATAGCACCTTGTGGGGAGGAGGAAAGACTGATTCAAACGGTGAAGTATTAGAACAGCTACTTGAAGACTCCAATTTGGTGTGTTTAAATGATGGAAGGGGAACAAGAATTGATGTAAATACAGGTAAAAGTTCAGCACTAGATTTAACACTGGTTTCACAAGGGGTGGCAGGGATGTGTGAGTGGGAATTATGGGAAGAATCAACAGTTGGGAGCGATCACTATCCAATTCTATGTTCAATTCTTATGGATAAAAGAAATACAGAAGAAGACAGAGAAGCAAGGTGGATATTTAGCAAAGCTAAATGGGATAAGTTTGAATATGTATGTGAACAGGAAAGTAACTCACTAGATTTAAGTAAAGATATTGAAGATGTTGACAAAAAATACAGAGAGGTTATAATTAAAGTAGCAATAACATCAATACCAAGAAGCAAAGGTAACATGAAGAGGGCAACAGTCCCATGGTGGACAGAGGAGTGTAGTAAAGCTATTAAGGTAAGAAATAAAGCACTTAAAATTCTTAAAAGAAATCATAATATGGAGAAACTAACTGAATATAAAAAAGCTCAGGCACAAGCGAGGAAAATTATCAAACAAGCTAAGAGGGAAAGCTGGAGGAAATTTTGTAATAAAATAGGTCGTACGACTCCTATAAGTAGTGTTTGGGGAATGATTAAAAGGATGAGGGGTATTAGGAAAGAATAGCAATATCCAGTGTTAAAAGTTGGTGAAGAAACAGCAGTGACAAATGAGGACAAGGCTGAAATTTTGGTAAAATCATTTACTAAAATCCACAGTACTAATAATTTAACAGAAGATGGGAAAATGGGGAGAGAAGAAACTAAAAAAGCATATCCTGGAATTTTAAGGAGAAGTGAGTGCACATGTGTGATGGATGCTCCTTTCACAATACAAGAGATGAAGAGGGCATTAGCAAGAATGAGATTAACAGCTCCGGGGAAAGATCAGATTTGTTATGAAATGTTAAAACATTTAGGAATTCAGATGGGAAATAAGATATTAGGTATGTATAATAAAATATGGGAAGAAGGTAGATTGCCAATAAGTTGGAAAGAGGCAGTGATTGTACCGATAGTTAAACCGGGGAAGGACCCTTCCAACCCTAATAACTATAGACCAATTGCTCTTACTTCACATGTGTGTAAAGTCATGGAAAGGATGATTACTAACAGGTTGACCTTTTATATTGAAAGTAAAGGTCTAGTATCTCCTTACCAGAGTGGATTCAGGAGAGGGAGGGGAACTATGGATCCAGTAATCTGGGTAAAAACAGAGATAAGGAAAGCACAAGTTAATAAGGAATATGTTTTGGCTGTATTTTTTGATATAGAAAAAGCATACGACATGGTATGGAAAGAAGGATTAATGATTAAGATAAGAAAACTTGGAATTAAAGGAAGAACCTTTAATTGGATTAAAGATTTCTTATTTAATAGATATATACAAGTAAAAGTTGGAGCTAGGCTTTCCACTAAACATCAGGTGGATAATGGAGTGCCCCAGGGAAGTGTAATTAGCCCAATATTATTCTCTATTAAGATTAATGATGTTTTTGATAATGTGAATTATGATATTGGAAGATCATTATTTGCTGATGATGGGGCATTATGGAAAAGAGGGAGAAATCTTAAATTTATCCAAGAAAGGATTCAAAAAGTAGTTGGAAAGGTGGGGAAATGGTCATATGCATGGGGAGTCAAGTTCTCTGTAGAAAAAACAAATACTTTGATCTTTACCAGAAAGATATCAAGAGAAGCAGTTGATGTAAAGATGTATGGTAAGAAACTAGAGCAGTTAAATATCTTCCGTTTTCTTGGTATTCTATTTGATTCAAAGTTAACCTGGAATGAACTATTAATAAAGTAGAAAAGAAGTGTAAAATGGTATTGAATGTTATGAGATGTCTGGCAGGATCTGAATGGGGAGCTAGGCAATGTGTCTTGAAGAACATTTATATTTCCCTGATTAGATCAGTGATTGATTATGGATGTATTGTGTATGGTTCAGCATCTAAATCATTGTTTAAAAAGTTAGAGGTTATTCAAAATCAGGCGCTGAGGTTATGTTGCGGGGCAATCAGGACTTCTCCAGCTGCCGCAGTTCAAGTGGAAATGGGTGAGCCACCACTGAATTTAAGATTCAGACAAATAATGTTGAATTATTATTCTCATTTGCAAGGTCAGATGGAATACCACCCTGCTGTAGAAGCTCTGAGACCATGCTGGGAGAGTGGAAGAGCAAAGAAAGAGTGCTATGCTTAGACTGTGAGTAGTATGGCAGTGGAAATGGGAATTCATAGGACAAGCTTTTGTCCCACAGTACCTTTCCCAGTGACACCCCTATGGCTTTTACCTCCTGTTATTATAGACACTTTTATACATGAAGAGATGGGAAGGAGAAAAGGGAAAGGAAACTGGGCAGAGATAGTGGAAAAAAGATTACAAAAGTCACATGAATCATTTATTGCAGTATATACAGATGGATCAAAGGAACCTAAGAAGGGAAGTACTGGATTTGCTTTTGTTATTCCATGCCTAAATATACATGTTAAGAAGTGTACAACTGATCATTTATCAGTATATACAGTTGAGATGCTGGCTATTGCAATGGCACTGCAGTGGGGAGAGCAAAATACACTTAAAAAGATCATTCTATGTTCGGACTCATTATAAGCCCCTGAATCACTTCAGTCCATGTCATCTCACTGCAGACCAGATAGTCTATATGAAATTCATGAAACTTTATTCAGACTACACCATCAAGAGGCAACAGTCAGATTCATGTGGGTACCAGCACATAGAGGTATTGAGGGGAATGAAATTGCCGATTTTTTCGCAAAACAAGCACTGAAACAAAATAGAATTATGGAAATAACATTTAGTAAATCCGAAGCAAAGGCAGTAATAAAGAACAGAATCATGAATGAGTGGCAAAAGTGCTGGGATGTAGGCAGTAAAGGTCGACATCTATATGAAATTAAACAAAAAGTGGGAAGAATGGAAATCATAGGTAAAACAACCAGGGAGCAAACAGTTATGTCAAGATTAAGACTAGGTCACACCGGGTTAAACAAGACCATGAATTTAATTGGAAAACATCCAACAGGGAGATGTGATTGTGGAGTTGAGGATGAAACAGTGGAACATGTTATATGTAAGTGTCAAAAGTACAATGATCAAAGAGAAATTCTTTTAAGGAAACTACAGGAAAATGGAATAAGAGTGTTGAACCTTAAAAGTCTATTTAGCTTGGGAAAAGGAGAGTATAAAGCAGTGTTTGATTTTTTTTAAAACAAACAGAAATAACCAGAATTTAGTGTAAGGATTTTTTTTTTTTTAAATTGGAAAAAGGGACCTCTGGCTCACACTCCTGTATGGTAGGTGGCGGTAATGCACCTCTAACGTTGGATGCCAACCGCCATAAAACCAGAAGAAGAAGAAGGCCAAAGGATGTTGCTGTTCATGAACATGTCTAACAGAGAGGTAAGTTTACAGAGCACGTCCGGATAAATCCTCTGACTGTTGGGTCTCTGATAAAAGGTTACCTTTTTGTTACGAGCGGCGTTTGCTGTCTTTGTTGTAGATTCATAACTCTGCTGGAACAGCTACAGCTAGTAAGCCCACACTTCAGTAAGTTATACTCCGGGTGGTGATACAGAGCAGAGAGCAGACAGAGCTGCAGTCTTTACCGAGATCTGCCTGAATTAACGCCGAGGCTGAAGGCTGCAGAGGCCGCCGAGCGACGGTACACACAGACGACGAGCTAACTAGCTGCTAATCACTAATAGCCGCTAATCGCTAATAGCTGCTAAGAGCTAATAGCTGCTATCAGTGTTGTTTTCTCTTTGATAGACTGTAAAGATTTGCTTCAGTAATGTTTGTTTAGAGTAAATATGCTTGTTTGTGACCCACTGAGTCAGCAGATCTACGTCCACCTACTTTTTGGCTCTAATGCTAAAGTCAGCTGAGAAAGTAAATAACAGCATGTCTGAGGTCTGTAATGATGTAAAGTTAGAGATCTCTACAGTCTTGAATCTTCATTATTAATCCGCCTGCTCTCTTATCTTTCCTGGCACACGACAGGCCCTCAGAGAGAGGAGCTGTGACCAGCGGATGAAGCCGGGAAGGGGGGGCCAGAGCAGACCCTCAGTACAGACAGGTAATCAGTGTGTTATGGGGACATCACACTTCATACTGTATGTACGTAAGTATGTATGTATATAGTAAGTATGATAAAACTGTAGTTATAGATCTAAATTATAAGTATTTCATATTTATAGGCTGGAATATATAATGTAGAGGTCGACCGATATGGGTTTTTTGGGGGCCGATGCCGATGCTTCCCAAATTTGGGCAGCCGATGCCGATATGCTTAGCCTATTTTTCCAATTTGATATTTAGGCCGATTTTTTAATAAATATATAAATATATATATAAATATATATATATAAATATATATATATATATATATATATATATATATATATATATATCACATTTTTGTGAAACGCAGCAATTTCTGAGCAACTAAAAGAAATCTATTACAACAAGTCGTGTCCAGTCTAGCGTTAAAAGTTAATAATGTTAAAAGTTTTCCTGGTGTTTGCTGGGTGAAGTGGTCCCATATCGAATTCTGCTTTTGTGCAGCCTGCAAAAAAAAAAAAGAAAGAAAAGTAAATGGTAACAATAGATTGATTTGAAAATATCTTTTCAACTTCTGAAAAAAACTAAAGCATAATTGTATAACTGACTGCTATATCACATACAACACAATCTACATAAAATGTGTTCTCTGTGGGCCTGATTTAATAAGGATTAGCATGTGGTAAATGCAGGGTTGGTGTCAGCAAAATTCAAGTGCAGTTAAGATTTTTGTCTCTTATAAACAAGACAAAAAAGCCACAGTGTAAACTAATCTATACATATAATTTGCACTGCAAATAAAAAACGGTTTGTTTTGATAAATCTGATATAACAGGCTTTAAAATCACATTTGTTAATTGGATGTAGCACATACAGTTTAGCACCTGGCTTAGTAAATCAGGCCTTAAAGGGTGCATAAATGAGCAATTTCAAATATAATGAACCGATTATAATACTACTACACCTACGTGTTATTTGTCTGTGTGTCTGTCTTTCTTACTTACTGGGCAGTGGGCACTTTATTCCTCAAAGGAAAATATGTAGCATAACGTAAATGCATTTCTACGTAGACCGTAAATGATAAAAACTTAACTCCGGTCATGCATTTACGTGGAGGAATTTGGAGGTGGCTACATGTTTCAGAAAATGCCCAAGAGTGTCTATGATTGATTCTTTACTCTTTTTTTTTTTACTCTCGCCATTTCCTCGTATTTACTTTGTCCTGTTGTTAACAGTACAGTAATGATGTGTTTTCACCAACACGGTTGAACACGCACAAGTAAATTCAACTTAGATCACGCTTATCTCTTACTGCTAAAACTTATCACAAAGTAGCATTTGAAGCTAACAACATGCTGCAGACTGGAGAGCCACAGAGCCACAAAAACGTTGAAATGTTCAACAAATCTTACCATTATTCATCGTAAATGAAACAGGTGCAGGCTTTTTCCACAGCCTGAATTCCCACTCTCCGCTCTGCAGCCAGACCCCTCTCCTCCGCTCTGAATGTTATGCAGCGTGCCTCAGGGGTCCTTTCTTGACGGGCAGCTTTAGCTGCCCGCACATGTGCCTGATCAAAAATTGCGTCATTTTATACGACGGATCAAAAATCGGCTTTTTAAAATAAAATACGGCCGATGGCCGATAGAGACAAATGTCAAAATATCGGCCCGATATATCGGCCGGCTGATAAATCGGTCGACCTCTAATATAATGTTCCATAAAAATAACATCATGTAACAAAAAGTGATGTTTTTCTGTTACCTATGAAATTACAGCAGAAAGATGTCAACCTTTTCTAAACCACAATTTTTTTTACTATGTAATCTCTACTTCCCTCCCTAAAAAGTAAAATTTGCCTCTGAAATGAATATAAAAGAGTAAATATTTATTGTTACCAAGCCGTATTTACTTCGAGTATATATAACTGCTGACTCTAAATGACACATTTACACAAAGGAGTTACTCAATCACATGAACCTGAGTTAATGTAGTCATTTATTATTTCATATCCATAAATATACTTCACCAAACCATCAGACAGCATGTGTTGTGTTCATGTTTTTCAGGTGCTGCTACAAGAGCTGACTGAAGACGAGAGAGTCATCAGCAGCTGCTCTGAACCCACAGCCCGGCCTGGAGTCTGATGCAGCAGCAGAGAATTAAGAACAGAGGGCTGCTCAGTAAAATAATGTTTTTAGGAATTACAAAACAAGTGCTAAGAAGTTTTTCACAGTTTGACTACTGGCTAAAATTACCTTTTACTTCATTCCACAGTGTTTTATTAGAGAATGTATTTTTATTGTCTGTCTATGAAACATCTGAGAAAGTTATCATACAGGCTTTGTATGTTTTTTTTGTTAAATAAATATAATTTGAGGAGGAAATATACTGATTTTTTATTGCTGACCAATGATTTCTGTCACCTGGTTAAATGACCTCAGTGTAAAAACCACTATTTCTGTTGAGGAGCAAGACCACCATCAATCAGTGTCCAATACTTAAAGGGTATTTGATTAATAAAACAATTAATTCTTGTGGGTGGGAAACAAAACAAAATAAAACACAGCAAAATAACACTAACGTCAAATCAAATAAGCAAAATCAGAAGTAACTAAATCCAAAACAATCAAATAATACACCCAGTCAAAGAATATAATTGTCCTTGTGGTTTTCAATGGCGGGTGGGCCAAGAGGGCTACTTTGTTGTCTTTAAAATAACTTGTGTTAAAATTCACAAGAAGTCCCAGCTAATGTAGTGAGAGTGGAAGGGTACTTATCTGGAGGAAGGGTGGAACGTGTCCCCACCCCTCCGCTTTCATCCACGGCTTCCCCTTCTCACGCTGCGTGTCCCTGTCTCCCTTGTGTGCGTGGCGACCCGTGAGCAGCAGCCGTCCTCCTGTCGAAGCAGCACGCAGGTCCGTCTCTGGTCTGAAACCGTTCACCGCGCCTTGTCCCTGGATCAGTCGCCGTGTGCTGTTACAGCCGTCTAACTGCACTGCTCCAGCTGCGGACCACGACAAAGCCTTCCTCTGGCACTTGTTCGATTCCTGCCGTGTTCCTGCTCCGTCCAACGCAGCTGCTCTCTCTGCTTCCTTCCCTGGGTCTGCTCTCTCCTGCAAACCAACGTGAGAAAAAGACACCCCAACTACGCACACCTGTGACCTAATGACACCCGTGCCCTGCAGCCTGAGAAGTGATTAGGGGAAAACAGACACACGTGCGCACACTCACACTCATGCGTGCACACTCACACATACACACACCTGCTCTCCACTCGTCACCCTGTGACATTTCCATGTTTTGTTTAGCCACTTGCTCCTTTTTCATTATGTAACTATTTTGCCTCTTGAGTCTCTCCATACCTTGTGTTTTTAGTACAAGGATGTTTTTGCTCACAAAGAGTGGAAACTTGTACGCTTTGTCAAGAAAAGTAAGTTAAACCTGTATTAATGCACATATATACTTTAATAATTACTTTTGGCTTCAACTTTCTTATTCTAGTACACGTTTGAAGTACAGAAAGTACAATTTTAAGCTTGCTGGCATTTTGAAACACTAGAAAGTAGATCTACAGATATGTATTTATTGTGTCATAAAGCCATGACAGTAAGGCACTTTGTGTGCAGGATATTAATAACAAATAATCAACTGATATGAAAAGTCAGACTGGTTTGGAAAAAGCTAACTGAAGTGGTTCATCAAAATAAGCTTCAGAAAAATACTGAACTGATAACTGAGTGTTTGTCTCTGGACTAAAGGCATAACAAAGAAAAAGACAGCCAAATACAGCTATCTGCAGTTTACCCAAATTATAAATAAACCACAGTATTTCAAAGTGATTTTTGGATGTCTCACAAAATACATCATGTTTAACTGAAATGTAATTTTCATTTATTTTTCTTTTGATAATCAGTCCTGAGACAGCATGCAACTAAACATGACTGAAAGATAGCAAAAGATGATACTGAACAGCACTGGTAATGCAAACAAACATTTTGTGTGAGAAATGTATGAAGTGATTAAACACATGCTTTACAGCTGGCTGAATGAACTCTGTCAGTGTAAGAAAGAGCACTCTGGTGTTTAGGAGTCACTGTCAGCACAGCATGTAGCCCTCTCTTCTGGCCTTCCTCTTCACAGACGCTGAACTCCCAGGTAAAAACTGAGTAATCGTGTCTGACAAAGAAGACAGAGGGCTTGGACATCAGCTCTTCCACTGTTGTACTTCTGGCAGTGTTGGACCTGTGAACATGGACAGAAAATGTTATTCTTTTGGTGTAATACTACCTGCAAGAAAATGATTGCAGTACAATTAGACATATACAAAAAACATGCCAAGACTTAATTCTAAGTTCAACACATTAGGATAAAATTCTTCATCTGTGCAGCAGGACTGAGTGGTGGGTGCCAGTGGTTGAAGCTTTCTCATTATATGATAATTATTTTTAAAAAGTAAGATATTTAGATATTATAGTAGATGGCTGATTCACTGATGTACTTTAGTAAATAAGGTCATCACAGAGACATAACACAGCTTCTGTACCAATATACCACAGAGAAAATCAGTCTTACTTCAGACTGTGTCTGCAGTGGTAAAGTTACTTTATAAATCACCTCAACACTACGTTCATATGCAAGTTCATTTAGGCAAGGCAAGGCAAGGCAAGTTTATTTGTAGAGCACAATTCATACACAAGGCAATTCAAAGTGCTTTACAGAACAAGAAAAAATGCATTAAAATCACAGTACAAAATAGAATCAACAATAATCATTATAAAATGACTTTAAAAAAAATCACAATACAAAATAAAATCAACATTAATCATTATAAAATAAATTTAAAAAGAAGAGTGCAGATCAGATCCTTTCAGTCATATGCACAGTTAATTAGAGCTGTTTTAAGCCTAGATTTGAACATTATCAGAGTAGAGGCCTGTCTCACATCTTCAGAAAGACTGTTCCAGATTTTAGCTGCATAAAACTGAAACCCTGATTCTCCATGTTTAGTCCTGACTCTAGGCACCAGTAGAAGGCCGGCCCCCGAGGTCCTCAGAGTCCGAGATGGTTCATATGGCACTAACATGTCAGAGATGGACTTTGGTGCCAGGCCATGGAGAGATCTGTACACAAGCAGAGCTGCTTTAAAGTCTATTCTCTGAGCCACAGGAAGCCAGTGTAGGGACCTGAGCACAGGACTAATGTGTTAGTACTTCCTGGTTCTGGTCAGGACCCGAGCAGCAGCGTTCTGGATGTACTGCAGCTGTGTTATGGCTCGTTTGGAGAGGCCGGTGAGCAGGCCGTTACAGTAATCTAACCTACTAGAGACAAATGCATGGATAAGTATCTCTAGGTCAGGTTTAGACACTATACCTCTGATTTTGGCGATGTTTTTTAGATGGTAAAAGGCTGCTGATGTTATTGATTTTATATGACTGCCAAAGTTCAAATCTGAGTCCATTATTACCCCGAGATTTCTAACCTGATTTGTAGGTTTTAGAGAGAGAGACTGGAGGTGACTGCTGACACTTTCTCTTTGTTTCTGTGGACCAAACACGATGACTTCAGTCTTGTCTGAATTTAGCTGGAGAAAGTTGTTTTGCATCCACACACTGACCTGATGGATGTAGTGACAGAGTGAATCCACTGCTCCATATTCACCTGCTGTCAGTGAGACATAGCTCTGAGTGTCATCTGCATAATTGTGGTAGGACACATTAGTACTTTGTATTAGCTGGCCTAAAGGCAGCATGTAGAGATTGAATAGGAGGGGTCCTAGGATTGACCCCTGGGACACCCCACAAGTCAAGGCCATGTGGTCTGAGACACAGTTACCAATTTCTACAAAGTACTTCCTGTCTTCAAGATAGGACTTCAACCAATGTAGGACAGGCCCCGAGATGCCCACCCAGTCCTTTAGTCTCTGTAAAAGGATCTCATGATCAACAGTGTCAAAAGCAGCGCTCAGATAACAGCCCCCTGCTGTGCTGCTTCTGTAGCCTGCTACCTTTATTTGACAGACATCTAAACTTTAAACAGTGTCCCAGTGAGATAAATGGCCTAAAATGATCTGGATCCCGTAAGTACAGAACAGCAGACAGGCTGAACGTGTGTTTATGTTCATTTATGTTAGCGTTAGCCGCGTTAGCCTGCTGCTCCTTCGTTTAGCCACAGGCTAACCTTAGCACATATTAGCTTTCGGCCCAAAAGACACGGAGAAATGACAAAGGTAAAAAGGGAACAACATTAACTACACAATACAAAGCCTAGTCTGTTATAACCATGCCTCTGTCTGTGACATGTCACGAACACGTTCACGTTATGCAGAAACATATAAAGACACTTACCTGTCCAGGCGCAGGTCCAGCTCCAGCCTGTTTGAGCCTCCTCCTCACGCAGGACTCTCCGTTGTGATAAACTCTGTTCAGTCTTCTTTATCTTTAAGTTATTCCATGTCTGATATTTTCAGTTGTATTTATTTGTGCCCCTGTTTAGCAGAGGCTTATTGCCGATCAGTCTGATAAACAAGGAAGCTTCGCGTGCCATGGCGCTGCCTCTCCTCTGTGATTGGTCAGCTCCTCTGGTGTTTTATACCCACAGGTAGGGGGCGCTAGAGGGAAGATTTACGCCCCAATCCGGACCGGCTAATGTTTACATAGAGCTGATATCAACACAGGCAGAGGAGGGAGGGCTTAGCTTTCACTGTGTCGAGCATGGACTGAAAGAGATGATTATGATGAGAATTTGATAGTAAAATGTGTGAAATATCACTTATTATACCTTTAAGCTCAATAAATTCAGATAATATTTGACCGGGAAATCAAACGCTTGTCAGGTAAATTGAAAACCTGCCGGTCACGTTGTCCGGTGCCATTTTTTTATGGGGGAAACCCTGATTAGTACTATTAGAAGTATTAATAGATGCTACCATGGTTATTACAGACGTGGACAAAATTGTTGGTACCCTTCCGTTAAAGAAAGAAACACACACAATGGTCACTGGAATAAATTGAAACTTACAAAAGTAATAATAAATAAAAATGTACTTAAAAGTAACCAATGAAAATCAGACATTGCTTTTGCATTGTGAGTCAACAGAATTATTTAAAAAAACAAACTAATCAAACTGACCTGGACAAAAATGATGGTACCCTAGAAAAGATTGAAAATGATGTGACCATAGAGGCATGTTAAACTAATCCCCAAATTCCACTGCGGGTTTGCTCCGACAGGCAAACCCCACTGGAAGCGGCGCGCCCAGAAGCGAAGCCCCGGAGGGCAGGGGGGCTGATCCCCGGTGAGCCGCAGGCTCTCATGAGAATAGCGATGTCACACGCTCATAAAACATGTTATAGACTGAGAAAAGACATAAACAACGCCTTGCTTAGCTTCTCTAAGCTCCCTTTGCTGGTCCCAACCACACAGCTTCATGAATTAATCAACTTCTATCCGTCTATATCCGTGTAGGAAAGATGTATGGTGTCATGTTCACAATGTTATATATTTCTGTACCTCTTTGATTCACTTTTCTTCGTCAATGGTGTCGTGTTGCCTCTGGGACCCTCTGACCGACTGCTGACCTGATGCTCGTGCCTCCGGTTTTGACGTAATGACAAATAACTGAGGAACATTACGTGCAAGAGTCCATGGTTTGTGTTTTATTTTTAAACTTCTGGTTACTCCACACGGTGACTTCCTGTCTGGTGCTTTCTTAACAACAGTGAATTTACGAGGTTTGGAAGCAGATGCGCAGAAAATAGACCTGAAGCGGCACTTCAGCAACGCGGCGTGGCGCTTTCGCATGCAGTGGAAATTGCCCGATAGACTACAATGGGAGCGAAGTGCTCCGCAGTACACTGCGCGGCGCGTCACTTTCGCGTCCGGTGGAATTTGGAGGTAAGATGTTCCCTGTAATTATCATCACAGGTGTCTTCAAGCTTGTAATCAGTCAGTCTGCCTATTTAAAGGCTGAAAAGTGGTCACTGTGCTGTTTGGTATCATGGTGTGTACCACACTGAACATGGACCACAGAAAGCTAAGGAGAGAGCTGTCTCAGGAGATTAGAAAGAAAATTACAGACAAGCATGTTAAAGGTAAAGGCTATAAGACCATCTCCAAGCAGCTTGATGTTCCTGTGACTACAGCTGCACAGATTATTCAGAAGTTTAAGGTCCACAGGACTGTAGCCAACCTCCCTGGACGTGGCTGCAGGAGGAAAACTGATGACAAACTGAAGAGACGGAGAATACGAATGGAAACCAAAGAGCCCAGAACAACTTCAGAGAGATCAGAGGAGAACTCCAAGGTCAAGGTACATCAGTGTCAGATCACAGCATCCATCACTGTTTGAGCCAAAGTGGACTGAATGGAGGACATCACTGTTGAAAGAAAACAAAGTGAGAATTGAATTTTCCAAAATGCACATTGACAAACCACAAAGCTTCTGGGAGAATGTCCTTTGGACAGATGAGACAAAACTGGAGCTTTTTGGTAAGTCACATCAGCTTTATGTTCACAGACACAAAAATGAAGCATACAAAGAAAAGAACACTGTACCTACTGTGAAACATGGAGGAGACTCAGTTAGGTTCTGGGGCTGCTTTGCTGCATCTGGCACAGGGTGTCTTGAATCTGTGCAGGTAAAATAAAATCTGAAGACTATCAAGACATTCTGGAGTGAAATGTGCTGCCCAGTGTCAGAAAGCTTGGTCTCAGTCAGAGGTCATGGGTCCTCCAACAGGATAATGAGCCAAAACACACAGATAAAATAATAATAATAATAACAATAATAATAATAATAATAATAATAATAATAATAATAATAATAATAATACTTTATTTATATAGCACCTTTAAAAACAGAAGTTTACAAAGTGCTTTAACAGACTGATCAAAGGCAGAAAACAAAGCACAATAAAATCAACAATCAGCGACCATGGGAGTCAGAGGAAAAGGCACAGAGGATCACATTAACAAAAGCAACAAAATGGGAGAAAATGTTATAAACTGTGGATTGAAACAGCTGGTATAATGCATAATAGCAGGAAGATAATAGGACAGTAGACAGATAATGGATTTCCAGATACATAGATTAATTTAAGATTGTTTAAGGTTGACAACATCACATCAGGAAGATTGGAAATAAGAAGGCAGATAGAAGACTGGTAAAAGAGAAAATAGATAAATAAATAAAATAATAAATACTACTAATAATTAAATCAATACATAAAATAAAGTGAAATAAAATAATGATAATAGAAACTGGGTATGTCAAAATAATAAAAGAAAGTAAAAATAGGAATAAAATCGTGAGAGGGATAAAAACAGCGGATAAAGCAAGTAGGTTAAAAGAGTAAAATCAATAAATACATAAATATATATAGAGATAAAATAATAATAATAATAATAATAATAATAAAGGATAAGATCATGTAAAAGCAAGCCTATAAAAGTGGGTTTTAAGATGTGATTTAAAAGATGTCACTGATTTGGCTCGCCTAATCTCCTCGGGCAGGGCGTTCCAAAGTCGAGGAGCTCTTACAGAAAGTGCTTGATCACCTTTAGTCTTCAGCTTTGACTTTGGAACAGCCAACAGGCCCCCGCCCGAGGATCTGAGGCTGTGGGTTGGCTCATAAAGAATTAATAATTCAGAGATGTAGGTAGGAGCCCGCCCAGTAAGGGCTTTAAAAGTGATCAGTAAAATCTTAAAATCAATTTGAAAGTGGACAGGGAGCCAGTGGAGAGAAGCGAGGACAGGGGTGATGTGATATCATCTGTTAAAACCAGTTAAAAGCCTAGCTGCTGTGTTCTGGACCAGTTGGAGGCGGGAGAGTAATTTGTGGGAGATACCGGAGAGGAGGGAGTTACAATAGTCCAATCTGGAGAAGATGAGTGCGTGAACTACTTTTTCTAAATCGGCAGGGGGAAGGATCGATTTGATTTTTGAGATGGACCAGATCTGAATGAAACATGACTGTACTGCTTTCTTAATGTGATGTTTGAAGGTGAGGTTTGAATCAAATATTACTCCTAGATTTCTTGCAGATGGTGTGATATTAGCAGAGGATGGGCCGAGGGTGCTGGTGATCTGGATGGTATTTGGGTTTGAGTAATTAAATAGAATAATGTCTGATTTGGAATCATTTAACTGTAGGAAACTCTAGGCCATCCAACTTTTAACATCCTTGAGACAGTTAAAAACAGCAGCTAGGCAGTTTGGGACACCAGGTCTCAGCGGTAGGTATATCTGTGTGTCATTCGCATAGCAGTGGAAAGACAGATTATGACGATGGATGACTTCACCGAGTGGGAGCATATAAATAGAGAATAAAAGCGGACCTAAAATAGAGCCCTGCGGTGCACCACAGGCAATATGACGGGTGGAGGATGAGTGGTTGCCTATGGTGACCGCAAAGGTTCTGTCTAAAAGATAAGAATAAAACCAACTAAGTGCAGTACCCTTGACACCAACCCAGGTCTCAAGGCGGTGCATTAAAATGGCATGGTCTACAGTGTCAAATGCTGAACTTAAATCTAATAGAATTAAAATTGCGCTCTCTCCTTTGTCAGCAGATAAAAGGTCATTTGTCACCTTGAGGAGGGCTGTTTCTGTGCTGTGCAAAGCTCTAAAACCAGACTGAAATTTCTCAAAGATGTTGTTTTGATTCATGAACTCTAAAAGCATTGTTAAAACTACTTTCTCTAAAACTTTTGATAAAAATGGTAGTTTAGAAATTGGTCTAAAATTACTGAGAATGGAGGGGTTAAGGTTGGGTTTCTTTAGAAGAGGTTGGACCACAGCGTGTTTAAAAGCAGATGGAAAATGACCAGTTAAAAGGGAGCTATTTACAATAGTTAAAATGCTGGGTCCAACCCTGATTAAAACTTCTTTGAGAAATTTAGTGGGGATGGTGTCAAGGATGCAAGTAGTTGGATTCATATGTGATAAAATATCTAATAAGTATTGCAGTGAAACTGGGTAAAAACTACTAAAATTAAAGTCAGTTTGTCTTTGAGAGTTAAAAACACAGTCTGTGGTGGCTATCTGTTGTCTAATATCTTCGATTTTTTGGATAAAATATGTTAAAAAAGACTCGCATGTCTCTTGTGAGGCATCAATAAAATGAGAAGGGGTGGGGTTAGTGACAGAACTTAAAACTTTTTTAAAAATTCTGGGGTTTGACTGATTGGATAAAATAAGATTTGAGTAAAATGATGCCCTTGCTTCTTCAATTGCTTCATTGTAGCCTTTTATGGCATCTTTCCAAAGCTCTTAAATAACATAAAGACCGGGCTTCCGGTCTGGGTGATCTTCATGGCGGCTGCAAAACTGTAGAGCGCCGGTGCCTTCAGCCCTTTTTCCCTCTCCCGCGAATCAAATATTGATGTAAAAGAGGCGTTAAGCCCACATTCAATTGCAGAATGAGTCACTGTGGTAAAAACTCAAGAGAAAAGACAAAGCCATCCGAGGGGAAGAGTAAAGATACTCGATCTAGCTTCTTCCAGCAATGCAAGCTAGCGCTAAGGCTAACCCTGGGCCTGAGCCAAACTCCGAAGAGGAAGATAGTATGGGCGCTACCATACTGTCCGAGCTCAAAACATTCAGAAGGGAAAACAACGAAAAGCTAACATCGATAACGTCCACTATGAAATCCCTTGAACAAGCCGTTGAGAAGATGGGGAAGCGTCTGACCGAGGCTGAGAGCCGTATTAATCAGGCAGAGGAGGGATCTGCTCGCTCGGCTAGGCTACTTAGCTACCTGCTACACCGTGAACAACAACTCGAGGAACGGTGTGAGGACTTGGAGAACTATACAAGAAGAAAAAACCTGCAGATCTATGGAGTTGCTGAGGGCTCCGAAACGGGTGATATGGTGAAATGGACAGAGACTTTTTTGAGGGAGCTACTGCATTTACCACCGGACTTCCCCCTACAGCTAGAACGAGTACACAGATCCCTTCAGCAAAGACCGACGGATGAAAATGCCCCTCCGAGATCGCTCATTGCAAGATTTGTGAACCATCAACATAAACAACGTGTCTTATACAAAGCTTGGAGCATGAAGAACCTGCACTACAAGGATAAAAGAATCTATATGGATCACGACTACTCAGTGGCTCTACAGAGGAAAAGACGTGAATATGTAAGCATCAAGAAACAGCTGAAGGAGAAAAACATCCGGTTCCAAACTCCATATCCAGCCAAACTGAGGGTTCATCTTGATAACGGAACCAAAACATTCAGCACGGCCTGGGAAGCAGCGGTGGGATTAAAATCAATGGGTATTAAAACAACCATCTCTGAGGAAGGAAAACTGGATTGAGAGCTGAAGAGGGTCTGCTGGCAGACTGTTGGCAAGAACGCTACACGGGGAGGAGGGAAGATGACCTCCAGCCTCATCCAGGACATGGAGACCCTGAAGAGTACAGCTGATGGAGGTGAAAAACGTTGACTGACAACAAGCTCTAATTTTCTGTGGTGACTAGAGCCAAACATCTTCTAAGTCCGTTTCCAGTGAAAGGACATAAGTGCCTCGTTTGTTATATTATATGGTTGTATGCTAATACTATAATGACGTTAAGAAAAATACTATGGGACTCATTTTTTGAGGGAGGGCGGATGGGGGGGAGGGGGTGTTAGAATATGGTTACTAGACCAAATAATAACCCACAATGCTGGGGAGGGCCCTGTGTGTCTTACAAAGGTTTACCCTCAGAGTTAAATCCATCTGACTCAATTAAGGTCACCTTCTTGACCTACCTTTTGGAAGCCCAAAAAAAGAAGGACTTTATGTTCTGCATTTGTTATGCACATTTGTTAAGCTGTTCAAAAGCATTCCTTAAAAAAAGTGGGGGAATATGTATTGAAGTGAAGTTGTACACTTTAATACTGAAAATTGACACTACAAATGCAGGATAATCAAGAGGTGAAATTATTTCTTATAATGTAAATGGGGTACACAATCTGATAAAGAGGAGCAATATATTATCGAAACTGAGGAAAGATAGAATACAAGTTGCCTTTCTCCAGGAAACCCACTTAAGTGAAGCTGAGCATGTTAAGTTGGGGAGAAAGGGATTCAAACAAGTTTTTTCATCATCACATAAGTCTAATAACAAAAGGGGTGTGGCCATCCTTATAAGTAATGCTGTTATCTATGAACATATTGTAGCGATATCAAACTGATCAACTTTAAGGAAACTCTAAAAGGACCAAGAACATTCCTCTCTGACTCTGTGCCTCCATGACCGTAAATCTTCAAGAGGCCTGTAGCGCCATGAAGCCTGTGTTTTTCTCCTAAGGACCACAACAAGAAGACATAGGCATCCGATGTGTTTACTTCTGATTGGCTGAGAGAGTCCGTTCACAACGTCATAAACAATTCTGGGTGACACCGAAGTTGACCTTGGACCTCCCTGGACACGCAGACCCCTCACCTACTCCAGATGTGGTCTCTGTCCACACAGAAAACCCACAAACCTTTTAAAACTGAAACTCTTTAAATGAAACACTTCTAACAATGTGATATCATATCCTGTCATGACAAATGCTTTCTAATGATGTGACTTGTGTGTTTTTAGTCCTAAAGATCCCCAAGTTAGGAGAAAGTTGGGTTATTACTCTGTTATTACTCTGTTTTATTTAAGAATACTTATAATAGGATTGCTACACCTTGAGTTTGGTTGCATACTATTCTTAAGGGCATGTTGACTGATATATCTTAAGTTAACCACCTCTATTGTGTTTAACTGACTGTTTAATAGGATTTGAATTGTTTAATTCTTTCTTATTCTTTAGATATACAGTATTTGGTATCAAATTGATCCCCATGAGATTTCCTGTCCAGTTGGAGTGCTTATATTGGATGTTTAATCAAAATACAACTTAATATTGGCCAAATATTAGTTGATAAAGTGTTGTTAACTCATCCAAAGGCCCTCCTCCTCTGAGATCCCCTGCGAGTAGCTTAAAACAGAGAGACATGCGGTTTTTTCTCTCTTCTTTGCTCCTCTCTGCTCCTCTCTTCTCTTGTCCGTCTCCTTCTTCCTCCTCGTCTTCGTCACCACTTTTGATTTTTGGCTCACATATTTTTCCTTGACTCTTTTGTCTAAGTTTTGTGACATGCCCGCCGATTCTGCCGATTCTTTCTTTATAAGCCAGTAAGACTTCAAAGATTTACTTCATAGTAAATGGACTTTTTCTTGTTAATTTCAGAATAGTATTCATATGGCCAATGAATTCTTGATTTTTGGAATTAGTTACAAATCCACTTTTTATACAATCGAGACACCAACGCCCAAGCTCCAGCTTCACCTTGAAGAACCTGCCAGTCCAACCTGCCAGTCCAATCTAAGACTTCTCTCCCAGGGAACCTGGGACAGACCAGCTTACATCGGAACATCCTCCACTGGATCCATCGCGCTGGGTAGAGTATGTGGACTTCAGAACCAGAAAAGTCCTTCAGAATCTCCAGTAGCTCCGGACCAGTCTGAGATCCGATCATAAAAGCTTCACGAAGTAAGGCGTGGTTCTCCAGCCATTTCAGATGGGCTTGAGTGTGTCTTGGTTCAATTCTCTAATAATTTCCCCTTGATTTGACCTTTCACAAGTAGGTTAATTCGGAAATTAATCCTCTATAACCACTCCATATGCTTAAATGTTCCATGAGGGTTCATTCTTCTTTCCTGATTGACAGCATCATTGATTTAGTATATCTCTGACATTTGTTCCTTCTTAAGTGTTTATTTTATTTTATTTTGTCTTATATATTCATTTTAATAAATCACCCTTATATATTTAAAGTTCTGTCTGTTGGTATTCTATTTGGAAGATTGACATCACTGCATGAGAGTTCTGTCTTTAGATTTGAGATTGATTAAACTGATAAGTTTGACTTAATTGATTAAACTGATAAAGTTTGACTTAATTGATTTATCTAATTTATATGAAATAATTAATAAATCAGCTAATTAAATTATTTTTGCCTTTTTTGTATAAAAAGGATGGTGCCCCTTTAATTAACGAGAGCAAACCTGGTTATTAAATGAATATTAATTAATTTAATTAATATCCAGTAATACCCAGAAAATAATCGCTACAGTATTTTATGGTGCCCCGTGTGAGGCCCTGCAAATAGAAACTTCCAAAACAACACCAGACATATTATTTGGGTGCAACTGATAGAAAACATTCTCAACATAAATTGATATTTAAGACAAAAAAAAAATCGTATCTCTTTGAATAGAAATAGAGCGATCCCTGCTTTTAATCTTGCTGCTGTGCTTGCTGAAACGTGTTGGGCTATGTTTAAATGTTTTCCTTTATTCTGCAAAACTGCACTGTGCTTTGTGTTGTGGTGAGCCGTGCTTGTTTGTTTTATAGTCGAGTTTAATCACTTAAAGAAGTGTACAGCCGTCCTGGCTGCATTCTGTGACTCGGCGTGCTGAACGCGCACCACGTGAACGAGTCCTTACAGTGTTTAAAGGCCTAAAGCTGATACGCCGATATCAGTGATAAAATAGTTACCACGAGACTCTGGTTTCTATTAAAGAAAATTAACCCCTCATCTCTCCGTCTCAGATTAGCTACCTGATTCGAGAGACCGCTCTTAGCGGGAGGATTAATGTGAGTTTAACTCATTAATCGTTCGTAGCCGCACAACATTTAAAGTGTTGGTGAGCTCTGAAGTGTCCGCTTGGACCGCTGTGAAACACTGCGCTTCTTGATTTGTGTTTTTCCACACAAACTGCTGCGTTTGTGATCGGCTGAGGCCACTGCTTTGGGACTTGGGCCCCTGAGAGTTTGTCTTGTTCATCACTGTGTGTCAGGCTGCACGCACAGCCTGCTGTTGGCCCTCAGAGGTCTGTGAAGTGAATGAGTCGTTTTGTGTTCGACAAACGACGTCCTTCAGGGAGGTGGAGTCAAACTCCACATCCTGCATCTTAGTGACCAGTCACTCCCAGTGGCTAGCTGTTAGCCTTTGAGCTATTTCCATCCATGGCTATTTCTATTAGCTGTTAGCATGCTATTGTGCTACACATAGCATAACCAGACTGGTTGCTAGACGACCAGCTTCTTCCTGTGGCTAACTGAGAACTTTTTACTTGTTATCGCCGTCTACTGGTGAGACGGACTGCATTGCTGCTTTGGTTGCCAGACAACCAACTCTTGTTCCTTTGCATTTGCCTTCTGTTGTGTTTTGTGACACAAGTCCTCCCTATAACACTGTCCTGCTTGGTTGGTTTTGATAACTCTTATTTCCCTGCACACATTGTTTTCGAAAAGTTGACATAGTCGACATTGTGTAACATGCAGACTTAATTGCCTGTAACTTTCATACTTAAGCTAAGTTTAGAATTTAATCATTCTAACTTCTCTGCAGTAATTAATTGACACGTAAAGTCACTCTTTTTTGATTACTAAAATTGAAGCATAAATTGTCTTTTTTCTGTAAGCATTGAAAAACAATCAGTGTGATTAACCCAGTTCTTTGAATGACATTAAGACTTTATTTAAGGTTTAATAGATTTCAATTTGATTTAATCCACTGCTTAAGCTTAGCTTACAGCCTGTAAACATTGATACAGTTTACTGTTAACAGTGCAACTTAAATTTCTTCCAATGCTTCATTGACTTTATTTAATTTAATACTGTTTCAACAATTATTTTAACTTTGGTTAATATTTTGTGCACTTTGACAGATTTGTCAAATTAATTACAAGGGTTTTCTCCCTTTTGTTTTCTGTAAAGCTTCAAAGCTTCCTTCAGAGTTAATTGACTGTTATACAGTTTAATCCCTCTTCTAACATTAGTGTGATTTTGATTTAAGATCAGAACCATTCCAGATCTTCATTTAAGATTTTGGTTCTTCTTTGTTTTAATTCTTTAATGATACTCTAACTCTACAAGTTGATCTTGTTCTTGTATCTTACTACAGAACAATTAATCAAGCTTTAATTCAAACTTACATTTGGATTGTCAAATTGTTCTAATTACAATTGATTGCTTTTCAGCTTTCTTAATGGTCCTAAATTATTCCTTTAATTTGATCATATCTTGTCATTGACAACTTTAAAATTGATCATCACTCTATGATCGATCTTCTGCACAGGTTTTATACCTTAAAACTACAGATCGCCTTCTCTTTTACAAAACCTTAATCTTAATCAACAATTTCAGATTTGATCCTATTTTGAATAATTTCTTCCCTTTTACTAAGATTTAACTCTGGAGTTTACTCATCCTCAGATGCCACTCCAGTTTAATATACCGTAGTATTTTTAACAAATTCATCATACTTGTGGCTATGCCTACTACGTTAGAGTTCTATTTTCAATTATTTTACGCATTCATGTTGATTTATTCAACATTAATCCATGCCTGGTCACTGTCCTCTGAGACAGTTTGCTAGTCTAAGTTTAGATCATAGCAATGCTACTGATTTCCAACAACTTTAATTGACACTTTGAGTAATCACTGAACCTATAAAGAATTAAACTATTGAACTAAACATCTTACACACACAATCTTAACCCCTTTTGTTTTCGAACCAAACCAACCATGACAGACACCAGAGAGTCCATCCATGGAAACCCAATGGAGGACAATGGCACAATGTTGGCAGAAATGACAAATCAACTGATTCCAGATTATGTGTCTACAGCTCAAAAGACAAACCCCACTAATCTGGAAGACATTATGGCTGAATTTCTAGTGAAGGCTTCACTTTCGTCTTTTCAAGACAAGGAGCCCACTCACATCCTGAGACGCATGTTCTTTGTGATGACATCACAGTTAAAGCAAAAAGAAAATTTGCTGGCACACACCACAGATAAACTAAAGGCGCAAAGAGAAGAAAACATCGCACTGAAAAGAGCGCTGGATGAGACTCAGCAATCTCTTGACAAGGCAGAAACACAAATTGCTGAATTGAAAACAGCACAACTGCCTGCACCTATGGACATTGAGGAGAAACTTTTTCTCGAAGAAAAGGTTGAGAAACTTGATGATGACCTTGAGAAAAAGGAAATAGAGCTGTTGGAAACAACCAGAAAGCTTGAGAGAACTACCCATAAGCTGGAAAGGGCAGAGTCCCTTCTTGAACATACAGCTGGGGAGTTAACTCACTTAAAAACACAGGTTAAAGTACACGCAACAGCTCTCCAAGCTGAAGAAAGGCATACTTCAATGCTGCAATATCAGCTCAGAGAAGCTCAGAGACAGCTGAGCCTTTGTCAAGATCAACAACAAGAAACAGAAGAAAAGCTGGCTAATGCCCAAATGAAGCTACAATACTCCCTCCAACTTGGTCGAGACCAGAGGGAACAATTTGATCCAAGCTTCTTCAGAGAAAGAAGGGACACCCGTCCTTTGGAACGGGCCTTTTCGCCCACATTTCCAACTACTCTTGACTATCCATCGCAACATCGCGATCGAACATTTCTTGACCCTGGCACTTCGCCACCATTTCAGAGATCATATTCGTTCTCTAATGATCCTCTCTTGCCTTGCCCCTCTGACAGGGACCTCGACAAAATTGCTAGAAACATAGCACGCTTCGAGCCTGGTCATCAAGGCACTCATGACGTCGAAATCTACTTGAAGGATATCGACTTTAATCTTAGAAGATTTCCAGGTGCTACACCCGACGACAAGATCTATCTCATTAAAGCAACCTCAAATCGAGAGGTAAGCAGCTTTATTGAACGTCAGCCATTCCAAATCAGAAATGATTATGGTGCGTTATGTCAAGCTCTGATCTGCGAGTTTACAGACCCATTGACACCAGCTGGCTTGTCAGCCGCTCTAACTGTCAAACAGGGGAGATCTGAATCTCCAAACCAATACTACACTCGCCTACGTCAGGCTTACTTTGGTTCCAAGAACGAACCAGGAATGGAGGAGGACCAACATTTCAAAACTCTGTTTGTTCAAAACCTCCATCCCACAGTCAGCTACCATCTTGGAGTTGCAGCATGCCCTAAAACTCTGACGAGTCGTCAACTTCGTGAGTTAGCTGTAAAGGGTTTTGCAAAGCAAAGGCAAATCACTGCTAAGAAAGCAGAGCCATCTTCCGTATTGGCTCTGGAAGCAAAGTTCCTGCCCATGGAACTTAAAGGCGTCTCTCATGGCAACCTCTCACATGCCAATGAGACCCCAACTGGAAGACTCGAGGATTTTAAACCCTGCTGGCCTAAATGTTCTGGCCACACCTCCACTCATCGTCAAATGCCATGGTTAAACAAGGGTCGACAACCATCCAAACTTGATCCTAAACGTTTTCCTCCAAAACCCCAACGTTTTGGGACTGTCCCAAGAAAACACCAACCCTACAAGGGGGGTGTGAAACATGAAGGGCCTGACCGTTATGACCCTCACTACCGGAGGCAACGGTCCACAAACTTGCCCTGTACATCATCCTCCACTCAGGAGATGAAAAGCTCTGAAAATCCAGACTCTCCAGAGAAGAGCCATCACTCTGAAAGGGACTCAATAGAGTCAAGACTGAGTGATGAAGAACTTGATACTCTTCACGAGTTAATCCAAAAACTACGTCGACAAAGAGACAAGACGGTGGATCTTCTCCCAATTTCCACCACTGATTCAGACCTACCTTTTCATCAAGGTTCCCTTGTACAGACTGATAAAGAAGAAATCGACCCCTTTAAGTCAGTACCTGAACCTGAGACTCTAACCATGCCAGACATGGCTAGTGAACTCCATGTCTCGCAAAGTGACTCAACTAGTGATCCATCTTTTGATGATCCAGCAATCGTCAAAGTTGTGCCACCTTTTTGCCAGTTTCTTGGTAACCTCACTGAGAAAGGCACTGCACAAAAGTTCTACTTGAATATCACTCTTGAACATGAACTTGACCATGAAGCCCTTCTTGACACTGCCGCAGACGTCACCCTTATGTCCGCAGTTCTCTTTAACAGGTTACGTGCACACGTAAAGAAATCCAACAGGGACTTGAAATTGCTCCCATGTGATCTTGATGTGCAACCATATACCTTGAGAAGCACTACCTTTACAAAAATGACGATGCTAGACCTAACCATTGGTTCCATGCACCTTGTACACCCTGTGTACATTTCACCTCTGGATTCAATTCCCTTTCTTGTTGGCAAAGACCTGCTCAACAGGTTTGATCCATTAACGATTTCAAACGACTGAGGATATGGTCACAGGTTCCAAAGCCTCTGCCTGTGTCATTCTCCCAGATCAACACAGCCCAGTGTTTCACTCTGACACAGGAACCTACCTGTGACAATCAGATAACATTCGATTTAGGGGGTGTAAATCAGACTCCTGAAAAACCTAATACACCTGAACCCACACCTAAAATCGAGTCTGACTCTATGACTCAGGTGGGCCAGAGTGTCATTCCAACTTATGTTCTCCAAAAGGCAGAAGAACATAACAAACTTAGCAATGTTATCAGTAAGAATCAAACCTCATTTGCCAAAGATTCCTTATTGGCTCTGAAAATGAAACCTCTACTCTTTGGATTGAAAGGTGTCTTAAAAGACCACCTCTTAAAACCTGACCAAATCCCTGCTGAAAAGTCAGCCTGGGACTCAAAATATCTTTATCCTCAGCGAACTGACCATGCTCCCACTCACAAACCACCCTGGTTTGTTGATTTTAATGCTGAGCTAATCTAATCCAAATTAGAACCCAAAAGGCTTTTGACAAGTACACACGCTGTAAGTGAATCCTAAAACTCTCAATTTTACAGCACCCAAACAATCAACCTTATCTGGTGATTATATGTTAAAAGCAATCTATTCTTGTAACATTCAAGAAATCTTTAAGTTGTACTTTCAGTTCTGAATTAAGTACCAACAGAACTTGAACTTGGACAGAATTTATGTTAGATTACAGTTAAGAAACAAATAATGTTATTGGATTTGTAATTTTATTACATACCTAATTTTTACTAGACAGAATCTCTTTACGGTAACTAGTTCTAGGCCCTTCCCTAAGAACCAGACACCAAGCCTGTCTAAGAACTCCTGTTTGATCATCTTGCCTGGTCGTCCCGTTGACCTTTGGATCAAGACAACGCGACGAAGGGGGGATATGTAGCGATATCAAACTGATCAACTTTAAGGAAACTCTAAAAGGACCAAGAACATTCCTCTCTGACTCTGTGCCTCCATGACCGTAAATCTTCAAGAGGCCTGTAGCGCCATGAAGCCTGTGTTTTTCTCCTAAGGACCACAACAAGAAGACATAGGCATCCGATGTGTTTACTTCTGATTGGCTGAGAGAGTCCGTTCACAACGTCATAAACAATTCTGGGTGACACCGAAGTTGACCTTGGACCTCCCTGGACACGCAGACCCCTCACCTACTCCAGATGTGGTCTCTGTCCACACAGAAAACCCACAAACCTTTTAAAACTGAAACTCTTTAAATGAAACACTTCTAACAATGTGATATCATATCCTGTCATGACAAATGCTTTCTAATGATGTGACTTGTGTGTTTTTAGTCCTAAAGATCCCCAAGTTAGGAGAAAGTTGGGTTATTACTCTGTTATTACTCTGTTTTATTTAAGAATACTTATAATAGGATTGCTACACCTTGAGTTTGGTTGCATACTATTCTTAAGGGCATGTTGACTGATATATCTTAAGTTAACCACCTCTATTGTGTTTAACTGACTGTTTAATAGGATTTGAATTGTTTAATTCTTTCTTATTCTTTAGATATACAGTATTTGGTATCAAATTGATCCCCATGAGATTTCCTGTCCAGTTGGAGTGCTTATATTGGATGTTTAATCAAAATACAACTTAATATTGGCCAAATATTAGTTGATAAAGTGTTGTTAACTCATCCAAAGGCCCTCCTCCTCTGAGATCCCCTGCGAGTAGCTTAAAACAGAGAGACATGCGGTTTTTCTCTCTTCTTTGCTCCTCTCTGCTCCTCTTCTCTTGTCCGTCTCCTTCTTCCTCCTCGTCTTCGTCACCACTTTTGATTTTTGGCTCACATATTTTTCCTAGACTCTTTTGTCTAAGTTTTGTGACATGCCCGATTCTGCGATTCTTTCTTTATAAGCCAGTAAGACTTCAAAGATTTACTTCATAGTAAATGGACTTTTCTTGTTAATTTCAGAATAGTATTCATATGGCCAATGAATTCTTGATTTTTGGAATTAGTTACAAATCCACTTTTTATACAATCGAGACACCAACGCCCAAGCTCCAGCTTCACCTTGAAGAACCTGCCAGTCCAACCTGCCAGTCCAATCTAAGACTTCTCTCCCAGGGAACCTGGGACAGACCAGCTTACATCGGAACATCCTCCACTGGATCCATCGCTGGGTAGAGTATGTGGACTTCAGAACCAGAAAAGTCCTTCAGAATCTCCAGTAGCTCCGGACCAGTCTGAGATCCGATCATAAAAGCTTCACGAAGTAAGGCGTGGTTCTCCAGCCATTTCAGATGGGCTTGAGTGTGTCTTGGTTCAATTCTCTAATAATTTCCCCTTGATTTGACCTTTCACAAGTAGATTAATTCGGAAATTAATCCTCTATAACCACTCCATATGCTTAAATGTTCCATGAGGGTTCATTCTTCTTTCCTGATTGACAGCATCATTGATTTAGTGTATCTCTGACATTTGTTCCTTCTTAAGTGTTTATTTTATTTTATTTTGTCTTATATATTCATTTTAATAAATCACCCTTATATATTTAAAGTTCTGTCTGTTGGTATTCTATTTGGAAGATTGACATCACTGCATGAGAGTTCTGTCTTTAGATTTGAGATTGATTAAACTGATAAGTTTGACTTAATTGATTAAACTGATAAAGTTTGACTTAATTGATTTATCTAATTTATATGAAATAATTAATAAATCAGCTAATTAAGTTAATTTTGCCTTTTTTGTATAAAAAGGATGGTGCCCCTTTAATTAACGAGAGCAAACCTGGTTATTAAATGAATATTAATTAATTTAATTAATATCCAGTAATACCCAGAAAATAATCGCTACAATATAATGGAAAGAAAGGACACAGAGGGAAGGTATATCCTTATTAAAGGTAGACTAGGGGGTATCATGATCTCTTGTCTGAATATTTATGCCCCCCCAAATAGTGATAGGGTTTTCTATAAACACCTTTTTGACATCATGGCCACAGAGACGGAAGGAGTCTTAGTCTGTGGAGGTGATTTAAACATTAAATTAAACGAAAAACTTGACTCCTCAAGGATTAATATTAGACCAAATAAGATAAACAAAAAAATAAACACAATCATGCAAGAAATGGGAATTATCGATGTGTGGAGGGACCTTCACCCAGCAGGTCGGGACTACACTCATTTCTCTCACCCCCATTCTGTATACAGCAGAATCGACTATTTTCCAACTTTCAGTTCAGAACGACACCGTATAACCTCATGTGACATTGGAAATATTGACATTTCTGATCATGGTCCCCTCTACCTAAATATAAATTTTTGTCAAAAACCTAAGAAACATTATGGAAATTCAATTCAAGTATACTAAACAGCCCGCAAATTATAGAAGCACTAGGAAAAGAAATTGATGCCTTCATGGAGTTCAATGATACGGGTGAGGTGGAGCTGCCAATGCTGTGGGATGCCTTCAAGGCAGTAATGAGAGGAAATATCATTGCACGCACATCTAGGATCAAAAAAATTGTGACAGGAAAGACTAAAAACTTTACAATTAAAACTGAGGCAATTACAAAGGGAACACAAAAAGAACATAGCTTCTACTAAATTTATTTATTTATTTATTTATTTATTTATTTATTTATTTATTTATTTATTTGCACCATAAATTAGAAACAATTACATTGACATAGAAAAAAAAAGTACAAGATAATTAACTGGAAATTGAAAAAAAAAAAAAAAAAAACCAGCGGGCTTATCGAGAGATACCTCCCCAAATAAAGTTAATAATAAAAATATACAAAAAATAAATGAAATTTAATACAATAAAATAATCTCAGAATAACTCAACAACAAACAGACAACAAGCAATTTAATTAATTATGAATGAGAACACAAATTAGCTTTGGGATCTTGATGGATTATATATGACTTCAGTCTAAACTTAAAATTGGTCAGAGATGTAGATGTTTTTGTTAAATGATAATATGAATTCCAAATTAATGAACCTCTGTAAGTAAATGAAAACTGACATTGAGAAGTACGGCAAAAGGGAGTATGAAGTTTAATGGCATGTCTTGTATTGTGCGAATGAATCTGAGAGTTAATTGTAAAAAAATACATAAAAGATTCTGGAAGCAAATGTGGTAGACAAATATATTTATAAATAAATATACAAGATTGAAGAATATTAATATCGTAAATGGACAATAAGTTCAGCTTTTTAAATAGAGGGGCAGATGGAGATAAATAATTAGAAGAGGTGGCTAACCTAACAAATTTCTTTTGAGTAATGAATATTTTCTGCAAATTTGTAGGGTATGTACTTGCCCAAACAATATTACAGTAGCTAAGATGTGGATATATTAAACTGTAATACAATGTATGAAGAGTATTCTTAGTAATGAAACCATGAATTTTCCTGATGATGCCAATAGACTTCATCACTTTGTTATTGATGAGCTTAATATGCTCTGTCCATGACAACCTCTCATCAATCAAAACCCCCAAGAATTTGGTGGAAGAGACCTGGATTAAATCGTTCCCTCCAAAGGAAATCTTGGCCTTGGATGTACAGTATTTTTGTTTTTAGAAAATAATAAAATTAGATGTTTTTATATTTAATGTTAACTTGTTAATCCGGAACCATTCTGAAAATATTTCTATTCCAGAATTAGCTTCACTAATTAAAGAATCAAAGTTCTTGTTAGTCAAAATCAAGGTTGTATCATCAGCAAAAAGTATCGGTAGTATGGTGGAAGACACAGAAGCCAAATCCTTGATGTACACAAGGAACAATAATGGGCCAAGTATGGAACCCTGAGGGACACCATATGTTAATTGAGCTCTGGAGGATGCATAACCATTAACATAAACAAATTGTTCACGATTCAAAACATAACTGGCAAGCCAACTATATGATAAATCCTGAAATCCATAACGATGAAGTTTAGAAAGCAAAATAGTAAGGTCAACAGAATCAAAAGCTTTGGATAAATCTAAGAAAATACCAAGTGCATATTCATTGTTATTTAAAGCTGAATAAATTTTTTCTACCAGTTGAAGTAGGGCCATATCAGTTGAGTGGTTTTCCCGGAAACCATATTGATGGAAATTAAAATAGTTCAGAAACAGATTGATGAGGTACTTTCACAGGAAATTCAAAAGAAACTCATGTTCCTGAAACAAAAACACTGGGAGGTGGGTGGCAAAGCTTCTAGGTTATTGGCATAAAAGCTTAAGAAAAAACAAGCAGACAGCACCCGATACAAAATAAGAAGTCCTATTACCAAAGAGATTGAATATAACCAGGAGAAAATACAGCAATGTCTAAGATCCTATTATCAAAAACTATATTCCAGCAACAAATAGCTAACGACTTACAAACAGACTCTTTCCTACAAACACTTAATTTACCAACACTTACAGAAACTCAAAATAATATTCTCATACCTGAGGTGACAGTAGAGGAGATAAACCAAGCTATTTCAAGACTGAGGATGGGTAGCTCCCCTGGTGCTGACGGCTTTACCTCAGATTGGTTTAAGAAAATGAAGGATAAATTAATACCTCTTTTAAGGAAGGTGTACAATGGGGTGTTAAAGAAATTTGAGATGCCTCCCTCATGGAGAGAGGCAATTATTTCTTTGATTCCCAAAGAGGGCAAGAGTAAACAAGAATGTGATCATTTGAGACCAGTAAGTGTACTTAATGTAGATTATCGGATTTTTACATCAATCATGGCAAGGAGACTAGAAAACTGTCTACCAGATTTGATCCATTTTGACCAAACTGGGTTTATTAAACAAAGACAAACCCAGGACAGTATAAGGAGAACGCTTCACATTATTCGACATGTCTCAGAGAAAAATGTAACGGCCGCCATGCTTAGCTTAGATGCCCAAAAGGCTTTTGATACAGTTAACTGGACTTTCCTTTACAAAACCTTAAATAAATTTGGTTTCCATGGGGATTTTATTAAAATTATACAAACCCTTTATGATAAACCAACAGCCAGACTAAAAGTAAACGGAGACCTCACTGATTTGTTTACACTACAACGGGGATGTAGGCAGGGATGTGCTGTCTCCCCACTTCTGTTTGCGTTATTTATAGAACCTCTCAGCCAATGGATTCGTCAGAACCAAAGCATAAAAGGAATATCAGTCTCTGGGCTAGAGCAAAAAGTAGCTTTATTCGCGGATGATATTTTAATTTATCTTGAGCAACCTACCCAATCCTTGCCAATAGTAATGTCTTGTCTTGAAGAATATGGCTGGCTATGTGGCTATAAACTTAATGTTTTAAAAACACAGGTACTAACATTTAATTATGATCCAACTCCTGCTATAACTGAAAAATACAAACTGAAATGAGATACAGATGCAATAAAGTACTTGGGTGTTTATTTACCAAAAAATTTAGCAAACTTGTCAAGCATTAATTATGGACCCCTCAATGTTAAACTAAAAGATGATATACGACGATGGAATGCAATCCCTTTCCTCAATTTTAATTCGAGGATTGAATCAATTAAAATGAACTTTCTTCCAAGATTATTATATCTTTTTCAAACACTACCTGTGGAGGTGCAAACACATCAATTTACGGAATGGGACAAACTAATATCTAGATTTATATGGGAGGGCCGAAAACCCACGATAAAATTTAAGACTCTACAACTCAAGAAAGAATATGGAGGTGTGGGACTTCCATGCCTACTAGAATATTATTACGCCTCCCAGTTGAAACCTCTCATATGTTGGTGTAATCCTGGGTATTCAGCTCGATGGAAAGAGCTTGAATTTGTAATTATAGCTAGAATTCCATGACAGGCAATTATTTCAGATGAAGCATTAATGAAGTATGTCTCAGATAGAGAAAATCCTTTTATAAATTTATCATTAAAGGTCTGGAAGAATATCCAGAGGCTTTGTAAATTAGAAAAAAAATGCAAAATTATTACTGTGGTGCTCATTTGACAGTGATTTTCCCCCAAACTTAAATGATAAGAGATTTAACCTATGGGCAGCAAAAGGAATCTCAACTTGTTGTGTATTAATTCATAAAGGAATGCTCAAGACTTTTCAGAGGGTAAAGACTGAATATAACCTTGAACAACAAGACTTCTGTAGATATCTTCAAGTACGACACTATCTTGACACATTTATAAAGGGAATTTATCTCACAAATGTAGATGTAGGAATACTCAGGCTTTTTGTCTCTGCTTACAAATCTGAAAATAATCGTAAAATCATCTCCAAAATACATAACTCCATCCAGCACACAAGATCAGGTGAAACATCATATGTTAAAGAAAAATGAGAGCGGGAAGGCAGTAAAATTTTCTCTGATGAGGAATGGCTGGCAGTTTGTCAAATACAGTGGAAAACCACAAACTCTTCTATTTAGAGGGAGTTCTGTTGGAAGAATCTTGTCAGATTCTTTATTACTCCCCAACAGAAACGACACAGATCCACTGATTCACATTGCTGGAGACACTGTCAGACAGATAATGCAGATCATTATCACATATTTTGGTCCTGCCCTGCTCTAGAAAGCTATTGGAAAAAAATTCACCAAACCTTAGAGAAAGTTTTTCAATTCTCGATCCCTTTCAGATTTGATGTCCTGTACCTATGTAACCTACCGCAAGAAATAAACTCAAAGATAAAAAACGAATGGCATCGCTGCTGGCAGCAGGAAAGAAAGCTCTAACCTGTAAATGGCTGAAGCCCCAAGCTCCACTTGACAAGGATTGGATTGATATAGTATATCAAATATACTCAGTGGAGAAACTCACATGTATACTTAGAGTACAACAAGAAAAATTTACTAACATATGGTCGAGATGGATCAAATTTATTAAACCCCAAAGACAGGAATTCCAATGAAGGTACAAACGACTAATAACATTATCCCACCCACAAAGTTTATATTGTATATAGTTATATTCTCTGACACCAAAACTTGAAACGTAAATACAATAATGCCAGGACCATAAGGGGATTTACAAAAGCCTTAAAAAATCTTTTTTTTATTATTATTTATTTTATTTTATTTTATTTTTATTATTTTTACTTTTCTCATGTATTTATCAGTGGACTCTTTCTCTCTCTTTATACACATCCTAATTAATATTAATTCTCCTCTGATTAATTTTTGTTGTAGTTTAGAAAGTTATGAGACAGGGATGGAAGAGTGGGAAAACACTCAGGTGCGAGAGCAGAGTGAGATTTATTGATTTTTGAAATGGGATATAGATCATAAAGACTCAGGAAAATTTAAGTGTGCAGAATATACTGTGGATATATGTATGTACTTGTATGTGTGTATATATATTTATATGTAGTGTTTGATCCACTGAAGTGCACTTGGCTATATACCTCGCTGTAGTCATGTTTACAGAACTCTTACCCCCCCGTTTTTATTTTTTTTTATATTTAACCTTGTTTTTTAATTTTATTTATTTATTTGTTTATTATTATTATTTTTAAAAATATTTTTTCTTTATTATTTTTTTATTATTTTATTATTATTATTATTATTATTATTATTATTATTATTATTATTATTATTATTATTATTACTTTTATGATTATTTTTTTTTTCTCTTGTGCTCTGCTTGTAATTTGAGAACTAAATGTACCCAATATATGAGATATAAATATTCTTTAACTTAGAATTCTTTTAGCTTAGGAGTGATTCCAGAACACTCTCAGAGAACTCTGAGCAAGGAATGGACAGAAACTCCTTAGTGAGGAGGTGTGGTTGACCCCGTTGATAGGTATGAGTCATCATTTCCAAAGCTGTGATTGGTTGATCCTAAAAGCTGGATAAAAAACTTACTTTTGGTGATGATTGATAAACTTAATCATGGAATCTAATCTTATGAAGACTGTGTAATTGTAAATAACATATCAATAAAAGAAAATACATGTTAAATGAATAGTAAACTGTACTATAAAATAATCCTACTGAATGCCCACATATTCACATAGTGATGGTTATATTAATTTGCTCTTATTAATTGCATGCTTTTGTACTTTCAGCTATCAACATCTCAACTTAATTTGGTATTAACGAGTGTAACACAGCACAGCTTTCATCAGTGTCCTTGATTGCTGACAGGTGTATAAGAAGAAGGCTTGTGTGGCTTTTACATCTGCTACAAGCTAGTGAACAACAATGAAGAAAAAAAAGAACAAGAAAACCCAACGTGAAGAATATCTCTCCTGCCTCTTCCCTCCGCTGTTTTGTCCTCTGCTAAGGGAATTCCTAAGCTGCTTAAAAGTCCTCTTCCCTGCTCCTAATAGATCTCACCTTAGGAGCACTCTTAGGAGCTAGGATTCTTTTGGAATAGCTTTTATTTTTTACTAGGATCTACTCTTAATTTTTAGGAGAAATTCTAAGAAAACACCAAGATTCTAAGAATTTTCTTAGAATTTGGCCACTAGGAGCAACTCTTTGTACTAAAAATCTTTAGGAATATGGGCCCTGATGTTCTGCTCGAAAGAATAAAAGAGTATATCTACAAGGACGATTTAAATTATTATGGTGTTGTAATAAAGGCAACACTTGTTAAATTTGTTCAAAAGTGTAAGTATCACTGTCACTGGGACAGAGCAATGAAGATGGCACACCGCATAAATAAAGGATTGCATTTCTGCCGATTCAAAACTACCTTTTAAGGGTGAATATCCCTTTGGAATGATGCAGTTCAAGTTTTAAATTTCTAAAAATCAATAGCAAAATATGTGCACATTACTAAGTTTGATTCTGATAAAGTGAAACAGAGAAATATAAATATACAGACCTGATCAAAATCTTAAGACCAAGGCTATTCTAGCAAGGGTGGAAAACACGGTGAAGGATGTGAAAGAACGACTGGACAAATTGGAACATAATTTTGAAGAGGCTGAACGCAGAATCGGCGCCACTGAAGATATCAGCTAGCGCAACAAGAGGGCCCTTCGCTACCTGCTGCGGAGGGAGGCTGCATTAGCTAACCAGTGTGATGATTTACAAAACCGCCTTCGCCACAACAACCTACGAGTCTATCAGGTACCCGAGGAAAGTGAAAAGGGAGACATGATTGGCTTTGTGAAGCGACTCAACACAACCGTGCTTAGTTTCCCTCACGAAGATTTCCACATTGAACGTGCACATCGAGCCCTCGGGGTCAGACCACCCGACACAGAGCTGCCGCGCTCCATCATCATCCGTTTTATGGACTATACTGTGAAAGAAGCGGTGCTGCGACACGCCTGGGCTCAAAAACAAGTGGTCTTTCAGGGCAAAAACATTTTCTTTGATCAAGACTACTCACCTGAAGTCCAAAGGAAAAGAGCGCGGCTACGCGGTGTGATAAGGCAGCTGAAAGAAAAAGGAGTCCAGGCCGGATGTCGCTATCCAGCTCAGCTCAGAATCAACTTGGAAAGTGGGCTGAAAACCTTCCCAACTCCCATTGAGGCCATACCAACACTCCAGGAGATGGCCATCGCGATCAAGATCAGTGAAAGAGAGAAGATTGAGGGGTAGCTTTCCAGGGAGTCATGGAGCAGATGGGAGAACGGGAGAAGAGGAGGAAACGGGACCATATCAGACGCGGATCTTCGAGCCTTTATTTAAGTCTATAATGAGAAAGGACCTTACTTTAAACTATTTCTGGACTATTATCAAAGGTATGTTTAGAGCTCTTTAATTTAGGGATAGGCAGTCAAAACTAATGTCACTTTAAAATAAGTGTATTTTTTGGTCTAATGTAGCCTACACAAGGGTAGCCAATTACACCGTCTGCCTTTTGTTATGGGACCCGCAAAAGGGCTACGATCTCACCAGAGAAAACTTTATTTACTTTGGTTTGTGATTGTGAACGCACTTTGTGCTGTCTCCCCAGAGCAATGCAGAGGCCACGCCGCTCTGCCTGAAGAACAACAGGGGCTGGTTAATGTCGGATCACTCTTTATGATGTCCTTCTGGATGTTAGAATTTAAACTGCAGATTATCCAGCTGGGCTTTTTTTGGAGTCTTGTTTGTTCCTATGTTCAAATAATTTGTAATTATGTTCAATCTCCTTGACACATTACTGTCCACGCTTGTGTATTTATACTTATTACTTCTATCAGTCTAACTACAAGATATACAGAAACTGCCAACAGTCACACCACAAACATCTAAACATCTATGAGTAGGTTTAATATTACTAGTTACAATGTCAAAGGAATGAGCCACCCCATCAAAAAAAATAAAAAATATTGAATCAATTAAAGTAATTTAAATGCTCTATAGCTCTTTTACAAGAGACTTATTTAGATGAACTAGAACACAAGAAATTAAAGAGGGAATGGATAGATCAAGTATTTTTCTCAAGCTGTCCGAGGAGTAGGAAGAGAGGTGTGGCAATCCTTTTTAACAGAAACACATGCTTTACAGTACAGAAGGAAGTGAAAGACACACAAGGTAGATATGTTGGAGTAATTGGCTCTCTAGATGGAACTGAAGTGGCAATCATAAATATATATGCCCCAAATGAAGATGATCCCTCCTTTTTCATGAAAGTGTCAGCTATTGTTGCTAAAGAATCAAAAGGCATTATAATTTTTGGAGGAGGTTTTAATTGTGTATTAGACTTAAAACAAGACAAGTTACCTCCAGATTATGGTATAGGCTACTAAGTAAAAAAAAGCAAAGCAGCCAAATATTTAATGGAAGAGTTGGGACTTATAGACCTTTGGAGAACATTTAATCCACAGACCAAGGACTTCATCTTTTATTCTAATGTACACAGAGCTTACTCCAGAATTGATATGATATGCATATCCAAACAAGACCTGCACAGAATCACAGATGTAAAAATTGAGCCTATAACTCTATCTGACCATGGGCCAGTTAGGGTGTCACTGAATCTGCACAAGGACAAACATTTTAGATATTGGAGGTTAAATGACTCAATGTTGAATGATGAAAAAAATCATAAAAAAAATTCAAGAAACGATAGACGAATATATGTCAATAAATGATAATGGATCAGTGTCCCCATCCATTTTGTGGGATGGAGCCAAAGCAGTGCTGAGGGGCAAATGTATTGAGTTAGCAAGTCAATTAAAAAAACAAAGACTGGCAAAACAGGCAGAGTTAGAAAGTGAAATAAAGAGGTTAGAACAGATTCATTAAATTAATAGAGACGAAAAGGTATTATCCCAACTTAAAGATAAAAAAAGCTAATTTAGTTATTAGTTATTTAATTATTGACATACAAAGCAGAAGGAGCAATGCGTTTTACAGACCAAAAATATTATGAGATGGGAAACCGGGCGAGCAGATTACTGGCCTTTCAGTTAAGGAAAACACAGGCCAGTCGTGTTGTTCCAAAAATAAGACACCCTTCAACAAAAAAAGAAATCACACCTCCAGAGCAAATTGCAGCAGCATTTGGGGATTTTTTTGAAAAGCTCTACACACCAGAAACATCAAATAAGGAAAGTGATACGGATAATATTTTTAGCTACTTAAACTTGACCAAGTTAACACCAACTGAAGCTGAAGATCTCACTAATCCTATTACTGAAAAAGAAATAGAAGAAGTCATTAAAGTACTAAAGAATAACAAAAGCCTGGGTCCTGATGGTATAAGTGGAAAATTTTATAAAGCATTTATTAAAGAACTCACTCCAATACTATGTGCCGTGTTTAATTGTGCTTTAAAAGAAAACGATCCACGAAGTAGTTGGTGAGAAGCCATAATATCAGTGATATACAAAGAAGGGAAAGATCCCAGGGAATGCAGTTCCTACAGACCTATTAGCCTCCTTGTTAATGATGTCAAGATCTTAGGATCTATTCTAGCAAAGAGATTGCAGATTTATACAGCAAAACTGATCAAACCAGACCAAACTGGATTTATAGCAGGGCACCAAGGTTCAAATAATATCAGAGGAGCTTTGAATATTCAAAGTATTGCTAAGAAATCTGATCACCCTTCAATGCTTCTCGCACTGGATGCTGAGAAGGCGTTTGATAGGGTGGATTGGATATGCTTAAATTATACAATGAGAAAATTTGGCTTTACCCCTACTTTTATTAATTGGATTAATACTCTCAATAAAGATCCAATTTCAAGAATTTGAGTTAACGGACACTGCTCAGAGTTTTTTAAAATAAAAAGAAGTCCGTCAGGGCAGTCCCGCAGCACCAATTCTATTTACTCTCAGCATTGAACCCTTAGCAGAATGGATTAGGACAAACAAATAGCAGGTATAATAGACAAAGGAGGTGAAGAGCATAAAATATCGTTATTCGCGGATGACATACTTTTATATATAAAAAATCCATTAAACCCTATTCCCCCCCTTATGCATTGTCTTGGCAGATTTGGTGACATATCAGGCTACAGGGTAAATAACGAAAAATCTGAAGCAATGATGATTTCAGGACATTGGCCACATCAATTAAGCTCTGAAGTGAAGTTTAAATGGCCAAAAGAGGGTTTTAGATACTTGGGGGTTGTTTTGACAACTGACACATTAAAATTATATAAATTTGATTATGGAAAACTAATGACTCAAGTTAAAAGTGACTTAGAACGATGGCAGATACTCCCCCTGTCCTGTCCTGTAATAGGTAGGATAGAATCCATAAGAATGAATTTGTTGACATGTTTTCTTTTTCTTTTCAATCCCTTCCAGTTACAGTGCCACATACCACTTTCAAACTCCTGGACAAGCTTATAACTAAATTCATATGGCAAAATAAACGACCCAGGGTGAGACTCAAAGTTCTTTATTCACCAAAAGATAAGGGTGGCTTAGCCCTTCCACCTTTTAAAAGTTACTACTGGGCAGCACAGTTGAAAGCTCTTGTTACATGGTGCAGAATGGATACAGAGACAAAGTGGCTACAATTAGAACAGTGTTCAGTGGTGGACAGGCCAATATCAGCCCTTCTATGGATGAACAGGGGACAATGGAGAAATTTAAAATACGGAATGAATGGGTCATATTTACTCTAGGTGTCTGGGAAAAAGTAAGAAAAACAGTTTGTTATCTATGTCTATATCAAGAGCATCACAAATAACAAACATACCAAACATTATACCTGTGAGACTAGATGCTGGATTTAAAAGATGGGCTGATAAAGGACTAAAAATTCTAAATCAGTTTTTTACAGGAACAGCTCTTAAACCGTTCTCCCAAATTCAATACAAATTCAACATCCCTAATAATGATCTCTTTAGGTTCTTCCAAATAAGACACTATCTTGAGAAGCATAAAGAGATTGATCAATTTAAGGCACAACCAATAGACTTTGAACAGTACTGGATAGAGGTGGTGGGGAACAAAAAAGAAGTAAGGAAGGTAATCTCTGTTTTATACAAGAAGATATGCAATGAACTAGATGAAAGAACATTAGATGTAAAGAACAAATGGGAGACGGAACTTGACACAGTAATAGATGATTCAGAATTATCTTGGCCAGCTATAACAATAATGCCAGCGCCCTCTGCTGGAGAAAGTGTGGACAAATTGGTGACTTTTCACACATATTCTGGGAATGTCCAATGGTGAAACATTTCTGGGATAAAGTGACAGCAGAAATAAAGAAAATTTCAAACCTTAATACAGTTCAAAATTTATCAGGTGATCCTATATGGTGCAATACCTGGAACTTGGGATAAGGATAAAAGGTATATGTTTAAAGTCCTTTTATTAATTGCCCATAAACTAATTACCATCAACTGGCTCAAACCACACTCACCAACGCTTGAACAATGGACTCAAAGATTAAAGGTGGTGAACTGTATGGAGGACATTACTTCAATCCTGAGACTGAGGAGAGAGAACTATCTGAAGAAATGGACTTCTGTAATCTCCTATTTGGGAAAGACTTAAATTTGCAGGCAATATGATTTTTCTTGATACATGCGATACTATTTCTCTGTAAAGTTAGATATTTTTTGTATATTTAAGGAAACTGTAATCTACCGATAAGTATGTGACTATCTGTCAAGGAACTGTTTTAATAAAGTTCAAAAAAAAAAAAAATCTTAAGACCAGTTGAAAAATTGCTAGAACATGCATTTTGCACATTTGGACCTTAATGAGGTTTTAAATAGAGCTACAATATGCAAAAGCAAGAAGGGGGAGTGTGACAAAAAGCACTTTGAAAAAGTAATTTATTGAAAACAACAAGAAAACTGAAATAGGCTGTTTATCAGCTGATCAAAACTTTAAGACCATCGCTCAAAAAAAATTACAAAAAACTCTGCAAACCAAAATGTTTCTCAGTAGGACTCAGTCATGAGCAGCTCCACCGTTCTTGTTAATCACTTCAAAAATTGGTTTGGGCATGCTTGATGCAAGTGTTTCCAGGAAGCTTTTGGGAACATTGCTCCAAGTGGTGAAGATGGCTTCACGAAGGTCATCAACTGTCTGGAACTGACGGCCATTTTTATAAACTTCCCTTGACCTCCATCCCCAAATGTTCTCTATGGGATTAAAATCAGGGGAACATGCGGTATGGTCCAAAAGAGTGATGTTATTCTCCCTGAAGAAGTCCTTGGTCAAGTGAGCATTGTGAACTGCAGCGTTGTCCTGTTGAAAAACCCAGCTGTTACCACACAGACGAGGGCCCTCAGTCATGAGGGATGCCCTCTGCAACATCTGCACGTAACCAGCCGCCGTTTGACGACCCTGCACCACCTGAAGCTCCAGTGTTCACTGAATGAAAAAGCACCCAGATCATGATGGACCCCCCTCCACTGATCTGGTTATTTATGTTACTTCCCTTTTCCCCAACGAGCTGGGTTTGTAACAGCCGGGTAGAAAACATCTCAGGTGGGATCTCCTTGTCATGCCAGTAACGTTGAAGCCATCTGGACCGTCAAGGTTACATTTTTTCTCATCAGAGAATCAAACTTTTTTCCACCTTTCAGTGTCTGATGTGCAGCAGGAGGAGCTTTCTCACCTCTGCTCCTGTGCGACTGTTTCTTTCCTCTGCTTGTTAGCCAATCAGTGCATGAGGCTACTCTATATAGTCAGGCACCGTCACGCTTCTCTCTCTGGCTCTGGGGTACCGCCCATTTCTTGGCCACCTTGCTTCCGTCCTCAAGCCGCACCGGTACAGGTAACGTAGCAGCAGGTTCCTTCATCTTTGTGCTAATCCTTAGACACCGCATGTGATTCATTTATTTGGCCCTTGGCTTGTTTTTAGATCCGCGTGTCTCTGCAACGGCTTGCAGGGTTTCCCCGTTTGGACGCTTGTGCTGTCACCAGCCGTGTTTGGTCGCAGTAGCTGTGGAGCTGAAGCTCATCTCTAATCCTCTGTCTCCTTGAATATGACCCCGATTGAACTATCACCACAATAATACAGGTAATGTAGCACTAGCTGCTAGGTGGAGGTGTTCGTTTAATGGGCAGTGATTTTATCTGATTTGTCTTTTTAACTTGTTTACAGTTCGGCTCTCGCCGCTTTGGTCTGCGGTAATACTCTGGCTGGGTTGTGCTGCTAAGCTACATGAGCAGGCCGCTCTTCTGTCTGCATCCCTGCATGTGATCTGTTGTGCTGTTAAAGACTGCTGGATCATGGGCACGACTGAAACACTGCTGCTTTGCTTCGCTGTATTTCGCCTTAACTTGGCTTTGCTTCGCTGTGCTTTGCCTTGCATCACTCCTCTTCGCTTCGCTTCACCCTGCATTACTCCGCTTTGCTTAGCTTCGCTTGGCTCGGCGGTGCTCTGCTACCCCTTTTTCACCAAGCTGGTTCCAGGGCTGGTTCGGAGCTAGAGCCAGACTTAGCACCCGTTCTTTGGTTTTCCACAGACTAAGCACCGGTTGCTGGCGCTCAAAACCGGTGCTTAGCAAGCACCAACTCTTTGCTGGGCCAGCAGAAAGAACCAGGTTACGTTGGCTACGTGCTTACGTCAGGGGGTGGGGGCAGGATTAGCAGAGTAAAAACACGGAAGAGAGCCATTTTTAAAAAGACGAGGTTGGAGTAAGTGAAAAACAGATTGAAAAGAATAAATAGATATAAAGAATATATAAAGAAAGAATATAGGGACCAGAAGACCGAGCTGGGCCGTAGTGGCAATGGTCGGCCACGTTTTAACAGCCTGCATTACAAAATGCTCGATGCTGTTCTCGGGGACCGACCGGCGTGCAGCGCTACCGGGGCATTGAATTCGGCCACAGCCATGCTGGAGTCTATGCAGGAGGACACAACCCTGGAGCAAACCTCCACAGAGCTTGGTAAGTTTATTGTTTTGTTTATTGTTGTTCGAGTTGTTATGGGAAACTAGCGTGACGTATACAGACGTATACATTGACGTGCTGACGTAGCTCTCTGGCTGGCACCCATTTGTGGAAAAGCAAATGGTTCTTAACCGGTTCACACTTGAACCAATTGTGAACCGGCTCTAGCACCAGCACCAGCACCAGCCCTGGAACCAGCTTGGTGGAAAAGGGGTATCCGTGGTGTAGCTTAGCTGCGGGTACTTAGTGTAGCCTATGGTAAATACGTATGTGCTGTCATCTTGTGGGCCTGCATGCATTTTAAATGTGTGCACGTAGTGGGGTTGCCCCCCCTTAATTTTGTTACCTTTACAGCTTGATTTAACATAGGATTTATTTCCTTAGTTTTCCTTTTGTTTGTTTGTTTGTTTGGTTATCAACTTGCGAGTAATAACAATTAGAATTCTCTTGTTTGTTTAGACTTTAGGATTTTTTTTTTTGCAATACAATTTTGGTAAATTGTCTTGTTTAGGAATTGTTGTTTTTGGCAAGTTGAGTTCTGGTATTTTCTTTCTTGAAGTGACTTGTAATTGTGTGGATTTATTTATTTTTAAATTGTTCCTATGGGTAAATGCTATTTTCACAGGCTTAATTTTGGGTTATTTCTTTGATCATTTTCTTTTCCTGCCACATGTGGCCTTAGCTATATATTTCTATTTTTTGCATCCTTAGGATAGTATATTTTGATTCGTGTCCAACTCCACTAATTTCCCCTCTCCTTGCAGGACTGGAGCTCTATGGTGGTGGTTCTGGTGTCCTGGTGGCGGTGTCCCTTCCCTGTGTGTGGTGGATCCCGTGGTTTTGAGTCTTTTGTCCTTCACTAGTGAGTGACCCGGGTGCTCCCCTTTTGAGGTTCTCCTCCCCTTTGTGATCCCCAGTCCTCCTACTGGTAAGCTCCAGCCCTGCTAGGCCCCTTTTCTTCCCTTCCCTGCACGAGTGAGATTCTTTAAAAAAGAAATCAATTTTACTGACCTTTGTGAAAATAAAGTATTTTTGTATTTTTATAAGTACCACATCTCATGCTCTTCTTTGTAGAACGGACCTGAGTGCCTTAAGTGTTGTCTCTGAATATTTCCCTGGGTGAGACTCCCAGGGTGGCGTTGTCTGGCTCCCTTTTTCTCTGGTTCAAAATAAAATTGCATTGAAACCAAAAATACACATTTGGGGGGGCAGCGTGCATGCCCCACCCCTTTTTGCTCTGTCACACATGTTTGATGATCCCTGGCAAAGTCTAAACGGGCAGTTTTGTGGCATTGACGGAGACGAGGTCTTTGAATTTGTTCTTTGTTTTTGAAGCTCTTTTCTCACAGATGCCGTCTGATGGTTATTGCACTGCAGTCGGCACCAGTAAGGGCCTTCATTTGGGTCGAGGACCGCCCTGTGTCTTGACGGACAGCCAATCAGATCCTCAGGCTCAGTGCAGGTGTAATTTTTTTTGGGTCTACCACTTGACTTTTTTGTTCCATAATGCTCAGGATCTTTAAAAAAATGTAGAATGACTGTCTTACTGCGTCCAACCTCAGCAGCAATGGCACGCTGCGAGAGGCCTTGTTTATGCAGCTCGACGATCCGACCACGTTCAAGAAGAGAAAGCTTCCTAGCTTTAGCCATCAGGAGGGCATGACCGTGTGAATGCCTGACAGAAAATGAACATTTTGAGCAGATTTTGGCTTTAATAGCCTGTGGTCTTAAACTTTTGATCAGCTGATAAACAGCCTATTTCAGTTTACTTGTTTTTTTCAATAAATTACTTTTTTAAAGTGCTTTTTGTCACACTCCCCCTTCTTGCTTTTGCATATTGTAGCTCTATTTAAAACTTCATTAAGGTCCAAATGTGCAAAATGCATATTCTAGCAATTTTTCAACTGATCTTAAGATTTTGATCAGGACTGTATATGAATAAATACAGTGCTTTGAAAAAGTGTTTACCCCTTCCTGATTTCTCATTTTTTGCATATTTGTCACACTTGAATGTGTCAGATCATCACACAAATTTTAATATTAGACAAAGATTACCTGAGTAAATTCAAATTCAGTTGATTTTGTTTATAAAGGGAAAAAGCTTTCCAAACCTGCATGACCCGATGTGAAGAAGTAGTTCCCCCCTGAACCTATTAAGTGCAATCAAGCATTAGCGATAACTGGTGACGAGTCTTTCTTGCTGGTGTAATTCAGGTTGTTGTCTTTTTTCATAACCCAAGTGCCCTAGAGCTTGAGGTCACAAACTGATGGACGAATGTTCTTGACGATTTTCTGGTAGAAAGTGTAATTCATGGTTCCATCAATCACAGCCAGTTGTTCAGGTCCTGAAGCAGCAAAGCAGCCCCAGACCATCACACCACCATGTGCTTTTTATCAAATGGTGTGTTGTTTTTACGCCAGATTTAACGAGATGCACTTCTTCCAAAAATTTCACCTTTTGTCTCAACAGTAGAGGGAATATTTTTTCCAAAAGTCTTGAGGATCATCAAGATGTATTTTGGCAAATGTGAGATGAGCCTTGGTGTCCATTTTGGTCATAGTGGTTTTCTACATGGAGCTCTCTCATGGATGCCATTTTTGCTCAGTCTCTTTTTTCATTGTTGAGTCATGAACAGTGACCTTAACTGGACGGGGGGCCTGTGGTTCTTAACATGTTGTTCTGGGTTCTTCTGTGACCTCCTTCATGCTCTTGGTGTAATTTTGGTAGGTCGACCAGGGCTCCAGAGTGCAACCATTTTGGGCGTGCATGCACCCAAAATTTGTGAGAGTGCACCTAACATTTTTTCTTGAGCACACTGGTGCTCCAATAAAAATTTTAGGTGCACTCTAACAAATTTAAGTTGACTAAAGTAACTACAGCAGCAGAAAAAATCAGCCAAAAACAGACAAGACACAGCACCTGCTTTATTGTGGAATATTTTATTTAACTTGAGATGTTTGAGTTTGAAATGTTAAATTTCCATTTAGTAAAGGACATTAAGCACTTTTATTAGCACATTTTTTATTTTGCTTAATATTTTAGTTTAAAATGATCAATTTTATTCAGTGAAGCACTTTAAAAGCTCTGTTCTTCTTTAATATGAATCCTGCTTCAAAATAAAGACAAGTATTTCTTTACATCTTATTCTTGTTTTAGAATCATTATGTTATATGAAAGTTACGGAGAGTTCTAAAATGATGACCTTATGGTACTTTTAGGTGCACCGTTGCAACCAATGAAAAAGTTAGTCTGGGGCCCTGCCGACCTCTCCTGGTAAGGATCGTCACCAGTTTTCTCCATTTGTTGATAATGGCTCAGAGGGTGGTTCACTGGAGTCCTAAAGCCTTAAAAATGTCTTTGTAACCATTTTCAGACTTAAAGGTTTCAATCATTTTGTTTCTTATTACCTCCGCCAAGAAGGTTATTTTATTGCTGGTGTCTGTTTGTTTCTCTGTTAGCAACTTAACTCAGAAAGTTATGGACAGATTTCGATGAAATTTTTAGGAAATGTCCAGATTGGGACAAAGAACAAATGATTAGATTTTGAGAATGATCTGGATCAGCGTCTGGATCACCATGATGAAAAATGTGATTTTCTTGAATAACTACTGAACTAAAATACATATCATTATGAATCCAGTTGCTAATGGTATGTTTTCATGGTCAAGGAATCTAAATATTTACATGAAATAAAAGTAGGACTAATATTTATGATGAAAATAACAGTATGGGTGAGGACTGTGGCGCTGGCAGAGGTGTGCACTGTTTGAGTGCTTTTCTAGATTGTTCTTGAATTTATTTGGATCGTGCCATGATGTTATTCTTTGAAATCTTGCAGCCACTTCACTTTGACAGGTTCTATTTTGTGATTTCTTAATTCAACAAGTCTATCAGTAATCAGGTCTGCGTGTGGTCAGTGAAATTGAACTCAGCTTTCAATAAAATGTGGTTAATCACAATTAACTCAGGATTTCACAACAGGGGGCAATTACTTTTTCACATAGTCATGTAGTTTTGGAGAGTTATTTTGCAACCAAAAAAAAAAATCTCATTAAGTAACTGCATTTTGTATTTACTCAGGTTATTTTTTGTCTAATATCAAAATTTGTGTGATGATCTAAAATATTTGTTACAAATATGCTTGGATTGACATCCAAAGCTCCACTATAGAACCAACGCCCCTAGATGTTTCCGGTAGTAGCCAGCGGGACAGATTGATCAAGTGATCTGTCCCGCCGGCTACGTCCCCCGTTGCCTGGCGGTCTCTGGAGAAGTGTATACCAGGTATGTGAGAGTAGGAAGGCTCCCTCATCCCTGTTGATGATGTTTGTGCCCCGTTTCCTGATCTCTATCGACTCCTTTATCAATCTCTTGTATTTGTTGCTTTCTGATCCGATTAAAGTTGATTTATCCCAGTCCATGATGTGGTTTTCCCGTTTGCAGTGGTCTGATATTGCTGATTTTAAGTTTTCCTGATTTGCCTTTTCCTTTTCTGCCCGGGTGAGAAGTGTCGCTGTTTGCTTCTCGCACTCCTTCTGATGTTCTTTTTTTCTTGTGCTGAATGATCTCCCCTTCTCCCCAATGTATGATTTATTGCATGTTTTGCATGGTATGTTGTAGATAACATTGCATTTATTGTCCGGGTGTATTCTATCCTTGGGGTGTACGAGTAGCTGTCTTAGTTTTGTGTGAGGTTTGATGATTTTTCCAATGTTCTGTTTCTTTATTGCTCGCTGTATTGGTTCTGTGATTCCCCTGATGTGCGGCACTGTGATGATGTCCTTGTATTGATTGTCCTTTTTTTTTTTTTTTTTTTCCATGTTTCTTTCTTCTGTTTGTTATTGACCTGTTGTTTTCCTTTCTCAATTGCCCATCTTGGGTATAGGCAGTTTTTCAGTGCTGTTTTTATTTGGTTTCCTCCCTCCTCTTGTCCTCCTGATCATATTTAGCTGTTCATATAAAGTTCTAACAACTGAAAGCTTGTGTGCAGTGGGGTGTTCTGAGATCCAAAAGTAAGTATTGATCTGTGTGAGTGGGTTTCCTGTATACTGTTGTGCTGATGCTGCTGTCCTGTTTGTGGTGAATGTTTATGTCCAAAAATTAAATTTTCCCTTGTTTTTCTTCCTCGTGTGTAAATTTGATGTTTCCTGTTGTGTCTATGGTGTTGAGATGATCTGTCAGTTCTTGTGTGTGTCCAGATTTAATTTTTTCCGAGATGTCATCCACATAGCGCTTCCATAGTGTGGGCTTGCAGTGTTGTGGTGCTGTGCTGATGGCCTTTTCCTCCAGATCCTCCATGAAAAAGTTGCTCATGATGGCAGAGAGCGGGTCCCCCATGGTGAATCCTTCCTACAAGAGATGGATAAAGGAGTCGATAGAGATCAGGAAACGGGGCACGGACACCATCAACAGGGATGAAGGAGCCTTCCAGCTCTCACACACCTGGGATTCACTTCTCCAGAGGCTGCCAGGCAACGGGGGACGTAGCCGGCGGGACAGATCACGAGATCAATCTGTCCCGCCGGCTACTACCGGAAACAGCTGATATAAAGACACGTCACAGCTGTCAGGATGACAGTTTCTGAAGAAGACGGCAGAGTAACGTCAAAACATGTCAAGGTAAACCATACCTTTTCGTCTTAATAAAAGAACACTTAAACACTTGAATTTACTCACTGTAATATCGCCGTGACTGTTTCGATCTGGTCAGAAGTCCATCACAGCTTCTCTTCAGTGGTTAGAAAGAGTGAAACAAGTCAAGTCACGTCCACGTTAAACTAAGAGTCGGCTTTATCAGGGTTGTTTGGAGGCCTTGAACAGCCTCCTTCTATTTGATTGGTTGGAAAACCTGAACACAGGCTACGTTCACACTGCAGTAATTAATGCTCAATTCTGATTTATTGCTCACATCTGTCTTTTTTGTTTGGTTGTTCAGATTAGACCTTAAATGTGTCATGACTGCAGACTGTGTGTCAGAAGTGACACACATGCTCAGTTTAACATTTAGGCATTACGAACAGCACGGTGTGATGAGCAACAAACACAGACCAAAACTGAGCTTCACAATGCTGGAGAAGTTTGTTCTCATAACACAGAACCTGATGTTACAGCAGCTCACCTTGAGTGAGCTCTTATTAAAGTAATTATAGGTAAATTATGTTTAATTCTAACCTAAAGGCGGATGCTCCTTTATGCCCATAACAGATTGCTTCTGGAGAGAAAAACAGCTCAGAGGCATAGCAGCTGAACAGGTGAACAGAGGCAAACTCTCAGTTTAATCATCTGTTCTGATGTTTCTTAGTTTGTCTGAGAGCAGATCAGACAGGAGCAGACTGCTCACTGACTGATGCTGTCTCGTAGAAACATACTGGAGCAAATGTGAGCAGACGAGATGGACAGCAATGGATCATCAGTGTCTCTGCATCCTGTAAACTGTTATTTTAGCCTGATTAATCCATTCAAAAAGTGTGCAGTGTTAATATACTAAGTTTATCAAATAGAATAATACAAACGTATAATTCATTTACGTTTATCGTTTATTGTGTGTAATGGAGATGCCAGTTGATCGCCCCAGCACTCTCTCACTTTCTCTCATCACTCCCTCCTTTATGCATTATTTTAGCCTGTAGATGGAAAATCAACTAAAACTTTTTCAGAAAAAAAATGGTTGGAACTTTTGAATAAACATGTCTATATATTAACCTCTTATTATGTTCTTTGCATGAAGTGACTTTGAAAACTGTTGTCCCGGGTTAAACTGCTGCTTTGGAATGACGTCAAAGTCACATTAATATGACCTGACCGTTCAGACCACGGTCACATTCAAGAAAATTGGATAAATACCTGATTCAGAAACACATTTGAAAGTGGCCTGAATCTGATTCAAAAAGATCAGATTCAAAGTGACCTGTGCTGTTCACACTATCAGAAAGGTCAGAGGTCACATTTGAGCCAAAACATCAGATCAGGTCACTTTTGACTGCAGTGTGAACTTTGCCAGAGGGGTTTTGATTCGGTCTTCTTACAACAGCAGAACACTGTTAAAATTTGTGCTCCTAAATGTTGTGAAAGTTTGTTGTTCCGAGTTCTCAAAGTTTGACAAAAGTTTTCAGTTTATCTTTTTTGCAGATTTTCAAAAAGTTTAAACAACCACAAGATGTCTCTAAAAATAAGCATAATGATTCTTTGTGTCCAAATCTGTTGTTTGTGAAAATGTATCAGGGTTTGTTTGTTTAAACTCTGCCTCTTGAGCTTTGTTTTCTGTCTATTAATGTCTGTCAAAGCACTTTTTAAAGAAGTTTGTGAAAGTGCAGAATAAACATAGCTTTTATTGTTATTATTCTTATTCTAAACTTTTTAAAAACTTAAAGTTAAAGCTAGGGTCTATGATCTGAAACCCAGTTTGAGTGTTGAGACAGATTTTAAAAACGCAGCCTGCCCCCCCTTCACTCACCCCTCCCCTCCGTGTTCCAAGATCCCGCCCCTCAGCTCGTGTCGCCCCCTAACAACACATCCCTCCCCCCTGATAGAGCAAGAAGTCGGCCAGCAGAAAATTTTCATTGGCGTTGAAGAGCATATCTTCTATATGCTCTATAGCATATCTTCACCAGCTCAGTTTACAATGCTAACAATGACTGGCTAACTTATGCTAAAATCTATTGACAGAGCCTACCCGTTCCAGAAGCGGCCTCCCGGTTTCAGTGCTGGTCTTCTCCGGCTCCATGACGCTTCAGTAGCTGTGCAGCTAGCTGCTCACCGGTACATGAGGGAAGCAGTGGGGAGGAGGCGGGATGGTGCGGAGCAAGGGAGACAGGGGATTGGATGGACTCACGGACCAATCCGAACCGCCAGGGACGGTTTGAACGGCGGTTCAGATTGGTCAACTATTATGCCACTTTACAGCGGATGTACTGAATGGATTTTTTTTTATTCTTTTTGGTCTTTATATTACGTAGATTGGGCCATAGGACCATAACAGCCCTATAAATGGTGTTATTTAGATTTGGAAGCTTCCAAATTGTACATCTTAATAACACCGTTTATAAGGCTGTTATGGTCCTATGGTCCTATCTACACAGTATAAAGACCAAAAAGAATGAAAAAAATCCATTCAGTATATCCGCTGAAAAGCTACATACTAGCTGACCAATCAAACCTAAGAACCTGCGACTATTAATTGGTCCGTGAGTTAGTCCATGAGTCCATCCAATCCTCGTCTCCCTCGCTACGCAGTACGCAGCGTCTTACGCATGGTCCCGCCTCCTCCCTCTACCTCCGTGAGCAGCTAGCAGCGTTAGCTACTGAACTATCATGGAGCCGAAAAGCCTAGCGCCGAACCCGAATCCGCCTCTCTGGGGCCCAACGGAGCTCTGCCCGCTGGTTGAGGCCTGTTAGCGGGCTAACGGCTAACGAATAGCCTCAGCCGGCCGTCAGACCTTCAGCATCGACCGTTTCGCCCCTGGTTGATCAGGTAATGGCTTTGTTTACTACAGTGGGAGATGTCTGCTGAATAACTCTGGTTAGTTTGTGCCTGCACGGGCTAATAACTTGTAGGGGAGCGGGTTAGCCTGTTAGCCGCTAATCGTTAGCACTGTAAGCTGAGCTGGGGAGGACAGGCTGAGAAAGATAAATCCTCCCCACACTCGGCTCCGCTCTGGCGGCGCCAAACCCGCATTGCCGCCGGTCCAGTTGAAATGGCTACTGCTGTGTGTTATAATGGAGATGTCTGTCGTGTTTGATACTTTCAGTTGAGCTGAGCTGTTTTGGATTGAGTTTGCTGCTGATATATTGTGCTAGGCGCTCGTAGCTCAGTCCGAGGGGGCTTTATGAGGTGTCACGAGCTGGGGGCGGGATCTTGGAACACGGAGGGGAGAGGTGAGGGAAGGAGGGGTAGGCTGCGGTTTCAAATCGTAGACCACAGCTTTAATATGAAACTGAGCCGACTCCATACATGCAGCTCTTAGTTTGAACACATGGTGGCAGCAAAGCCTCAGAGAACAGAAAACACAAGCGTCTGCAGAGGCAAATGAGAAAATACTCTTCATCCCAAAACATAAAATAAATTCTAAAAAAATAAGGTTAAAAATAAAAACATTCAAGAAATGAAAAGTGAAAACAGTGGACTAAATATATTTAAAATTACTGGTAAAAATTGAGTGTCCAGTACGTATTTAAATCTAACTGCCATGATTTCAAGTCTGAAAAAAGCTAATTTCCATTCCTGATCACAATAACAAGTGGAATGAAAAAACTAAAATAAAACACAAAATACACATACAAAACCAAAAGTTAAAACTAGAAAGCCCTCGGAGAGCGCAGACCTCCGCCAGCCTCACAGTCCTCACCCATATTGTGATTTTCACCATAAATATTACTCCTACCTTTATTTCATGTAAATATTTGGATTCCTTGACCATGATAACATACCATTAGCAGTAGAAATCATAATAATATCTATTTTAGTTCAGTAGTTATTCACAGAAATCACATTTTTCGCCATGGCGGCCAGACGCTGATCCGGATCAACACCAAAATAGAATCAGTTCTTCCTTTTCCCATGCTGAACATTTTCTGAAAATTTCATCCAAATCCATCCATCACTTTTTGAGTTATTTTGTTCACAGACAGACAGACAAACAAACTCTCCCAAAAACATAACCTCCTTGGCGGAGGTAATCAACTACTATTTAGAAATCTAGCTCAAAATAATTATCAGCAAATTAAAATAAATGTAAAAGCTACCTTATTTTTAAGAAATGCTGCATGTTCAGAGAGAACCTGTCCAACATTTTGGGCTTAAAGTTCAACATTTTACTTCAATAAAAGACTGACACCAGCTGTTCAGTGACAGAAGAAACACTTTGGCCACACCAGGCCCTCCTTGATAAAAATCACTCTCTCCTTCTAAAAACCTTTTCAGGATTTTTACCTCTGCCAAGGAGGTTATGTTTTCGGGCAAGTTTGTCTGTCTGTGAACAAAATAACTGAAAAAGTTATGGATGGATTTGGATGACATTTTCAGGAAATGTTCAGCATGGGAAAAGGAAGAACTGATTCGGTTTTGGTGTTGATCCGGATCAGTGTCTGGATCCAGGAATTGTTCAAAGGATTCTTTGTGGGAACTCTGCTGCTTGGCTGAGGTCTGCACTTTGTGCCGAGTGCTTTTCTAGTTTATATATTAAGAAATGTTACAAGAGACAAAAAATTTTTTTTGGTAATTAATACCAGTCCTCCACATGCAAAGCAAATGTGAATTTATTTTCATAATTTTAAACTCTATCAGTATATTGACATAACACAGATGTTTAAGACAAAAAAAGGGATGTAACAGTATGAAAATTTTAGTTATTGTGACCAAAATTATCACATTTATCATTATTATCACAGGATTGTTGCAGTGTGCTTAAAATAAAAAAAAAATATTGTAACACAGTCTTGAAATCATTTAAGCCCTTTATGTTTCAACTTTTTTATTTTCTGACAAAAGAAGCGCATTATAAAAGTGTGATTACAAAGACAATGACAATCCCCCCCCCCCCGAACCCAACCCAACCCAGTCCTCTTTTTCAATAATCTAGATATCAAGGACATTGCACATCAGATACAATATATGAGCACATGAATACTCATGTTATTCAAGCATGAAGCAGCATTTAACCCCTTTAATACAGAAAATCTTTAGACCAGTTGAAAAATTGCTAGAATATGCATTTTGCACATTTGCAAACATTATATCATACAGTGCAACAATTCTAACTACCTTGTGAGATTGTAAAGCATTATCAAATCAACCTACCACGAAACAGTTGGTGTTGTTTCTAACTACTTTAAGATCCTGAAAAAGTCAAAACATTCTGTACCTAACTGCACTTTTGGTAAGAACCTCTCAGTAACATTAAGTTGTAATGCTTAACATGTATATATAACTGATTATGCAAGAAAATATAGAAACATTTTAAATGCAAATATAAGAATAGTATAATGACTATTGTGTAATAATTCAAAATAAAAGACTAAGGTTCAACATAAAAGTAAAACTCTCCTTGATCAGTAAATAGCCCAACATTATGCAAAATAAGTGATTAATATGGCAGTTGTTACATCTGCTGTATTAGTATAATATTTCATAACTCATATTCCCGCTACTTCTAAACAGGCAGATTCTCAAGGTTTTTAAAATGACCAATTTACCATCATTTAACATTTATCACTAGGAGTACATTAAAAAAAGAAATTATAATAAAACATGCATAAAGAAAACCCCATTGGTGATGATACTAGCGAGACATTCCATGACAATTTTACACTACATATGCTACAAAGATAATGCAATCAAACACCAATTTGACTGAAAAAGTTCAAACTGTTTATTTTTTTTACCTGATAATGTTGATCGTGGGCATAGTAGACCATCAGCTGATGTTATGGAGAAGGCTGACGAAGATGCCATGTTACAGAAAATGGTATCATTTCACTGAGCATGCCCACATCCAGGCAAAGACACATGATACGACTTCCACTTTGTTTTTCTTCATTAGTAAAATTACAACTTAATTTAAAAATTCACAAACTCACACTGACATCTTCAGAGACTATAAGCTTAAGACAACAGATCAAGTTTTCTTCTTCTGCAAAAATAAAAGCAGCAGCAGAAAAAGCTGCACTTGTGGCCCGGATTGCATCTTTAAAAGAACGCCATGCATTGGAGGAACAGGAGCAGCTGATAAAAAGGAAAAAAGAACAGCTAGCATTGGAGACAGAGCTTGCTGCATCTAATGCAAAGTTGGCAGTCCTTCAGGCTTCGGATGGACAAGGTCTTTCTTCTGCACCAACAGACGGCATGAATTCTTATTTCGAAAAAGAGAAGAGGAAAGTGGTATCACTAAATACAATGAACCCAATGGCAAAAGAATACAAGCCTGAAATACTTACAACAGGTCAACAGCTACAACAACTGGAACAACCTGGAAAGCACACTCTCACATCAAATCAACCACTCAAGAGAATCAATTCCAAGCCTGTGGAAACAACTCATCATTTAACATCAGATACAGCAACTGACTGGATCAATAAAACAAATGGACAGCATACATGCCATAACCAAAAGGAAGGAGACATGTTAACTATAATGCAAAAGCAGAATGAAATAACAGCTACGCTTGCCCATCAACAACGCTTATTGTCACTTCCAGCACGAGACATTCCTGTGTTTGATGGAGACCCCTTTCAATACAAAGCTTTTGTAAAGGCATTTGAACATGGAGTTGAGGATAAAGCAAGCAAAGCTGACTGTTTGTATTACCTGGAGCAGTTCACCAGAGGACAGCCGAAGGAATTGGTGCGTAGTTGTCAACATATGGATCCTGGACGTGGCTACATTGTGGCAAAAGGCCTGCTTCAGGAACATTTTGGGAATGAGTTCAAGATTGCTACTGCATACATAGAAAAGGCTCTTGCCTGGCCAACTTTAAAATCAGAAGATGTCAAAGGTTTGCAAGCTTATGCCTTATTCTTGCGTGGATGCTGTAATGTGATGGAAGAGCTTCGCTACATGCAGGAGTTGGATATGCCGAGCAATATGAGGATGGTTGTGTCCAAATTGCCATATAAGCTGAGAGAGAGATGGAGAGCAAGCTTCCTCTGGCGGAAGTGGAGATGATGGGCAGGGAGCTTGTAGATTCAATCCCCACTGAGCACAACAGCATCTCTGTGTCTGGCCACATTGCTTCATCCCTTGGCATCAACCCGCACACACTGCAGATCATGAAGGCGTCTCTCTTTGCTGAGGATGAGGAAGATGGAGACATGTTCCCGGAACCAGCTGCAGTGAAGACCTCTGACATCTCGTCCCCTCGCATTATTGTGCCTGGAACTCAGAGCAGACCCTCGGTTGGCGGTCTACTTCAGGCCCGTTTCACCTCTGGTCTCCTCTCTCAGATGTCAGACTCCTCCTCTCATGCACTGCTTCTTCCTCCTCATCTGTCTCTGGCATCTCCTGCAGCAGTTGAATGTTCTCGGCCGATGGAGTGGGCCAAGTCTGGCCCTTCGTCCTTCCTACTGCCCCCTCGAGCTCCTGAGCCAACAGTCAGGACTGTTGGTGTGCGCCGGCTGGGCGGCCCCGTGCCCATGAAAGAGTCGATCACTCAGGGGAAGGGCCATCTGTTGATGGATGCCGGGCTGTTTGCTGGTCGTTCCTTCAGGGTGGGGTGGGGTCCAGGCTGGACGCTGGCACACTGCGGCCATCAGCTGAGCTCACCTTCAAAGAAACTTGACCAAGAACTGATGACCAAAACAGACTTCAGCTTCCTGCCAAAGCCCGCCAAAAGCAAACCGTTGGTAGAGAGTCCCTATAAGGTTTTTTTGGAGCAGCTGGTTAGCCTGGAGCCTCCTGCGGTTAAGAGTAGTGAAGAAGACGAGAGCCAGGCTGTGTTCCAGCGCCCCCTGGAGATTTGTTTAAAGCACAGCAGTGTCAACACAGATGAGTCTGCCTGCCCGCTTATACAACCACAGCCAGGTGTGGCAGCGCTGCACGAGTACGCGGAGTGGATCAATGAAATCAATGACCAACGCAGGGAATCAGACTCTGTGCTAGGGTACTGGTCTGAGGTCTGGACGCTCTGTGAGGCCCTCTGGGGTCGTTTAGGTCCAGTAGATCAAGAATCAGAGATAGAGACACCTGGCGAATATGAGCAACAGCTGGAAAGGAGGCGGAGCTTCACGGCCTGGCTTGCCCGCAGTGCCTCCTGCAGGGTGGAGGAGGAGGTCACCAAGTCAAAAAAAGGTCACCACACAGATGCTATCTTCAGTTACCTGACGGGAAACCGCATCAGTGATGCCTGTCGACTCGCTCAGAAAGAAGGAGACCACCGTCTGTCCCTGTTGCTCTCTCAGGCCATGGGCTCTCAGTATACCAGAGATTTGCTTGCCATGCAGCTTACCGACTGGAATCGCATGCAGACTGACTGCTACCTGCCTGAGGAACGACTCCGCATCTTCACACTACTTGCTGGGAAACCAGTTTGGCAGTCATCAGACTCTGTGGTGAATGTGTGCTCAGGGTTGGATTGGAAGCGCTGTGTTGCTGTTCACCTGTGGTACATGCTGCCCCCAATAGCCTCTGTTGCAGACTCCCTCGCCAAGTATGAAGCCGCCTTTCAGGGCTTGTGTGAGGGAGGGAAATACGCCTGTGCTCCCCTGCCTCCATACATGGATGAGGAACAGCTGTACATGGAGGATGAAGAGGAGGCGGAGTCTAAACGACCACTCTACGACCTCTGCTACCACCTGCTCAAACTCTACAGCGACAGACACTACAGTTTGCAGCAGCTGTTGGACCCCCTGACTGTCACCTGGGAGCGTCTGGATTACCGTCTGAGCTGGCACCTGTGGGGGGTCTTGCAGGCGCTGCATTACAGCCACCTTAGCGCCTCGCGGCAGGGGCTCCTCCACACCAGCTATGCTGCACAGCTGGAGGGCGCTGGTCTTTGGCACATGGCCATCTTCATCCTGCTGCACATTCCAGACCACTTTCAGCGAGAGCGAGCGGTGCGGGAGATGCTGACCCTCCACTGCCCCCTGCAGGACACAGAAGAGTCTATGCAGAGGGAGCGCTTCCTGACTGAGAGGCTTCTGATCCCGGAACAGTGGATCCACGAGGCCAAGGCCACCCGAGCACGCAGAGACAACAACACCCATCTGGAGGCTCTGCACCTTTACCGAGCTGGATACTGGAGCCAGTGTCACCGTCTGCTCATTCAACACCTGGCCTCAGACTGCATAATTAATGACAACCACGACTACCTGCTTGAGTTTCTAGAGGGACTGGCCGTTTCAGAGCACAGCGCCACAATTCAGGACTGGGACACGGCAGGCGGAGTTTACCTGGACTACATCCGAGTCATCAAGACTCTGCAGGACATCCAGCAGATGGAAAACGCCGGTTATGAGCTGGAGCGTCTCTATACTGATGTGACATCTCTGTGCAGCAGGATCGAGCTGCTGCCCTGCAGCACTGCCAGAGACCGGCTCGCACAATCAGAAATGGCGAAGCGTGTGGCGAACATCCTGCGCGTGGTGCTGAGCCTGCAGCAGGGCGAAGCGGCACCTGACTCCTTCAATGTTCCGCTCACCCAGTTGGCACCACACATCACCCGCCTGCCAATGCCTGAGGACTACACATACCTTTATGAAATTAAATGGAATAGGCTGTAGGTAGGTTCAGTAGAATTCAATGGTTTAATAAGGATCCAGCTGTGAGAGACAAACAGAATGTCAGACACTCAGACACTATTCTATGCATTTAAAAAGTGCTAATTTATCAGAAATCTAGCAGAGAATGTGATCATATAATTTAGCACATATGATGGGAGTTCACAAGAACAGCATTTCAATAACCAACATTTTATTTCAGCTATTAAAATTAGAGTGAAGTAATGCTGCTAAAATAATGGTAAATAAACAGAACATCAGAAGATAAAGATGATTGTCAATGCTGTTAGGTACATGTCCTGCAAAAAAATTTCAAACATAAATTTTATTTTAAATTAGGAGAGCTAGCATTCATGTGTTCAAAGTGTTTTGTTCAAATTGACATACCTTAGTAATTCATCTCATTTTGGTCCTCACATTTTCATAGATCCTGCTGTATAAGTAAATGACAGAAACATAGAACATTTGATTTGTTAGCACTTTAAGATTCAGTCAAGGTAAAAAAAAAAAAATCTAACGTCAGCTTGGCAAAATAGATGAACAGCATGTTTACACACAGATATTACACACGCGCTGTGTATTTACAATAAGACTTTGAATTGGAGACTCGTGGTTTAACTTCAAATAATTGTGAAAAACTGTTTGAACTTTAACAGTAGCCCAGTGTAACGGACGTGGTTAAGGCATAGATGTGGAGACCAACACAGGAACACTTTTCAGGATTTATTTGGTCTGCAGAAGACACAAAACACATCATTTGCCCTCTGCACCTCACTCTGCACGTCAGCTCCCTCAGCAATGCAGACTAGCACTGCCTGAGCTAAACTGTGCACTATAACCACATAATAAATGTAATAAAACACATCCAAAAATGTAGTTAATATAACACACAAATTGTAAATAGAAATGTCTACCAAACCACACCAGATATTACTGAAAAACATACTTTTTAGCCTTAATAATTTTAACAAATCAACCAACAAAAATGTTAAACACAGTATGTTAATGAAACAGCGACACCTTGTGGACAAAGTAGAAAGGAAACCGTGGAAGGAAAACTAAACGTATGCATCAGAAAATAAAGAAAAATCAAACAAAAATCATACCTGCAGAAGACACAAAACACATCATTTGCCCTCTGCACCTCACTCTGCACGTCAGCTCCTAAACAACAGATATTAAACAGTAAATAAGACGGTCAATCTCCAAATAAATTTGTGAACTCAGGAACAGACTCAGAAATAAGTTCTATTTTTTATTATGATTTAATTATATTTTTCACACAAAGAATAAAATTTAAACAATCAAAAGAAAGCAAAAAACATGAATAAGTCCTTTAAAGAAAAAAGGGATGAGGCCAGAAGAGTTATCTCACCATCTTTTCTTCATTATTTGATAAAATGGGTTTTAAAAAAATGACATGAAAGAACTTAAAAATCATCAGATCAGATCTTTAACATATAGCGTACTGCAAAAAAAAGCAAATAACATACTGACAGAACAGAAGCCAACAAGAATCTTTAAAACATAGCAGCTCATAGTTGAGATGATTTAATACCAGAAACAGGCGATGTGGCACTTGGTGTATCTCTTATGATCTCTAAATGGAAATTAAATCATCAATCTGTATCAATGCCTCTGTACCCCAGGGTTCAATTCTAGACCCAATACTATTCTCCGTCTTTATCGATGACATTGTGGAACAGTGTGATAACAAATTATTCTTGTTTGCGGACGACTCCACCATCCTCGCACCTGTGACATCATCAAATGGGCCCGAGGTAGCTGCATCCCTAACTAAAGACCTAGAAAACATGCGCAAGTGGGCAGACGTCTGGAAGGTCACTTTTGAGCCCAGCAAATGCAAGGCCATGATCCTTTCCCGACAGAGGAACCCATCTCACCCGGATCTTTTCTTTGGGGCCACTAAAATCAGCCTCTGTGAGCAGATGGAGATTTTGGGACTTTGCATCGACCCCAAACTGACTTTGACCACCCATCTGTCCAACATTTGCAAACACGCTGGACAACGTCTTGGAGCACTGTGGAAGCTGGCCAACAAGCTTGATGCTGAAGGTAGAGCCAACATCTACTAAACCCAGGTCAGGAGCATTATGGAGTACTCCTGCCTAGCCTGGATGAATGCTGCGCAGACCATTCTTGGGCAGCTGGACACTATTCAAAAAAAGGCCTTAAAAATCATTGGGGTGGATGAGGATCTTGCCCTACGACAGTATGGCATCAGCAAGCTGAGTCATCGTAGAGCGGTTGCAGCAACAACTGTTCTATATAAGATGCACATTCCCAGCTGCCCAGCAGATCTCAAAGCACTGTTACCCCCACCCCACATCCCAGGTCGCACCACCTGGAAGACTCAACCAAGCCACGCCCTGGAGATCCCCAAGTCAAACACCAAATGCCTCGACAGGAGCTTTCTCCACTCTGCCACCACAATATGGAACAGCCTTCCTCCTTAAGTCATTGGAGAGATTACACCAAGGGGTATTCACGCCTTTAAGAGGAGGCTGAACAAACACCTCCTCAGCCTGTGACTGTAATCCTTACGCTCAAGAATATTACATCATCACACATTTTGCTTACATGCTCCGAACTGAGTAGCTGCAGATCATTGATAGGTTCTCTGAATCATACTGTATTCCTAAGACCTGTATCTGCTCAAGCTTAATAAAAAAAAAAAAATCTGAACCCAAGCCAAATTAAACAAAACTAAATTAATTCAATTCTCAATGTTCATGGGGGCAAATCAGACACAGCGAAGATCAAAACTTAAACAATAAAATGACATGGTTACAAGCTTGCTCTCAATTTCAACGTGCTTCATCTTGTCAGACATTTTTAGTTTTTTGAAAAAAAAAATTGATCATTCTTAACACAGGTTTGTTAATGAAGGTTTGCTTTCAGACAAATTAATTGTCATCACTATAACTATTTTATTTTCCCTCTATAAAGGCCAACGACATTGGCCTTCACTGTGCCAACTCTTTTCCAGAACCTCTCAGCAAATGTGGGATTTTTGTTGAATCCTGGCTGAATTAGTTTCTCTCCTTTGCCCACTTTATCCATGTAAATAGCATGTTCTCTCATGTCTGTCAGAGACTGGACTCTGTTCTTCCAGCCTGGTTTTGCCTCATTCTTTTCTGTCTCAATGAGCATGTCGATGTACTCTGGAGTGGAGAGAGGATCTGGCTTCAGTGCAATCTCTTTAAGTCTATTTAGACACTTGGTAGACTGACCCATCAGCTGCTCCACCTTAGTCTGCACATCATCATATTCAGCCTTCAGCTTCCTGATCAGTGCCTCAACAGGTGACTTGGCCTCCATCGATGTCGTACTTCTCTTTCAGCTCTGAGACAGTTCTAGTTTCTTTGACTTCCTTAAACACCCATCTGTACGGCATATTATGATGCACACTCCAGATGCATTTGTTTTTGCACACTCTGCAGTTCCCGTCTTTTCCCATTGCAGAACACTTGATTTTGTCTGAATCATTTGCATAGATGCAGTTATCATGGCAGGTGGAATTACACTGTAGACAGTTGGTGACAAATATTCCTAAACCAGCAATATCCTCCTTGAAATCCTTTGTGACAGCGACAACAATCTTAAAGTTCTTGTTCCTGTTGATCTCTGCCTCATTGTCTCTCAGTTTCTCTGCTGTTTCTTTAACCTCCTCGAGCTTGGCTAACCCAACTTTAACCAGCTCCTGCAGCTTTGCAATTGAATTCCTGAGCTGTTTTCTTTCTCTGAGGACCTCCTGCGTCAGAGTCAAGCTCTTGGTTTTCGTCATCTTTAGAGAATCAAAGAACGTCTCCATACTTCCTGTTCCCATGTCCCAAAACATCTCATCAAAGCTCCTTGCCTTCCTGCCACTCTTGCTGTCTGCTGCAGATGTTTGGTTTCCTGCAAAAATTGCTGAATTATTGAATTTGAAGTGAACCGGCAGCTTGTCTTGTGTTTTTGGACACAGGACATCTGCTTTATTGATTGCTTCAAGAACTGGTGGCAGTTGGCCGTCTGCAAATGTGACCAGAATCCTGATGTTTTCTGCGATGTCTTTGCCAAAGATTGAGAGCACAGAATCAAACACATACTTCTGTGTTGGTGTGAGTCGAGCTAAAGAGGCCTGAACAATGAAACAGACAGCATCAACTTCACGAACACCTGCCTGAGAAGAGAAGAGATGTCTCAGATATTCTGTAATCTGTCTGTCTCTCTTTATGCCTCTTGTATCTCCAAACCCTGGAGTGTCAATGATAGTCAGGGAGAAGGGAACTCTGAATCCCTCTTGGTGACTGATTTTGTACACGGTGACCTCAGAGGTCTGGCTTTCAGCTTGAGATCTGGACTCCTCTTCAATTAATTTAAATCTGAAATCATCCTCCCAGTTCACTCCAACAATGTAGTTGATCATCCCGTTGATCAGAGTGGACTTTCCTGATCCAGTTGCTCCCAGGAGCATTATTGTACGGTGTTGTTTCAGACTTTCTTCACCAAAGTTAAACCCCTGACATCCATCTATGTTCATATCCTCTTTTTTCAGAGGCACTTTGTAAACTGATGGTGATGCTGGGTTTAACCTTCTGCTCCTTGTTTTGAGTGATTCTTTGAGAGGAATGTTTTTTGTTGTGCTGATTCTCACAGTGATGCTCTCCTTACTTCTGCCAGCTGAACAAAAATCACATCTGACCCTGACAGCATATTCTGTCAGCTGTTCCAGCCCTGAAATGACTGCTCGCTCAGTTTTGGTCATTTTCTGACTCCACTGGAGATCCTCCTCTGTGTCTGCTTTGTCGTCTGTTTTGGCGTACTCCACGATGTAGCTCAGATCTCTGACATTTCCTCCAATCTCTGCAGGTTTCTCCCAGCTGACTGAAATCTCACTTGAGTTTGATTCCACCTGAGGTTTTCCAGGAGGGTTCCATGCTAAGGTTTTAACAGGACTGTTGACTTGATTGGCAGGTCCAACACCTACAGAGGTCACTGCTCTGCACCTGAACATGTACTCGGTGTCTGGACTCAGGTCACCCACTGTGACCTCTTCAGGTTTGGATGTTTCCTGCTGTTTCCATTGTTCTTCTCCTCTGACACAGAACTCAACAGAGTAGGAGGTGATGTTCTCTGATCCAAACTGTGGTGGATCAATCTTCAGCGTCACACTGTTGTGGCTGACGTCTCCTACTGTGACTGCTTTAGGCCGTGAGGGTGGCTCAAAGTTCTCAGAGACAGGGTAGCTATCTTCATAAAGGTAGATGCTCGAACCTTTCTGAGTCTTATTTGTTATTCCGACTGTGAAGAATTTGATGTTGTTGTTCTCCAGGTTGGCCTCTGCAAAGTCACTGAAGAGCTTTGCTTTTGTCCTCATTGATTTGACCACCTCTCTTGAGGAGAACCACTGTTCCTTCTCCACATCGTGAGTGTGTAGCTCTTGAGAGTTTTCTCGTTCTGGTGTTTGTTCTAAGCAGTTTGATAAATCTGAGAGAAAAGGTTCATCATCTCCCAGTGAGGTAAAAACATAACACAGGGAGTGTTCTGCACTGAAAATGTCTTTATTTAGACTTGTAGCTGACACAATCTTGATGTTTTTCAGCAAGTTGGTGATGGATTTTAAAAGCCGTATCTCCTTCTCTTTACAGTCCATCCATTCATTCAGGTTGTTGCTGCTGAAAGGAGAAGAATGTCTCTTCTTCAGGATCTCTGCAAGCACAGCCTCCTCCTCTCCTCCTCCTCTGATTGACGGGAGTTTCTTTGCCAACTTTTGTTGGAAGTCCAGTTTGAACTCAGAGCACATGTCTTTAAATGTTTTGATCTTTTTTCCAATCTGTGGGAACTGCTGTGCTGTGGTGTTTTTCAGAGCATCGTTGCACCTCATTTCCAGTTCGTTGAAGTCCTCCAGGACTCTCTGTGATTCTTGAACTAGACTGACACTTATCTGACGAACAAGTTTGGCTGCAGAGGAGTCTAAAGTGGTCAATGGCAGAAGCCAGACTTTCATGGGTACTGCATTTTCTCCATTTGTCCCCAGCAGCTGGGGTAGACTTTGGTAGACTTGTATGGCATCCTGATAGGATGTGGGCATTTTCTGGAGGTTAAAGTCTCCAAAGAAAATGCAGGAGAACTTGTCAACATTTGCTTTGTCCTTGTCTTCCATTTTCAGGGAACCTTCACCCTCTATAGTAAAACCAGGTATCTTTTTGATCATCACCTTCAGGTTTCCCTCAATGTCTTGGTGATCCTCTTGTTGACAGACCTCTTGGTCAAAGACAAAGAAGGCTTGGGCCCCATAAAGAATGGCAGTGACCACATGTGTTGCCAGTCCTTTGTTAAAAACATCTGGGTGTTTCGCATTTCCTCTTCCAAGATGATCCACGAACAGTTCTTTGACTTTTGTGGTCACTTGGTACTTGAGTGTCACATGGACTTGGTTTTTGGAAGTCCTGTTGTTGTTCAGGTATTTTGCTGATCCATCAACCTCAAAAAGCCCACTCAAGTAACTAGCCTTTAGTGATGCTTCAACACCAAGTGCTGACGATTTATCCTCAATTGACTCTAAGGGAACAATGTCAAAGTTGTTGTAGTTCTGTGGTCTTTCTCCAGTGTGTTTTTCAAGGTCACTGCAGTCCCACAGAGTCAGGTCTACAAAAGAAATAAAAACTGCCTTAGACGAAAATAAGAAAACTCCATTGCTGAAGAAACACTCACAGCTTCATTTTAAGGAGGACTTATCTGTTCTACCTAATACACACATATATCTAGATGTTTTGTTCTTGTGGATCTTCCACCAGAGTATCTTTTTGAGGAAGGATAGTTCTTAAAGCCTGCAATGTTAAAAACACACCACACACAGTTACATGCACATGTCAAACAGCAGTCACTATGAAGAACATCGTAACTTGAGGCATCCATAACCTGGTGCATCATTCTTCAATGTACCCAAAAAATTGAGAACAAACTCAGATCCTCTTGTAGTAGATCATAAAAACAGCACCATTTTACCTGAAGCTCATATCTGCATTTGATGATGCAATAGGGAAATTGACTGCAAACAAGAATTACTACTTCAGTTTTTTATGCCTCAAAGAGGTATACACTGCTCGAGTGTAAAAGCACAGTGGGGCACTGGACTACTGACCTTCCTCCTTTCAGATTTTACCAGTTCATCATCAAGTCATAGAGGACATTAGTGCAAATGTTGACATAAAACCCTTAAAGAATCCCTGAAGCATTAAGTTTAAATCAAAGAATGATCTCAGGCCCAAGGACATTTGACTTTGTGCCCGCAAAATCTTTCCAGTTTGTCCTTAAGTCAAAGTGGACGCTGATGACTCCTGACTCTCTTCAGATTCCGATGCAAACAAACATGCCCGGTCACCGTCTGAAAACTCTTCATTTTTCAGTTCTGCCAACTACTTTATATTTCTGTTACACTTTCCGCTGCTGAAACACTAAATAATGGGAAGTTATATTGACAACTCTTACCAACTTTACTAAACAATGGGAAAAAAAGAAAAGAATAAAAATAACTCCACCACCTCCTCTCCCTTTGTCTCTGGACTCATCCAGTGACTCTCCCACCCAGACTGAATCTCTGCTCAACTACACAGCTGTTAGTTACACACCCCTCTCCACTGACAATAAGCTACATTAACTGGACACTCGGATTGCTCTCGCTGAAATCTTAAAGAATTTCAAGGTTAAAACAGAGTCTCAAATGCGTGACAATCTCATATTCACTGGCACACCCGAACCTGCTGATTGATCATCCTCCAAACCGGAAACAACACTAGAGACCTTCCTCACTGATAAACTGAAGATCCCCCCAACACTGTCAGACACATCACCTTCCATCGTGTCCACCATCTCTGAGCTATCAAACAGGACAATAAAAAACCCTGGCCAATCATCACTAAACTTGAAAATTACAAACACAAAGAACTAATTAAAGGACATAGAAAATATAATGATCATGCCATGTTTGTCTGTCAAGTCACTTTGTCTGTCTTCGTGTTTCATGTGTTCATGTTCACTTCCTGTTTTATCTTGACACTCACTTGACACAACCCTGATTGTTCCTCCCTAGCTGTGTCTCATTACTCCTCATTACCTCTTGTATTTAACCTCCTGTCTCCCTTTGTCTTGTGCCAGAATGTTGTACGTATTGTCACTCTCTAATGCTCTCTCATAGTCAGTCTGTTCACGAACCTCTTTTTGTCTTGACCAAGTTTTCTGCCTTTGCCCTATCGGAGACCTCTGCACCTCTTCTGACTGCCTTTTTGTTACCAACCTGTTCCTTCTGACTACCACCCTCGTGCCTGAACCAAGCCTGTCTGAAAACCATCTTTTTGTACTGAACCCTGAGCTGGAATAAACCTTGTTTTTTCGGACTTTTGAACCAGTCTCCTTACATTATTTGGTTGCTCAGGCCCGTGTTCCTTACAGAAAAGAGCTGAGAGGTGCTCACTATGGAGTTTCAGGACCTTCTCACTCCCGAGGAATTACATCTGGGGGAATAGGATGCAATACATTTGCATAGAATATTGTTTCATGAGATTAATAAATGTGATCAGTGTCAGACTGATCCAATAATGACTAACTTTTGCATTTACACAGTCTGCTATGTGTTGCCACACATTTTGTCTATAATTGACAGGTTATAAAAAGACAACTTTTTTCATTATAGTGGTGCTGTCATCCTCACGTTTTCACATTATCAGATGTTGCTCTTTACATGTGAAATATGGAGCTCTGTCAGGGTTTCTCTGCACTTTTCAGCATGTTTGCTGCCCATGACTGAGATTGGTCAGCTGCCTCTGAGCCCTCCTTTTATACGTGAGCATTCATGGTTCTTGAGACAATCCTGGGTAGAGTTACCCTGTTGATAATCTGCACTGTACTGTGTATTATTCTGATAGCCATTGTTGGGGTTACTCAACCCTGGATAGGTGTTAGTTATCCAGGGTAAGTTCACAGTGCTTTGTGCTGTAGGCCCCTGGTCTCAAACTCAAGGTATCTGCTTTCCTTCTGGATTATGAGCTTTCTTTTAAAGCACTTGTTGCAGACTTGGTCAACATACTCAGTGTGACATGTTGTGAGGATCCAAGCTGTACTACGGCATTAATGTACATCGGTGTTACTGCCTTACAGAATTAACCTGAATGTCTCTAGGTGTTAGTATAGTGGAAGCTTGTTGTGGGGTTTTATCTTAGGCCCTTTTTACACGGGGCCTGATTCAGCTGAATCCTATGAGTTTTCATTGAGTTTTGGCCTCCCATTTACATGGGAACGGTGTCTGTAGTGCCTGAATCTGCAAACTTTTGAAACCAAGGTCCAGCATAAAAAGTTTTGAAATCGCATCGCCACCAAGCTTCATGTAAACGGTATCCAGTGAGTGAAATGCTGACGTCACTGCATGTGCAGTACTCATTCACATGAAGGCTGCGTGGGCATACCAGAAACAACAACAGCTTTGGCCAAGTAAGATGTGTGCTTACTGTGCTCGTAATCCAAACAGATTTGTTGTCCAGACAAGAAACTCCTGCATCTTTATGCATCCACTTGCCATTGTTGCTTGTGAAAGGTTTTTCTTCTTTGCACATGTGTTGTAACAGCGCTGTTTCTCTGCAAACGTACATCGCCATCTACTGGAATGGCATGCACACTACAGTGTTTTCAGCTGTTCTGGCCTCTCCATGTGAACGCAGATTGCTTTGAAAACCGCAAAGGAAAAACCTTTGTGTTTCAGGTGAGAGAGTCTCCATGTAAACAGGGCTTTAAAACACTATGAATTGGGCAAAAGGCAGAGATGCTCACTAGCAGTGCCCCAGCCTACCGTTGTGTCCTAAAAGCTCCTACTCCCCAATATCACGCCTCTGTTATGACCCCTGGAGAAGGAAAAGAGAGGGGATCAACTCATTCCCCTCTTCCATCTCAAGGATGTTCACCATGGAAATGAATAATAGAGAGGTAAATAATAGGCCTTGAAATGGCAATATGGATTGGTCCACACAAAGCTTTGGACAAAGTCGATAAAGTCACAACTGTTTAATTGCTCATTTGGGGCTCGGGCTTTGCAACAAGCCACTCTAGCCACGTGTTCTCCCGTGCATTTATTTGGGGCTCAGGCTTTGCAACGATGCCACTCTCCCCATAGCAAAGCCATGGAGTGAGCGGCACATGTGTTCTCCCGCACGTTTATTTTTTTCATCTTCCAGACAAAATTTCTATTCACATCTTGTCCTAGGGCTTTGAGAAAACCCCCACAAATTATATATCAAAACGTGCGTCTCGGTCCTGATCAGTGTGTTATGACTTTTGTAAGAACTTCGTGAAAAAAGAGCAGAGTTATTTGCAAAAAACGTGAAAAAAGTCCCATAGAAAATAAATGGGGAGACTCCCCAAACACACCAATAAACCACTGTTTTTCTAAGCACGACGGCTAGCCATCGTGGCACCTACAGAGTTCATTCAAACTTCAAAACGCAACTGTATGTCTCCTCTCTTCAGACTTGAAATGGGCTTACGGTTTTCAGTCAACAAGCCTACAAAAACCGTTGCATCAATCAAAAATCCAGATTTTCAGTGGGATCCTTATCTGCTACTGATTAGATTCATCTTGTCTTCTTAGAACAACAGTGTTTTTAGTTTTCTTTTATGAAGACAAAAAAGGTATGGTTACCTTGACATGTTTCGATGTTACTCTGCTCTCTTCTTCAGAAACTGTCATCCTGACAGCTGTGATGTTTCTTTTTATCAGCTGTTTCGGGGAGTAGTCGGCGGGACAAATTGATCATGTGACCGGCTACGTCCCCCGTTGTCTGGCGGTCTCTGGAGAAGTGTATACCAGGTATGTGAGAGTAGGAAGGCTCCCTCATCCCTGTTGATGATGTTTGTGCCCCGTTTCCTGATCTCTATCGACTCCTTTATCCATCTCTTGTATTTGTTGCTTTCTGATCCAATTCAAGTTGATTTATCCCAGTCCATTACGTGGTTTTCGCGTTTGCAGTGGTCTGATATTGCTGATTTTAAGTTTTCCTGATTTGCCTTTTCCTTTTCTGCCCGGGTGAGAAGTGTCGCTGTTTGTTTTTCACACTCCTTCTGATGTTCTTTTTTTCTTGTGCTGAAAGATCTCCCCGTCTCCCCAATGTATGATTTATTGCATGTTTTGCATGGTATGTTGTAGATAACATTGCATTTATTGTCCGGGTGTATTCTATCCTTGGGGTGTACGAGTAGCTGTCTTAGTTTTGTGTGAGGTTTGATGATTTTTCCAATGTTCTGTTTCTTTATTGCTCGCTGTATTGGTTCTGTGATTCCCCTGATGTGCGGCACTGTGATGATGTCCTTGTATTGATTGTCCTTTTTTGTTTGTTTTCTTTTCCGTGTTTTTTTCTTCTGTTTGTTTTTGACCTGCTGCTTACCCTTCTCTATTGCCAATCTTGGGTATAGGCAGTTTTTCAGTGCTGTTTTTATTTGGTTTCCTCCCTCCTCTTGTCCTCCTGATCATATTTAGCTGTTCATATAAAGTTCTAACAACTGAAAGCTTGTGTGCAGTGGGGTGTTCTGAGATCCAAAAGTAAGTATTGATCTGTGTGAGTGGGTTTCTTGTATACTGTTGTGCAGATGCTGCCGTCCTGTTTGTGGTGAATGTTTATGTCCAAAAATTAAAATTTCCCTTGTTTTTCTTCCTCATGTGTAAATTTGATGTTTCCTGTTTTGTCTATGGTAGTGAGGTTCCAGATTTTATTTTCTCCAATATATCATCCACATAGCGCTTCCATAGTGTGGGCTTGCAGTGTTGTGGTGCTGTGTTGATGGCCTTTTTCTCCAGATCCTCCATGAAAAAATTGCTCATGATGGCTGAGAGCGGGTCCCCCATGGTGAATCCTTCCTTCTGTTTGTATATGGTGTCCTTGTATTGAAAGTATGTGGATTTTGCTACAAAGGTGAGAAGTTGGAGTAAGTCTGTTGTGGATAGATCAGTGCGTTTTTTGAGTGTTTTGTCCTTAGTGAGTCTCTCTTTCACAATGTGAAGGGTGACATCTACTGGTGTTTTTGTGAATAGTGATATTACATTGTGTGATATTAGAATCTCGTCCTGTTTTATTGTGATGTTTTTTTAGCTCCTCTGCCATTTGTTTTGAATTTTTGCAATGGTGTGTGGTGTTTCCTAATAGGGGTTTGATAATGTTCACGAGTGCTTTTGATAAGTTGTAAGTGACTGATCCTGTGCTGTCCACGATAGGGTGGAGGGGGGTGCCTGCTTTGTGGATTTTGGGTGTGCCGTATATGCGTGGTGTGATGCTTGCTGTGGGGAGGAGGTCGTTGTATGCTGCAGTGTGATTTTTCTGGATTCTTCCAAGGGTTTGAGAAGCGCTTTGAGTGTTTTTTTCTTTTCCTCCGTTGGGTTTTGTTTAAAATTTCACATGTCCCTGTCTACCAATAAAGCTGTCATTTGTTTCTCGTATGTTTCCGTGTCCATGACTACTGTCGTTCTGCCTTTATCTGCCGGGATGATAGTGATGGTGCTGTCCTTTTTCAGGGTGTTTATGGCTTTCCTTTCCTCTTTTGTGATGTTACTTTGCGGTAGTTTTGCCTGTTTGAGTATGCCTGTGACAGCGTTGCGCAGCTCTGCTTTTTTACCCTGATCTTGTATTCTACTGCAAGCCAATTCTGTTGCCAGTATTAATTCCTCGTGTGGGATTTTATGAGGGGTTACTGCGAAAGTCATTTCTGTTTCTGTGAGCACGCATTTGGATAAGTTTGTTAACCATTTTTCATTATGTTCTGGTCGCTGAATCCTGTTCTTTTCCATTAATGTCTCGAGTTTCCTTATGTGTTGGTGTTTAGTTTCTAGGAATTCCTTTTCCTATGATAGCTAAATTGTTTAACTTCATCCCACTCTTCCTGTTCCATGTGAAAACACGATTTGAACGCGTCCAGATTAGGTGTAGGTGACAGGTTTTTTATGAATGAATTTGTTTGTCACTTCCGGGGCGTGGGTCACATGGTGTGGTGGGAGGTCTTTAGATTATTTTACGGGTACAGGTTTGAATCACTGGGTGGAAGGAGGGTGAGAGTAGAGGTCCTACTTTTTGCTGACCGCATCGTTTCGGAGCTCGTATTGGAAGTATTTTGGATTTACCTTTTCATATTTGAGTTACATTATCTGCATTTTGTTTTGCCTTTTCTGCATCCGTTGAGATCGCTTTTGGAGTTGTAATTTTGCACATTGAGTTTGCCTTTTCAATCATACGTTCTGGATTTATACGGACCTCAAATAAACCAAAGACAATAGACTTTGATTATCGTCTTTTTTGTGATTGGGCGCGTCAGGCAAAGCCTCTTCTTCTTAGCCTCCAGGCGGCTACATTGGGTTTGGAGTGTCGCCTTCATTTGCCAGCAAAAAACGGCATGGAAATCGAGCCAAGCCACGTGTCCTCTGGACTGATCCAACACGGAACGACAGCAGAGCAACCAACGAATCGGGTGGTATGTAACCCATGGTTTTGCTGTGTTTGTGGTTTATTGGAAACGCAGTGTTTGTGGGGGTTACGGCCGCTGGCCAAGCTGTTTGGTGCGGTGCTGCTGGTTGCTGCTGCTCGTTGTGTGAAGCCGTGTTGTACGGCGGCGTGTTGTCAGTGTTCTCTGTGGGGAACTGTGTTGTACGGCAGCGTGTTGTCGGTGTTCTCTGTGTGGAGCTGTGTTGTACGTCATGCTGCCGGTTGCAGCTGTCAGCTGTTTGAAGCTGCGTGTGGCTCGTTGCAGTTGTTTGTGGAGTGAAGCTTGGTGCTATCATCTTTCAAAGAGCTGATGAAAGATGATAAAAATGCTTCTAATGTGAAATCACAACTGAATAATTTATCAACCTTGTTGGAAAATGCCTCTTCATTTCACCAGTCTCTAATGCCTTTAATGCCACCTGAAGAACAAGAGAAACAAAACTTATGGTTTTCAAGTATCAGTAAATACAATGAAGGCTTCATGGAGGATGTTCAACTTTGGCTGAAGCAACTTGATAAAGCCCCCAGAGAACCTCCATCTCTGCATTGTGAGGATAAGGATGAAATACAGCCATGTGACAGCATATCAAACCACAGCAGCAATAAAAATGGATCAAAATCAAATGTTTCTACAACATCTTCTGCGCGAGTTAAAGCTGAGGCTGAAATGGCTGCACTGATTGCCCGTCAAAAACTCCTTAAGGAAAAACATGCGCTTGAGGTACAGGAGGAGCAGCTACGAAAAAAGAAAGAACAACTTCAGCTTGAAGCAGAGATAGCTGCATCCCTGGCAAAGGTGACTGTTTTAAGGACTGCTGGATCTGGATTAAGGAGTGCAGTTTCTCGGCGATCTGATGGCATGAAGTCTTATTTTGAAAAGGATAAGAAGGATGAGCTTAATGTTGATGCCAAAACATTTATCCCACAAAACCTTGGACAAGTTGGAAAAGAACAAATAGTGATTGGAAATGGTGCCTCACACTTCAATCGACCTAAACAAAGTCATAAGGAAACCGATACTGCCATACATCTCCATCATGCGCCCTCAGACTACACAACACAGGACAAGAAAGAAGACGGAGACGAGCGATGTTTGTTGATATCATCAACTTCATTGAACATCAAGTTAAAATTGCAACTGATCCTGTTTTTGGAAACATACAAGATGATCGACCATCGACTGTTAAGGAAGCCTACAAGGCTAAACAAACTCTTCGTTCAAGAGGTAAAGAAAGTAGCTTTGCCACGACCGTAGCTACTGTGGAGAAAAGAATCCCATTGGAGAACAAACTTAAAGTTGTACATGCATCCGAGAAGATTTGTTTATTTTGTAAGGGTGAACACATGCTGGATTGGTGCCCTCTATTGGAGAGGAGGACTAACAGTGAGAAAATTGATTTCTTGAAGAAGAATGGAATCTTCTTTGACTGTTTGTGTACTGGACACATCAGTAAGGAATGCAGGAAACGCCTCACTTGCAAAACATGTGGTTCAAAACACCCCAGTATCCTCCACATTTATCAAAGGAAAACTGGAACTAATGTGGAGAAAGGCAAGAATAACTCAGAATGTACAGTGGATAGCTCTCCCATCGCGGTCCAAACCAGTGGTCTTACTGGGGCCGGGAAACAAGATTTCAAGCTTGCTATTGTTCCAGTGAAAGTGAAGTCAAAGAAAAGTCACAAGATGGTGGAGACATATGCCTTTCTTGACCCTGGAAGTTCAGCATCCTTCTGCACAGTGGGTCTGATGAATAGACTGGACCTCTCTGGGAGAAATACAAGGATTCTTCTGCGTACCATGGGGCAAGAGAAAATTGTTGACAGTGGTATTGTCTCAAATTTGGAAGTTTCTGGGCTGGATACTGATTGGTTCTGTGACATGCCAGATATTTTCACTCAGCAACGGATGCCAGTGAACAGAAGCAATGTGCCTCGTCAGGATGATCTGCAAAAATGGCCTCACCTGAAACATATCCAATTGCCAGAAATAGATGCAGACGTGGAGCTCCTCATAGGCTCAGATGTGCCAAGAGCATTGGAACCCCTGGAGGCCATTCGGAGTGTGGATGAAGGACCATATGCAATCAAAACTATGCTTGGATGGACAGTAAATGGACCAATGGGAGACAAATGTTGCAACAAACCCGAGAACCAATCTGCAGTCAGTGTCAACAGAATTTCAGTGGTGAAGCTGGATGAACTCTGGAAACAACAGTTCAAGGTGTACTTCCCAGAAAGCTGCCAGGATGAGCAGCCGGGGCTTTCAAGGGAGGATCGCAAATTTTTGGAAATAGCCAATAACACCATTAAATCACTGGATGGTCACTACAGTCTTGCTTTGCCTCTGAAAGATCGGAACATCAGCATGCCGAACAATCGCAAAATTGCAGAGCAACGTGCTCTTAATTTGAAAAGGAGGCTAACTCGGGATGCATCATTCCACAAAGACTACACCGCCTTCATGGATGATATCATATCCAGCAGCTATGCAGAAAGTGTCACAGATCTGGACCGCAGCGATGGAGCTATCAATAGACGGCGCTCATTAAGAACAGCTCCCGTGGAGTCAGCTCTGCTCAACTGGTGAAGACACTCGCTACAATGCCCTCTCATTAAACGCAGAGCTGAAGCTGCTGCAGATTAACAACAGAGGAGCTGTGATTTGTGCTGCCTTTGGTTGTGACCCCAGGATATCCATGATGGTACCTGAAGGAAAACATGCGAAGGTTCTGTCAGACAGTCTATCACAGGTTTCCCACACATCCTAGAATACCTGCAAAACCTTGGAAAGAGTGGATCAGGTTTCCAGTCATGGATCGTACATAAACATTGAGAGAGAAAGTCAAAAGTCATAGAAATGTTTTCACCAAAACAGAGAAAAACATCATCTGAAAGGGTTGAATTGTGTTAAGGACCAAGTAGCAGCAGTAGCAGCAGGAGCAACAGCTACAGCTATCAGACCACTACATTAGCAGCAGCAGTAGCAGCAGGAGCAACAGCTACAGCTACCAGACCACTACAGCAGCAGCAGCAGGAGCAGCAGGAGCAACAGCTACAGCTACCAGACCACTACAGCAGCAGCAGGAGCAGTAGCAGGAGCAACAGCTACAGCTACCAGACCACTACAGCAGCAGCAGCAGCAGCAGCAGGAGCAACAGCTACAGCTACCAGACCACTACAGCAGCAGCAGCAGTAGCAGCAGGAGCAACAGCTACAGCTACCAGACCACTACAGCAGCAGCAGCAGCAGCAGTAGGAGCAACAGCCACAGCTACCAGACCACTACAGCAGCAGCAGCAGGAGCAACAGCCACAGCTACCAGGCCATTACAGCAGCAGTAGCAGCAGTAGCAACATTCAAGCTGTTATTCAAGATGGCAGACGTCAGGTCAGGTGTGACAGGAGCTCTCCTAACACTTTTAACTTTCGGATTCATTTTAAATCTAACTCCTCTAACTCCTCATGGGTCCTTTGTTAAACCCCGAGGAAAACGCAGGCAACCTCACAGTTAACAGCGACTATGTTCAACACCTTGGGTATGGCAAATACACTCTAATGAAGGTGTTTGTTTCCAGCACTAGACAATACCAACACAAGCGTTCCATCAACACCCGAGGTAAACATCAACGTGACCGCATCATCATCCTCACGCTTTACCTGTTGCTATCCGGAGACGTACATCAGTGCCCGGGGCCTGGTATTGGGGATGCTGGCAAGGAGAGCAGCAGTGCGCCTGGCAGCCTGGCTGCGGTGGCTTCCGAGCCGATGGCAGAGTGCCGAGCAGCTGGGGGAGCTTCCAGTAAAACGCAAGTAAAGCCATACTGTATTAACAGAGCAATAGCCAAGCACCGGAAAAGGAAGGTTTTTAACACAGTAAATAGCTCTAGACTAGTTTGGGATCCTCGCAGCAAACCCAAAGGACTTCTAGGTGGACATATAAACATTAGAAGCATCCTCTCTAAATGTGAGCAAGTACAACATCTACTGCATGAATCTAATTTGGACTTCCTCGCAATGTCTGAGACTTGGTTAAATGAAAACTCTCCAACAGCCGGTTTGAATGTGCCCGGCTTTAACATTTATAGAAATGATAGAAAACAGGGGAAATGTGGTGGGGTTCTCTGCTATGTAAAGGACACGATTTGCTGTAATGAGATTAAATTTGTGAACTGTGAACTGGAATGCCTTGGTTTAAATATGGTACTGTCGTCATCAATGTCATTCATCCTTATAGTGATTTACCGTCCCCCTTCAGCAAATGGTAGTTTTTATGAGAAGTTTAGAGAATTGTTACTTCAGTGCAATTTTAACAGAGAAGTTCTTGTAATGGGTGATCTAAATGTTAATTGGCTAAACAGATCAACAAGGAAACATCTGAAACAATTAACCGATAGCTTTAACCTAAAACAGGTAATTGATGGACCTACTAGGCTCACCAATTCCTCTTCAACCCAGATTGACCTTCTATTTAGCAATAAGCCTGAAAGAATAAGCAACTCATACAATCTTCTAACAGGACTATCAGACCACAATATGATTTTAATGACTCGGAAACTAAACAGAAGGAGCTCTAACGCAAAGTTGAACTTAGAATGTGTGAAGATACCAAATAACAAAAGGGAAGATTTTAAAAATGCTGTAAAGGATATTAATTGGGATGATCTGTTTGTATCCGACAATTTGGAGTATACTAGCGAGTGCCTTACAGAAAGACTAAATAGAACAATCAGGGACTTCTCAAAGAATTTTAGAAGTAAAAATAAAAAGGCCTCTCTCCCATGGATAAACCAAAGTTTAAGTCAAAGTATGAAGGAACGAGATCGGGCTCTAAAAACGGCATTGAAATCTAAACGGACAACGGATAGGCTCAAGTTCACATCACTAAGAAACCAAACGACAAGAGAAATTAGGAAAGCCAAGGCAAATTACTTTCTCGAAATAATAGAGAATTCTAAAGGAAACCCCATAATCATATGGCAAGAAATTAAGAAACTAATTGGACAAAATAATGTAAGAAAACAGATCGAATTAAGAATCGATGGTAATGTAATAAAAAAAACGTCTGTGGTGGCTGAATCTTTTAACAAGTACTTTGTTGATTCTGTAGCTGGCATTGCCAGCAGCTTTACAAACCCTCACATTTACACCATCACTGCTCCAAACCCAGAGCAAAATAGCTTTAACCTTGAAAAGGTGACAGAATCACAAGTGCAAAAAGTAATTGATTCACTTAAAACCAAAAAATCTAGAGATGTGTATGAAATGGACTCTGCTATGATCAAGGACTTGTGCCCTCTGGTGAAGAAACAGATAACTCACATTGCAAATATTTCATTTTCAGAGAGTCAGGGTGGTTTCCCAAAACATTGGAAACCAGCTGCTATTGTTCCCATCTTCAAAAGTGGGGACCCTGAATCCGTATCGAACTATCAACCCATAAGTATACTTCCCGTCATATCTAAGGTAATTGAAAAATTGGTGGCAGAACAATTAATCTCTCATCTTAATACTAATCAACTTTTACATCCTATGCAGCATGGCTTTAGGGCCAATCATTCCACAGAAACTACAACTGTTTACTTTGCTGAGAGGGTCAAATCCTTGATCGACCGAGGTGGTGTAGTTGGGGCCGTCTTTCTTGACCTTAGGAAAGCGTTCGACACAGTCAATCATAATGTCTTACTGGCTAAACTAAGTCAATTTAATTTTTCTATATCCACATCTACTTGGTTTAAATCATATCTCTCCAATCGAACTCAGTGTGTTAAAATCCATAATTCAATGTCCAGCTATAAAAACCTTACGTCAGGTGTTCCACAAGGATCAGTCTTAGGCCCAATCCTCTTTAGTCTTTACATCAATGACCTGCCGTCTGTGTGCCAGGACTGTGAAGTCCTCATGTACGCAGATGACACAGTCATTTTTGTAAAAGGCAGAAACCACACAGAAGCTGCTACACTACTCACAAAAACCATGGTCACAGTAAGTGAGTGGCTGAACAACTGTTGTTTACAACTCAACACCACGAAAACAGTTGCTATGTTCTTCGACAAAACAAAAAAAGCATTTGTAGAACCTGAAGTGTTAATTGCTGGACAGAGAATACAAATAGTAAAGGAATACAAATACTTAGGCATTGTGATTGACTGTAATCTCACATTTAAAAATCATATTTCTAAGATCTGTAAAAATGTAAGGTTTGCTTTGGCAAATTTCCGTCATCTTAGAAATCATATGACCACCAAAGCTGCAAAAATGTATATGTTTTCTCTTATATTATCCCACATAAACTACTGCTTACCCACCTGGTTCACTGCTAACAGCACTACCTTAACACCCGTCATGTCTCTATATAAGCAAGCTCTTAAAGTCTTGGATAAAAAACCTAGAGCATACCATCACTGCACTATATTACAAAAATACAGGCTGTTTAGCTGGGAAAACATCATTATTTTTAAAAATTGTTGTCTAATGTTCCGGATTCATCAGCGCACTGCACCCCCTCCGCTCTGCAACCTAATACACTTTCGATCCACAACAGCCACTGTAACTAGAGGAGCAGTGAGAGGTGACTGTAAAATCCCTCTCCGAAAGAGTTCATTTGGACAGTCTGTGTTCTCCTACAAGACAGCCCAAGAGTGGAATAAGATCCCACAAAGCATCAGAGAGTCCAGCTCATACATCTCCTTCAAAACCAAACTTAAGAATTGGTTAATCGATAACCAAAGATGTGAACATTGAAACCTGCAGCCGCAAGAGCTTGAGTCCGTCTTCCTTTTCTCCAATCCTGAGCATTGTGTATGACAGTAACTGAATGTATATGATATATGTGAGGTAGAAACTTAGCGTACCAAAGGTGTAAATTATTTATATATGTTATGAGAGAGTTTGAGTATGAGACTGGGTCACATAGTATTAAACTATGCATCAAGCTTTTTACTTAATGTGTATCTCCTTGTATTTTATTGTTGATCAGCATGGTATTTTGCACTTTGCATTTGTATATAATGTATATGTTTTATATTTTATATTTTATATTTCTTCGCTACCAGGTACTGGCCTATTCTGTTCTGGTAGGGGGGACAGCCGATGTAAACTAGCCCTTTGGCTAACTCGGGTGCATTTACATTTTTTATAAAATGTTTATTAATGTGCAATGTCCCTCCAAAACAAATAAAGGAAAAAAAAAAAAAAAAAAAATCCCACACCATGGCATATACCACCCAAAGAAGAACAAACTCAGGGTTGTTTTTGATTGTGGAGCATCATTTCAGGGTGTGTCACTCAATGAACAGCTCTTGAATGGCCCTGATCTTACAAGTACCTTGGTTGGAGTCCTGAACAGGTTCAGAAAGGAGCCAGTGGTTCTGATGTCGGACATTAAGGCCATGTTTCATCAGGTTCGGGTTCAAGAAGAAGATACTGACCTGTTGAGATTCCTCTGGTGGCCTAATGGTGACCTCAGCCATCAGTTGGAGGAGTACAAAATGGTTGTACACCTGTTTGGAGCAACATCGTCTCCAAGTTGCGCCAACTTTGCACTTCAAAAGTGTGCAGAAGACAACAAGATGCTTTCCAGCCCACGAACAACTGAGAGCATCATGCACAATTTCTACGTGGATGACTGCCTTGTTTCAGTAGCTACTGAGGAGGAGGCCATATCCCTGTATAAGGAGCTTCAAAGCGTCTGTGCCAAGGGTGGATTCCATTTAACCCAGTGGATCAGCAACAGTCGCAAGGTGTTCGCAGCAATTCCTGAAAAGGACAGGGCAAAGGTCAAGGACTTGGACTTGGACAACGACATTCTACCTGTTGAAAGAGCGCTGGGAGTGCGATGGTGTGTTCAATCTGACACCTTCAGGTTCAACATTAACATCCAGGAGAAACCACTGACACGAAGAGGAATCCTTTTAATGGTCAGTTCTTTCTATGATCCCTTGGGAATCCTATCCCCTGTGGTTTTTACAGCCAAAAGAATACTCCAGGACTTGTGCCGGAAAGGTCTCGGATGGGATGACACTGTACCAGCAACATCAGTTGAAGAGTGGATTAACTGGTTGGAGGAAATACAACAGCTAGAAGACTTAAATGTCAGATAATGTTTCAAACCACTTGGCTTTGGAGAAGCAACCTTTGCTCAGCTGCATCATTTTGCCGATGCTAGTGAGCAGGGTTATGGTGTTGTTACCTACCTGTTGATGCATAACAACCACTCTGAGACATGCTGTGCATTCGTCATGGGAAAATCCAGGGTTGCACCTTTAAAGCCTGTTACAATCCCTCGCATGGAATTGACTGCAGCTGTCATGGCAGCCCGCATGGATAAACTGTGGAGAACAGAACTTGGACTACAGCTTCAAGACTCGGTCTTTTGGACTGATAGCACCTCTGTGCTAAAAGTACATCAAGAATGAAGCTTCAAGGTTTCGTGTCTTTGTGGCTAATAGAGTCACAGAGATACTCAAGGTTTCAGACGCTTCCCAGTGGAGATTTGTGAACTCTGCACAGAACCCAGCAGACCTCGCCTCGAGAGGTATGAGAGCAAAGCTGTTCTTAAAGAGCAACATGTGGTTATCTGGTCCCTCATTTCTCATTCAACCAGAACAGGATTGGCCAGCTAACCCAGATGCCCTTCAAGACCTTCATCTTGGAGACCCCGAGGTCAAAGTATCTGCTGCCATCAAGGTGTCCTCAGCGCAAGATGATGAGGATCCCGTGATCTCTCTTATCAGCCGCAGCTCATCTTGGACACGTCTCATGAGAGTGATGGGCTGGATCTTGAGGTTCAAGGCTGTGTTATTACGCCTCAAGATGGCGAGAGACAACACTGTGGACAACACTCATAAGAAGACGACTCTCAGGTCTAAGGAGATGCCTGCAGGTCATCTTACAGTAGAAGAGATCCAAGAAGCAGAAATGCAGATCATCAGAATCAGCCAGAAGAAAAGGTTCCCGGATGAGTTCACCAGTCTGCAGCAGGGAGGAAGCGTGAAAACAAACAGCCACATTTACAAGCTAAATCCTAGGCTGGAAGATGGTGTTCTAAGAGTTGGTGGAAGACTTAGTAAGGCTGCCATGCCTGAAGAGTCAAAACATCCTGCAATACTACCAAAGGACCTTCATATCGCTGACCTAATCCTTCAGCACATTCATCAGGAAGTCGGTCATGGTGGAAGAAACCACATACTGTCTAGACTACGCCAGAGATACTGGATCCCTGGTGCTAGTGGCTCCATAAGAAAGTTGTCATCTTGATGTGTCATCTGTTACATGGAGCTGCAGGCCAGCAACAAATGGCAGACTTACCTGAGGACAGAGTGACACCAGATAATCCTCCATTCACCTATGGTGGGAGTGGACTTCTTTGGACCCTTTGAAGTCAAGCGTGGGAGGAGCCTTGTCAAAAGGTATGGAGTCATTTTCACCTGTCTGGCTATAAGAGCTGTTCATCTGGAAGTTGCTTTCTCACTGGACACAAACTCTTTTATCCATGCCTTGGCCACCCTCAGGTCAAAGAGCTTCGTTCTGACAATGGCACCAATTTTGTTGGTGCTGAGCGGGAGCTGAAACGAGCCATTGAGGGTTGGAACCTGGAAAAGATCAATGACATGCTGTCCCTGTGAATAAAGTGGACCTTCAACCCCCCTACTGGATCACATCATGGAGGAGCTTGGGAAAGGTTGATTCGCTCTGTGAGAAAGATCCTCAACTCCACTTTAAGAACACAAAGTTTGGATGATGAGGGGCTTCAAACAGTGCTCTGTGAAGCGGAATCCATCCTAAACAGCAGACCCATCACAAAGGAATCGACAGATCCAAATGACCTGGAAGCATTAACTCCGAACCACCTTCTGCTTCTAAAATCCAAACCATCGTTACCTCCTGGTCTTTTCAAGAGGGATGACATCTACTCACGTCGAAGATGGAAACAAGTGCAATACATTGCTGACTTGTTCTGGAAAAGATGGACTCTGGAGTACTTGCCACAACTACAGGAGAGACAGAAGTGGACAAAGACCAAACGGAACTTCATTCCAGGAGACATAGTCCTCATCGTAGATGATTCTGCACCCCGTAACTCTTGGCTCATTGGAAAGATCATCAAAGCCATTCCTGACAGGAGAGGACTCGTACGACAGGTCTGGATGAAGACTGCCACCAGCCGTATTTGCAGGCCCATAACGAAGATCTGCCTTCTTCAGGAATCGGTGGAATCCTAATTTTTTGTTTTTTGACCTGATTTGACTGACTTAAATGACCTGACTGGACAAAAGAGTGGTGTTAAAGATCACTCTCAACGCTAGGCTAAGTGCGAGTAACCTCTGGCCTGAAAAAAAAAGAAAAAAAAAATTCATTTCCTTGGACTTTAATATTTCTGGTGTATATGTATTCCTGTGGTCCCATTGTTTGGCATGTATTGTAATTATTACAGGTGGTTAATTGTAATAATTAGGGGCCGGAATGTAGGTGACAGGTTTTTTATGAATGAATTTGTTTGTCACTTCCGGGGCGTGGGTCACATGGTGTGGTGGGAGGTCTTTAGATTATTTTACGGGTACAGGTTTGAATCACTGGGTGGAAGGAGGGTGAGAGTAGAGGTCCTACTTTTTGCTGACCGCATCGTTTCGGAGCTCGTATTGGAAGTATTTTGGATTTACCTTTTCATATCTGAGTTACATTATCTGCATTTTGTTTTGCCTTTTCTGCATCCGTTGAGATCGCTTTTGGAGTTGTAATTTTGCACATTGAGTTTGCCTTTTCAATCATACGTTCTGGATTTATATGGACCTCAAATAAACCAAAGACACTAGACTTTGATTATCGTCTTTTTTGTGATCGAGCGCGTCAGGCAAAGCCTCTTCTTCTTAGCCTCCAGGCGGCTACATTGGGTTTGGAGTGTCGCCTTCATTAGGGATGTAACGGTTACCGGTAAAATGGTAAACCGCGGTAAAATTTCCCATGGTAATCATTACCGTGTCTTTTTAAAATTACCGTTTTACCGTATTTGATCATCACACAGCGTCAGCAACTCACGGTGATGCTGCTCTTTGCCTGGAAAGCCGGCATAATGTATCTTTCATCAATTAAGCATCCTCAACCGATGTGCGCAGTTTGCATTGTTTGGCCTCTGAGTTGGAGCGAAAGTTAGAGACAGAGTGGAGACTTTTGTCGAAACGGACTCTGAACTGTGGTTGAATTTCTGATTTTATAAGGATGCTGAGGAGAAACTGATAGAAGACAGTCTCCATGTCTAAACACGAAGCTGCAGCGAAAGAAAAAGACATGCGCCATTTCATCGGCAGGAACTCTTCGAGTAAATTAACTGACAAAGCCGCAGGGAGGGAGTGAGAGAGAGAGATGGAGGGAGAGAGAGCGAGCGAGCGAGAGTGAGGATTCAGTGAGCCATACCTGAGAGACTAACAGGTGACTTATTAGTAATTCTCTCCAAAAATGTATAAATCTTATGAATAACAGAATTAGTATCATTCTGGACAATGTTCTTGCCGTGTATTCGCCGTATTTTGAAATAGATCGTCTTTTTTCGTCAAAGTTCGTGTTTTATGGATTTCATCGATCGTTATTTGGAAATATTTAGAGGAGAAAATACCGAGGAGATCTGCCAGGGAGAGGGGAGACCAGAGGAGAAACATGAAGGGGGTTAATTGCTTCAGGGACTATCGTCATTTTAAAAAAAAGTCCTGGACATTCTACTATAAGCTGTAACATGGACACTAATGCTGCAGGCACACTAAACGGTGTGAGTGTATGTAAAATAGGTTAAGATTATTTTTTTGTCATCTCAAAACTTTGAACATGTTCATTTACAACTGTTTATAAAGAGAATCCTGTTTGAAGTTCAAATCAGTTGTTTTCTTTTCTTGTAATCACACCGTTTATAACATAATAATGACAAATACTTTCCAGGATTGTTTACTTTTATTTCTCATGAAAGAAGGGTAAAAAATGTACTCAAAGGGCATTTCTTGACACATTATTGACAAAAAATACAAAACAGAACCATTATGATTATAATATTAAAGGGGGTTAAGTGATTTAAATTGTGTGTTAAAGTACTTTTCGAACATTTTGAGCAAATTGCAACAATACCGTGATGATAATGATAACCATGATAATTTTGGTCACAATAACCGTGATACAAAATTTTCATATCATTACATCTCTAGTCCAGATCTTCTTCGGTCTTTCCTTTTGTTCTTTCAATTTTGTTTGTGACTATTCTTAATCGTTCGTTAATGAGTTCTCTCTTTGCTGTTGATTATGTGTTGGCCATTTTCCGTGTGAAGTGGACTTTTTAAGTTGAGGCTTTTTGGTGTTAGTCCTTCTTGTTTGCATCTAAGGTTGAATCTAAGGTGGTTTTTGAGATGGGCTTGGATTTTGTTTAACTTCTCCAAATGGCGGAAAACTGTGACACGTTGTCCATATCTTCCTCTTCTTACTCCAGGAAACAGCTGATAAAAAGACACGTCACAGCTGTCAGGATGACAGTTTCTGAAGAAGACGGCAGAGTAACGTCGAAACATGTCAAGGTAAACCATACCTTTTGTGTCTTAATAAAGGAACACTAAAAAACCCTTATCTGCTCATAAGATCTAGAGGGCGAGAGCAGTCAGTCACCACTCGAAAAAATACCCGAACAAATTGCGATACTGGCAAAACGGTACATCGAAATTGAATATTTTTTTCAGAAAAATGGATAGTCAACTCTTGCACCTCATTTAAAACAAAATTTGAAGCCCTAACTCATTTTGAAATTAAATGAGAGCCAGCTGTTTCCTCCAAAGCCCATCAATCTCTCCCATAGATGTCCATTGAAACCTGACATCAAGTCCTCATGCTGGACAGGCTGTTTGTAAATTATGATAATTCTGTCATTTCTCACACTATCTTCATAATAATTACATATTCATGACCCCAAGACTTGCCTGACGCTCACAATGTGCTCAAATTCCCCATATCTTCTACGGTTTGTGAAATATAATCCAATGTTCGACACCATTGAAGAAGCAGGCAAATGCATTACAGAAGTCATTGTAATCTAAACTCCTGTGTAACTGAAACAATCTCTCTCTCCTTTTGAAGTTCATACATATTATCTGGTGTTTGATCTCTGTGGTCTCTGTGTGTGTGTGTTTGTACTTCTGACATTATGGGGACCTCATCTTTAAACAGCACCGAAATTGGGGGACACATAGTATTAATGGGGACACTTATTATAAATTTATAGTATGTGTCCCTGCATACAAACTTGTGTGCGAAGCACACATGTTTATGAGTGTTAGTGAGTGTGTATCAAAAGCATTGAAGCCTGAACAACATGTCCACTTATAAAGTGTTTGTGGACATAAGTCTCTGTGGTCTGTGTGTGTGAGAGTGTGCTTGTACTTATGACATTATGGGGCACCTAGACTTTACACAGTATCAGTATTTGGGGACACGTACTATAAATGTATAGCATGTGCTCCTAAATGAAACTGTGCGTGAAGCGCACGTTTGTAGGTGCATGTATGTTAATTACGGACGTCGGAGCTTTAACAGCACGCCCACTTCTAAAGTGTTTGTGGACATTAGTCTGGGGAAACACCACCAAGTAGATCAAGACCACAGCTCAAGGTAAGGTGCCAGATGATGATCATCAGCTAATCAGGCCACACATGGCTAAAAAACATGAATGAAATCTGCTGCCATCTCCAGAACTATTCCAGCATGTCATCCAGCTGAAATGCTGCTTGAGGCTAGCCTGGATTAAAAAGATACAGCCCGGCAGCAGCCCGAGCCCCACTCACGATTCCCGCGGGAATTGTCTAGTTGGCTGTCTTATTCTTTTTCTTCATCTTCTGTCCAGAACTTTGATGTGTATCTAGTCCAAGGGCTTTGAGACAACCCCAACAAAACTATATATCAAAACGTGCGGCTCGGTCCCGATCAGTGTGCTATGACTTTTATAAGAATTTCCCAAAAATATGGCCGAGTTATTCGCGAAAATGGTGAAAAAAGTCCCATTGAAAATAAATGGACAAACTCCCGAACTCACCAAAAAAACACTGTTTTTCTAAACACTGGTTTTCAGTCAGCAAGCCTCCAAAAACCCCTGCGTCCGCCCAAAATCTCAGATTAGAGTTAAGGATTCAAATGAAATTCAAACAATTAGAGGCTGGCACACCTGATTTCTTATCTCCAAAAATCCCCGAACAACTTGCGATAACGGCAAAACGGTACATCCCACCTGAATAATTTTTCAGAAAAATGGATCTGTGACTCTTGGGCCTCAAATAAAATAAAATGTAAAGCTCTAACTCATTCTGAAATTAAATGAGTCTCTCCCATAGACGTCCATTAAATCTTAAGAATAATTGCCATTCTGGACAGGCTGTTTGTAAATTGCGATAACTGCCATTACTCACACTATCTTCATAAAAATTATATATTCACCATCCCAAGACTCTCCCGACGCTCACGATGTTCTCAAAATTTTCATAGCTCAAACAGAAACAAAGAAAAAAGGAGTTGTTTGGCACTGTCAGTAGGCATTTTAAATGGCTGAGAATTGTGATCCAAAGCGCCTGTCTCCGCAGCTGGTCCTGTTACCATGACAATGGAGCCCTTAATGATCTCTAGGCCAACTGCCAGGTGCTGTCACTCAGCTAATCAACAGACAAAAAAAAAACTGTTTTTCTAAGCACTACTGCTTCGCCATCCTGGCACCCACACAGTTCATTCAATTTTCCAGTCAGTAAGCCTCCAAAAACTATGTGCATTAGTAAAGGATTAGTAAATGATGAATTCATCATTTTTAAAGCATTTTTCTGACATTAGTTAATTCATCATTTATAAAGCATTTTTCTGACATGAATAATCAGTCATTGATTATTTATACACACAATTAGAAATGTTTTACTCATCATTGATAAGTATATAAGTTAAGGATTAGTGAATGTTTTACTCATCATTAATAAACATATTTGTAAAGGATTAGTAAACACTCAATTCATCATTTATAAGGCATTTTTCTGACATGAATAAATATTTATAACTTATTTATACACAGGTTTATAAATGTTTTACTCATCATTTATAAGCATATTAGTAAAGGATTAGTAAATACTGAATTCATCATTTATAAAGCCTTTTGTGGCATGAAAAATCAGTAATAACACATCTTTAGACACTTATAAATGTATTATTCATCATTAATAAGCATTTTAGTAAAGGATCAGTAAAAACTGAATTCATCATTTTTAAAGCATTTTTCTGACAGGAATAATCAGTAATAACACATTTATAGACACACTGATAAATGTTTTAATCATCATGAATAAGCATATTAGTAGAGGATTAGTTAATGTTTTACTTATGGCACCCACACATTTCATTTAAACTTCAAGACACGGCTTTACTTCTCCTCTCTTCAATACTGAAAACTGTAAGCCTGACGGGCTTTTGGCCAGTAAGCCTTTTTTTTGGCACGAAAAATCAGTAATAACACATCTTTAAACACACTTATAAATGTATTACTCATCATTAATAAGCGTTTTAGTAACGGATCAGTAAAAACTGAATTCATCATTTTTAAAGCATTTTTCTGACTGGAATAATCAGTAATAACATTTATAGAAACACTGATAAATGTTTTAATCATCATTAATAATCATAGTAGTAATGGATCAGTAAAAACTGAATTCATCATTTATCAAGCATTGTTCCTACATGAATAATCAGTAATAACTCATTTATAGACACACTTATAAAATTTTTTTGATTTGCTACTAGTCATAGGGTTTTGAGAAAAGCCCCACAAATCATATATAGTCAGCAAGTCCTCAAATCTCCCCTGCGTCGACCCAAAATCTCTGATCAGAGCGAAGGATTCAAATGAATTTCAAATGATTTCTGCCTGGCGGACCTGATTTCTTAACTCCCAAAAGGTGTCTAATCAAGCCACACAGGACCAAAACACATGAATAAAATCAATTGCCATCTTTACAGTGTTACCTAACTATTTCACAGTGTCACTGTCCCAGCTGCATAATGTAGCTAAAATTTAACTTTAGTTAGCCCAGAATGAGGTTATGGGCATGAAGCACATATATGTGCATGTGTGTATTTTGGGTTAAAAGGAAATAATCTTCACACATAATCTCCACCAATAAACACATAGTGTGTGTTTATGTGTTTAACTGCATGTGAAGCGTCCATATCTTTGTGTGTTTGTATGTTTATAAAGACCATTGGAGCTCAGTTTAAACAAGACCCCCACTCATACACTGCTTGGTGACATCAGTCTGTTAGGGAGGGCAAGCACCAACAGGAATATCTCGAACACAGCTCAAGGTCAGGTGCTGGTTGATGATCATCAGCTAATCAGGCCACACATGACTTAAAGCTAGGGTCTGCGATTTGATTTAGATACACTTTTTTTAATTCTCGTTAAAATGGTCTTTATGGCCCGATGGTAATCAACTCATAATGTGTTCTTAAAACAGAGCGAAAAAAATCCACTATCTACAGCAGGAGTAAAACAGGGAAAACCCCGACCAATAATCTTGCAGGGACACCTGTTTTAAAACCAATCAAATCCCGTCACCATTCTGCCCGCCTGCTGCGCGTGCATTTTCACGGCGTGCACAGACTCGGTGCGTCAGTGTAAGGCGAGCACTCGGAATTGACTCTGCACGAGAATGCCTATCTTTCAAATTTTGTCTTTGAAAATAAGGGAAGCCCTTTTCCACCAAGCTGGTTCCAGGGCTGGTGCTGGTGCTGGTGCTAGAGCCGGTTCGCAGTTGGTTCAAGTGCAAACCGGTTAAGAACCGTTTGCTTTTCCACAAACGGGTGCCGGCCAGAGGGCTACGTCATCACGTCGATGTATATATCTGTATACGTAACGCTAGTTTCCCATAACAACTAGCACCGAATTCAATTGCCACTACAAAGATGGAGGACTACGTTGCGGTTCAAGTGTTGCTGTTGGCTTTTCGAGCCTTCCTTTGTAGAGCAAAAGTTGGCAATCCAACAAGTTAATGCTGCTTGACGATTATGCAACGGACAGCGATCACGCTTGAGAAGACGGGTAAGAGTGTTTCCGTGTTTTTACTCTGCTTTGGTGCTTCCGTGTTTTTAACCGCCCCCGCCCCCTGACATAAGCCCGTAGCCCCCGATGTAAAGTGGTTCTTTTTTCTGGCCAAGCAAAGAGTTGGTGCTTGCCAAGCAACCGTGTTGAGAGCCAGCAACCGGTGTTTAGTCTGTGGAAAACCAAAGAACTGGTGCTAAGCTGGCTCTAGCTCTAAACCAGCCCTGGAACCAGCTTGGTGGAAAAGGGATATGTGAGCTGTCCCACAACCCCAACCAAGCTCCAGTATCCCTCACATATTAAGACAGGTGGACAAGAAATCTAAAATAAACACTGTTTTTCTAAGTTTGTTTTGTTGGCTCTAATCTCATGATAGCTGCCATCCAGGCCACTGCAGGAGGATGTTCTCGCGAGGCTTTTTCTTCTTCTTCGGTTTTTGTGACGTTTGGCATCCATCACTTTGGAGCATTACCGCCCCCTTCAGACTGGAGACAGAGCTCAGTTTGGAGAGGCAGAGGAATGTTTTTATTATTGTATCATCACACGAGATATATACGGGAGAATACTAATACAGGAGGACGGCGGGACAGAGGGTAAAATACGGAAAATACGGTAGTTTCATGGCTGAAACAGGAGATTTGACAGCTATGTGGAGAATGTCAGAGGAACTCCCTATACCCCGATCAACCTCGGCTGTGAGTACTAACTAACTTTCCATGTTTGTTTGGTGTTTTCTTACTGCTGACTGTGACATGACTTTGTGTACTGTAAAACGAACACGTTGTGCTGAGGGTTTGGAGTTGAATACATCTTCTGGATATATCAGCCGTGCGTGTGCATGTGAGCGGGGGGCCCTGAGGAGATGCTACTTTCAAATTCATGCTAGTTTTCAAAAATCGCCGACCCCAGCTTTAAACACATGAATGAATGTCATCCAGCTGAAATGCTGCCTGAGGCTGGCCTGTAGTAAGAAAATACAGCCCGGCAGCGGCCCGAGCCCCACTCACGATTCCTGTGGGAATTGTCTAGTTTGGGGCTTGGGCTGCACCGAGCCACTCTCTCCATAGAAAAGGTATGGAGAGAGTATTCTTCCGCGCGTTTCTTGTCAGTTTTCTTTTCTTCATCTTGTAACCGCAAATTTTGATGCGTATCTAGTCCTAGGGCTTTGAGAAAACCCCCACAAATCATTTATCAAAACATGCGGCTCAGTCCCGATCGGTGTGCTATGACTTTTATAAGAATTTCGCAAAAATATGGCCGAGTTACTTGCAAAAAACTGTGAAAAAAGTCCCATAGAAAATGAATGGAAAAACTCCTGAACTACACCAAAAAATCAATGTTTTTCCATGGCACCTACAGAGTTCATTCAAACTTCAAAACGCAGCTGTATGTCTCCTCTCTTCAGAACTGAAGTCAGTCAGCAAGCCTTAAAAAAACCCCTGCGTCGGCCCAAAATCTCAGATTAGAGTGAAGGATTCACAGAAATTTAAACAATTAGAGGCTGGCACACCTGATTTCTTATCCCCAAAAATCCCAGAACAACTTGCGATAACAGCAAAACGGTACATCTGACCTGAATAATTTTTTCAGAAAAATGGATTTGTGACTCTTGGGCCCCAAATAAAACAAAATGTAAAGCCCTACCTCATTCTGAAATTAAATGAGAGCCAGCTGTGTCCTCGAAAGTCTATCAGTCTCTCCCATAGACGTCCATTCATTGCTGAGATGAACTCGTCATTCTGGACAAGCTGTTTGTAAAATCGCGATAACTCTGTCATTTCTCACACTATCTTCATAAAAATTATATTTTCACGATCCCAAGACTCTCACGACGCTCACGATGTGCTTGAATTCTACCTAGCTCAAACAGCAGTGAAGAAACAAAGAGTTGTTTGACATTGTCAAAAACATCAGTCCTCTAAACAAAACTGAATGAAAGAGTCTGCGTCTGGCCGCAGCTGCTCCTGTTACTTAAGGGCTCCGTTATGTTATCACTTGGCTAGCGCCTACTGTGGGAAGGGACAATGAAAAATTCTGTGATAAATGGTGCCAAATCTTGAATAAGTGCTCATTCAACCTCATGGCACTGATCATCCAGGAGTGCACAGAGCAACTCTCCAAGACACGTGAAGAGATCACCACACTCAATGCTGAGCTGAGAGCCAGTGTGCCTGACAAAGTTAAGCTAACAACCTTGGAGAATGACTTGGCGAATTATAGGGCGGATACAGAAAAAGAGATAAAATCCGTCAAGATTAGAAAGTTCAAACGGGACTTAGAGGACTACAAAACCCAGCAGGTCTATCCCTGGCGCAACTCCACCCACACCACCGAGGAGAACAGTGTGGGACGTCCCCCCAGAGGCGGTGGACGGAGGATTCCGCGCGGCCACTTCACCTCCAGCGCGTCATCGGTGGAAGGCGACTCCGACGGCAGTCAAGTCTTGAGAGCTAATGCCACTTTTTTAGGCAAAGGACGAGGCCGGCGCGCACAAGAGGGGAGAAGGCTGCAAAGCCGAGAAGAAAGTGCCGAAGAGGCAAGAGGAGACCAAAGACGATACCCGACCAGGTCTCGCACGCAAATGGATGTAAGTGTGGTGAACTTGTCTGATAAACAGCTTTCCCCGGACTGTCTACAAGCACTATCAAAGGGTCTAAACTTTGTCCCCACTACCTACTGTGATCCATTTGAAACATCAGTAGATTTAGAAAAGTTTTTCCGTAATCTCAAATTAAAAGAATTTTTCTCATGTGACAAAGGAATTAGAATGAATGATTTGAGCAATGAAGGTAGTGACAATAGTCCTACTTATGTAAATAGAGAGAAAACTCCCTTTAAAAATAAGTCTACATTTTGTCCAACTAAATTCAGGAATGCTTCATTGGACACATATTGTAGACTAGTAGAAAGAAATGTGGCAGTAACTCTACAAAAACATAAGGAGCATAAAGTCTACAATAATTTATCTAAAAATGAAAGAGAAGCTATCAAGGATTTACAAAATGATCCAAATATAATAATTTAAACACAGATTCTCATCTTGTCACCTTGGATATACAAAACCCATTCACAAATGTGGATCACATAGGTTTGGAGGCGCTTACCACTTTTTTGGACAAAAGACCTTCAGGTACTGTTCCTTCCATGCAATGTATTTGTGATTTGGCTGAAATGGTTCTCTCTAAAAATATGTTTATGTTTGAAAAAGTGTCCTCCATATACAAACAATGCAAGGGCACAGCCATGGGAAGCAAAATGTCTCCAAACTTCAGTTCTCTATATGTAGCTAGTTTTGAAAATGAATTTGTGCTCAACCAGAGAAATCCATTCTATTTTAACATAAAGTTTTGGAGAAGGTATGTCGATGATATTTTTGTGATCTTTGAGGGATCAATACAAAGCCTTATGGACTTTTACAACTACTTAAACAGTAGTCATCAACATCTAAAATTCTCCCTTAATCACAGTGTCTCTGCGATCAGTTTTCTGGATATTATGATCCGGCGGGAGGATAATCGATTAATCACTGACCTGTACCGTAAAGAAACTGATAAATGCTCCTTTCTACACACTAACTCTTTCCATCCTCCCCATATGAAAAAAAGTCTACCGATTAGCCAATTTAATCGAGTAAGGAGAATCTGTACTAAACAAATGGACTATGTAAAGCAAGCAGATGAACTGGAGCACAGGTTCAGGATGCGAGGCTATAGAGAGGAATGGGTTAAAGGAGCAAGGGACAGGTTTGATGCCTCCACACAAGAGGAGTGCCTTCAAAATAGGAAGGACAGACCATGTAAAAATGCACCAAGATGCTACTTGAAATTTTCTTCAATTGGGAAAGATATTGAAAACATCTTAAGAAAGCACTGGCATGTTGTCAATACAGACCCACATTTAAAGAACACTTTTAAAGATCTTCCTCAAGTGGTCTATAAACGCCCTCCTAATCTCAGACAAATGCTCGTTCGCTCAGAACTGGCCTCACCAAAAAAGAGAAGTTTTTTGGATCCTCCACCTGGAAACTACAGATGTGGATCCAGCATACAGTGCAATTTTACATACAAATGTAAAACTTACACCCACCCACTGACAGGTAAGACATTCAAAATAAAAGGAACTATCACTTGTTCCACAAAGAATGTCATTTATCTCCTAAAATGCCCCTGTGGACTGGATTATGTGGGAAAAACCTCACAAGCACTAAAAACCCGAATAGCAGAGCACAGGAGCAGTATTAGAAATGGGGACTTAAGAAACCCAGTTGCGGTCCATTTCAAAGAAGCACAACATTCGGTCTCCTCTTTAAAATACATCGGCATTGAGCACGTGAGACTACCGAGAAGAGGAGGAGACATTAACAGGCTTCTTCTACTGAGAGAAAGTTTTTATATCTACACTTTACAAACTTTAACGCCTAATGGCCTTAATCAAGACTATGATATCAAACATTTTTTATAAACCTTAAAACCAATGGGGATGTTTGATGTATTTTACTCCTTTTTTCTACAAATGTGTCTGTACTTCACTGTTGATTGACAATATTTATGTTTAGTCCTAGGTTGTAATGGTAAATTCTCCATTGATGTGATTGTGTACTTATGGGTGTGGCAACTCCTCCTGTCCTCTTTTGGGAGAGCCAACCAAACAGGGGGCGGACTCTATAAATGGGAGTGACATGTTCAGTTTAAGTATGACCTGAGGAAGATCAACACATGATCGAAACGTTGTCCTAATAAACTGCAGTCAACATGGAGTAAGTGTGCAGGCATTTCTTCTGCTCTTATATGATCACTTGGCCTGCTGCCAGGTGCTGCCAGTTGCTCAGCTTATCAAGCCACACAGGACCAAATCACATAAAAAGGGGAATGAGAGGAAAAGACAACTAGGGAATAAGAGGAAAATGGGGAGGGAATAAAAAGAAAGGAATAGAGGGAATAAGACGAAGTTAAAAGAGAGAATAGAGGAAAGGAAAGGAGGTAATAAGAGGAAAATGAGGAGGGAATAAAAAGAAAGGAATAGAGGGAATAAGACCAAGTTAAAAGAGGGAATAGAGGAAAGGAAAGGAGGTAATAAGAAGAAAGGAAAGGAAAGAATAAAAGGAAAGGATAGGAGGAAAAAAGAGGAAAGGAAAAGAGGTAATAAGAGGAACAGACAAGGAGGTAAAAGAGGAAACCAAAGGAGGGAAAGGAGGAAATTAAATTAGGGAATAAGAGGAAGGGAATAAAGTGTATAAGAGGACAGAAAAGGAAAATAAAGAGGAGAGGAAAGCAAAGAAGTGAATAAGAAGAAAACATAAGGACGTCATAAGAGGAAAGGAAAGGAGTGCGTTCATGCATGTGTTTGTGTGTGTAAAGGAAAGGAGCCGCACTGCGCATGCACAAAGGGCATGTAAACAAACTCGTCAGTTCAGAGGTTAGTTCAGCCACACAGCGCTGTGTGGAGAGACACAGGCTGCAATGGCGGACCATTCGGAGCAAATCATGATGGAATATTGGTGAAAAACATTAGTTTTTGGATGATTAATGCAGTTTTTAGGAGCGGCGATCCATGCCCTACGGGCTACCATTATATCAGTGTCTGCTGCTCGATTTTGGATCTAAATATCTCCCGAAGCACCGTTTGCATCAGGAAAGCCTTCTGGGTGAGTATATTGTTTTTCTTCATTCTATAAACAATGTAAAAGCTGCAGGAACCGAACTTTTCCTTTAATTATCTCCAGGGCAGGTGCTGGTAATCACCTAATCAAGCCACAGAGGACCAAAACACATGAATAAAGTCTCCTGACATCTCTGCTGCGTGTGTATGTATGTGTATTGAAGTAAAACAGACCTAATCTTCACACAAAATCTCCACCAATAAACACATAATGTGTGTTTGTGTTTAATTGCCCACGAAGCGTGCATGTCCGTGTATATGTATGTGTGTGTTTGTGCTTAAATAGAGTTAACGGGACCTAGTCTTCACACAGAATCTCCACCAATAGATTGGTGCTTGTTCTTTGCAATGCGTGAGTAGCTCGCAAAAATGTTCTTGTGTGTATGTATTAATAAAGACTATTGGAGCTCAGTTTAAACAGGACCCCCACTCATAAAGTGCTTGGTGACATCAGTCTGTTAAGGGGGGAAACATCAACAGGTATATCAAGAACATAGTTCAAGGTCAGGTTCCAGTTGATGATCATCACTTAATAAGGCCACACATGAATTAGATTAGATTAGATTGTACTTTATTAAACCCTTTGGGAAAACTCCCTCAGGGAAATTATGATTCCAGTTGCATTATATTGTAAATAAAAGATAATACTTGTAGGCTACTGCTGCTGGGCCTTCACATCCTCTGTCTTCCTGTTACTCCTCATCCTCCCAATTGAGGAGTTGTACAGTCTGATGGCCTGAGGGACAAAGGAGTTTCTCAGTCTGTTGGTCCTGCACTTGGGGAGGAGCAGTTTTACACTGAACAGGCTCATCTGGTTGTTGATGACCATGTGTAGAGGGTGATTGGCTTCATCCAGAATGTCCAGCAGTTTGTCCAGTGTCCTCTTTAAATACTACTGCCATCTCCAGTAGTATTTCAGCATGTCATCCAGCTGAAATGCTGCTTGAGGCTGACCTGTATTAAAAAGAGACAGCCCGGCAGCGGACCCACTCACGATTCCCACGGGAATTGTCTAGTTTTATTTTTATACTCTTGACTTATTTCTAGAAACCATTCTGAACTCCCATTTTTTTTGTCATCAGTTAAATTATCAGTCATGTTTGTGTCCGTTCTGTCTAAATAACAAATCATTCTGATGATGATTGATGACTTAATCTATCAGTTTGTCTTGAGATGTTAGTTGTAGTTGTCCCTGCTTCTGTATTAAATCTGTTACATCTCTGCTGTCTCTACGCTCACCCTCCCTGTTATGTGCAAACTGCAGCTCTCATGACTTAAAGCCCATGTGAACAACAGACATGCTTATCCAAAACAGGGGGAGGATTTTGGCCATCATAAAGTATATCTCCAGCCTCTGGCGTATTGCTTCTCTGGCACTGCACTGATCTACGAGTGAACTCTTACCAGGAATCAGTAAATCCTGCATACAGCATACAGCATCCCCAGGGTGAATGGTCGTCCGAGTGCTGCCACCTCAATGGGCCTGATGGGTTCAGGGTCCACTGTTGATCTAGACCAGTGGAAAATATTACCATTTAGATATAATTACATTGTTTTTAAACTGAAAGATTAAATGATTTTTCAGTCTGTTGTCAAAATGAATTATTACTTTTACAGGTTATCAGCAATACTGTTTTTCATTGTGCTTGTGCAGTTTAATCAAATCAGAGGCCAATTTATTAGGTACACCACTAATACCAGCTTAAACCCCCTTCAGAGTTCCTTAATTCTTGCTGCCATGGCGCAGAAACATCTTTCAGAGACGTTGGTCCATATCTCCATGACAGAATCACACACCTGCTGAAAATCCATGAGGAGAATTTCCTGCCCCACCACATCCTGAAGGTGCTCTATTGGACTGAGATCTGGTTACTGTGGAGGCCACTGGAGTGAAGAAAGCACTTGAGATGATCTGAGCTCTTAGACCTGGAGCTGCTGAAGCCTCCACCAGTAGATGGTCACCTGTGGTGATAAAGGGATGGACATGGTCAGCAACAATCCTCAGGTAGGCTGTGGTGTTTGAACCATGCTCAGGTGGGACTGAGGGGCCACCAGCAGCCTGAACTGTTAATCCAATGCAGGATGTTCACATCAAACTCTGAGACTACCATCTGGATGTGGAGCAGAAATCCAGACTCATCAGACCAACAGACACTTTTACAGTCTGCTGTTGTATAGTTTTGGTGAGTCTGTGCCAACTATGGTCACAGTTTCCTGTATTGTGGCTAAAAAGAGTGGTACCTAGTGTGGTCTTCTGCTGCTGTGGCCCTGCTGCGTCTAGATTCAACATGCGTGTTCAGGTACATTTATCTGCAGACTTTGGTTGTAATAAGTTTTTGGAGTGCTTGTTGTCTGTCTGTCATCTAACAGTGCAGTTGTTGACCAAACAGTGATCATAACAAGCAGTAACGTGTTTAGCATGGAATAATAAAATGAACAAAATTTGATAAAAGACGAGGCAAAAGCAGATATGAAATACATACCAGGAGTCAGTTGGTTCTTCACTGTCTCAGGTCTGGATAAATACTCTCTTCCCTTAGAGAGGACAAATTAAATCAGAGTGAAAATTAAATGTACAGTTGCATGAAAAAGTATGTGAACCCTCTGGGATTACTTGGATTTCTGTTTAAATTGGTCATAAAATATGTTCTGATCTTCATCAAAGTAACATAACTAGACAAACAGTCTGCTTAAACTAATACAGCACAAACAATTATACATTTCAATGTTTTTATTCAACACAATATGTAAACAGTCACAGTGCAGGGTGGAAAAGTATGTGAACTCCTAGGCTAATTACTTCTCCAAGAGCTAATTGGAGCCAGTCAGCTAACCTGGAGTCCAATCAATATAATTAGATAGGATGTGTTGGTTAAAGCTGCCCTACCCTATAAAAACACACACCAGTTGTGAGTTAGCTCTTCTGTGCGAGGCATTGCCTGATGTGAGCCATGCCTCACACAGAAGAGCTAACTCAGAAGATCTACGATCCAGAGTTGACTTGCATTGAGCTGGAAAGGGTTACAAAAGTATCTCAAAAAGCCCTGATGTCCATGAGTCCACAGTAAGACAGACTGTCTACAAATGGAGAAAGTTCAGCACTGTTGCTGCTCTGCCAAGGTGTGGTCATCCTTTAACGATAACTGTGACTGCCATGGTGGCAGAATGCTCAATAAGATGAAACCAAATTGAGCTGTTTGGTAGGAACACACATCACTATGTGTGGGAAAAAAAAGGCGCAGCAGAGTCCTGCACTGGGTCGGGTACCTGCAAAAACAGCTGATTCGGGGGTGGTTTTTAAAAACTTTTTTTTTCCCGGGTTCGGATCTGGGTGGAATAAATAACATGCGGGTCAGGTCGCGGGTTTTAGGTTGACACATCAAAATTAATATAAAATAATAATAAATACAATAAAATAAAAACGTAAGTTGTAAGCTGGTTGTAAGGCTGTGACCATAGACTGTAAAAAACATGGACCTCATGTGGCTGGGCTCAATGAAGCTGCCACGACAACTGCTCCCCCTGGTGACTGGCTGCAGTATAGGTCAACTCTCCGTCTCCCCCATTCATCTGAACGGAGCCTAGTGAAACTTTAAAAAATTAATACACCTCGTAGAAATATTTCTCCCATCCGTATGCTGTGGTGAAATTAAAGTATTATTGGGCTGCGTGTTTTCCAAGTCCTCTTTTTTCTGAAAAGTTTCTTTTTTATAAGTTATTACAGTTTAAAAATGACCGCGGTTTACGGCAGCTTCACAATGATTGTGTACGGCGTATGCCGCGGAGTGTTGCAACCGTTTACGACAGCTGCGTCCGGATTATGGTCCAGATTCTCTACTGGCTGCACAATGGCAGCGCTCTGACAGGGGATATTCTGGCTTCAAATCCGTAACATGGTGGAGGGCCACGCTATCCAGTTCTTATAATACATCCATGGCTGTGACATGATCACGGCTCGTACCTGCTGAGCGTCGCTTAAGTGTGGACAGAAAGTAAGTCTACTATTACACATGTAAAGGTCCTTTTAAGAGATTAAAAGTTTAAAAGCATTAAACGTATAAAAAGAGTGATTTTACAGTTGTATGGGAGAAGATCACAGAGGGTTGATGATGGAGCTGAAGTCAGGCTTTTATTGGAAGAGTTGCTTCATTCAGGTGCGTTGTTTACTCACTGGCATCTGAACTATGGCGATATAACGTTCAATTTTCAGACAATATGACCCAAAATGATTACTTTAAATATGGGTTACGGGTCGGGCTGCGGGTCATGTTTCAATGGGACGGGTTGGGTTGCGGTACTAATCGGGCTGATGCGCGGGTTTGTGGTTCGGGTGCGGGTTTATACATCCCCGGGTCGGGATGGGGCGGATCTTGAAAATTGGACCCATGCAGGACTCTGCGGCACAGCACACCAACATCAAAACCTCATCCCAACTGTGAGATATGGTGGAGGGAGCATTATAGTTTGGGGCTGCTTTGCTGCCTCAGGGCCTGGACGGATTGCTGTCATAGACGGAAAAATGAATTCCCAAGTTTATCAAGACATTTTGCAGGAAATCTTCAGACCATCTGTCCACCAACTGAAGCTCAACAGAGGATGGGTGATACAGCAGGACAACGACCCAAAGCACAGAAGTAAATCAATGGAATGGCTTCAACAGAAGAAAATACGGCTTCTGGAGTGGGCCAGTAGAATCCCGACCTCAACCCAATTGAGATGCTGTGGCATGACCTCAAAAAAAGAGTGATGCACAGCAGACATTCCAGGAATATTGCTGAATTGAAACAGTTTTGTACAGAAGAATGGTCCAAAACTCCTCCTGACCATTGTGCAGGTCTGATCTACAACTACAGGAAACGTTTGGTTGAGGTTATTGCTGCCAAAAGAGGGTCAACCAGTTATTAAATCCAAAGGTTCACATACTTTTTCCACCCTGCACTGTGACTGTTAACATAGTGTGTCGAATAAAAACATGAAAACTTATACTTTTTTGTTGCTGCATTAGTTTAAGCAGACGTTTGTCTAGTGATGTGACTTAGATGAAGATCAGAACATATTTTATGACCAATTTAAACAGAAATCCAAGTAATTCCAAAGAGTTCACGTACTTTTTCATGCAACTGTATTGACATTAAATAGAAATGCTCTTAATTCAAATTATACAAATATAATCGCAATACTGATTTTTGGGAATACTAAAAATAAATAGATCATATAATGAGGATATTAGAATACATTGTAGTTAATTACCCAGCAGAATTTTCAATTGTGTGAAATTATTTGTAACACTGCTTCCAGTGACAATGTTTTTTATAATCAGTGTGTTGTGGTGTATTGTTTAAATCTGTGTTATATTTAAAAGAGTTTAAAGAGTGAAAAGTGCTGTGACAGAAAAAACCTGCACCAGGGCATCAACGACATTTTTAGATGAGTTAGATTCTAAATTGTGTGACAGAAACATGACCTCTTCGCCAAAAGTAACTGTCTAAATTTGCGAATTTAGTAAGACTTCCATAAATTTAAGAAGTTTAGAAAATAAGAGATATTAAATTGGCCATATGTATGTGTGTGTATCAGGGAAGGGTCCAGCCCCCATGACCCCTAAAGGGTCAGACAGTACAGACTACAGCAGGATGGCTGTTTGGTAGTTCAGCTTTCTTCCACTAGGTGGCAGCACACAGTCAGCACATTCACTCCTCCGTCCCTCAGAGACATGAACTGTTACTGTTTCTGTCCATACTGCAGAGACTGGTCTGTACCAAACACTGAGACGAAGTTATTCACTATGGATTTGATGAAGTGACTTCTTCATTCCAAATCCAAATAAATAATAGCTCATCAGGAGTTGCAGAAGAGTCTTGGAGCTGAATAAATTGTTAGCTCATATCAATCAGTTTGGCCAAATTTCAGGGACCAAAATGAACTACAACAAACCAGAGGCCCTGCTATTGGGTAACTTTAAGGACTGGGACAGTATTCCCAATTTCCTGTGCAGACCATCAGTTTCTGACTTCACCTATTTAGGAATTAAAATTTCTACACGCTTAAGAGAATTCTATAAATTAAGTTTCATACTGACTAAGACATTATTAATTAAATAAAATAGATTAAATTAATTCATTAATTAAAATCTAAACAATTTGAAGTTCATCACCAGACAGAGAGGTTTCTCTTCAGTATTACAACCTTTACCTCAAAGTAAAACCTTTCCAACTGGAGTTTGAAAAAGTAAATTTGGTGGCTTGTATTCAAAAAATCTGATATTTGTAGCTGACTCATGTCAAAATAACAATTTTTGGTCATTCACTCAACTCCAAACTAGTTATGGAATAGCACACAGCCACATCTTTGGCTTCTTTAAGTCAGATATTTGTTGAGTCTGGTATTATTATCCCATTTGACCAACCACTGTTGAATTTAATTGAAAGCTTTTTACTCAATTTTAATTAAAATTATCTCTAAAAAAGAGATTAACAAGATTAATAAATGTTGACAGGACTAGGGAATTATGGGAGAAGCATTTGGTGGTTAACCTTTATGCCGAGGCACGGCTGGATGCATTTATATAAGAAACTATCTACAAGTGATCGACTCAAAGAGAGTCAATACAGAATTTTACAGAGTGCATCGAACACCACACTATCTGAACAAAATGAATCCACAGACCTCTCCCCTCTGTGTGAAATGTAAGAAAGAAGAAGGAACCAACTATCCCTGGATGTCCCATATTATCCAGGTATTGGAAAAAATATTAAATACATCATTGTTAGATTAAAGGGAAACAACATTTTTATAACATTTGAAAACCCTTTAAGCTCATCTTCACAGTGATCTGAGGAAATTACTGCAGGAGTACTCACACTTCGTCTTCACAAATATGTCAGAGACATTTTTGTCCCTTTCGATCCCTCTGACATGTAGTTAATTTAGTTAAGATACCTAACACTAAAATGTATTGCTGCTATTGTGAGCTCTCTGTGTGCTTCTTTTTCTTTAGTTCTATAACCTGACAAAGACAGTGCTGTTATGTTTTGTGTATGTGTATTTAAACTAATAAAACATCTCTTAAACAATAGTCATTAATCACAACAGTTTCAAAGTTCTGCCATTCAGCAGAGAGGCAAGCTCTCTTTAAAAATCAATTAGAAATGTTTATTAATTTACCCTAAGTTATTACATTTTAAAAACATCAGTTGTACTCTGTCTTTTTTGTTACCTGAGGATAAGGTCTTACGGTTCTTACTGAAATTAAATAGCTAAGCAGTCACAACATTTTTTAACTCAAAACTTGCAAAAACTTTCATTTCTCACTACAACATTAAATCCTGACAGAAACTAAATATCCAGATTTAGAAGAGTTAAAAAGAAAGTGAAGGAGGGGAAAACATGTATTCGAGAATAAATATTAAAAGGTGTCAAATACGTTGGACAAAAAGAATCAAATAAATTTGACTTAACTTAATGAAACTTTTTTTGTTGTTTAAGTTATTTTTGGGGGGGCTTTTATGGCCTTTATTTGATAGGACAGCTGAGAGAGATAGAAAAGCGGGTGAAGAGAGGGGAAATGACATGCAGCAAAGGGCTGTGGCTGGGATTCATAGTGCGCATGCGTCAACAGTGCAAGCTGCCTGTGGAAGTTGCTACGACTTATTTTCTGTCTTTTCTACTGAAAAAGACTACTTTTACTTCTTGTTAGTCGTTTCTTTTTTCCTTTCTAACGTGTGAAGTGGTGCTCTCTCACTTCTGTAAAAAGAGAGTAGTTTTTCTTCTTTTCTATAACTTTAATCATGGGATCACTACTGCACACTCAGACCGCCGTACCGCTGCAGCCCCGCTTTGTTTACAGCAGGGAACAGCTAATCGCGCTGAAGCTGACCGGCTCAGCGACCTCAACTCCAGACATACAGCCAGGTATGCTCGCGGAAATAAGGAGGAAAACACACAGGGGGTGTAGAGAGGGAAAAAAGCTACGAGGGACAGGAGTAGGACCGAGACGACGGAGGCTTTTGAAGAGGAGTTATAAGCCGAGTCTCCCCTCTCTCATCATGGGAAATGTGAGGTCCCTGGGGAATAAAATGGACGAGCTGACAGCGCTGGTCAGGAGTCAGACGGAGTATCGTACCTGCAGCCTTATGTGCTTCACAGAGACGTGGCTGTAACCGGAGACTCCTGACTTCAATGTCTCCGTCTCCGGCTTCCAGACTGTACGGGCTGACCGGGATGTCACCGAGAGCGGTAAGAGAAAGGGCGGGGGACTTGCCGTTCTCGTTAACAACAAGTGGTGTCATCCCGGTCACATTACTGTGAAGAAGCGTATCTGTAGCCCGGATATAGAACTGTTAGCCGTGGGACTTCGGCTTTATTATTTACCCCGGGAGATTTCTCACACCATCCTGGTAGCTGTTTACCTCCCCCCCTCCGCGAGCCCCGGGACAGCGAGTAACGTCATACACGCCATCATATCATCACTGCAAACGGACAATCCCAGTGCTCTCATCATGATCTCTGGGGACTTTAATCATGTTAACATCAGGAAAACACTCCCAACCTTCACTCAGTATGTGAGCTGCACGACCAGAGGGGAGAAGACTGGACTTACTGTATGCTAATGTTAGAGAGGCATACAGCTCTTCCCCCCTCCCCCCTCTGGGACGCTCAAATCACAACCTAATTCACCTCACCCCCCGCTATGTGCCCCTGGTGAAAAGACTGCCAGCCAGCACAAAGTCTGTGAGGACCTGGTCAGAAGAGTCCATGGACGCACTCTGTGACCCCCATGGAGAGGACATCAACGAGCTCACAGAGTGTATCACAGGCTACATCAACTTCTGTGTGGACACCATGGTCCCAACAAGGACTGTCCTTTGTTATTCAAATAACAAGCCGTGGATTACAAAGGAAATAAGGACCGTCTAAATGCTAAGAAGAGGGCCTATAGAGATGGACATTTGGAGGAGGTGGGGGCAACACAGAGGGTCCTGAAGGTGAAAATCAGGGAGGCTAAGGACAGCTACAGGAGGAAGCTGGAGAGGAAGCTCCAACAAAATGACACCAAAGAGGTCTGGAGTGGCATGAAGACCATCACTGGATACAAGAGGAGCAGCAGCAGCAAGGGAGAGAACTGCAGTGTGGACAGGGCGAACAAACTAAATCTTTTATTTAATAGATTTGACTCAACCCCTGTCCTCCCTCCCCTCCTCCCAGTAGACCAGCAGCCAGTCGCCACTACAGCGACACCTCCCCCTCCTGGGAGCCCCCTGCCGTCTGATGAGGAAACCTCACCTCCCTCCTCCTCCTCCTCCGATCTCCTGACTGAAGGACCTCTTCTAGCATCTCCATCTACACTCACCGCCTCGGTGTCCTTCACCCCTGACCACGTACGAAGACAGCTGACGAGACTCCACGCAGGCAAGGCTGCAGGCCCAGACGGGGTGAGCCCAAAGGTCCTGAAAGCCTGCGCACCCCAGCTCTGTGGAGTACTTCACCATGTCTTCAGCATGAGCCTGAGTCTCCAGAGGGTACCTGTGCTGGGGAAGACGTCCTGCATCGTCCCTGTACAAAAGACGCCGTGTCCAAACGACGTCATGGACTACAGACCAGTGGCACTGACGTCCCACATCATGAAGACCCTAGAGAGACTCGTTCTGGAGCAGCTCCAGCCTAAGGTCAGGCCCCACTTGGATCCACTGCAGTTCGCCTACCAGCCCAGACTTGGGGTTGAGGACGCCCTCATCTTCATGCTGAACAGAGTCTACGCCCATCTGGACAGGCCTGACAGCACTGTGAGAGTCATGTTTTTTGATTTCTCCAGTGCCTTTGACACCATCAGGCCGTCCTTACTGGGTGGGAAACTGACAGCGATGGGGATGGAGGCTCCTCTGGTGTCCTGGATTGTTGACTACCTGACTGGCAGACCGCAGTATGTCCGTCTGCAGCACTGTGTGTCTGACAGGGTGGTCAGCAATACAGGGGCCCCCCAGGGGACAGTCCTGTCCCCCTTCCTCTTCACCCTGTACACCACTGATTTTGGCCACAACAGCGAGTCCTGCCACCTTCAGAAATTTTCTGATGACTCGGCTGTTGTGGGGTGTATCAGCAAGGGTGATGAGGAGGGGTACAGGGCAGTGGTGGGGGACTTTGTCACATGGTGTGAGCAGAACCACCTCCAGCTCAATGTGACAAAGACCAAGGAGCTGGTTGTGGATCTGAGGAGGGCAAAGGCTCCCGTGGCCCCTGTTTCCATCCATGGGGTCCAGGTGGACATCGTGGAGGAGTACAAGTACTTGGGAGTGTATTTGGATTACAAACTAGACTGGACCAGGAACACCGAGGCCGTCTACAAGAAGGGCCTAAGCCGGCTCTACTTCCTGAGAAGGCTGAGGTCCTTTAACATCTGCAGGATGATGCTGAGGATGTTCTATGAGTCTGTGGTGGCCAGTGCTATCCTGTACGCTGTTGTGTGCTGGGGCAGCAGGCTCAAGGTGGCGGACACTAACAGGCTCAACAAACTGATCCGTAAGGCCGGTGATGTTGTGGGGGTGCAGCTGGACTCTCTGACTGAGGTGATGGAGAGGAGGATGCTGTCCAGGCTGCAGGACATCATGGACAATACCTTCCACCCCCTCCACAGCGTGCTGGACAATCACAGGAGCACCTTCAGTGCCAGACTCATCCCCCCCGCGATGCACCACAGAGCGCCACAGGAAGTCATTCCTGCCTGTGGCCATCAGACTTTATAACTCCTCCCTCTAATTTTCACATAGCTCATATTGCACTGTAAGACAGCGCAACTGACATTGCTTAAGGGCTCTGCATGTTGCAACCTGCATAATTTATCTTCATGCTCCTTGTTGTTTATTTTAGTTGCTTGATTTTATTCTATTTTATTTATTTGATTTTAATTCGAGTTCTACTTTAATGTCGTGAAATCAATGCAACTGTCAATCATGATGTCTTCAACTGTTATTTCTGACTGCTTTACTGTGTAAAGGGCAACTGAAACAACCGAATTTCCCCTTGGGGATTAATAAAGTATTTCTGATTCTGATTCTGATTCTGAACCAGCAGCCGCTGCTGGGGATGGGCAGTCCCCGTACATGGGGCGGACGCTCCACCAACTGAGCTAATGTCCGCCCCCCAACTTAATGAAACTTTAGTTAGAGACATTACTGCTCACCAAACTGTTGGACCCCCTGAACCCCTTAAGCTGTTTCCCCCAAACACCAACATGCATCTCAAAACAGTTCCACTGTTGGACCCTGTGCTGTCCAAATCAGTACTGATAAATGCTTCTTCTGAGTCAGTAAAGGTAAACAGATTTACTCATGACTCTGTTTTTCTTTGTATGATTATATGACATTACTTCTTATATGTCTTTCGCCAGGTCAAAGTATGTTCACCCTCAGCAGTTACTGCTTCAGAAAATGTTCAAAGGAGCAGATACCGATTCATCAACAAAGACATGAAGCAGATCAGTTTGCAGCATTTTAGAAATGAAGAACATAAATGTTTACTCACAGGAGAATCAGATGCAGTCCTCTGTACCTGTGTGCTGTGGTTTCACCTGTTATATACTCTCTGAGAGAGAAACACCCCCGAATGTTTATTCATCTACATGAGGCAGTGGAGAAACAGGCTGATTTCACAGAAATGCTGTGACCTGCAGAGTGTTATCTGTAATCAATATGGGGCAGGATGAACTGATGTCTATAGAAGTTAGAGAGAAAAAAGAAGATAACATTTATAACTGTTGTGAGAAAGCTTATGAAACTGTCGTGCTGCAACAGATAGCCAAAGAAAAGCTCAAAATGAGACAAGTATACTTCTTAGAATATGTTGTGGCACCAAGTCCAAACTGCTTGAATGACATTTCAGGACACAAGTAAGTTTATTGCTCATTATACATGCTGCATAGCGAAATTAAATTGTGGTTCCCTCTTGACTGGATAACGGATTGTAGTAAAAGAAATAAAGCTGCAAGCAGCGTTGGACGGGTCCTCTCTCTGTCGCAGGTCCCTCATGCCCAGTTGACCTCCATTTTGAGGGTTTTATCCCTTTTCATCCCTTTAAACTTCTCAAAGAGAGACAGAGGTGCATTTCTGCAGCTCTGTCAGAAGCAACAGCCTGTATAATGGGTGTGTACAACACATTCTATTGTTTCTCCTTCTGAGTCATGTGACCAGCTTCTCTGAGCTGTACATGTGTGTGGGCATCAAAGGCAGAGAACAGTGGCATTATCCTTTGGCAAAATCACTCTGAGATTAAGAGGCAACTTGTGAAACACCGCCTCACAAATGCCAACATTTTGACCAAGTCTCTCAAAAAAAACATTATTCCCTGATGGTTTATTTTGTCAGGAATCCAATCGTGCCATTTTTAGAGCTTGAGCACCTTTTTTTTCTGTAGAGGCCTAACTGCCACAGCTTTCCATTCAATTGAATGGGAGGAGCTGCAAGGGCTTCTTTGGGGTTCACCAACTTTGAGGGCTCGTCATTCGGAAATGGTTTGAGGAACAACAAATTCCTTCACAAGTATTGATCATCAATGTCTCTTGAGTCATTCCTGCACATTTCAAGCTGATACAATTTACCATTTTGGGTGGTGCTCATTTTAGCATGTTCGAGTTATTTTTTTCAATCTATCAAAATTTTCACGGAGTCTGAAGAGCGTTCCAGTTTTGTTGAGTTTTTAAGCATGTTTAGGAGGTCAAATTAAGCTTAATGCATCTGTTTCAATAATAAGAAAGAAAGAAAGGAAGGAAGAAAGGATACAGGAATAGAAGGGCAAGGACCTCTTCTAGCTCTAGCTAGAAGAGGTCTTTTCCCTTTGGGTGAGGACCCTAGTAATAACATTATTAAACATGGAGGAGTGCAGATGCTGCTGTCTGGTGGTGCAGCAAAAACAGATTGGACAGCGTCTACATTGCCCTCACTGTGTTCTTGCACATGATGCTGCAAAGCATAGACTGCACAACATGGATGGCAGGTGGTCCCAAATAGCAGAACACGACACTCATAGACATCTGGGCTTCGCTCTCTGTCACCATCTCGCCAAAGGACATACAGGAGTGGCTGATCTTCAGGGAAGAGAAACACCTGATGAAACATTCCTCGGATATCCCCAACGATGGCCACAGCATGTCCTCTGAACCTCAGTAGTACACCAAGCAGTGGTGTACTTAAAGTAGGACCAGGAAGCAGGTTGCTGTTAAAGCAGGCTTGTTGGAAGTTGAATGAATAGTCAAAGACAACTGGCTGATGGGGAGGAACCATGACTCCCTCTTAAATTGTTCTTAATACTTTAGTGTTTTCATTTTTTTAAAGAACAGAACAATTGAGGGCAGAGGACCATTTTTTCACATACAGCACATAGGGACAAAAGATACATTTTGGTATCAAATGATTAGGTGTCTTCCATTTTTCTTTTCCTTTCATTTCCATTTCCTTTCTGCTTTTGGAGTCTTACAGAAAAAGTCATTTTCTCCATATTGTGAATGGAATTTATTATGTTTATAAGGAGTTTCATGGAGGGAGGGTTCTTCTGAAGCCAGCATTTAGTGTTTGCTTTATTACTTGCAGCCAAAAATATCTTCAGAAGATATTTATCTCCTCTGCTGAGGTCCCCAGGCATATTTCCAGGATATAAGGATGAGAATGAGAAGTCAATAGACCTGTCCTGGGTTTCTGCTATAAGCTGCTCGACTCCTTTCTAGAATGTTTTTAGGTACGGACATGACCAAAAAATATGTATGTAGTCTGCAGGGTCTGCTCCACACTCCCTCCAGCAAACAGACTGGGTTTTTAATTTTGATTTGGGGTAAGAAGAAATGTTATTATATTCTTCCAGCAAAAATCTCTCCAGAAGAAAAGAATTTGTGTAAGTGAACTGTATTTCCCAGATTTGAAACCACACATCCTCTGGATTGTTGATATTGGCTTCTTTTTCCCAGCATTGTCTAATATAATCTGTTGAATTCTTGTTTATCAAAATAAAGCTTTTGTAAAGTTTGCCAATTATACCTTTAGAGGTTTTTGAACTATAACTATCAATAAATATCTGTATAATTTTGGGGGGTTCGAGTAAATCAGGAGTCTGTATACTGTTTTTTAAAAAATGGCTGATCTGTAAATAGCGGTAACCCATAAGATTGACGTAGGTCTTCAAAACTTAAGAGGTTTCTGTTTTTTATAATCTTACAGAAGGAAGTGATTCCTGCCTTAGCCCTATGCTTGTACCTATAGTCCTGTGATGCTGGAATGAAGTGTAGATGGAAAGCAGGCCAACTCAGAATTCTGACCTCTCTATGTAATTGAAACCTCTTAACCATTCCTGACCACATTTTTCAAGCAAAATTTATACAATGGTTTTGTCATTGTTTTACTTCAATACAACTACAAGGGCAGCCCAGAACTGACTGAATGGGGATGTCCATTAAAGATAACTCAATGTCTTTCCACTTAGCTTCATAGGCCGTATTACACCAACAAACCAGAGGCCTCAACTGGGCGGACAGATAATAATCTTTAACACAGGGCAGGGCCATGCCCCCCCTATCCCCCGGCAGCTGCAATGTTGAGTATCTCACTCTTGGATGCTTATTGTTCCAAATTAATCTTGAAAAGCGTTTGTCCCACTCCCTAAATTGTTTTGCAGGAATTTCTATTGGAAGGGCTGTCAATAAATACCATAAATTCGAGCCAACATCAGAGAAGGGGTATTCTGGCGCCCGCCCGATCGTCTGGCGGGTTTTACGCACCGTTACGCTGCAAAGAACCGGCACCTGCAGGCTCGTACCATAAGCACGCATGATAAAAAATGAAGACAACATGGCACTCCCTCCGCTACATCACTGGCATGGAGCGACACCGAGCTAAAGAGCCGCATCCGGCTCCGGAACCGCGGGCTGCAGGGAGCCGCAACAAGTAGCCGCATGCGGCTCAGGAGTTTAGACAGTAAATGAGGCCGCTCTTCGTCCTCCATTAAAATCCGTTAATATCACAAACAGTGACAGCTCCCCCCCAGCCACACACACACACACACACACACACTCATACACACACACACACACACACACACACACACACACACACACACACACACACACACACACACACACACACTCTGTGACACAAACTCTCTCCGCCCAGTTAATGAAATCCGCCATGTGACGGAGAACTGTAATCCATGCTAATTTCTTAATAAAAATAATAATGAAAGAATGAATGAGTGTTTGAGCTAATTTTTCATATTACTATGTGGGATACTGCGGCTTAAAATCGAGTGCGGCTTGTACCAGTACAATGTTGATTTTTTTTCTAAAATTAGACTGTGCGGCTTTTAATCAGGTGCGCTCTGTAGTCCGGAATTTACGGTATAACAATTTGTGAAGAATTAGGATTATATATAATGATAGATGATAGAATTCATGGGAGAATGTTCATCTTAATTATATGAATTCTGCTGCTGAGGTCAAGGGGAAGCAGGCCCCATCCGTCTAGATCATCATAGATTTTCTTATGTTTTCATAGTTCACCTTAAATAGCTGTGAAAATTTTTTTGTTAATAAGACACCCAGATATTTAATTTGCTCTTGATGCCAGTTGAATTGGTGTCCAGCTGTTTTGAAGGAGCAAAATGAAAGGACAGGACTTGGGTTTTTTGAATGTTCAGGGTATACCCCGAGTATTCTCCATATTTTCCCAGGAGGTTCATTAACAATGGAATAACAGAGTCAGGGTTTTTAATTGTTTCAAGGACATGGTCTGCATATAAGGACATTTTATTTTCAACACCTCCTATTGTAATGCCCTCCAGAGCAGTTTCTTCTCTGATAGTTTGCGCAAGCAGTTCAATAAAAAAAAAAAAAAAAAAAAAATCAATGGGCTGAATGGGCAGCCTTGCCTACATCCTCTCCGAAGCTTTATCTGATTTGAGTGGTATCCATTAATTTTTATCCTTGCTGTTGGAGATGTATAGACCGCTTTTATACATTGCATGAATATGTCGCTAAAACCAAATCTTTCCATGACTTGAAATAAGAAGTCCCATCCAACCGAATCAAACGCCTTCTCAGCATCAAGGCTGAGAAGGACTGCGCTTAAGGTTTCTTTAGAAATATGATTTATAATATGAAGGGCTCTTCTTATGTTATCATGTGTTTGTCTATCACTTATGAAACCTGTCTGGTCTTCATCTATCAGGGAGGGCATTACGGTGTTTAGTCTGTTAGCTAATATGGCTGCGTATAATTTATAATCCGTATTTAAAACACTAATTGTTCTTTACTAGGGATGCAAATTATCGAGTATTTCATTAATTGATAGTTGTTTTATCTTATCGATCGATTAATTGATAAGCAGCAATTTTTCTGTGAAGCTGAATTCCCCTCTGAATCAAAAGGTTCCTTTCTATGAAAATGCTATCTTTCTTATGAAGGAGAAAATGCAAATCATATTCCTTAATAAAAGATTTATTCCTAACAGAATGTGACGTATTGAGGTGATAATTTAGCAAAGTTGTGGAGGAGTTGTACTTTAAAATACTTCCACAGATGGTGCATTTGGCGTCTTTGTTGTCATTAACCAACTTAAAGTGGTTCCATACCGAACTCCATCTTGTACTCTTCATCCTGCCAGCTTACCACTTCTCGTTTGTCTTGTTGTTGTTGTCGTCTTCTTCTTCTTCTTCGATTAATTGCAATTAATTTACTTTAATCGAGTAATTTCTTATCAACGATTAATCGATAATCGATTAATTGTTTGCATCCCTATTCTGTACCCTTCGCAGTCCAATTTGTCCTTACCCTCCTTCGGTATGACTGAAATAAATACCTTGCTCCATTAAGGTGGGATGATCCCTCCCTTAAAGTGACGTTAAAAGAGCTCTTCAATAAATGGAGCAATGATTCTCTCATACACTTAAACCACTCTGGAGAGAATCCATTGCAGCCTGGAGATTTATTGGTGCTAAGATTTGAGATTGCAGAATCAATTTCTTCGGTTGAAATTTCACAGGTAAGTTTGTCATTTTGAATTTTGCCTATAAAGGGAAGGTCTAATGAGTTAAGAAATGCAAGGATTGTGGATCTGTCCGCTTTATCTGGCTGGGTGTACAGTAGTGTGTAATATTTTTCAAATGCATTTTGAATTTCATCTGGTTTTGTAGTTACCCTGTTTGTTGCTGTATCTCTAATTTTATGAACTGTATTTGGCACTTGTTGTTTTCTAAGTCTCCAAGCAGGTAGCCTGGAAGTTTTAGGCCCTGCTTCATAATATCGCTGTTTCATCAACCTTAATTTTTTCTCAACTTCTTCACCAAGGATGTTATCTATCTCCTGCTTAACAGGTCTCATTTGCTCTAATATTGAGGAATCATTGGTAGCAGAATGAAGTTTCTCCAGATGTTTTAATTGTTCCTGTAACTCGAATACTTTTTTAGCTCTTATTTTTTTTTTAGACTGGCACATTTAGCAATATTTTTTCACCTAAGAAATGCTTTTGCTGTATCCCATAGAAAAAAAGGACTAACCATTCCATTATCATTGTGCTCTAAATAAACGTTCCTTTGTCATTTCAGTTTTAAATACATTGCTATTTAATAAACTATTTAATAAACTTGTATTCAGCCTCTTTTTAGAATTTGTATTAAGATTAAATGTCATAGTCAATCTGGAGTGATCAGAAATGTCTTTCTGACCAATTTTGTAATCCTTCACTATGTGGCAATGTCTATTAAACATAAAAAACAATCAATTCTGGAATAGGTGTTATGCCTTGCAGAGTAAAAAGTGAATTCTCTGTCAGGTTTGTGTAGGTATCTCCATACATCAATTCTCCTAATTCTTGCAGAATTTATTCACTTGTTTTTCTATGAGACTCCTTCTTCTCCCTTGACTGGTTGTATCTAATCTAGGGTTAGAAAGAATATTTAAGTCTCCTGCACATATACATGGACCATATGTTTCTGCAGCAATTAGGCTGAATATTTCCCCAAAAAATGCGATGTTGGTACCAGGTGGAGCATATATGTTGCACAGAGTAATTTCTTCATGTTCAAGTTTTCCTTTAATAAGGATGAATCTCCCCTCTTTATCTTTAAAGGATAAGTTCGGTCTCTATAGCTGTCACATTGTTTATAGAATGAAGTAGAACAATATACCCACCCAGAAGGCTTTCCTGATCCAAACAGTGCTTCAGGAGATATTTAGATCCAAAAATTGAGCGGCGGACATCTGTGTAATGGTAGCACACGGGGCATGTATAGCGCTGCTCCTAAAACTGCATTAATCGTCCAAAACCTCATTAGTTTCACCAAATTTCATCATGGTCCACTCAGGCTACTCCTCCATTACAGTCTGTGTCACTCCAGACATGTCTTTGAGCCTCTACTGACCACTGAACTGAAGAAGAAGAAAAGGGAAGTGAAAAGAATAAAATGTGGTGGCTTAATGAGAGTTACCTGCATCGAACCTTTGCTGTGATTTAGATAAAAAGGGAGGTCACAGTGTAACATTCTTAACCATGGCTCTTAATACCCATAAACTGGTAATTAGGACATTTGAGTGTGTGTATTTAAGAGTCATTCATCTCATTAGGTGGGGAGAAATAAGCATGTCTGTTAGGAAAGGGCAAAAACCTTTACTTGTCCATTGTGACATCCCCTCTGTCTGGTCTCTGGAACACCTTCAGCCTTACACATGCACTCTCCTGTAGGAGTGGGAGAAAAAAATTGATACACCTAAGTATCGCGATTTTTTGTCTGCTGATTTTAAAATTGATATTTTTATTCAAAAATTGATATTCCCCCCCCCAACACACACACACACTCTATAGGCGCTAAAGTCGCCAAATTGAGGCAAGCGACATTGCTGGATAAAACAGGCCATAGCTGTTAAAATAGTGCTGAGTAGATTTACTACTTTTCACCAGCAGATAGTGGACAGGTGACAGGTTTCTATTCAAAGTTTTGGCGTAGCTATATTTATTTTAAAACACACACACCGGACTGAGGGACGTGAGTGAGGCTGCAGAGGCTGTGGAGCGGAGCAGAGAGAGAGACACAGAGTGACAGAGACTAGTTAGAGTACTCACTATGCCAAGAGTACTTTGTCAAGTGCTGTCTGACTCTGAATCTGAGGAATATTTACTCTCTGAGGATGACGGTCAGTCGTCCAGTGAGAACCAAACAGGCTCCGCGCGCCATTACAGTCCCGGAGCAGTGCACACCGAGAGCTTTTCCTCTTCACTGCCGGCGACTGCTGAAGAGAGTACATGGTCCGGGATGCAGGGAAGCTCAAAACACCGTGAAAAGTGACAGTGTTAGCGGAGAATGAGACCGCAGAGCTCTGGTCAGACGAGGGAGAAGCCGGGGGTAAACAGTGCAGGCAGCAGAGGCGTTCATGCTCGGCCCGGAAATTACAGTGATGATGATAGCTGGGAAAACTAACCACTTTGAAACTATGGCCTTTTTAAATCTTGATAGCAAAATTGAATATTTCTTGAAAAAACTCTGTTGCCTGAAGGGATAATAAGCCACTTTTTATATACAATCCAGGCTTTTGAAGAGAGGGAGCATAAACAGCTTGTTAATATATATTGATGAATAAATCCTAAAAACAGACTCACATGTGATGTGTATTTTTCCTGATATAGTCAGTAGGCATCATCATTGTTCATCTTTTTCACTGGTTTTAAAAAAGCTAACTGAAGATTGCAAAAAATCGGCAATATTGTAGAATCGCAATTTAAATCGTATCGGCACCTAAAAAAATCTTATCGGAAGAAAAGTGAATCGTCCCAGCCCTACTCTCCTGATAGTCCTGTGCTCTGTCCACACGTCAAGTCCCCGCCGTGCTCCAGGGTAGAAGGTTGTTGATGGTCTTCACGGTGTTTTCCTCGGGTTTTCGTGAAGATAATGGCCCAACTGTGGAACCACGTGTAACCAGTTTGCCAATCAATTAAATTGAATTAATTAATTACTAATTAATTAAATAAAAGATAGCAAGGCTGTTGTTCTATGGCTAGATAAGAAGACCAGGCTCGACTCTAGGAGTGAAGGAGACAATGAACACGTTCTTGGATTTTTAGACACCATATATTGAAAAGTGCACAAGTGCAAAACCCAGTTTTTGACATTTGATTTCAATTTTGAATGGCCATTCCAACACTACATACATACAATCATTCTTTTAAACCCGAGTTGATTTCAGGAATGTCATGAATTCAAAGTTGTCACCAAAATCAAAAGACAAGTCACATCGCCTGGAATAAAAAAACAAAAGACAAAATAAAGCTTCAGGCGCAACGGCTTTAACACTTTAACAGTCCAATGGAAAAATGTCCGGTGGGGAAAGGAAAAGTTCAATTGTTGGGCTTGGTTGTGTGTAGTTAATGGGCCGTTGTTATGAAAAAGGGGAAATGAAGTAAAAAAAACAAAAAGGAGTGGCTGATTAAAGAAGCCTCCTACCAGCCCGACCAGAGTAGTGGAGGTTCAGCTGATCCGAGTCTTCAGGCTTCGTGCCCGGCTAGGGTCATTAGCTCGCCATCATCTGGCCTGTATAAAACACAGGTTCACACAAGAGTAATACTCTTGTCAGTAATACTCTTGTCAGTAATACTCTTGTCAATAATCCTCGTGTACACAAAAATCCAGATAACAGACTGTGTTATAACTGATCAATAACAACACCCGCAGCACACTGCAGCTCAACAGGTTGAATGAAAGGGATGAACGCTAAGCGTGATGACGTATATGATGTTTGGCGTGATGACGTAGCGAGTTGCGTTCCAGGGAAAAGGGATAAATTGATTTTTCTACCCGGGTTACACACGTCTCCTTAAGTCCTCCACGGCATCCTGGGCATTGCTGTATGTGACCGAACTACAGTCAAAGTGCACGCGCATCTTTGTAAGAGGGGTTTGAAAATGAATACTCTTTTCCTTGAGTACTTTCTTAATGGGGTTGTACTCCTTCCTCCTCTGCTCTACCTTCTCGGCATAATCGTGGTCAAAAAACACACGTTTTTCTTGGATTTAGATGGATTTCTTCCATGCAGCTCGGAGGATTTTCTTCTTGATGTTAAACTGTAGGAAACGGACCACTGTTGAGCTCGAAACCGCGCCCACAGGTGGCTGCAGCCCCAGTGCCCTGTGTGCTCTCTCAATTCCCAAACTTTGCTCTCTGCCCAGGTCCGCTATGTCTCCCAGCTCAGTCAGCATCATATTTTCCACATATTTTAACATGGAGGTGCCCTCTGCATTTTCGGGGATGCTGTAAATCCTTATGTTATTCGGCGTATAAAGGAGGTGATGGTTTATCTTGATACCATACTTGAGACCTCAATGAAACTGCATTACTGATGATGGAGCTGCAATCAACACAGGTTGTCCGGTTAGAACATGAATGATAGCCACAGACACACTCTCTTCAAGTTTCCACTCTTTATTTAAATCCGTTTTTGTTATGCTCTGTTTGTTTGTGTGTGTGAGTATGTGTGTGTGTGTGTGGTTTCTACAAAGGAAAATAAGGAAAAAACATGTAAATATACAAACATAAATACAAACATTGAAATGAAAACTTCAGAAGAGGACATGGATGAAATGCAACACTTCACTGCAAACAATAAATGAGCTCCCTAAAACACACTCCAGTATTATGGGACTGCCAGCAAATTACTGTCCCAGACAAGCCAACTCTGCCACATAAAAACACACATGCAGACAGAACCTAGGAAAATGGTGTCGGTCCCTAAGTAGACATGCATGCATACTTTGTTATTCTCTGATTGATATGAAACGTGACTGACAATGTAAACATGATGTAAACAACAGTCCTTACAAACTAGTCTATATGAAGTAGTTTTACAGACAGTGATAACATATGACATGTTTATGGACCAGAAAACTGAGTGACATCCCTACACAGTGCTATAAGTAATGATAACAGTGAATAGAAAGTAAACAACCTGATAAACTACTTACAGTCTTATGGACGCACAGGAAATGCAAAAAACAGAAGAGATATTCCCAAAGCTGTGGAGCTGCTGCTGCTGCTCCAAGGATGACAGAGAGAGTGACAAGGAACATGTCCAGACTTGCCTCTTCACTCTGAGCAGGGGGGGCGTGATTGACAGGGATGTCCAAGGTTATTGAAAGGTGAAGAGGTGGGGTGAGGTAATATGCATACATGTAACCTGACACCAGACCTATAGCTCCTTGGGTCCGCATGAAACTAGGGAGGGGGAGAGTTGCCTTTTGAACACAGCGAGAGCGCCCTTCTAAGGGGCCGTTTACATGGAAACTTCTGACTTGAAGTTGCAAAGATTCTTCCTTTCCGTTTTCGAATTCTTCTGCGTTTAGATGACAACGCTCGGAGACGAGTTAATCCCCTGTAAATCCACTGTAGTGTGCATGCCGGTTCAGTAGATGGCGGTGTAGGTCTGCAGAGATGCAGCGCCGCTACAACACACGAACGATGAAGAAAACCTTTCACAAACAACAATGGCGAACAGACGCACAGAGAAGCAGGAGTTTCTTTTTTGGACAACAAATCAGTTTGGACAACAAATCTGTCTGGATAGTTTTGTCTGGATAACAAACCGAGCACGGTAAGACGCTCACACGTTACTCGGCGGACGGAGGAAGCTGCTGTTGTTCCTGGTATGCGCGCGCAGCCTCCATGTGAAAGAGTACTGCGCATGCGGTGACGTCAGCGTTTCCCCCTGAAACGCTCTGCTCTGTGTTTACACGAGGCCGGATAGAGGAGCGGAATCAAATCTTTCCGCTCTGGGGAGCGGTGTCAAAAATTTCCGTTTTCACTGGAAACGCAACGTGGTCTCATCTGAACGGAAGGCCAAAAGGCAACGAAATGTTTGTGGAATCGATCGTTTTCGGCGTCATGTAAACGGCCCCTCAGTCCGTTACCTTCTCTTGAAGTAACTTTTGGTTATTCAGCAACTGAACCAGAGTATCTTTAACTTCAATGTCCCATTTCTCCTTCCCAGCCATGCTCCTCTCCATTTCTCCCAGTCCTGCAGCCACCTCCTCTATCTTCCCGGTAACGGCACTAACTTGTTGGTTGATTTCGGTAGTTAGCTCGTCGAGCTGTATTTTCATATCCTCCTAAAAACTCACTTGCATCTGTGACAGTTCTTTTCTTTATCTCTGATTTAAGGTCTTGCATGCCTTCTGCTACAACTTCGCTCACCACCTTCCTCAGTGAGCCAAGGGCAGCAGATGAGCTCTCCTCCGTCCCGTCGCCATTTTCACCCATTCTTACTTTGCTAGCAGCGCCGTCACCTTGAGTTTCTAGGTCGGTTTGGTTCCTAGATGTGACTCGCACCTTTTTGTTTTTGTCCCCACTCATTGTTCTTCTAGAATAGAATACATAAATAGGGTAAAGTACTCAAATTACGGAATGGAGCACATTTGGTTTATGCAACAAAGGAGTAACACAGCGAGACACACCATCAACGGTGACTCTGATGGTCTTCTGCTCCAGTCGCTCCATAGCTGCTTTGTCCTCACCAGAGTGAAGCAACTCCTTTCTGTTTCTGAATGGCAACATGTCCAGCTTCCAGTCTTTCAACATTCTGATGTAGCTTTTCTGCAGGGAAGAGAAATGAAAAATGAAGACACCTGTTCTCACCTGATGAATGCTGCATGAAGGTAGCAGGTCCCTGCACAGCCCATCCCAGAACTGTGCATACTGCTTCAGGTCCACTGATCGGACCACACCAGACTGGCAATACTGGTGTTATCAGGTGAAGGTTTTCAGAAACGAAGAGTAGCAAAGACTTGACTTTACAGACCTGATTAAAATCTTAAGACCAGTTGATAAATTGCTAGAATATGCACTTTGCACATTTGGACCTAAATGATGTTTTAAAGTAACAATATGTAACTTTTGCACCTTATCTTAACTGTTTTCAAGCCCATCTAACAGTGGAGAGTCAGTAAATAATGCGAATAGTCCCTCCCTCTCTCCCCCTGTGCTGCGGGGAGAGCACTCTGTAACTCTTCAAATCGGCCCTCGGTTCAGCACCGAACTGCTTTATGGCACCAACCTGAGTTCAGCTTCTGGCCGATGTAAACAGCGGATCACAGGTGTGTGTGTCCTGTTTTTATGAAAGCTGAGGCTATGATACAAAAGAGGACTGTGACGGATGAGGATTGGGAAAGAAAGAGGAGGAAAAACGATGAAAAAGCTGGACCATAGAGAAGATTGGACGGACTTAGAGCGATGTTTTGAACTACGTGAATTAACAGGCTGAAGTCAGACTGAGAGCTCTTCTGCTGCTGTGAGGGTGAGTAAAGAAGTCTTTAAAAGTTTACTTGATTTGAGCTGCTGGGGTTTAATTCTGTCACTTTACTGTTCAAAAAAATAAGAAAGAAATACACCGTTACTGTACCGTGGCTCGGTCGTTATGTTAGCATGTGTGTTAGCCTCACGTGCTATTGTTATGAGTTATGATCGATTAGATTTAGAATCTAATATTATTATTATGATTAGTTCAGCAGTGATGTTGAGTGTTGAACACTTCAGAGGCTGTCAACCAACAATCAGATGATCTGAAGTTAGCTCATGTCCTGTTATTCTATAATATTGGAGATGATTACATAGAAAACGTATTGTCCAGGTGCATGAGATGATGATTATATATTCTGTCCAGCTCACTGACCTCAGTATTTATTTCAGGTATCAGCTCAGGTGATCAGCATCAGCTTCAGACAGGAGACACTAACACCACCACAGGAGTCAGAAAACAGGAGGTATGTTTTCTCAAATGTCTGCAGGGCTCAAAGTTTCTGATTATAGTTTCACTATTTACTGTCATTAATGAACCTTTGTGTGCTTGATCTATCCAAATAGTTAAAAAGAACTGTGTAAATGTTAGAATTATATACAAGCTAATGCTAACATTTGTCCAAAGATGTCATTTTATGCTAACAGTTATTCAAACTTATGTTAGGGCAGATCAGTTCAGACATGTTTGTTCAACAGGTCAAATGTTTCATAAATCATAATGGTACAGTCTTGGTTGGACAGGATTTTGGTTTCAGTTAAGGTCTGGGGGGGCAGTTTCCCCGTTTCACATCCTGTAGTTGGTCCTGTGGTTTTGCGAAACTGCGAGAACTTTTGTTGAACTCTTGGTTGAACTTCTGCCTCAAGTCTGACCTTTATCTAGACATTATGTTTATCTTCTTGACAGACATAGCTTATGAAACCAGACATGATCTTAACACGTGATAAGCTGGTACTTCCCAAATCCTGATGTGTATAAGATCTTGTGTATGCTTGTGTTCAATGCTCTTTTCTGTACATCCCTGATGAGGTGCAGAACTGAGCCCTCAGCAGCTGAGTATTTTTATTATTTTATGTATGGTCTCACATATTGTCAATAAATGGTTGGCTAACCGATCTAATCTGGACTTGTGCCTTCTTCCAAACTGAACATGAACTACCAACATGAAGATTATAGTCTGTATTAAATGATTATTAGGTACAATGCAGTGTACTTCTTTAAACCTATAAATCAAACAGTGTAATAAATACTGTATATTATTTCTGATCTCTCTATTATACCTGCCATATTTACAGTAACAATGTGCATGACTTTTTTTTGGGTGAATTCATAATGATTTTATTCTTTCATGGTGAAATAACAAACAGGTTTAGTCATTACAATCCATCTAATCTTCATACACCACAAAATGTACTCCAAATACCTGGTATTTGACTACATTCTATGTGCAGAACTTACTCATTTTACTGAGGGAATCACTCAGAGCTGGTTTTCATTGCCATTGTTTCTCTGCTCACTGCATTAGAGTTTGCTTCATTAACTGTCCTTCAATGAGACAGATTGTCACAACTACAAACTAAACAGATGTGAAATAAAAAAATGTAAAATAAATGTCTTTTCTCTTTCAAGGTATCAACAGAACTACAATCAAAAATATCCCAGAGCTGGAGTTTATAGGATTTTAAAGACACAGAAGAACACAGTTACATCAAGACCTTCAGAAAGCCGTTATTCTGATGAAGATTCAAAATGGACCGAGCCTTCAATGATCCAGAAACCTGCTGCCAGTTCTTTCATTTCCACTTCAGCTCTTTCGCTGTATAATACAGTAAATAAGGGGGAGATTTGGGGCAGCTTTATTTTGGAAGTTAGCATACACTGAAGTATGGACACATGAGAATATTCTTCAATCATGTCTGATATTCTGCATATTTACTCTGAATAAAAACATTTCTACATGCTTCTAAAAGTTGATATTCAGTGTCCTAGTGCTTTGTGTCTTGCCTTTCAGGCATTTTTATATTTGCCAATTCAATCTTTATCTCTGTTGTATTATTTTAGCCTTACACTCAGTTTTACTATCGCCTAAATTTTTCAGTATTTGTTATTGTGCAATGGTAAGTAGTTTTATTTGACACTACAGCAAACACCACGACATAACCCAGAAAATTTTGCTTTACATCATGTGAGTAAATATTAAGAATATTTGTACTAAATTGAACTATTTATCTGTGCTCAAATTAAAAAGTAGCACTGAATACTCCAGTGTCAGGTTTTCTATTTGTATTTCAGTGCAGTTATTCTATTTCCTAATAACTCCATATTCAACGTCCTGAACCAACTTGCTCCCAAAATTTGAGATTTCTGCCTTTTGTGAACAAATTAAGTTTTTTGCTATTGATATGAGTAGGTCTGCAGTTTATGTTAAAGCTATGGTCTACGATTTGGAAGCTTTGTACATCTTAATAACACCGTTTATAAGGCTGTTATGGTCCTATGGTCCTATCTACACAGTATAAAGACCAAAAAGAACGAAAAAAATCCATTCAGTATATCCGCTGAAAAGCTGATATAGCATAAAAGCATACTAGCTGACCAATCGAGCCTTGAAGCCTGTTGGGTTCAATTGGTCCGTGAGTCCATCCAATCACCTGTCTCCCTCACTACGCAGTGTCATGCGTAGTGCGTCATGGTCTCGCCTCCTCCCCTCTACCTCCGGTGAGCAGCTAGCAGCGTTAGCTACTGAACTATCATGGAGCCGGAAAAGCCTAGCGCCGAAACCGGGAAGCCGCTTCCCTCTCCCACGGGGCCCAACGGAGCTCTGCCCGCAGGTTGAGGCCTGTTAGTGGGCTAACGGCTAACAAACGGCCTCAGCCGGCCGTCAGACCTTCAGCATCGGCCGTTTCGCCCCTGGTTGATCAGGTAATGGCTTTGTTTACTACAGTGGGAGATGTCTGCTGAATAACTCTGGTTAGTCTGTGCCTGTTCTGGCTAATGACTTGTAGCGGAGCAGGTTAGCCTGTTAGCCGCTAATCGTTAGCACTGTAAGCTGAGCTGTGGAGGACAGGCCGAGAAAGATAAATCCTCCCCCACAATCGGCTCCGCTCTGGCAGCGCCAGACCCGCATTGCCGCCGGTCCAGTTGAAATGGCTACTGCTGTGTGTTACAAGGGGGATGTCTGTCGTGTTGGATACTTTCAGTTGAACTGAGCTGTTTTTAATTGAGTTTGCTGCTGATATATTATACTAGTCGCTCGTAGCTCTGCCGGAGGGGGCTTGCTGTTATATGAGGCGACACGAGCTGGGGGCGGGATCTTCGAACACGGAGGGGAGAGGTGAGGGAAGGGGGAGCAGGCTGCGCTTTCAAATCGTAGACCACAGCTTTAAATATACTTTAATAATGTTAATAAAATGAGTTACACAGTATTATATCTGTGAGTTTTGCACATCATAACATAAAACACATTAGAAGGTCTCCTCTGGTCAGCTGGATCTCTCTGCTGCTCCTCCAGACCTCCACATCTCTGATTCTTCTTCTCTTCTCAGTGGTCTGAAGTGGAGGCTCAGTCCTGTGTCTAACATACACATGGAAGCAGAAAAGTACACAAATGAACAAACGTAACGTTACAGCATAACTTTTTACCTAATGCCCACTGTCTAAAGTTTTTCACAGCTGATGGAGTTTATTCTTTACCTGTTTAAACTGTAGATGATGGTCTAGCTCAGCTGTGTCATCACTCTGCTCCGTCATTATCAGCATTTTCTTCGTCTCATATTTAGCAGCTTTGCAGAGAGCAGAGAGTCATCCTACCACAGTCATGTCTCAGAGGGCCTCAGCTTAGTTTACAAAGTTTGTAGCACGTTAAGTTTTCTCTAACGGCGGGTAACAAACGAGTCCCTCCTGGATCGCCATTATACATCAGCCACTCGCCCCAGGCTATAAGGTACGGTCAAAGTTACAGAATACACATGCAAACGCTGAGCTAACTACTGACTGCTAATGCTTGAAAAACGATATATTAGGAAAGAAACATGCTCAGACTGTACCTTATCAGTCCACATGGTTTATATGTCTCTCTGGAGGTCCTTTTGGCTCGCTGCTCCTTCCTCTTTATGTAAACAAATGCACGCTGGTTGTGTGGCGCTCAGTTTTACGACGGTGCAGTTACACCAACGAACACAGAGGGAGCTAGAGAGCAGAATAAATGGAATCCTACATATTGAGTCTTTAAATAGAGCTACAATATGCAAAAGCAAGAAGGGGTAGTGGGACAAAAAACATTTGAACTTGTAATTAAAAAAAAAATGAAATAGGTTATTTATCAGCTGATCAAAAGTTTAAGACCACGACTGCAGCGCAATAACCATCAGACGGCATCTGGGGGAAAACGGTTTCAAAAACAAAAAAATTCAAAGACCTCGTCTCCTTCAACACCACAAAACTGATTGTTTAGACTTTGCCAGTAACGTTGAAAGGTCGATAAGAGTTTGATTCTCTGATGAGAGAAAATGTAATCTTTACTGTCCAGATGGCTTCAACGTTACTGGCATGACAAGGAGATTCCACCTGAGATGTTTTCTACCCGGCACAGTGGAGGGGGGTCCATCATGATCTGGGTGCTTTTTCATTCAGTGAACACTGGAGCTTCAGGTGGTGCAGGGTCGTCAAACGGCAGCTGGTTACGTGCAGATGTTGCAGAGGGCATCCCTCATGACTGAGGGCCCTCGTCTGTGTGGTAACAGCTGGGTTTTTCAACAGGACAACGCTGCAGTTCACAATGCTCGCTTGACCAAGGACTTCTTCAGGGAGAATAACATCACTCTTTTGGACCATCCCTCATGTTCCCCTGATTTAAATCCCATAGAGAACATTTGGGGATGGATGTCAAGGGAAGTTTATAAAAATGGACATCAGTTTCAGACAGTTGATGCCCTTCATGAAGCCATCTTCACCACTTGGAGCAATGTTCCCAAAAGCTTCCTGGAAACACTCGCATCAAACATGCCCAAACGAATGTTTGAAATGATTAACAAGAACGGTGGCTCATTACCTTTTTTTCCCCCCCGTTGTCTGCATTATCTTTACAGCTGAGCACTGTGTCTGGTGGCAGCGTTGGAAAGACTAATGCATTTTTTTTCTAGCAGTGAGAGATATGTGAATATGATTCACTGCTATGACCATCACCAGCCCTCTCTGTAGGCTACTACAGAGACACCAGAGATGTGGAGTCTTGATAAAAAGAGGGGTGGACCCTTAGGGGTGAGATATGGAGGAGACATAGGACGTGAGGAGATGCGTAGGAGTGCCCAACTCAGCATGTTCTGATGGGACCAATCGCTTCTTTACAGTTAGTCTCAACAGGAGCTTGAGTGATTCACACATGCGTGTCAGGTGGTCACCGAATACCCAAGTAGCCGCCCATACCCAGGGAGACCGCGGCCAAGGGCCCCCCCAGAGCCACCAGGGCACCGGAGACCCACCACACGGCCCCCAGAGCCACAGGATTCAGATACAGCCCCAGGACACAAGGTGGCACCAACCCAACCCATCAAGGGTGCCAAGGAAAACACCAAGGCAACCGGGGCAGCAGCGCACCGCTGATAGCACACACCCCCACTCACCACCCGTCCACCCGGCCCCAAGCCCCCCACCACCGCGCGGCAGCCCAGATGCCCCCAGCCCCCCGGGAGCCAATGCCCCAGGGCCAGGCCCCCCCAGGAGGAGGGCACAGGCAGCACCCGCAGCAAGGCCAGGTGGGGCGGATAGCGGGAGCGCAGTGGTAAGACCGTGGCAAGGCCCCGCCCCCCAGGTGAACTAAGGCAGAGGCGAGTGCCGGAGACCGCTGCCCAAGCACCAAGGAGGACCCCGATCCACCTGCACAGAGCAGCGACCCACAGGCAGCCGCCCACGCCGAGGTCCTCAGTGAGTGACAGGCTGATGAATCCAGCCCCACAGGCCACAGGGGAGCGCACGATCCAGCAGGGCCCACCCACCCCCCAGGCAACGCCCCGTGTCCCCACCCATGGGCCCCCAGAGCCCAGACGCAACCGGAGACCACCGCCACCACCCCCGTGGATGGAGACGGTGGCTCATTACTGAGTCCTACTGAGGAAATCTTTTGTTCTGGTTTGGAGAGTTTTTTGTAATTTTTTGAGCGATGGTCTTGAACTTTTGATCAGCTGATAAACAGCCTATTTCAGTTTACTTGTTGTTTTCAATAAATTACTAAATAAAATACTTAATACTTACTTAAATAAAAAGTGCTTTTTGTCACACTCCCCCTTCTTGCTTTTACATATTGTAGCTCTATTTAAAATCTCTTGAAGGTCCAAATGTGCGAAATGTATATACTAGCAATTTTTCAACTGGTCTCAAGATTTTGATCAGGTTTGTATTGTAGGAGTACAATGGATGGTCTCTCAAGTGCCAGTAGCTTAATTTCAGGGTTTCAGCGGCACAGGACTGTTCAGCCAGATTCAACTCTGCTGCAGTGAAAGCACGGAGAATGTTGTGTTTCATCCCTTTTGCCATCAGGGGTGACACTTTAATTAAGACTGTAGCTTTCTTTAATTGTACCTTGTCCTGTCTTATTGTCCTCAGGGACAGGGTTTCTTCCTTCCCATTGAGACCAAGGTGATGCACAGCAGCTGGTAGTATGATTGTTCTTTCAGATCCGTCATCCAGAACAGCGTAAGTGTTGAGTGCTTTCTTCCCGTTATGCAGGCAGACCGGGACAACTTTAGCATTACTTGACCTGAATGGCTAATGTGGTCCATGTAAAACATGCAGGAGGATGTACTCACAGTCAGGACAGTCTCTGTTTTTCCCACATGATAGAGCACAGTTAGGTGTTGTTCTCCACAAGTTGAACAGGGCATCTTAAAAGTGCAGTTGTCAGGTTTGTGTCCTCTCCCACACCTCCAGCATCTTTTCCTCTCTTTTAACCAGTCAGCTCAAGCATTGTTTGTTATCTTAGCAAAGTCACTTCAGGTGTTGAGGTAGTGTTATTGGTTGTTAGAGTAAGGATAATAAGGTTTAAACCTGTCAAGCATCTTAGACTATAGTGGGGTGCCTGATAAAGGAGCTCTTTGGGTTTCTGTGCCCCTGGGTCTTAAATAAGACGCTTCACAAATTAATGTGCCAGTGCTGCATCATTAAACACAAATGAACATCTTCTAGAAATAACTCAAAAAGACATCAATGTGAAAAGAAAACATTATAATCCAAACTATATTCTTTAGAAATGAGTTCTTTTCCCAAAATGTAATTTAAAAAAATGCACCCGGCCGAGAGAATGAGAAAAACGAAACATAATACGTCACAATTTTACCCATTAACCTAGGACCTAATAACAAAGATAACTCCAACCTGGACTTTTTGGCCTTGACTGAAACCTGGTTGTCCGGTCCCACCCCAACAACCATGATTGATGTGCCTGGGTACACCTGTTGTCGCAAAGACAGACTGTCAGGAAAAGGAGGTGGAGTGTTAATTTACATGAAGGACATTTTTAAATGCACTTTGGTTAACTTAGACACTAATGGATTAGAATGTCTAATTTTGAATGTGGTTCTGTCACCCAAAATGAATTTTAACATAATAGTCCTGTACAATCCACCCAAACACAATTTAACATTCTACCAAAGATTTGATGACTTGCTTAAAGCACTAAATTTTAGATCTGAAAATATTGTACTAGATTTTAATATAAACTGGCTGGACAAAAACTGTAAGCAAAAACTTAAAACAGTTGTTTCTAAACACACACTGCACCAAATAATAAAAGAGCCAACCAGAATCTCCAAGACAAGTAAAACACTCATAGACCTGATCTTCACAAACAAACCTGACAGAGTGTCAAAAACATACAATCTGTTAACAGGTTTATCAGACCATAATATGATCCTAGTAATTAGGAAACTCTCTAAAAACGTTTACAGAGACTTTCCTTCAAGCAGAATCATAATCATGTGCCAACAAGAATTCCTAAACAAAAAATTACTCAATTTGAAAATGAACTAATGCAGCTAAATTGGAACAATGTCATACAAACTACTGATACAGACAGATGTTGTGTCACTTTGACAAATACTCTTACAAATGTAATCCAGAAGTTCACTTGTCCTTTTAAGCTAAAGCGCAAACCAACTCTGCCATGGATAACAAATGAGATTTATCAGCTGATGAAGAAGCGGGATAACGCATTAAAGAAATCGCTGTCCACAAAATTATAGATCGTAGATGAGGTTATACACAGATAACCTCATGTACAAAGAGCTACGAAACCAGGTTGTAACTGAACTAAGAAAGGTAAAGACAAATTATTTCATGCAACTGATAAATACTTCTGGTGGAAACAGCTCATATCTGTGGAAACATATTAATACACTCCTAAACCGTAAGCCAAAGTGTCATGGTGAAATAAAGGAACTTTATATCAAAGGAATGATTTCAACAGACACCAAAGATATAGCTAATGAATTAAATACATACTTCATCCAGTCCGTAGATGAACTTGCATCAAACTTTGGAAAAACTCTCAATGTAGATGAATTTAACATAGAGCCTCAACAATTACAAAACTTAAACAATACAGCTAATGATCAGGCTCCCCACTTTAATATCGAACAAACTGACCAAACCAAAATTCAAAAAATCATTATGCAATTAAACAACTCAAAGGCAGAAGATACATTTGGAATTGATGCTTCATTTTTGAAGGAGTATAGCACCATCTTGATAAGACCATTACTCCATTTGATAAATCTGTCTATTACAGAAGGGAAATTTCCACAAAGCTTTAAAATGGCTATTATCACCCCAGTTTATAAATCTGGTGCATTAACTGATGCCAGTAATTATAGACCAATATCAATCCTCCCGGTAATGTCAAAAGTACTTGAAAAGGTTATCGCTAATCAATTGATGATCCATCTTGCAGTGTTTCCTCTAGGTTCATTGCCTTGGGGCGGCGGCGGGGGGGGGGAGTGTGGTCCGTCAATAATGCTCCATAATATCGTAATTAAAGAGCATTTACATCTGAATAAATAGTGAGCACTGTGGGCACACAACTACAACATTCTCAAAAAACATTTAAATAAACTGCATAAAGTACAAAAAGTATTTAAAAAAAAAAACAGGAAGAATGTAACATTTCATGCTGAAAGTTTCCTACACTGCTAGCTGTGCTTCCCTTCTTGGTAAGGGCAGCTGGCTTAAAAATGCTGAGATTTTTGCTTGGAGAGATTGCTTGGTAAGCTTCAGGTCATCCATTAATGTTTGTTTAAATTGTTTTTTTTTTTAATTATATTTTTTTACCGTTAGGATCGCTCCTTCATCCACCGCCTGAGTGTGAGTGTGTGTATGTCTGTATGTGTAGTGTGTGTGTGTGTCTTTATCATCCCCTTCACACAACGCGCCGCTTCCAGTCTTTTCAATGAGGGACAAGCAGCTGACAGCACACGGTTTGGACCGCCACGGTAGGAGCGGTTGCCGCCGAAGAGCACATGCACAGATTTTGCCCTGCTGCTAAGAGTCCAGCGTTTTGAACTTTCTGGCTGTAGTCGCCTGGCAGCAGCAAATCATATCGTACTATCGAAGACCTGGACGTGGAAATTGTTTTTAGGGAAGGGAGTGTCATAGTAGTATGTCAGAGTGAGCATCTTCAGAGTAAACGATCTTTGTAGTGTTAACGCTGGGGGAACCCGGGGATTGGCTGAGGGTTACGGAAGTGTAGACTGAGAGAGAGAACTGCTAACTGTATGACACGCTGTTTGAGTCTGTTAATTAAGAGAATTAACGATTCAGAAGTTATCGGCTCGTTCTATGACAGGGAGTGTTGTGAGACACTTTTAGGTGGCCTCTGCTCTGACGTTCACTGAATCATTGCTACGTCTCGGCCCGCGTTGGCAGCAGCCTCAATAAGGACTGCATGTCGGGGGGAGACTCCGCCTGCAGAGAGACGGTTTGGTTGCCGCACGGCTTATCGGTGTTGCACAAGAGGAGCGGGGGAGGAGGCGTTCGTCAGAGCGGAGAGGAAAAATGCATTTTATTAAATGTAAGCAAACCATAGCGACACAACTATGGGCAAGATAGTTATCTGCCTCAGCACCCGCGACATACCGACTTAATGCAGGACTGTGATGTGAAGGCAGCGACATGATGCTGCAGTAATGTATTTACAGTTTAAAAAAAAATTGTAGGAGCGGCGGGTAGGATTTAGGAGCGGCGGCCCGCCGCTCCTAAATGAATGTAGAGGAAAACTGTCTTGAAAATAATCAGTTTTATCATCCAAAACAATTTGGATTTCTTAAAAAAATTTCAACTGAGATGGCATTGTGTCACTTCATTGAGAGGATAAAATGTTCACTTGACAATGGTAATGTGGTCGGAGCAGTGTTTCTGGACTTGAAGAAAGCCTTTGACACTGTAAGTCATAAAATACTTGTTAGCAAACTAAGACTTCAATTTAAATTTTCTGCCACTGCTGTTAGTTGGCTTAGCTCATATTTAGAATATCGACAACAGTGTGTTCGCTTACAGAATGTGAAAACATCTCCTCTGAACAGTAAGACTGGACTGCCACAGGGATCAGTCCTAGGTCCTGTCCTTTTTTGTTTATATATAAATGATTTACCTACTATTTGTACAGACACTGAAAGCCAATTGTACACTGATGATACAGTGTTTTATGTCTCAGCAAAGAACCCCCATCAAGCTTCAGAGATCTTAAGCAGACAGATGGTTAGTGTTTCAGAATGGTTACAAAGGAACCACTTAACACTTCATTACAAAAAAAAAGTATCAATGTGCTTTTCAATAAGAAAGAAAGTTCTAGATAAATTTCACATCACTATTGATGCAAAAGAAATAGATGTGGTAAATGATTTTAAATATTTAGGAATAACTTTAGATTCTCAACTTAAGTTTGATATACACATAAAGAAGTTATCTAAAACTGTGAAAACCAGTCTGAACTGCTTTAGACTCATCAGGTCATGCCTCTCCTTTAAGGCAGCTCATTTATATCTGCATGCCATGGTCCTTTCACATTTGTCCTATTGCATAACTTCCTGGGGCCAGGCCACAGACTCAACTATAAAACCTTTATTTTCACTTTATAAACAGGCTTTGAAAATTTTAGACCAGAAGCCACAAAAATGGCACCACTGCAAAATTATTGAGAAATATAATTTGTTGACCTTTTCTAACTTTATAAAATTATCCTTTCTGAAAATTGTTTTCAAGTGCCTAAATGGACTGGCTCCACAAGTAATGTCCCCGAACTTTACAAAGACAGACATCTGTAGGACAATAACAAGGAACAGAACACAACAAAACGGTAAAATCCAAAGATGCAGGACAACATTTGGGCAGTCATCCCTCTCAGTGCAACGCATACACCTGCGGAATTCCTTACCATCTGAAATTAAATCTCAAACAAAACTTAAAAAGTCCAGTGCAGAAGTTAAACAGTGGCTTAAACAGCAGCAGAAATGTGAACATTAATTTCTCACAAGTAACTATCAGTAAACTATTTTAATAATCTTTGATGTTAAATGTAACTTGTGTTTTAGCTCTCATTCACGATAACTGTGTCTATTTATTTATGGTATTTATTGACTGTATTCACTTTCTCTATTTGCAAAATTGTATCTATATTCTGTATAATTCATTGAACTGTAAATCCTAACCAGGGACAAAGACTGCAAATTAGCTGAAGCTAGACGTCTTGTTTATGTTCACATTTTCCCATTGTGGCCATGTTGTATGTATCGTCCCTGTCAAATAAACAAATAAATAAATAAAAAAGTGACTCACATAACTGCTATGGCTGGTAATATTCCAAAGTAACTCCAGTCTACTGATTCTTGTTAAGGAAGATGAGCATGTCAACATGTTCTGGGGTGAGGCGCGAGCGCAGCCTGGTGACAGTCAGACCCGCGGCTGAATTCCCCCGCTCTGAAGGGACCGAAGTAGCGGGGATGCAGAGATATTGTCGCGCTAACTTGGCCAGCCTTGGAAACCTCCCTCCGTTCACTTTCCACCAATCTGTAGGGTTACAATCCAGGGGCGGAGGAGTCTCAAAAAGCGAGTTGATGCGAGTGTCGCCAGTGGCGGAGTATTGCTCCCCGAGGTGCAGTGCCATAGCAGAGGCAGGTGCTGTCGCTGCAGCTCCAGAGATGGCGTGTGTGTCGGGCAATGTTTCCCCAGCTCCCCGAGCCTCCAGGACATCAACTTGACCCGAATCCACTGCCTCTCCCAGGGAAGCCAGTGTCCCATTTGCAGTCACTCTGTGTTGGTGTTAGAAAGCCCAGGTGCTTGTGACGAGGGTCCAGCATTGATGCGATCATGGGGGCAGATGACAGAAAATCATCAGACTGAATCTGCGAAATATATACGAGGAGAGATCGCAATCAATAACTAGAAAATATATGTCTAAATTGAATACACAGGTTTAAGGTATTTTGTGTCGGCTAAACGTAATAAAATCCCCTCCGTCACAGCCATAATTACCTATTTTAATGGAAATCAAGTGTTAAAATATTTATAAATAAATTAAATATTTTAATATTCAAATATTTGAGCTTACATTCATGCGTTTGCTGAGGGAAGACCACACTTTTGACTTGAATTCGCTAACTCTGGGCCCGTCTCCTTCTCTGCTCATGAGGTGGTTGTTGATGAGGCTGAAAGTGATAGGATATGTGTTGGAAATGGAGACGTCCTTCTCTCCAGACATGACTGTTGTGGCACACTTGAGAGCTGCCAGCACAGGCTGCGTGTCCTCCATCAGCTGCCAGTGCTCATCCTTCAGCTCCAGGACCCGGGCATCTTGAAGCTTGGTCACCACTTGATCTGACAGGACAGCCACAACAGCCTACCGCTGCTCCATCAGCCGATTGAACATCCCGCACACAGAGTTCCACCTTGTTTTACAATTGTATAAGCCTGTGCGTTGGGAGTCCTATTTGCTCCTGTTTTTCCCAGCGCATTACTCGCCATGGTGCTGTGATTGAAGTGGCTAACAAGTTTGCCAGCTGCAGAGATGACCCGATGGAGACGTAGTGCAAATCCGTCATTTATTGCCAGCTGGAGAGTGTGCGCAAAGCAGGCAATGGATATGCAGCCCACTCTGGTCGGGTTGTTTGCAGCCACAATATTGGCAGCATTATCGTGGACACATGCGAGAACTCGGCCGTCAAGTCCCCAGTGCTGCACAGCTTCATTCAGCTTCTCAGCCAGCGTGCCGGCTGTATGTCGGCCCGGTAGGCTTTCGGTGAGCAGGACCGCTGAGTTAACTTGCCAGTCTTCACCGATGCAGCGCCCTCTAAAGAGAGAGTTGCGACACGCTTTAATCTCGCCGCTGCGTGGTCATGTGGTTCATGGAGCTCCGAATAGTTCCAAACAAGCCATAGCTGTCAGTCTGTTTGAATGATCTCGAGCTTGACAGACAGCGGCAGCAGAACTTTTTCAGTAAATATTAACTTTTTATCTACTAAAATTGCTATTTTTGACTGGAATGTACTCGTATGTGTTGTCTTCTATCACAACTTTTATTGACAGATGTTATTTTAGTGATCGTATTACAGAATCAAGGAGTTTTTCTACATTCAATTTTGGAGGGAACGGGAAAGTAGAAGCGGTTTTTGTTGTAGTTTGCTTATAAAAAGCAATTTCCAATGAATATGAAAGCACGTTTGCTAGTTATGACTGACCACACATTTTTTGTGATATAGAGGGAGTTTGGTTGGTGTTAAAACTTTTGATTGATGTTATTTTAGTGATCGGATTGCAGAATCCACAAATTTTTTCAATATTCGATTTTTGGAGGGAATAGGATTACGTAGAAAGTAGCAGCGGTTTTGCTGTAGTTTGCTTATTAAAGGCAATTTCTAATGAATATGAAAGCACGTTTGCTAGTTGACTGACCACACAGGTATTTTTGTGATAAAGAGGAACTGTTTTGTTCGTGCTAATATGGTATACAACGAGACACTGTCCGCAGTATATAACGTTCATTATTCATAACGCCTTCAGTTAGAACGGGATTTCTACTATTATCATGACAGCCCACACAAAAATGTCAGCTTTATATGAAACCTGGATTACATTTATTCGCCACTTACCACCTATTCATAGTTCAAGCCTCATTAAAACTAAAACTAAGTCACATACATGCCCAAGATCCCACCTGAGTTTTGCCTCTGCCCACCTTCATTTCTACCTTGCCTTACTAGGTTTTACCACAGTACATGTGTGGAAGTGCCTTTGTGTGTGTTTGTGTTTATTTTGTTTAGGACAACTATACTTTCTTCATAACCTTGGTTTATCGCTCCCACCTCACTAGACTGGAAAAACATTGTGTTTCAGGACTCCTTACTGTATCACAGATTGTCCAACTCCACAGTCAGAATGTCCCTGTTTTTTCTTGTTTGTTGTTCTTACTGTTCTGTATGTATTGGTCACCTAATCACCAATAAAAAAAAGTTGAAAACACTGAAATTACTATGCATTTAAATCTTTGTTGTACACATTTTCATCTGATTACTCAGCCATAAATTATACACACATCATGTTCAAAAACAGGCATGTTAAATGAATATTGGTGCCTGCAAGTATAGTAAAAACACAAGTTCAGACAATAGTGAGTAAATAAACAGCAATCTGTTTGTATTCAACATGCATTTTATTGCATAATGTATTCAAGAGGGTGGGAAATGTTCAAAGTTTTCAAAAGAGCCAGTGCATCCTTTTCCACAGTCATTGATCCTACACAATACTTCATGAAGACCTCTTTATCGCTGTAACCAAAAAATGCTGTCCCTCCTTCTTTGATGATCTGCTGCGCTCCTGCAGATTTGGCAGCTTCTGAGGCCTGAGCCACCTTGCTAAGGATGATCTGGGGGTTTGCTGCTGAGATGATCAATTGAGCTGTGAGATTCTGTATTCCACTGAAGGGAAAGGGTGTGTGGCTGTCAGAGAAAGCTAGGATCCTAGGATTTATAAAGAAAGCTAAATGAAAGAAGAGACATAGAGCAAAGACACCATGTTGGATTTGAACAGGTGTAAGACAAGGAAAAAATAAAAAGCCTCCTTTAAAACCTAAGTAGTAATTATTTCTTTCATTTATAGATTCATACCTTCCAATGGTTGGCTGTGCAGCATTTGGATGCACCAATCGGTCCGAGAAGGGGACCCCCATGTATGGCTTCCCTAAAGGTGTGGACCGGAGAAAAAAATGGTTGGCCAGAGTGAGCAGATGTGACCTCAACATAAAAAAAATTACAAAAACAGAAAACTGTGTGCTGTAAGTAATACTGAAGCTACAAATTTGTGGATGGAGTTACATCATATTTTCATCCAATATGAGAACTCAATGAAATTGTAAGTCTTAGTCAACAGGTAATATCTGAAATATGTATTTAAATTGTACTTGCTAGCAGATCTGAGCTAACTGTCGTTGTGATTGGTCACAAAATGATTAAAACTGACACAACTCTGCAGGTACATTTTGAGGGAGAGGCATTCAAAAAAACAAGAACAGGTCAGCTAAGATTGAGGGCTGATGCCATTCCCACTATATTTGTGCATCGCCCTGAGCCCAAAAGGAGGAAAGCCCCTGTAGTAAGGATGACCACAGAACGTCAAAGTGAAAACATGGTGGCCAATGACCACCAATACTGTAATGAAATCAACTTTGGTATGAATAATGAGAATCACACATAAATATTTTTTAAATATATCAATTACTAGTCCATATATTCTCTCTTTAACAAAAATAATGTGGTATCTACTTTACAGAGGTTGAGGGAGAAAGTCAGAATAAGAGGAAGGAAAGAGATGAAAAGGAAGGGGAAGATTGTGAGCAAAATAAGAGGTACCAAGGGCCAGGAACCAGTTTGCAGGTGCAAGACAAGCCAGAAACCAGTTTGCAGGGGCGAGATGAGCTAGAAATCAGCGAGACAGTCCTGAGGAAACAGTTACAAAAACAAAAAGCTGAGATACTGAGGTTGAAAGGAGACCTAACACGACAGAAAAAAAATAGTGCTTCCCTGCGAAAAAAAATGTTGAATATGAAAAAAAACCTTTCTGCTGTATTCACAGCAGATCAAATTAAAGCAATTGGAAAAACAGATAGGAGGAGCATGACATGGGGAAATGAAACAGTGAAAAAAGCCCTACAGATTCGTTCTGGCACAGGCTCAACTGGTTACAGGCTGCTCCAAGACATGAAAATTCCCCTCCCCGACATCAGGACCCTGCAAAGAAGAATGCAGCACATTAAGATGGAACCAGGAGTGTTAGGGGAGGTTTTTGAGATGATGAGGCTGAAGGTAGAAGGGCTGGCAGAGATGGAGAGAGAGTGTGTGCTTACCATGGATGAGATGGCCATCACACCAGGTGTTGAGCTGCACCTAGGAACAGGACGGCTGTACGGAGACATCACATTACCTGGCCACACGGGGGCGGCAACACACGCTGTTGTTTTTATGTTGGCAGGGAGCACTACAAGATGGAAGCAGGTAGTGGCTTATCATTACAGTGGCAACTCCACAAATGGCTCAGTCTATAAAACAATAATTCTAGAAATTACTCACAAGGCAAATTCCATAGGGCTTCATGTGATTAATGTCACAACAGACATGGGAAGTCCTAATTGTGCAATGTGGAAGGCCTTTGGAGTTGATCAGGACAAAACATCTGTCCCACATCCAGCCAGACCAGACAGGAGACTGCACTTCATGCCAGACGTCCCACATCTGGTGAAGAACTTGAAGAGTGCCCTGATTCGTGGTCAGACGTTTTTTATTCCAGCTGATGTGGTAGAAAAGGAGGGGTTGTCTTGCAATGAAGTCTGTGTCGGCCCACTGAAAGACATGGTGGAATTTCAGGAGGGTATGGCACTGAAAATTGCACCAAAAATTAAAAAAAAAAACCCTACACCCTAGCCACTTTGAGAAGATGAAGGTGGGCCCTGCAATGAACATCTTCAGCAAGGCAACTCGTGCAGGCCTGAAATACCTGGTAGCACAGGAACAACGACCTCCTTCTTACCTGACAACTGCATGGTTTCTAGAGCAGGTGGATCACTGGTTTGACCTCATGTCCTCTCGCCACCCAGTGATGGCACTTAGCAGACACAAGATGGAGGAGTATCACAAGGCCATCAAGTTTCTGCAGGACATAATCCAACTCTTTAGTAGGTTGAAAATTGGACCAACGGGCAGCTGGAAACCTGTGCAAACAGGAGTTTTAATGGCAACAAAAGCAGTTTTTGCAATCCATGAGGACATGCTGACGAGAGGACACATGTTTGTGTTGACAAGCAGGTTTAGTCAGGACTGTCTTGAAAATCTATTTAGCTGCATACTACAGAGAAATCCTGCGCCAACTCCAGTGGAATTTCACCAAGCACTACGGTCAGTGTCAGTTGGGCAGTTTCTGTCAGTAGTGAAATCAGGAAACTATCAGGAGGATGACAACAGCTATTTGGCAGACTTCCTGTCCACAAAGGAAACCTCTCCCAGTCCTGGCCTCAGAGTAGAGCAGCTGGTGGAACAAACAGGTGTTACTGACCTGACAAAAATGGAGACATGTGCTCTCTACCATCTTACAGGATACATCATGAGTAAGATCATCAAAAGCTCCAACATCTGTGAAAAATGCAAAAGTCCTATTACAAACACAGATGACACTCCTGAGGAAGGGAACAGCAGTACACTGAGGCTGAAGGAATACAAGCCAGGTGTGCTCTGTCGACCATCACAAGAGGCCTCCAATCTTGTCAGGGGAGTTGAGGAGCTGTTCCGAAGCAAGACCAGTGCCTCGTTCATGGAGCTTCCAAGTGCCATGGACTTGCTCGGAAGGGAGGCTAGCCTTTTGGACAGCAGGCTTCCTTCATGTCACAATCTGAAAAATAAAATAACAAAAAGATACATCAGGCTGAGATTAAGGATTGCAGCAAAGCAAATCCATGCCGAGAGAAAGGCAGAGCTGTCCAATGATGGGCACTTGGGCAGCAAAAGCCAGTCACAAAGGGCCAAGAAAAGCCAGCCAAGCCACAATATACCAGAGACCAGGGATGTAAGGATAGGAAAATTTTGTATCACGGTTATTGTGACCAAAATTATCACAGTTATCATTAGGGGTGTAACGAAATGGTCAACTCACGAAATGATATGAAATAAAGATTAAGGAAAATCCCTAACAGTAGGAAGTTGTGCAAATATCTCATTTTCGTTTTTTTTCTTACTAATGCAAAAAATAATGATACAATACAAAAAATATTGCTACATCAGTACAAAATAAAAGCTCTTTGAGAAATAACAAAACTGTTGTTTTTTCCCCATATTTAGACTACAGTGCAAATACAAACATAAAATCTCAATAAAAAGTGCTTTGTTGTTGTAACAATCAGGATAAGTACATTCTTGAATGAAAAGGAAAACAAACAGCAGTCCTCAGAGTTGCAGATTAGACCTATAAATGTCTGAACTGTGAACTATAATATTTAGCCTATAACAGTGCATATACTTCTGATCTTCAAGTATGATCAAATTCTGTCAACTCAACAGTAGATGCTACAATCAAATATTGTTTTTTATGCAGACTTACACAAACATAGTGGAGCAGTTCTTTGGTTTGTTATGTGTTCAATGTGGATTTTAATGTTTCCTGTGAATTGACGGTCAGTGAAGGGACCAGGAATGCGGGGCGAGCGGATCACAGTTCAGAAGGGGTCGGGGAGAGTTAGTGTGTGTGTTGTTTGAGCGAGGAGGGTGGGAGCCGATAGCAGGAGGTGTAGAGATCACTACTCACTGTTTTGTTTGTGAATTAAAATTGTAGTTGGCGTGGTCACAGCTCACAGTGGGGTAAAAGCAGGTATTCGCAAGCCAGAGTCGCCTTTACTTTTACATCTGACAGACGTCACAACACAGCCGCTGCCCGTCTTCAGTAGTTGGTAGTTGTTCTCGCCGCAGTATACGGCGAACTGTCGCGATATATTCTGCACAAGGTTGTTGTTTTGTCCGCAATCTTTTCACCGTTCTCTCGTCTTTTACATGAAAAGCAAAAATGTGTTCACACAACTGATTTATTTGACGAAGGAGCGTCAGCTAATTCCCCCACGCCGTCCTCCTCCATATTGCAGCAAGCGGTTTGCTATGGGAGGCGAGAAGGGTTAATTTCGTGGCATGAAATTTCGTTTCACCCCTAGTTATCATTATTACCACGGAATTGTTGCAGTGTGCTCAAAATGTTCAAAAAGTACTTTTACACACAGTTTAATCATTAATCTCTTCAATATATCATCATAATGGTTCTGTTTTGTCTTTTGTATCAATAATGTGTAAAGAAATGCCCTTTGAGTACATTTTTATCCTTCTTTCATGAGAAATAAAAGTAAACAATCCCGGAAAGTATTTGTCATTATTGTGTTATAAATGGTATGATTATAAAAAAAGAAAACAACTGATATGAACATCAAACAGGATTCTCTTTATAAACAGTTGTAAATGAACATGTTCAAAGTTTTGAGATGACAAAAAATGAGCTTAAACTATTTTATATACACTCACACATTTTAGTTTACCTGCAGCATTAGTGTCCATGTTACAGCTCCTTATATTAGACCATGTCCAGGAATTTTTTTTATTTCAAATGACGATAGTCCTTGAAGCAATTTACCCCCTTCATGATTCTCCTCTGGTCTCCCCTCTCCCTGGCAGATCTCCTCGGTATTTTCTCCTCTAAATATTTCCAAATAACTATCGATGAAATCCATAAAACACGAACTTTGACGAAAAAAGACGATCTATGTAAAAAAAAAAATACGACGAATACACAGCAAAACAAAGGCAAGAACACAGTCCAGAATGATACCAACTCTGTTATGTATAAGATGTATACATTTTTGGATAAAATTACTGATAAGTTACCTGTTATTCTGTCAGGTATGGCTCACTGAATTCTCCCCCTCTCTCTCTCTCTCTCTCTCTCTCTCTCTCTCTCTGTCTCTCTCTCTCTCTCTCTCCCTCTACGGATCCGTCAGTTCATTTACTCCAAGAGTTCCTGCCGTTGAAATCACGCACGTCTTTTTCTTTCACTGCAGCGTCGTGTTTAGACAGGGAGACTGTCATGTATCAGTTTCTCCTCAGCATCCTTGTAAAAATCCAAAATTCAACCAGACTCCAGAGTCCATTTAAGAAAACTCTGCTATGGCTCGAACTTCGCTCTCAGACTCAGAAGCCAAACAATGCAAACTACACATGCGCACATTGGTTCAGGCTGCTTAATCGAGGACAGAGACATAGCTCCAGCTTTTCCAGGCAAACAGCCACATCACCGTGCGTTATTGACACAGGGTGGTAAACAAACACGGTAAAAGTAATTTTAAAAAGACACGGTAATGATTACCGTGGGAAATTTTACCGCGGTTTACCGTTTTACCGGTAACCGTTACATCCCTACCAGAGACCAACCAAACACCAAACATTCTGGTTGTTGCTATGGAGGAGCAACCAGTTCATGTAGCTTTAACTGCAGCAGGTAAGAAATGTCACTTTCTCCTGATTTTAAATGTCACTAGCAAATGGTTTTACTGTAACTAATCATATGATTTTTTTCCTGTCATATGGGTGGTTAACTACAAAGAAATACTATGTCAGTGTCATTGGCACTGATTTAAGTACAGAAAATGTTCACCTTTAAATTTAAAAACTTTATTAAAAAAATAATAATTCAGACTGAATAACAAAAGCAGATTGGTTTTTACAGTTGCATGTCTGACTGATGACGATTATTTTTTTTTCTTTAATAGCTTCTCCATCACTAAATCTTCATCTGCCATCCACTCAACTGTCCCAGCAGCCCTTCATACCTGCACCAAAATGGCTCCACCACCCACAGGAATGGCAAGCTCCCTCAATGTTGTCAACATTCCTGGCTTCACTCAAGGCCCATCCTGATCCAACCTTTCCTGTGACTGAAGAAAGGACAGTTTGTTGCACAAGGCATAAGATACATAAAGTACAAAATACATAAACCATTGACAAATCTATCAATTAAAATAAATTCCAATCTGTTCAAAAGTCTGTCCTATGACTTATTCCATTAAAAGTAATGTCTCTGGCAAGAAAAAAAATGCTGTCATAATGAATAATGACCTACTACCTGTAATCAATGCAGTGCTGTTTTCCTAACACAAACAATGACAAAAGATATCTATCTATCTATCTATCTATCTATCTATCTATCTATCTATCTATCTATCTATCTATCTATATACATATGCATGCATATACAGCAAGTGACCTAACATTAGCTTCACCTAAGGCACCATTATTCCCACAACTGTAAAATAATTTGGTTATGCTATGATCTGCTTATTAATGCTGCATACATGTTTCTGGAAGAGTATTGGGGCCATGTTGGGTGGAGAATAATGTTGAGGAAGTCGACTCTAAAGTCAAATTTTCGAGAGTAGTGTAATAATTTCGTGGTAAAAGTCAAAATGTCGAGAATAACGTCAATACACAATTTACGTTGATTTTAATCTCTACATTTTGACTTTTATCACTAAATTGATATACTTTATTCTCGAAATTTAACCCTTAATCCCGAAATTTTGAGTTTATTGTCGAAATTTCGGCTTGAATGTCAGCTTAATAAAAATATTTTCTCCATCTAACATGGCCCTGACACTCTTCCGTATATAGTAGAATTAATCCACGTGTGGCATTTTGCTAACAAACCACGTAGACAGAGCGAAGCTAGCGGAGCTAGCACTACGCTTTTTACATGAAAACATGTGAAAAATATGAATACGACCAGTATTCATGACCTCAGTTATCTCACGATAGATGCAGGAGCTTTACAAAACTACCAAAATAACATGGGAGGTAAGGACAATACATGATAGTCATACAGCGATGTCCCTGAACCGATTATCTAAGCTTAAGCACCTGTGCAATTCATTTTGATTAATTTCAGTTCATCCACGTCCCGATTCATAAAATAGGGCCATTTCTTTCCTGTTACCATTGTTTCTTACTTAAACAACAGATATAACGAGCACAAGTTTTGAATTGGCTTACGTTTAACGCAGACAAACCGATATCTGGTAAGGCAAACTAATCAGTTCAGCTAACACGAGTGCTACTCGTGTTAGCTAACTTAACTGAGCATTATTTTATATAAACATTGACTAATACCATATATATGTTAAAAAGACGTATTGTCTGGACTTACAATATGCCATCTCATGAGACAAAATGTGAAAAGTAAACCGTAATTTTGTATACTTACTCGGCGAGTTGGCCTCGGATACGCTGAAAACACATGCTCTGATATGGAACTATTCCATTGTTTGGAACTATCCGACTCCCCATGAGCCACGTGACTTCCGCATTCCTGAATTTCTATTGCAGTCAATGGGCGTGTCACAACTCTCTCTTTAGAGGGCGCTGCACCGATGTAATGGCAGGTGATGATGATGTAGCTCTCGGCTGTTAAAGCGGTCCAGCAGTCTGTGGTTATGGCAACCCTGACAGCTATGGATAACTTTTTTAATAGCTCCCGCTTTACTTCCACGTAGTGACTTTTGATGAGCCGGGTGACGTTTTGTTGTGACGGAATGTGGTATGCTGGTTCAATAAGGTTGATAAAGTCTCTAAAACCTTTGCTGTCAACAATAATTAGGGGGAGCATGTCCTTCTCAATCAGTTTGCAGATACCTTGGGTAATTTTCTCCGCGCGCTTTGCATCACAGTTCCTCCTTGCTAGCATGTAGCTGATTGTAGGTTGAGTCTGAGAGGCCTCGGAGGATTCATTAATCTCAGGATGTACATGGTTCAAGAGGTACATCATTGGAGTCGTTGTTGTGTTGTACTTGTACACGGCATTGCAGTGTTTGCAGCAAACCTCATCATTTTTTCACTCGAAATGGTCCCACACCACACTCCGTCTTGCTTTCTTCATTTTTTTTTCGACCCTGTGGGGCTGGACTGTCTTGCGGAAGCCCGCTGATGCTGTATTACTCCGCCTGTAATATGACAAAATCCTTCCGTGCTGTGATCGTCGCTGCATTGCTTTAATACACATACTTGACTGGACGACACGTTTTTAATAACCTTAGATCGATCAAAATTTTACGTGATCGACGTAATTCTTAATGATCAATTAATCAATCATCGATTAATCGTGCCCATCACTAGTTCCAACAGATAAATATATATATAACACAGCAGAACAATATTTATGACTTGACTCCAACCAGTACTTGCATGTATTGTATGTACGATACCAGAGGCATGAATCAGTTTTTGGCAAGCACAATAAGCAGATTTTTACATTGTATTTACCCTTTTATCTTTTTTAAGGGGGAAAAAGTACTTGTTGGAGTCAAATCTTGTAAATATTTCTCTGTGGTGTTATATTTAGTTATTTTGGGGCAAAGTATCCATCTATATACAATACCAGAGGCATGAATCAGTTTTTGGCAAGCACAGTAAGCTGATTTTCACATTGTAATGTCCTTTTATTGACTTTTTTAGGGGGAAAAAGTACTTGTTGGAGTCAAATCTTGTAAATATTACTCTGCTGTGATATATTTAGTTATTGTGGGGCAAAATATTCATCTATATACAATACCAGAGGCATGAATCAGTTTTTGGCACGCAAAATAAGCTGATTTTTACATTGTAATGTTTTTTTTTTTTTTTTTTTTTTTTTTTCTCATATTCAATCCGTACAAAGCACTGTGTGGGGTCAATTACTCTGTTGAGGGATAATAATTTTGGTACAGAAAAAAGAAACTCCGTCAGTGACACATATCTTTATTAGCGCAAATATGCGCCAGATTAAAATCACTAACTAGCCTTTTGAACAGCGATATAAGGCAAGTAGACGTACAGTAGGCTATCAAACGCAAACACAAATAAACATCTTTAGACGATCATAAACAAACTGGTTGTTTGAGCCCGATGAAGCTGCAGAGTCACAGAAGCTGCGCTTTTCCACTATGAAGGCTGTGCGCGCTCCCGCGGACCGGAAATCAGTTTCTGGCAGAAATCAGTTTATGGCACAACACCGGCCTCATCCATCCTCAAGCGTGGGTCAAGCCAAGCGCTTCTTCCTCCGTTTCATGGCAGGTGGCATCAAGTGACGTGTCCAAAAACGTAGGTGCTGATAGGCCGAAGAGGAGCCGTATATAGCTGTGCTGTGTATCGGTGCTTGATTGCTCTTCCTGAACTACCCGGATGTGTGTCCAAGTGAATTGAAATTGAATTTTGACAACTGAATTTGAATAGTGAGAACTGAATGTGAAAAAATACAGAGTTGAATTTTCATAATCTTACATACATTTTAGTTTATTGGATTTCAGTTCCAAACTAATAAATTCAATTTCAAATTATGCTATTCAGATTCAGTTTTACAATGCAATGATTCAAATTACAAAAATACAAATTCAAATTATGTAATTCAAATTCAATGTAAATTATTCAAATTCAGTTTCTGGTGGCACATATTTCAGCCTATATGAAACTCAAGCGGACGTGATGTCGCGGACGTGATGTCACGGGGTGACGGCCGACGGAAACGACCAAAATGAGGTATTTATGGACGGGCGAAGTGACGTCAGTGGGTGACGCGACTTTTGTCGCTGAGTTGTTTGCGGTGTGAACGCAGCATTAGTCTTGCAGGGATGAAGTTCTTCATGTGCTGGAGAAACAGTTTCTCAAAAACTTCATCAGGATGGGGGTGAGGACCAGAGGGCAAAGGTCATTTAGATTAGACACTGTAGACTTTCTATGCACAGGGATGATGGGAGTTGTCTCTAAGCAGGTGCGACAGGTGTCTCCTGTGACAATGACATGTTAAAATTGTCAATAACGAAATCTACCAACTGGTTGGCACGTTTTAAGAACACAGCCAGATGAGTTATCAGGCCCAGATGATCACTCATAACTTGCAGCAGGATCTTTCTCACAACCGCTGTGCTGCTGACATTGGCTGGTCCTCTGGAGGAGGTCAAAGCAAGCATAAAATGTGTTTAACTTATTGATGGCAGCCTCGGCACATCGCTCTCCAGGAATCTGCGTGTTTTTGTCTATTTTCCTTATGTTTGGACTCTCTGATCCCAGGGGCGAAAATCCCTTTTCATTGTTGGGGGGGACAATAAACAGTAAAATTTAAGACAACAATTTTTGGGGGGGGACATAAAAATAAATGCTATATTTTTTGCTGTTTTTTTATATTGTGATATTAAACAGTGACTATAATCATGTCATTGTTCCTTTTAAGTCCATATCCTACCTGTCTGCAGGTTTGTTTATACTCAACTGGTAATTCCAAGTGGTGTTGGGTGATAGGTGTCAATTACACCAGTTTAGACCAAACAGAATTCCTTTTCTCACCATGAACACTGGTCTGATCACAATTACAGCAGCTTTACAAGAACTGAAAGCTCAATACAAGTGCTAAAACTAGAAGAAACACTTCAGTGAATAACTACACTACACCAAATTATTCTTCAAAGATATATTTTTATCAAACTGTCAACAAAAATAAAATCTGAATATGATACAAAACTTAAAAATACGCAATACCTTACGGATTTAAATGATAAAGTGCAAATGAATGTGACACACACACACACAGACACACACACACACACACACACACACACATACAAGAGATTAAGGATAGAACAACTACCACCTATGGATAATCAGCCTAGATTTAATTTTCATTAAAAAAAGTGTTTTGGCATGAATGTGGAAGCGACACGTCCACACCACTATGAACTCAATATTCATTATTTTATACCCAAATTAATGGAAAAAGTGTTGATTTTAATTGGAGGACAATAAGGGATGTAAATTAACAGTCAGAATGTAATTAGAAACTGGATCTGTTCAACATCTAAGTCAAAGTCATAACTACTTTATCTTTAAGTAAATAAATCTAGAATAGAACATAGAACTCAAATAAATAATGGCCTACATTAATGAATTCATAAATCCGGACAATATCGCACTAGAGGCATCTTAAATAGTTTAATATTGTGTCATAAATAAGAGGATGAGGATGTCAGCATGTCACCTGTCTGTCTTATCTAACTGTCACAGCCTTTGTTGCATCATAAAGGAGAAGCTGTTTGCCAGTGATGTATCTGATATATATATAATCCTGTTTCGAGACTTTGTAGTCTCGAAGGGGGGAAATATGATGTATCTGATGTGAATGCTTTAAAGGGAAAACAGGTGGCCTCAGAGGTGAGCTAATGATTAGACTGAATTTGGCCAGGTTCACTCAGGATGTAATGAGTAGGATGCACAACAGAGAACATTCTTCACATTTTTACTTCTTAAGAAAACCAGACTCCTGTGACTAGGTAAACAGCTGTGAATTTAAAATTGATACCTAAGGGGATGAACCCTGTGTCAAAGGTGAAAGGCCGTCACTTCAGGCTATCATGAGTCAACCTTTTGGGCCACTGGTCATTTATCTAAGATGCTCTGGTTCAAGGAGAGTCCACCCTGCATACGTGGCTCTGTGTACTTCAAAGAATGTTTCACGGTATAAATGTTGTCCGTTGTCACTGTTCAGGAGGTCTCATTTGGCTTTGAGCCTCTCGGGTACATCCTGGAGTGCCCGATGCAGACATTTGCTTGGTTTGTCAATAAACTGCTCTTTTTTGCAAACAAGCTTGTGTCGGCGAAGCCTGCTTTTTCATCCGCATCTCCAGATCAACCAGCGAGAAACTACAATTTTTGGCGTCACGAACTCAGGCGTGTTCTGGCCTTGGTGGGACCGACGGCCCTTTCTTCCAAACCTGCTCCACTGCCGGCATAAAAGGGTGAGCTTTTTCTCACGTTGTTGGGGATGCTTTGCTCGCAGGGACTGCTGTCTTTTTCCATTCTGGGTCAGACCGTATATGTATCTGTGTGGTTGGTTATCTGCGGTGCGTTTGATGAAGTAAGCTGTTTCTAAATTTATTGACAATAGGTATTGTCACTAAACGGGGGGACATAGAGATGAGTGTAAGGAATAAGGAATAAAAGAGAAAATAAGTGTAAGGAATAAAGAGGAATAAAGAAGAATAAAAGAAGAATAAAAGAGGAAAAAGGAATTGTGGCACCAAGTGCAAAAGAAACTTAAATTAGTAGCGATATAGGGTGTGCTGACTACAACATGCGCGATCATTAGAGCCGGGCCTGTATATCTAATTGACGGTAAGACATGGGTACTTAGACACTCCGTGAAAGTTTAGTTTAAAGGAATTGGATTTAAAAGCATAGAAAATTTACTCTGGGCCCAGAGCAACATTGGCAAAGTCTAAAATAGGTTAACGGTAAAGTGAGGAAAAGGACTTAAGAAATAGGAACTAAAGAAAAGAAGAGAAGAAATAAGAAAAGAAGAAATGAAATAAGAGAAGAAATAGTGAAAGACGTAATATGAAAAAGTTTACGTTGGTCGACTAAAACAGAGGACAAAAGAAGAAAAAGTTAAATGAAACATAAAGGAAAAAGACAATAAGCATGCTTCAAGAAAAAGTGAATAAGTTGACTAAAAGTAAGATTAAATGTTAAAAGTAAAGTTAGGGATAGATAGGGTAAATTAAGACTAAAGTACCTTCCTTTCAGTAGGAAAGAAATAACCTGGAGCTCTCTGGGAGGAGAGGAGTGCTGGACCTGTGTGTGTGCGTCTGTGTGTGTGAGATCTCTGTGTGTGTGCGTCTGTGGGTGTGCTTGAACAGAGAGTGAGTGGGTCTGTAACTGCAGTTTTTGTTTTGTTTCTGCTTTTAGGGGGTTTATATCTTTCTTGGGGTTTGTAAGGTTATTAAGAAAAAGTGGTTAAATAGTGGGGATATACCCGAGGTTTATTTGTAAAAAGAGGTAATTCTTTAAAATGCTATTGACAAATAAATTATATCTAATGTGCCTTCAAGGGAACTTTTGATAAGAATAACATGAACCTTTTCCTTTTTAAGGATGTTTTCGTGTCTGCTAAATAATATAAGCTCCTGAAGGACTTTATTGTTATAAGAATATTTAGGATTAAACTATAGTTTTATGGGGACTTTTGTATAAATATGAGCCTCGTCTAGAGCACATTTGTAGGCTGCTACGAGCCTAATGTTTGTTGAGGTTGAATGCTGAAAGTGAATTGTGACTCTGCTCTGGTCCTTGTGTGTGTGTATGCAAGGGTGATGTTTACTGGTCAGGGGCTGAGAGGACACTGGAAGTCTCAGATACATTTAGTGGGAGGAACAAAGGGGGGTGTCCTGCAGCTGCGGTGAAATTTGACTCTTCCTACTTCTCACAGAGGCAGGAGGATCAAACCTAACAGCTTTAGTGTTTAGAATTTCTAGGAATAATCCATAAAATTCAGAAAAATAACTTAGTTAGAATATAATTCTGACAATAATTATATGGGTTTGGAAAAGCTTATGATAGCCTTGCACCAATAGATAAATAAATGAATGAATAAGTAAATGAGAGTACAGATCTGGATTCGTGTGTCATCAAATATTGTTTAAACGTTTTGTCAAATGATTTACCTATTGGTTGATGGGTTTAGCTGACATTTGTTTTTCTCCTTTTCCAATTTGGGGTTGCATATGAGAGAGGAGACTTGGACTGTCCATACAGTGGGGAGACAAAAGCTGTACCAGATCGAGACTGCGCATCCAAATCCTGGATCCAGCCCAATTACAGGTGCGACTTTATCCACAAACTCTTTTATAAGAACATCTGCATTTCACTTATGTGTGCACATTTATACATGCTGGGAAATTGATCTGAAGTTGTTATTCTATACAGTGTGTCTTTGTTTATGCATACATATATTTCTGCACACTTGAGCTATTGGAAAAGACAGGCTTGGCAACAGACTGATCATTTGCTGTGCTGAGATTGAGTGAATGGTAGCTGCGAATGTGGAGTTTGTCATTGTTGTGTGACTTATTGGTTTGGGCTGGTTTGTGATAATTGTTCATCCCTTGTAAAGATTCAGGCATATGGTGTCGTATTGACTTATATTCCTGTCGGTGTTTGGTTGGGCTGTGCTGTGTTTCAGTTTGGTGTCTGTTGGTTTCAGATTGTGATTTATTTTGCTCAGCGAGGTGGTGATTCTTTGGAGTTGGCAACTTTATCTTATTGATCACAACAACATATCTTAGGAAACCGTCAATTTAACTCGTCACTTCTTAAGCAGCTCCGGTTACAGAAAGCGGGTGATATCAGCTACTTGTTAAAATGTCAAAATCTGGGTCTAAAGTTGTGAAGGTAATAACACCAATTGATCTTGTGCAGAAAAATAACCCACTACTCTCCAACATAGAAAAGATTTCGGGTAAATGGCATAAGCGTTGGCCTCAGATTGACCAGCCTTGGCCAGTGGAAGGGACTCTTAACCCGAATGTCATTAATACAATTCGAGTACTAATTTCCACTTACAAGGCAGATCAGAAAAAAGGTAAAAAAGGGGAGAAACGTAGAGACAAAAGACAAACTGAGCTCGCCATGCTTCAGCTATTTGAGCATGAAGGACAAAAATTATTGAAAGCAGCGGAAGACAAAAAGGAAAAAGCCGTCAATAAAATAAACAAACATATGAAAGAAACACAAAAACTGATGAATGAAATAAATGTACCTTTCTCACACACAGCGCCAATAACGAGTCCTCCACCTTATGAGAAAGAGATGGAGTTTAAGGATATATATCCACAGCTCCCAGTGATTAGTCATGAAGGTCGTTACCTCATCAAGGACGATGATGAGCAAATAATAGAGAAGGGGCAAGCGGATACCACCATAAAATTGTACCCCAGTTCCAAGAGTAAGCGTAAAACAGTACACCTGAAGACTAGGGTTGGTCATAGGAGCAGGGAGACAGACTCTGAAGACAGTGATGCAGAACCAATTGGGGGAAGATATGACCCAATAATTAGGCGCTTATTGGTAAAAGCTGAGCAAAAGGGCGATAAATTAGGGAAGAGGAAGGATAAAATAGATGACAGCTCTAATGAAAGTGAGAAGGGAGACAGTGGTGATGATTTGGAGTGCTTGGGTCCTTCAACTTCGAAAGGATTTTATCCATCCACATCTAGTACTAGGGTAGACGAGGACACACAGCAGGAACTATTGGAGGTTGAAAAAGGTATAATTCGGTGTCTTTCATATCTACACGAATCCAGCACATCACAGAATCAGGAACTGTTAGAGAACCAATTACAGGGTCTATTAAAGAAAAAGAAAAAATTGAGGGAACAAGAAACAAAAACATATTCCTTGCGTCCAAGGAAAGACAGGATGTCTGATAAAATGTGCCCAGTAATAATTCGGGGGGTGAATTTGGATTATAAACCATGGCAGAACACGGACATGTCAGATATCCTTGAGAAATTGCCTACTCTTCAGAATGGGGCACATCCTTGGATCACCAAACTTGAAGAGATCCTGATTGGAACGCAACCAGCCATAGGAGACATCAAAAGGCTTCTGGCTAATCTCCTTGGGGTTCCAGCCATGGAAGAAATTCTGCAAAAAGCAGGGCTTAACCGGTATGTTGGGACATCGGTTAATGATCCGGAGTTGTTTGCTGCAAACAGAGCCCGGGTGTGGAGAGCCTTAAAAGATACATTCCCTACGAATGTACATCCTGACAACATCCTTACTGGGCCGCTGGGACAGGAAGAGAATCCAAGAGCGTATGTGTCGAGAGCACATCAAATGTGGAGGAGCATCACTGGAAATGATCCTGAACTCAACCAGATGGAGCAGTCAATCCTGCGTGCTAAAATACAGAAGGGACTGCCTTTGCCAGTGAGAAGTAAATTAGCAGAGGTGGTTGGGCTTGCTAGCATGGCAAAGGGTGTCTACACTGATCACATCGCACATCAGGTGGAACTGTTCAGAAAAAGGGAACAAGATCAGAAGGAGCAGGATCAAGAAACTATTAGAAAACTTACCCAAATACAATTGGGCGATAGCAAAAAGAAGGAGAAGAAGCAGGCTCTAGTACAGACCCAGCCTCTCTCACTTCAGCCCCTAGCTCAGCCGCAGCTGAACCCTGCCCAGTCTCAACCATTTCAACCATCATTGGATTCTCCGGTTGTTTCCTGCCCTCAGCCGGTGTTTGGACAGCCACAGACATGGAGAGGAAGAGGCCGAGGAAGTTTACAAAGAGGCAGAGGGGGAAGCTTTAATGCAACCTCCCAACAGTCTACAGACGTCTGCTATAATTGCGGACAGTTTGGCCACTATGCCCGTGAGTGTAACAGACCAGGAAACGGCAGAGGACGCGTCAGAGAAAATTTCAGAGGGAACTACCGAGGAGGATTCAGGGGACAACCTAGACCAATAGGACCAGTTAACCCTTATGGGGGCCCAGAACCAGGATTCTAGGGGTGCCCAGAGAACCCGAAAGGGGGGTGTCAGCTGGTAGTGTCGGGGCCGGAGCGAGATCCAACAATAGTGGTAAAAGTAAATAATCAACCGGTGGAAGTGATGGCAGACTGCGGAGCTGCTTTTACCTGTATTCGGCCTGAAGATGCTATACATCTCCCTATGTCTGGTCAACTGATACGGACAGTCGGGTTTGAGGGAGTGAAACAGCTGATTCCCCTCACGGAACCAATTGAGCTCTGCTACAAGAACCAGAAGACGGTAATACCTATATTGGTATCAGAACATACACCTATTGCACTTTTGGGGAGAGATGCATTGTGTAGATTAAAGTGTACAATACGATGCACACCAGATGGTTGTCTGGTGGAAGTACCAAATGATGTTATGCATCAGTTATGTATGAAAATGGAGACTGACAGTTCATCAGTGTTTTGGATTGGAAATTTAAGTCCAGGTTTGTTGGAGCCAGTCAGGTTATGGGAAAAATTTATCACTGCAAACATGCCTGATGCAAAGCTCCCTGAGTATCCATTCCACTGTACCCTTAAGTATTTCAAGAACGCTGATCAAGTGAATCCACAGGAGTGGTTGAGACGCCAGCCAAAGCATGTTCATCTTACTTCATCCTGTATCATTTTGGGACCACAAGGAGCAGCTATGAAGATAAACAGTGATGAATATCTGGATAAAGAGCATGACATCAAGAAGAGTGTCCCACATGTGACTTTGTTGGTCTCTGGAGAGTACCAGCAGAAGCACATCGGAGAAATGATGGCGAAAGCGGACAAAGAGAGTTTTGTACCAGTGGACGGCAATCCCAGTCTTTGGATGAGTAGGGATCAGCAGTTCCTCAAGATTATGATCTCTGCTCAGGGACAAGGATGTCCGCAAACTGTCCAGATGACAAATGAGTCAATCTGTACTGTCAATCGTGATACAGCTTCCATGAAAGAAGAGATGTTACGACAGGTTCCGCGAAGCCTGTGGTCACAACATAGCACTGATATTGGACTTGTGAAATCAGCTCAACCAGTGACAGTACAACTCCGCCAAGGAGCAAAACCTCCTTGGAAAAGCCAATACCCATTAAGCGAAGAGGCAGTCCAAGGAATTGGAGTGCAAATCGAAGGACTGGTGCAAGCAGGTGTCTTAGGGATACGTCAGAATCCTGAAAGCAACACACCTCTATTGCCACTGAAAAAACCAGATAACTCATATCGATTAGTACATGACTTACGAGCGGTAAATGAAGTGGTAACTGACTTTCAAGCTGATGTGCCTGATCCGCACACTTTATTGGCCCAAATCCCCCCACATGCTTCTCACTTCACAGTGCTAGATCTGTGTGGAGCTTTTTTCAGCGTTCCCCTTAGTGTCGAAAGTCAAGGTTTATTTGGGTTTACATATAAAGGACAGTTTTATGACTATAAACGGCTACCACAGGGTTTCAAACATAGTCCTCACATCTTTAATAAAGTGCTGAAAGATGATTTGGCGGGCATAGGGCATGTTTTGGAGAGCACAGTTATTCAATACGTGGATGACATCATCATTTGTTCACCAGATCAGGAAACATGTCATAAGGATTCAATCAAATTACTACAGATACTTGCAGAAAAAGGACACAAGGCATCCCAGAAAAAGTTGCAGTACTGCCAGGAGAAGGTAGAGTATTTGGGTCAGACAATAACACAAGGACACAGAAGTATTTCTCATAATCATCTGGAGGCAATTCGGAAGGCTCCGAAGCCCCGAACAGTTAGAGAAATGATGACCTTTCTTGGTATAACTGGTTATTCTTCAGCGTGGGTTGAGGATTATGCCAGTCTAACAGGACCATTGCGAGCCATGATTAAAGACACTGGGACTGCTCAACTTCATTATAATCTGTCCTGGACGGGGGATGGCCTTGTGGCTTTTGAAACACTTAAACAGAGATTACAGGAGGCTCCAGCATTAGCCCTTCCAGATTATTCGAAAAGTTTTCTGCTATATGTGTCTACTTCCCCTGGAGGTAAATTTGCATGTGCAGTTCTCTGCCAGCCAACAGGTACAGGAGTTAATCCTCAACCTATTTCATACTACTCTGTGGCATATTCTGACGTTGAACTAGGGTTGCCACTGTGTTATAGAGCAATGGTGGGAGTTTACTTGATGTATAACAAAGCGGCATCTGTCACAATGGGTTACCCAGTGACCATCCTTACTCACCATAGTCTCAGGAATCTTCTGAATTACGGTAAATATACGCTAACTATGCCTAGGCTGAGAGATTATCATAGACTCTTAGAACAAGAAGATGTGACATTGGTAAGATGCACCACAGTAAATCCAGCTGAGCTGTTGCCAACTTCAGAGGATGGTGAACCACATGATTGTGTACAAGAATCAGAGAAATATTCAAAACTCAGAGCAGATTTGCAAGCCCAACCCTTGCGAGAGGCAGACTTGGAGTATTGGACTGATGGGTCCTGTTATCGTATAGGGGATAAATTGAGTGCTGGCTATGCAATAGTGAAAGCCCAAGGAACTGGTTTTGTCATTGAAAAAGCTGATGTGGTACCACAGCCTGCATCTGCTCAGCTTGCTGAGCTGGTGGGGTTGACGGAGGCATGCTTATTGGCAGAAGGTAAGCGAGTCACAATATATACGGATTCTGCTTATGCACACAATGTATGTCATTTGTTTGGGTCAGTGTGGAAAAACCGGGGTTTCAGAAAGACAGATGGTTCTCCGATACAACATCATACCCAAATAATGAAGCTTTTGCATGCTATGATGAAGCCCAAAGAAATCGCGATTGCCAAATGTTCAGCGCATAAAATGGATATGTCTAAAGTCACGCAGGGTAACAAAGCAGCAGATGAAGCAGCAAAAGCAGTGACAGGCGCAGATAAGGTGGGGAAGGTTTTTTTGGTCACACATGAAGTGGATTTGGAGGATAAAGTTACACTCAGGGATGTAATTTTATTACAAGAAGCTGTTGCTACAATAGACAAACAGTTATGGTTGGATCGGGGTGCCACTCAAGACGCTACAGGGTTATGGAGGAATCATGAAGGACTGATAGTGGCGCCGCCAGATTTGTTGGGTCTAATGATTCAGGAAGCACATGGAATGGCTCATGTTTCAAGGGGGGAGGTAAAAAGAAAGATCACAAAAGAGTATGGTTTCTGGGCACCGTACTTATTGGAGCAAATTGATCATGTCATTGGAAGATGTCCTATTTGTTTGAAAAACAATGTTCGGAAAGGGGTGATGGTCCTACCAGGTCACATTCCGACTCCAAGAGGTCCTATGCGTGAGCTTGTGGTGGATTATGTCGACATGATAAAACCAGTTGGGGGAAAAAGATATATGCTGGTGGTGGTGGACAGATTTTCACGGTGGCCTGAGGCTTGTCCGACTAAGCATAAAGATGCTCAGTCAGTTGCCAAGTTTTTGTGCAGAGAGGTCATAAGCAGATGGGGACTTCCAGATCGGATATCTTCAGATAATGGAAAAGAGTTTGTGGATAAAACGGTGAAATTGATTTTGCAAAAATTAGGGATTAAACAACGTTTGGGATCAGTTTATCATCCACAAAGCCAAGGAATGTGTGAGAAGATGAATGGCGTTTTGAAAAACCGGATTGTAAAGATTTGTCAGCACACAGGGTTGAATTGGGTGGATGCACTTCCGTTGGCATTAATGGTGTGTCGCTCAAGTGAGCTTCGAGATCTGCACATGACACCGCATGAATTGCTCACAGGAAGACGGATGCCATCACCTTGTTTGAGAACAAGTGGAAAAGGCCCAAGTCTGGCCCTTTTAGAAGATGAAATGCGACAATATGTGACATACATGGCGACGTTACATAAAAAATTATCTGCGTATGTTTCCGACAGGCAGAATCAAGAAGAGCTCCAAGAAAGCCTTGAAGAGCAAAAGAGGGACACAGTGCATCCAGGAGATAAGGTGTATGTGAAAGTGTTCAGAAGGAAGTGGTATAACGAACGTCGTGAGGGACCGTTTGAAGTTGTCCGTAGTACCGGGACTGCGGTCCAAGTTAAGGGGTCTCCGACGTGGTTCCACTTATCGCATTGTGTGAAAGCACCTGCTGAAGGGGGGTTACGCCCACATGTAGTTGAGGGGCCAAAGGAAGTAGAAGAAAAGGAAGACAGAAATGCAGGTGAACATGCAAATGACCAAGGTCCAAATACAGAAGACAGGAGTGCCGAGGTCATGGAAACCGATGATGGCAATTTGCCTGCTTCTGCTGATGTCGGAAGTGACGGTGCAAACGAGGAACAAGGCAAGGGATTCGGGGACGTTGACCTTCAACATGTCCCAGGAACAACAAAGCCTATCCACACAGGAAGCAAGGAGTCACAAGCCACGGAGAGATGTGACTCAAGGGAATCCAAAGCTGCGGTTAGAGACAGGAGTCCAAGACCAATCAGAAAGAGAGTTAAGCCAAAGCGATATGAGGACTACACTTAAAGAATCCGTAGGGGAGCCAGGTCCAGGATCCGGACCAAAAGAAGTGGAAACCATAACAATTCCAGCCCAATCAGAAATGGGCAGGACAAATCAGAAAATGCCCCTGTTGCTCACGACGACTCAACTAATGACAACCCCATCAACTCCGTCGGAAACTTTAATAACAGTTAAGCTAGGTGTTTCAGTTTACCTTCCATGCCCATGTGGAAGATGGAATACTTTTAGTAACCATCTTCCTGAATGGACGAACAATCAGGGACAGTCAATAGCATTGTCAGGACCCGAAGTTCACCGTATCCCACTGACACAAAGAAAGTATGTATTGGCTAATGACGCAAGAAGATGGAAAGTTCTGGACGACTGTACACTTATTTTGCGTAACGCCACAATAGACGATCAAGGTGTGTATGTATGTACATATGTGAACCCAGACTTACAGGTAAAGAATGGTAATCAGGATAAAGGAATTACAACCCGTAGAATGTCATTGAGCATAAAAGACCCACAGCTAAAAGCTACAACATCGGCCCGTGAGATGACTAAAAATGTTACTGTTACAACTCCAGCAACCATGTCAGTGATAACAGTGAAAACATCTTCCGCAGACAATAAGATTGAGAAACATTTACTTGCAGGAGTCCAGGAAACCTTGCCAGACATACCTAATGAATTGTATAATTTGGAAATGACCTCAGTAAAAGAGATTGACTCCTATCGAACATTACAGAAGAGGGACACGACGTGGAAGGCATACGGTTATGATTCCTCGACGTTACAACTAGCTGACCCATGGGCAAATAAGAATCTATGGTATCAGCAATTAGCGCATTCCGTTAAGTCAAATATGAAAGTGAAATGCCCATGTGTGTTGAGGGTTCCAGCCCCAAATACATGGTTTTCAATTTTGGAAACAACGCCGGAACCATTGGTTCCTGCTTGTCAATCATCTGTGTTATCGTGGCTGTTGTTTCACCAGAAGTCAAAAATTGATTTTGTTGTGGCCCTGTCAGTGAATCTGTTCAAACCCAGAGGTGACTGTTCATGGCTAGGGGGCCTAGCTTACATGAACTTATTGGATAAACATGAGGATGTAACAACAGCCATCCCTGACTCAATAAAAGTACAAAACCGGAAAGCACATAGCTGTTTTTGCTCAAATGATACTCACAATGGACATGGGGTATTTATGGGCATATCAGATTGCGCTGTCTATATGATGCAGTTCGCTGACTACAATCCTAAAACTACTGACGACCTGACTTCAGTAACATTTCAGTTACCACATCTCAAACACAGTAAAACATTGATGGTACGACACCAAATTCTTCCTGCAAATGTGACTGTCGGCAATTTCAAAGACATTTGGTGGGTGTGTGGGGATAAAGCATACATATTCCTACCATATGGATGGACAGGTTGTTGTTATATGGCCACATTGAAACTTCCATATGAAGTTCTTGCTGTTCAGCCTAAACAGGCATCTGATAAGACCACATCTGACATAAAATCCATTAACAGACAAAAGAGGGAGATGGCACAATTTCATAACCTGGAATCTTATCATTGGAGAATAAGTTTGGCAGAAAAATGGGGAATAGGCCTTCTTCCATGGTATGGAGTAACATTTCTGGCAGATCACATTGATAACATCACTTACACCCTGCAGGGCTTTGCAAATGAGACCATAAGAGGGTTTGAATACTTGTCAAATACACAGAAAAGTCATAGATTGACACTGTTAAAACATGATATGGCCCTCGACTATATTTTAGCAAAACAAGGGGGTCTTTGTGTAGCATTAAATTTATCAGGAGATGCATGTTACACCTTGATTCCTGATGATTCTGACAACATGACTAGTGTAATAGATGCATTAAGAGTTATAAAGGATGCATTCGGACCATCAAAAGGTGCTGGATGGTCGGCTAATTCATGGTTACAAGACAAATTGGGACCTATGGGAGCTGTGTTAATTCAGATTCTACTAGCAGTTGTCATAGCACTGTGTGTGATGTTTTGTTTCTGCACACTGCTGCTAACCTTTGCAAAGGCTATGATATTGCGATGGGTTGGGGTTGTGATGCCAGGGGATCAAGGTCAAATGGCACTCTTACAGCATACTGATGATGACGGGGATGATATAGTTATTGAAAGTGAACTGTTTGACAAATATCCATTATAATGACCTATTTACTTTGATCTTTATTCCTGTTTTATTATATGTTTTTTATAGAACAGCCTGTTATAAGGGAAACTTGATATCATGTTTTGAGTATTCTGATTATTCACAATATATTTTCAATGTTGTTAATTGTACCCAAGTTTGCAAGATACTGGCTGGTGTTTTCTTTGTCCTTTCAGAATGACACTGGAGGTGGTTGATCGCTCAGAGACCTCCAGATACTGAATGGACAATGAACTAACATGGACAAAACAAAATGTGATCAAAAGGCCTAAACATGGACAATAAGACAACTGGACTCACTAAGAGGACATCATGGCAATGCAAAGGAGGGACCGCCTGAAAGTCTTTCTTAATGTGAATTTATCCAATGTTGATTCTGTTAAAGTGTGTATTATGTGTGATATTGATGTTGGTTGTAATGGGACTTCAGTTGTTTTGTTTCTTTTTCCGGTTAGGGAAATAGTGATAGGCAGGGCGAGGTCCATTGACAGGTACGATGGGTCGACTAGCCTGTTTGTGGGCATCATTTCTGATTTTATTTACTGAAGTTTCCCACATATATATATATGCATATAATCCACACATTTATCTCTTAAATGTCTCATTTAAAATCCTTCTCTTCTTTGAATTAGCTGGAGTACTTAGTTGTGATCGCCTAGGCAGAGGGATCGTGAGAGAATTTTCCTGTCCAGTTGGGTTGAAGGAATACAGAAAGAAATGACTGCCTGACAGGTTTTTCGCTCTCACACTCCACTAATTCATTGAAATTATTTGCAAAAGGCAACTTCATCTCTGACATTTTTGGATTTTTACTTCTAGATACATATATAATCCTGTTTCGAGACTTTGTAGTCTCGAAGGGGGGAAATATGATGTATCTGATGTGAATGCTTTAAAGGGAAACAGATGGCCTCAGAGGTGAGCTAATGATTAGACTGAATTTGGCCAGGTTCACTCAGGATGTAATGAGTAGGATGCACAACAGAGAACATTCTTCACATTTTTACTTCTTAAGAAAACCAGACTCCTGTGACTAGGTAAACAGCTGTGAATTTAAAATTGATACCTAAGGGGATGAACCCTGTGTCAAAGGTGAAAGGCCGTCACTTCAGGCTATCATGAGTCAACCTGTGGGGCCACTGGTCATTTATCTAAGATGCTCTGGTTCAAGGAGAGTCCACCCTGCATACGTGGCTCTGTGTACTTCAAAGAATGTTTCACGGTATAAATGTTGTCCGTTGTCACTGTTCAGGAGGTCTCATTTGGCTTTGAGCCTCTCGGGTACATCCTGGAGTGCCTGATGCAGACATTTGCTTGGTTTGTCAATAAACTGCTCTTTTTTGCAAACAAGCTTGTGTCGGCAAAGCCTGCTTTTTCATCCGCATCTCCAGATCAACCAGCGAGAAACTACACCAGCCAGCAGCAAACGGTGTGATAATTAACTTATAAATTGTTGAGTGTTTTAATGCACTTAATCGCGATCCTTGGGGCTCTGCAGTCTGTGTCTGTGTGTGCGCACCACATCGGGCAGAAAGCTTAATCAGCATCTAGTGTTTATTTAAAGCAGACTGTCAGACCTCGGACAAAGGAGTTGACATTTGCTTTTCATTTTCTCTGTGTGACTGTTGAACAAGTGAAGTTATAACTGTTCAGTCTTTCAATGAAAGCTACTTACTTTACCGTGATCCTCCGCTCTGCCTGTGCGTCTGTATTTGTATGCATGTGTGTGTGCGGCCTCCGTGCAGGGAGAAAGAGACTGGATCAAACCACTGTGAGGATCGCGAAGGGGGGGAGGGGGGATCTTCCAGTATTTAAAATCGTCAAACAGTGTGTTTTAAGTAGCATGACTTGTATTATACCATTAGAAAAACATTACTATACTATTAGAAAATTAATTACAACTGAATTTTTTTGGGGGGGGACAACTTTATGGAAGGGGGGGACATGACCCCTGCGTCCCCCCCGGGATTTGCGCCTATGTCTGATCCTATCACTTTCAGCAGAGATGCCCTGCTAACAATCAGGGAATCATCTCCGGATACTTTTCCCGTATTTCAGTCAAACCCAGAGTACTTTTTAGAACTTTTGGTCGGAGGGGCAGCAGCTCTGTACGGGACATGGAGGAGACGCAGAAGAGGGAAACGGGCCGACGCACTCGTCGAGCTCCGACAGAGAGGTCACCGAGCACTGCTCCCATCCATCCACCTAGCGAACCTCCGCTCTCTACCGAATAAGATGGACGAGCTGCTTCTCCTCAGGGGATCTAATAAGGACTTTTCACGCTCTGCTGTCCTGTTTTACCGGGACCTGGCTCAGTGGAGCCGTACCTGACGCTGGAGTACATCTGCCGGGCTTCTCCCTCCTCCGCGCGGACCGCGTCACGGAGCTCTCGGGAAAATCAAAGGGAGTTGGAATATGTTTCTATATTAACGAAGGTTGGTGCTCATCTGCCACAGTTCTGTCTACACATTGCTGCCCAAATCTGAAGTCACTTTTCATAGACTGAAAGCCGTTTTACTCTCCGCGAGAGTTTTCCTCCTTTATCCTGGCTGGAGTTGACATCCCCCCCCAAGCCAACGTGAGTGAAGCGCTGCAGACTCTCGCTGGACAACTAAACGGCTTCGAAGCAAAACAACCGGACTCTCTCTTTATTGTCATGGGGGACTTTAACAGAGCGAGATTAAACCATGAACTCCCAAAATATAAACAACATATCAGCTGTCCCACCAGAGGTAGCAACACACTGGACCACTGCTACACTGTGATTAAAGGAGCATACCACTCTGTTCCCCGGGCAGCTTTGGGACACTCTGATCACTGCCTGGTCCATCTCATCCCCACTTACAGGCAAAAGTTAAAAGCTAAAAAGCCTGTAGTGAAGACTGTGAAGAAATGGACCAGGGGGGCAAAGCAGGACCTACAGGCCTGCTTTGACTGCACAGACTGGAGTGTCTTTGAAGCTGCAAACGACAACTTGGATGACCTGACCGACACTGTGGCAGCCTACATCAGCTTTTGTTAGGAGGACATGTGTGTACCAACAGAAACTTTTAGGACTTTCCCAAACAATAAGCCATGGTTCAACACCAGACTGCGCCAGGCAAAGGAGGAGGCTTACAGGAGTGGGGACAGGGTCCTGTATAAGCAGGCCAGGAACACACTGAACAAGGAGATTAGAGCAGCTTAGAGGAGCTACTCTGAAAAGCTGAAAAAACAGTTTTCAGCTAACGACCCTGCTTCAGTGTGGAGGGGCCTGCGAGACATCACCAACTACAAGAGACCCTCCCCCCGTGCTGCAGCAAACAAAGACCTGGCCAACGACCTCAACGACTTCTACTGTAAGTTTGAGAGGGACAGCTTCACACCTCCTACCCCTCCAAGCCCACCTCTCACCCGGTTCACAACAACCCCCGCCACACCTCCACCTACCTCCACCTGCACTCCAACCTGCCCCCCCTGCCCCCCTCAGAGTGTGTTAAGAGGAGCTCAGCCGGCTGTTCCAGAGACAGAAGGTCAGGAAAGCACTAGGCCCAGATGGAGTGTCCCCCTCCTGTCTTAAAGCCTGCGCTGACCAACTCGCTCCAGTCTTCACCAGGATCTTCAACCGCTCCCTGGAGCTGTGTGAAGTTCCATCTATCTTCAAGTGCTCCACCATCATCCCAGTCCCCAAGAAACCCTCCATCACAGGACTGAACGACTACAGACCGGTGGCTCTAACGTCTGTGGTCATGAAGTCCTTTGAAAGACTTGTGCTGAGCCACCTGAGGACTATAACAGGACCCCTGCTGGACCCCCTACAGTTTGCTTACCAGGCAAACAGGTCGGTGGACGATGCTGTCAATTTGGGGCTGCACTACATCCTACAGCATCTTGACAGCCCTGGGAACTACGCGAGGATCCCGTTTGTAGACTTCAGCTCAGCATTCAACACCATCATCCCAGACATCCTCTCCCCCAAACTTTCCCATCTCAACGTGTCTCCGTCCATCCGTCGGTGGATAACCAGCTTCCTGACAGACAGGAGACAGCAGGTAAGGCTGGGAGACATCACCTCTACAACCCGGATTGTCAGCATTGGCGCCCCCCAGGAGTGTGTCCTGTCCCCACTGCTCTTCTTCCTTTACGCGAACGACTGCACCTCCAAGCACCCACCTTTCAAACTCCTGAAGTTTGCAGACGACACCACAGTCATCGGCCTGATCCAGGACGGAGACGAGTCTGCATACAGGCAGGAGGTGGAGCGGCTGGTGCTTTGGTGTAGTGCATAGGTGTCAAACTCTGGCCCGCGGGCCAAATTTGGCCCACAGTGTAATTATATTTGGCCCACGAGGCAATTTTAAATTAATATTAGAGCTGGCCCGCCGGAAAAAGCACCAACCAACCTCCAAATGGAGCTGATTGAACTCCAGTGTGATGACACGCTGAAGTCAAAGTTTGATGCTGTTGGGGTCGCACAGTTTCCACAGTTCATCCCTGACACAATGCCTCAGCTCCGCACCCAAGTTGCTCAATTGCTCTCCATGTTTGGCAGCACTTATCTATATGAGCAACTTTTTTCTTCAATGAAGATAACGAAAACGTCTCACATGGGACGTCTGACTGATGAACACCTTCGAACACCATGCTCAATAATGAGGGTTTCCTCAGCTCAAAGCCTGAGCCCCAACATTGATGAACTGGCATCCAGGGAAAAGATGCCAGGTATCTGGCTTGGGCGCATCAGATTAGATTAGTGTGTCGCAAAATGAACAGTAAGTTATGTTTTCTATGCACTTTTTCTTGCTACTCCAAGGCCTGAATGGTTTATTTTTTTATTTTTCTCAGAAGGCTGCAAACAGAAAGGAGGCATTCAATTTTTATTTAAATTGTATTTAATATGCCGTTGATATGTTTTTTGTATTATTATTATTTTTATTTGAAACTCGATTTTGCACGCCTGCACCTTTAAGTTATATAAGCCTTGCTTGTTCAATATTCAATGCTAAATTAAAACTTGTTTGGTTCCATATTAAAAGGTTAATTTGTTCAACCTTGGCCCGCGGCTTTGTTCAGTTTTAAATTTTGGCCCACTGTGTATTTGAGTTTGACACCCCTGGTGTAGTGGGAACAACCTGGAGCTGAACACGCTCAAAACTGTGGAGATGACAGTGGACTTCAGGAGACAGCCCTCACCACTGCCCCCCCCTCACCATCAGCAACAGCCCTGTTTCAACTGTCGAGTCCTTCAAGTTCCTGGGAACCACCATCTCGCAGGACCTGAGGTGGGAGACGAACATCCACTGCATCCTGAAAAAGGCCCAGCAGCGGATTTTCAGAGACTGCAGCGCACAGTTAGGACTGCGGAGAGAATCACTGGAGCCCCCCTGCCCTCCATACAGGAACTGTACTCCTCCAGAACCAGCAAGAGGGCAGGTAACATCATTAGAGACCCCACTCACACTGGACATAACCTGTTCTCCCTCCTCCCCTCTGGCAGGCGCTACAGAGCCCTGCGCACAAAAACCTCAAGACTCAAAAACAGCTTCTTCCCCACTGCCATATCCCTGTTAAATATCTGATCTGTCTGCACTATTGGATGCACAATTGTTCTGGATATATATTGTATAGGATATTGTATATTGTATATTATATTGTGTATAGTATATAGTATAGTATATTGTATAGTATTCTTCTTATTTGCACATATTCTTCTTTTTCTACAATATTTAAGTATACAGAGTTTTGATATTTTTAGATATTTTTTATTGTTATTTATTTCTTCTTTCCTGTGAAGCAATACCACCTGCCAAAAACAAATTCCTTGTATGTTCTGAACGTACTTGGCGAATAAAAAACGATTCTGATTCTGAACTTCAGAGCAATTCATACGGTTTCTGCCCCTGCTGCATGAACGGAGTGGGGAGTAACTGGATAACTTCTTTTTACGTCATCATTTTTAGTTAGCAGCAGACAAACAAGTTCATGAATGTCGGTTTAACCTGAGACTTAACGCTGGGGTCTACGATCTGATTTAGATACACTTTTTGATATACTGGTTAAAATGGTCTTTATGACCCGATGGTAATCAACTCATAATGCGTTCTTAAAACAGAGCGAAAAATATCCGCTATCTACAGCAGGAGTAAAACAGGGAAAACACCAACCAATAATCTTGCCGGGATACCTTCTTTTACACCAATCAAATCCCGTCGCCATTCTGCGTGCCTGCTGCGCGTGCATTTTCCCGGCGTGCACCGACAGTGTGTGTAGCATGTAGCATGTAGCGTGTAGGGAACAGACTCCGCTGGAGAATGCTTACCTTTCAAGTTTTGTCTTTGAAAATAAGGGCAGTCCACTGTGAGCTGTCCCACAACACCAACCAAGCTCCAGTATCCCTCACATTTAAGACAGATGTACAAGAAATCTAAAATAAACTCTATTTTTCTAAGTTTGTTCCGCTGTTGGCTCTAATCTCGCGAGAACTGCCGTCCATGCTACTGCAAGTGGCAGTTCTCGCGAGACTTCTTCTTCTTCGCTGGTTGGCATCCATCATTTTGGAGCATTACCGCCCCCTTCAGGCTAGAGACAGACAGCTAGTTCTCCAAAATCGCCAACCCCAGCTTTAAGTGACCACTGTGATTACTGTCTATGAATTTTATGTTTTTATGATCTTCCTGTCAAAAGAATCCCTGATTTTTGTAAAACTTAAAAAAACAGAAGATGCACCAATATTAAAAATAATGTGCAAATCAAACCTTTGGTATGAGATAATTACAGCATTGATTAGGTCAGTAATTGATAGCTAATTTGATTTCAATGAATTTTATTTTTGGAGCAACAAGATTTTTCAAAAAGTTTTCACTCTTTTTCTTTTGAACTTGAATGGTCCCTTTCAAAAGGGGAGGCCATATATATTTTTTCACTTTCACTGCATCAAATCCTTTCGAAAATTTAAGACTGAAAAAAGGAAAAAAAAAAAAAAAGGGAAAAAAAAAAAAAAAAAAAAAAAAAAAAAATTTAAGACTGAAATATAGGTATGCTTTTATTATATTTTCATCTTTTTCTAAGGTTTTTATGCCCTTACAAATGCAGCAATTGGGGAAGGTAATTATAAAACTGATTTAATGAAAAACTGATAAAAATGTATGCACTACTGTTTTTCAAATTTACTGGAGTATGCAAAAGAAATAAAAAAGTTATAAAAAGTCAAAATTTTTCACTTTTACTGTTTCAAATCTTTTCAGTAACTTCAGAACTTACAGCATAAACAAGGTTAATAATTATAATAACACTGACTTTGATGTATTATTGTTTCTGGAGCAATTAGAGTATATATTAAAACTTTTAGGCCCTTAGGGCAGCACATCAAATACTATTAACACATTCAAAGTGCAGATACAAAAACGTGATTCTTTATTAATGTTTCTATAATGTGTTTATTTCCTTGTTATCATTTAAACCCCTGATTTGTTTTAAATGTTATTTTCCATTACAGACAACCAAATCACCACAAATAAGAGATGGCCGTCAAAACAAAATCACAGCATCTGTTATTTTTTTATTATTATCATTTTTAATGTATTTTTGGGCATTTTGTGCCTTTATTGATAGGAGAGAGACAGCAGATAGGTTTGTGAAAAGGGTTGAGAGAGTAGGGGAAGACACTCTGCAAACTGGTCACAGGCAGGATTCAAAGAGGGACCGGCAGAAGTATATACACTGCTCAAAAAAAATAAAGGGAACACTGTAACAACAAAGTGCAACTCCAAGTAAATCACATTTCTGGAATAGTAAAAGCCCAGTTATGAAGCAACACTAATTGTGACTCAGTTTCACCGACTGTTGTGCAAATGGAACAAACAACAGGTGGAGATGAGAAGACAACCCTGTAAAGGAATGGTTCAGTAGGTGGTGACCACAAACCATTTCTCCGTCCTCATCTTCTCTGGCAGATTTTTTGTCACTTTTGCAATTTGACAGTGCTCCCACCACTCAAGGTATCACAAGGTGGTGTCGACAACCCATAGGAGTTGCCCAGGTAGTGCAGCTCATTCAGGATGGCACATCAATACGTGCTGTGGCAAAAAGGTTTGCTGTGTCGCCCAGCACAGTGTCAAGAGCATGGAGGAGATACCAGGGGACATGCCAGTACACTTGGAGACATAGAGGGGGGTGAAGGAGGACAACAACCCAGCAGCAGGACCGTTGTCTGCATTTTTGTTCACATAGGAACAGGAGGAGCACTGCCAGAGCCCCACAAAGTGACCTCCAATAGGCCACTATTTGGCCTGCTTAGATGAGACCTCGGTCGCTTTCCAGTGAAAACGAAACTTTGAAACCTCCCCAGGGCGAAAGATTTGAGTGCACGCTTTCTGCTTAAACGTCAAAAACCTAATTCTTGAGGGTGGTATGAGCAAAGTCAGTCCACAAATGGGACCCAGCCTTACAGCCCCAGTCTGGTTGGCATTTGCCAGAGAACATCAAGGCTGACAGATCCACCATTGAGATTCCCCCATATGGACCTGCTGCCTGTTGCAACATCCTCCAGACATGATCCAGACGGATTTGTTGTCCCAATCCGACGGTTGTCCAAAAAGAAACTCCTGCTTCATGCGTCCTGTTAGCCATTGTTGTTTGTGAAAGGTTTTTCTTCTGACTGCGGTAAGTTGTAGCAGCACATGCACTCCATGTGACCTACACCAGGGCACCCTGATCATGCACATTACAACGGATTTACCAGGGGATGAGAATTTTGCCTCCGGTAGCCTGTCAGTGTAAACGCCGAAGACCATATCAAATGGTGCAGTGGTGAATCTGCGGTTTCTTCTGATGCATGACAGTGCTCTGCCTCATGTGGTTGGAGTCTGTCTGCAGTTCCTGCATGGTGGGGGCATTGATGTTATGGACTGGCCTGTCCATTCCCCAGACCTAAATCCACCTGATCACATCTGGGACATCATGTCTCGTTCTGTCCAACAGCGCCACGTTGCACTACAGACTGTCCAGGAGTTGACTGATGCTCTGATCCAGGTCTTGGAGGAGATCCCCCAGAAGAGCATTTCAATCAGGAGAGACCAAGTTTGAATGAAGTGGTATTTATTGTACAAGTTGATATGAATGAAAATGTGCATAGTCTCTGGTTAGAGTCTCTTTTGGCACTTAGACTCTGTTGTGCTGACTTGGTGTACTTCAGGGGTACTGAGGGTGCATGATAGATAGGATACCCCCCAAAAAATAATGAGACGTAGACGAACAGACAAGATGAAGCCTTACCTTTGCAGATGATGCAGATTTCCAAGAAATGATGGCCTTACCTTGGCACGAGAAGATTCTGTGAATATAACTGCATTAAACACAAACATGTTAAAATATTTATTCTATAGTGATGCAGAGATGATTTCTTTAAACCCAACACATCTTGTCTGAAGACTTGGCAATGCTTCATAAAGTGACTTCATGTGAACCCTGTTCAGTTCGGTGACTGCAGGTAAGAGACAGTTCTAGAACTGACCTGATACCTGAACCTGTATGACTGACCCTCAGCCATGAAACCCCAGAAATCTGTTCTTGATACCCTGACATGGAGTCTGACTTGATAACTTGTTAGTGTGTTTGACGTGACAAATGATATGCAGAGTGCAGATTTTAGATGAATGATACGATTAATTGATGCATGATCACCAGTTATCTGTCATGACACAAACAAAACAAATTCCACATAACCTGCTTTATACGGCAGGAACGGGAGGTCAGTTTTAAGACCTGATAACTAGAATGTCTTGTAAAGAATTCGGAAGGACCCAAACTGGAACAAGGTCCTGAGCTAAGAATTTGACCATTGACATTCAAACTACTTGACCCTGAAGCTGACAATTAACTCAGCTCCCAGATAGGTTATTAGACCAGCCTTAGCACTGAATGCAGCACGTGCAGCATTTAACCAGCTCGAGTTTAGCTGAAAGCCTATGAAAGAACAAACTGTGCTGAATGAATGCATGCATTGAGAAATTGCATGAAATGCTTAAAGTAATCAACTTTTGGCCAGTGCAGGTGTTAGCATAGCATAATGATGGTAATGATAAACAGTTTGCCAGAGCATAGTAGGGATTAGATGAGTGCAGGATAACGCTTCAATAATTTGGTAATCATAATCTCTGATAGAGTAGCGCTCTGCCCAACTGACCCTTAATCATGTGGCTTACCATGACTGGGTCCGATGACCCGTCGAGAAGTCCAGATGACTAACTTGCTGTGGCCATGAAGGTCCGAGCTGACGGACCTAATGAATGACCTGGCCATTTACTGCCCGTTAGTCTTAAACTTGCTCTGAATGGGCATCGGTGCAGCTGAACAGCGTGCCCAGCCTGCCAGTGGCCCCACAGGAGTAGAACTTAGAAAGCAGGAGGATGAATTAGATGCTCCCGTAATAGAAGACTTCCCCCAAATAAGGTATACAAATACCTGTTTGGTAGGGGTGAGTATTGGCAAGAGCCTCACGATACTATACGTATCACGATACTTTGGTCATGATACGATAATATCATGATATCACAATATTGTGATATATTGCGATATTATACAGTAAACTAGGTAAAACCTAGAGACAATGAATATGTAACCTTTCCATTTTATTGTAATTGAAATATGTCAACTGCAGTGTTACATTAATACACTTAACCTGAAACAAAGAGTGCATCAAGTCACTTAAATTAATGTTGCAAAGAAGTTGTACTTGTTTTCCCCTAAAAGTATTGAAAGCATCCTAACCTGCAGTGCATTTCAAACTGTAACTGAACACATGAGGAACAAAGTGCTTTGAGTTACTAACAGCAAAACAGCAAGTAAGTAAAAGTAAAAAAATCACATATTTCTCTTGTCACTGTCTGACCTGACACCTGTGCACCTGTGCATACATATTTATAAGATGTATTTTATTTCAAACTCTGATAAAATATAAGTTTTTACTTTTACAAAAATATCGATACTAAGATTTGAAATATCGATATTGTATCAGGAGTCAAAATATCGCGATATATTGCGATACCGATATTTTTTCACACCTCTACTGTTTGGTGGAGCTAAATAATCAGGGGAGAAGCAAAGACCGCAATTAGGTAGACATCATGCAAACTGTATGATGATAGGTAATACCAATATGCTAATTACAGCTGAAAGACTGCAGAGAGGGAGAACATTTTAAACTTGACAGCTAAGACAGATTGCTGAGAGGAAATAAGAGGCTGACTGTGATTGAGAGAAGAAAATAAGAGGTGGAGCGAGAGGATAGCGGAAGACACACTGACAAAGGGGCATGCGCAGGGAGAGAGTTTCTTGACTGAACTTTCGCTTAGCTTCATTTTAATCAAGAAAGACTACTAAAAGAGAAAAACAAATGTGCAATGTAACGAATGTAACGAAACAGATAATCTTTGAACTAATGAAGTCTTTGCGCTTAGACCCCACAGGAAGTGGATCATCTTAGGAAGCGGGATATGAATTTGATGCTGAAGTATAAAGACTTCCCCCCAAAATAAAAGGTATACCATACCAGTTGATCAGCACTAAAATGGAGGAGAGCAGAGACAGGACTTATGAAGACAAAATACAATGCACAGTCAATAAAACAGATAAGATGCAATATGAATATATCCTTTGCGAAGAGAAGAATGCAATATTAGAGGCAAAGTATAAAAGTGATTTTATAAAAGATGATGAGCTGTGAATAAAAGGCATACACAGAGAAAACATATTACTGAGAGTTACAATAAACGGTAGAGCTGCAGAAGTGAAATACTAGGTAACAAGGAAGCTGCAAACTTGATGAATGTAGGGGATAAAGCAAATATGCAGGGCATAGATGGTGCAGGAAAAGAAATCAGCCAGGGATGCTGCAAGGTGGATATCTGAGACATGGGGTGCAACGTGATGCAGGGGTTAGAATTGCAGAGAATAGCAGTACGCAGGGTAAAGACAAGCTAGGAATAGGAAAATCAGCCTGTGTTGCTGCAGGGTAGTAGGCTGATGGAGCAGGGATTAGAGGGATATCAGCCAAAGCTGCAAGGGTTATGGCTGATGATGCAAGGATGCAGACATGATGCAGAGACAAACAGAAAACAAATGCACAGGGTAAGACAGATTGTGAGACAGAGAGTGGGAATCAGCAGATGCTGCGGGCAGAATTTGAAGAAGGGGTAAGAAATGCATGTAAGAAAATTGCAGGAAAGTAGTATCAGCCATGAAAGCTGCAAGGGTGATGGCTGATGATGCAAAGTTGCAACATGATGCAGGGGATAACACAGGATAAAGCTATGTACAAGAGAGCAAATGCAGGGAATAAGAATCAGTCTGGGATACTGCTAGGATGATAGACTGATGAACAGGGGTATAACATGCTGCAGAGGGTATAGGCAATAGCAAGAAAAGAAATATGCAGGGAAAGGAAAATCAGCCAAGTGAGCTGCAAAGTATCTGAAGATGCCAGTTTAGTGGAAGGCACATGGTTAGATATGCAGGGGAAGACAAACGGGGGATGCCAAAGAAAACAGGGAAACATTTAAATGAAAATGGATAAGATAACGAACAAGAGGACGGATAAACGTGCATGGAGATGCATAGAAGTAGAGAGGAACAGCTGAAAAGAGTGAAAGCATAACCACATGAGCGTAAGCTGGAGAAGCTAACAAACCACCACCAGAGAGATGCATTACTTACTACATGCTGAGCTAGGAGAATAGAGATAAAGCAGGTGATGAAACAGGTAAATTGCTTGAAACTTTAGAAAATATCTTGCATGCTGATGCAAGGGAAAACCAAATAAAATCAAATAAAATCAAATGAAGTAGCTTTCATGCTGATGCAAGGTAAAATCAAATAAAAAAGCTTGCATGCTGAAGTTATAATTATATACAAGTTAATGCTAACATTTATCCAAAGATGTCCTCTTATGCTAACAATTATTCAAACATTAGTATTCAAACATATTATGTTAGGGCAAATCAGTTCAAACATGTTCAACAGGTCAAATGTGTCATAAATCGTAATGGTGCAATCTCAGTTAGACAGGACTGTGGTTTCAGTTAAGGACTGGGGGGCCAGTTCCCCAAATTTTTTTACATCCTGTAGTTGGTCTTGTGGTTTTGTGGAACTGCGAGAACTTTCGTTGAATTTCTGCCTGAAGTCTGACCTTTATCTAGCCATTATGTTATCTTTCTTGACAGACAGCATATGAAACCAGACATGATCTTACACGTGATAAATTGGTACTGTCCAAATCCTGATGCATAAAAGATCTTGAGTATGCTACTGTTCAATGCTCTTTGTCTGTACCTCCCTGGTGAGGTACAGAACTGAGTCCTCAGCAGCTGAGTATTTATTATTTTTTGTATAGTCTCACATATTGTCAATAAATGGTTGGCTAACCAAAACTGAACATGAACTTTCAACACTGAGGCAGGAGAAAAATCAAATAAAATAGCTTGCATGCTAATGCAAAGAAAGAATAAATGATAGCTTGCATGCTAATGTAAGGGAAGAAATAAAGATGAAGCAGATAAATTTCGTGAATATTAACGCACGGGATGCTTAATGATGAAAAAGGTAAAATAACTTAGAACTAAAGAAGCAAATAATAGCTTGCATGCTGCTGCAATTGAAGAATAAAGATGAAGCAGGTAAACTGCACGAGTATTAAAGCATGAGAATGCTTAATGATGAAACTAAACTCAAGAAGAGCAAAATAATAGCTTGCATGCTGCTGCAATTGAAGAATAAAGATGAAGCAGGTAAAACTGATTGAAACTTGAAAGGCAATAAATAGTTTGATGATCTGCATAAGGACACATGAAAATACAGGGGAAATGCTATTAATAAAACAGGGGGGAATTAGGACACATGAGCAAATGCATGCATATGGGTGACTCTCTTTAATTTATCCCACTAGAAAAGACTACAGTTAATATGAAGTCTCATCAGGCTAGTGAATGCTGCATAAGTGCACAGTGTTTCATTTTAGATTGTAAAACATGCCTCTGGCCCAACTAAATTGGGACATGCTGCCCAGCCCTATGACAGGCTGATTGAAAGAAACACATGAGAAGTTTGAGCAGCTCGGAGACGTTTCTCGGCTTTGAGTGGATACTGACTTTAGACGTTGTGGAGGCAGCAGGTCGGCCTGAGTGAGGCGGCAGGAGTGCTCTCTAAGCGGAACAACACCTGTGAGAGTGCCGAAAACCCCGCGGTGATCCTCGAATGAGTCCTTACGGTGAACCTGCAGCTCAAAAAGCTCGAGCAGGGTGGAGACAAACAGAACCCATAGATCACATAGAGATTAATCAAACGGCATATGAACGATCCAGCGGCTGCTGGAATAAATAATGAGCTGTATGAGGCTTTCCTCGACTTTGCAAGACTATGCGACTGTTAGTCTGTGAAAATCAAGAAGACTCGTTTTTACCTGAGCGAACAGTTATCAAGCAGGGATTGATTACACCTGAGCCGAGGTGAGGCAGCTGGAGGTTTCCGTGTTAAGCGTGTATGACCACTGTGAGGTGGAGGACAGCAGCTGCCATGCGCTCACATTTGGAGCTCTGATCAGGAGCAGAAATGCACTTTACCCAACTCAGAACGCTCTTTGATGATTAACCAGATACTTCAGTGACATCGGATGGAACTGAAGAATGTGAGCCGAGATGTTGGAGAGTTTGAAGCAGGAATGAAGAAACTACAGGAAGTTAACTTTGAGAATTAATCAGGCACGCTTAATGACGTGAAGCGTGTTCAAGTCTGCAGTAAGATTGCCGAGATCACCGGTATGTCACCAACGTACTGACTGTGAAGGAGCAAAGACATGGTTTAAAAGAAGGCTGCACCATGATGATTGGCCAGAATATTGTGTGTGGCAGGATCTGTGTGGCTCAGTGCTTGAGTGAGAGCACACCCCTCATCAGCTGAGATTTGGATCACCTGAGGTAGGCAGAGTGAAGCATGAAAGAGGAGACTGAATGAGCATACAGGTCTTCCTGACTGAACTTTCACTAAGCTTCATCTGTCATCTCATCAGGAGCATGCCCAGGCATTGTAGGGAGTGCATGTGGAGGTCATGCAAACTACTGAAGCTCATTTTGAGTTGTCTTGAGGAATCTCCACCAAAGTTGGATCAGCCAGTGATCTGATTCTCCACTTTGATTTTGAGTGTGATTCTGAATCCAGACCTCCATGGGATGAAGATCTTTATTTACATTACCCATTCCTATGTTGTTTTGTTCTCAATCCATTCCACTACGTAGTAAATAAAGATTTTCAATTGAAATATGTAATTAATTGAGATCTAGGAGGTGTTCTTTGAGTGTTCCCTTTATTTTTTTGAGCAGTGTATTATTGCTGGTGTCTGTTTGTTTCTCTGTTAGCAACATAACTGAAAAAGTTATGAATGGATTTAGATGAAATTTTCAGAAAATGTCCAGATTGGGACAAAGAACAAATGATTACATTTTGGGAATAATCTGGATCACCATCTGGATTCACCATGACGAAAAAATGTGATTTTCCTGAATAACCACTGAACTAAAATACATATCATTATGAATGCTATTGCTTTGCTAATGGTATGTTTTCATGGTCAAGGAATCTAAATATATAGATAAAACAAAGGTAGGACTAATATTTTTGGTGAAAATCGCAATATGGGTGAGGACTGTGGCGCTGGAGGAGGTCTGCGCTCTAAGAGTGCTTTTCTAGATTGTTCTTGAATTTCATTGGATTGTGGCATGATGTGTTTCTTTTTGATCTTGCAGCCACTTCACTTTGACAGGTTCTATTTTGTGATTTCTTAATTCAACAGGTCTGACAGTAATCAGGTCTGCATGTGGTCAGTGAAACTGAACTGGGCTTTCAATAATACTTGATTAATCACAGTTAACTCGTGATTTCACAAGGGGGGGGAATTACTTTTCACATAGTCATGTAGGTTTGGAGTTATTTTGCCTCAGTAAAAAAAAATCATCATTTAGTAACTGCATTGTGTATTTGCTCAGGTTATTTTTGTCTAATATTAAAATTTGTGTGATGATCTAAAATATTGAACAAAATAAGAAAACAGGATAGGGAAAATACATTTTCACGGCGCTGTATATATTTATATTCATATATATATACATATATATGTATATGTATATATACATACATGCATACTGTAGGAGTCAGTTGTTTGGTGTCAGATAGCTTTTTTCCACGGTCACATACATGTGTGTCACATGATGGTGGTAGTGGAGGTACGTCAGCACCTGGTAGTAGATAATCAGCTGTTCACCCTGCAAGTGGAAGGTTTTGGATTGAGAGAGGCCGTCAGTTCCAGACAGTTGATGCCCTTCATGAAGCCATCTTCACCACTTGGAGCAATGTTCCAAAAAGCTTCCTGGAAACACTCTCATCAAGCATGCCCAAACCAATTTTTGAAGTGATTAACAAGAACAGTGGAGCTACTCATTACTGAGTCCTACTGAGAAACATTTTTGTTCTGGTTTGGAGAGTTTTTTTTTTTTAATTTTTTGAGTGATGGTCTTAAACTTTTGATCAGCTGATAAACAGCCTATTTCAGTTTACTTGTTTTCAATAAATTACTTTTTCAAAGTGATTTTTGTCACACTTACTCCCTTCTTGCTTTTGCATATTGTAGCTCTACTTAGATCCTCATTAAGATCCAAAAGTGCAAAAGGTCAATTCTAGCAATTTTTCAACTGGTCTTAAAGGATAACTCCGGTATTTTTCAACCAGGGTCCTATTGCCCCAAGTGTATGTGTGTATACGATTGACGGGTACAACTCGTTTTAAAATTGGCTCAGTATCAAGGGAGCGGATGCAGCCAGCAGCCACGAAGCTTGATCGGGGGGCAACTGCATCCCGTATAAGTTTGAGCATTAAAAGTGTTTATTTCGCCACAGACCGGTTGCGATCGCCGGTGCTAGCTCTCTAATTAGCATTGTAAGCGTTCCGTTTTCCTTCACGTCCTCTGACCTGTGTGACGTCATCTCCTGTGAGCTTGTTGCCGGAAGAAAATAGAGGAGCCATGCAGTGCACCGCTCAGATTATCCCGGCGGACTGTTGAAAGTTTTGCTGCATCGGTATCATGGCTGAATATTTACCAGATTTCGAGAGTGAAGGCGAGCCTTTTCATTACAACGGCCACCCGTATTTATTTGAGCCAGAGTATACGGACGAGGAGCTGCTACAAACTCAAGAGCTAACGAGGATAGCAAGAGAGGGCCAACGAGCAGATGAGGGTGAAGCAGCGGCGGCACGAACGCGAATTTCTGAGGACTGGTGGTGCTCCTGTGGTTGCTGTGACTCTATGCCCACAGAGGAAGAATGTCTGTGTTGCAACGAGTGGGACCTGCTGCCCAATATTCGTGGTCTCGATGTGTCGTGGGATGATACAGAAAGTACCCGACGCTGTGGAACTACATTAGAGGATCTCCCCCCTCTGATCAACAGGGCAGTGCTGGTAAGTTGGTAATACAGCTACTTGTAAAATATATTTTATTAGAGGAAATTTATTGTCAGTCCACCTTGGCTCAAGTAACATAATCATAATCACGTAGACATCCAGGTAAAGTAAGTTAGGGGAGTGTGCTCGAAACCTCCATTGATACCCAGGTGAATGAAACTATCCCAGTAAAACACTGGGGGAGGGGTGTGACCTTTCTTTGTCTGAAGTGATAACTGCGTTCTCAAACTTTGAAAATCCCTGTAGTCATGTCTAATAAATGTGAATGGGGACATACAAAAATAATGACTATATCTAAAATTTCCAAAGCATAAATTATTGTTTACATTTCATACACTCTGAAGACACGTCCAGACAGACAACTGCATCTACCTCTTTAATTATGAATTTCTACTGCTAAAAAAGGAAAATAATGGAACATTGTTTATATAACATTACCTCCACTGTATCTGTAGCTCTCTCTACCTGTGGGACAGCCGTTTTCTTCAGAAAGAGGTGTTTCGGACAGGAGTGTTAGCATCCATTTGTAGCACAATTACTCACAACTTCAGCATCTCGCCGTTCGACAAAGGCAGCCTATGAAAGCTGTACGGGGTGTTATGCGACATCCTGTTCTTGCAATTCGGATAAGCACAAACACGAACCATTATTATTAACCGATGCAGTAGAACTTCCAACTGTCCTCCGGGACAAGCAGCTCCACTCTGAGCGGCGCACTGCATGACTCCTCTGTTTTCTTCCGGCAACAAGCTCACAGGAGATGACGTCACACAGGTCAGAGGACGTGAAGGAAAACAGAACACTTACAATGCTAATTAGAGAGCTAGCACCGGCGATCGCAACCGGTCTGTGGCGAAATAAACACTTTTAATGCTCAAACTTATACGGGATGCAGTTGCCCCCCTATCTAGCTTCGCGGCTGCCGGCTGCATCCGCTCCCTTGATACTGAGCCAATTTTAAAACGAGTTGTACCCGTCAATCGTATACACACATACACTTGGGGCAATAGGACCCCGGTTGAAAAATACCAAAGTTATCCTTTAAGATTTTGATCAGGAGTGTAGATATATATATATATATATATATATATATATATATATATATATATATATATATATATATATACATATAAAAGCCAAAACCAAGGACAATATAAATTGAGAGTTCAACTGAAGACAAACTTTGACCCTGGTTTACAGCCCATCTATGGCTAAACGGCTCTTATCTGTCTGAGTGTTGCTGACAGGCTTTAGTTTTGTTCAGCACCAAAATACCAAGTCAAATTCCTTGAGTGTGTAAATGTACTTGAGGGCAAATACAGATCCTATAAGGTGTTGCTCTCAGTTTGGTGTCTGACTAGAAGCACTGGCTGTGCTGAAAACAGGACATTCATTTTTTTTTGAAACAGCTGTGAGGATTTTTCTGTTTGTGTGGATTTTAAAGAAAACCATCAAGTTTGTGTAACTCACCTGAAGACTTCCCTCCTCGTGTTCTCCTGCAGGTGACTGGTCCCTGAATCTTCAGCTGTGTCGCCATCATGTGGACAAAGACTGAACTGAACTGCTGTGCTCCCACCATGAGGACAAAGAGCTTGGCAGCTTCTCATGACTTGGTCCATTCTGTCCATCACTCTCATTGTTTCTTTGTGTCTTTGGTTTGCTCTGAGAGGAGCTGAAAGAGAGGTTAGGGACAGACATCAGGAACAAAACACACACACAAAAAAAAAATCCTGATTTTATTGGTCAGACCACACATATTTACCATAAAAATGTGCAATTCTCCCAACAACATGCAATATTCTCATGTGTAATTATTTTGTAAATGTGGAAATGATTATAGTGCAGTTTTTAGGTTTATATTTTTAGTCTTTGTATCTATAATAGTGCATTATGAATTCTGGGCTACAAAAGTAGTCAAAGATATACTCCCAGTTTTAATATAATTTTGATTATTTTGCAATATTTGAACAAGATCAACTTGTTAAATTGTTTATTATGGTAGAATTTTTAGTCAATGTCTTTAAAATTTCTATGAAATATATTTATTTACTTATTTAATATAAACTGGATGCCTATGAGTTGAACCACTGAAGCAATGATTATTCCTGGGTCCCTAAAGAAAAATCAAACTTCAGATACAGTGTACACACGTTTTTAAAACAAAAAATGAAAAATACAATAATAAAATCATTTTTATATCAATAGTAATGGTTTTAAAAACTATACAGGTGCAATAAATGATATTGGGGTCAAGCTTCTGTCTGCGTAAACATCCGAGGGGGGTGGGGAGAGTGGGGTCGCTCCACCCATGTTTTTGTGACTGTGCTGACCTCTGAACTGAAGACTGCTCTCTGGCCAGCTGTTCTTCTATTTGCCTCTGCGTCCTCCTTTCGATGAGCTCCTCATCTCTAAACTCTGGCTCCAAACTGTAAGGACACCCGTCATATTCAAAGTTCTCATCCACAACATCTTCATATAGATATTTGTCCATTCTGCACAAAACTGGAAGAAGAAAGTCGTTTAGTAGCCACCGCTCGCCACTGTAACAATGAGCCGTACTGCCAATGCGCAAGCAACCGGAAAGAAACTTTTCAGTTCAGAGGTCAGCACAGCTATAAAAACATGGGTGGAGTGACACAGACTGTAATGGAGGAGTAGCGTGAGTGGACCATGATGAAATTTGGTGAAACTAATGAGTTTTTGGACGATTAATGCAGTTTTAGGAGTTGCGCTATACATGCCCCGTGTGCTACCATTATACGGATGTCCGCCGCTCGATTTTGGATCTAAATATCTTCCGAAGCACTGTTTGGATCAGGAAAGCCTTCTGGGTGAGTATATTGTTCTACTTCATTCTATAATCAATGTGAAGTAGAAACCAAACTTATCCTTGAAGCTCACTTATCCCATGAGTTTGAGTGCTGACAGCCCTGTGCAGTCCTACAGCTGTGACGGGCAGCTTCTCAACTGCCAAAAATGCTGCAAACGTCTTCCAAACTTTGTGATAAATCGGGAAACTGCGAACCGGGAACAGCAGAAAAGCTGTTATCATAATGCCTAGAATGTATACAATAGGGGTGGGAGAAAAAAAACTGATTCACATAAGAGTCAGGATTTTCTTGTGCGACAATTTTTAAATAGATTTTTTGTTCATACATAGTTTTTTCAAAAATTAACTGCTTCATTTAAGTCTGTGTTAAGAAGTCGGACCAGAAAAAAATTACTGCTTTTCTCCAGCAGAGAGCAACATGTTTTTCTTAAACCATCCCTACCATCATTCTATCTTATTTTGTTAGAAGGGTTTCAGATGTGTTCTATACTGATTATCGCTGCTTTTAAATGCAGTCCAGGCTTTTGAAGAGAGAGTAAACAGATGGTTAAAATATATTACTGAATAAATCCTAAAAACAGACTCACATGTGATGTGTATTTTTCCTGACATAGTCTGTAGGCATCACCATTGTTCATCTTTTTCACTGGAGTTAAAAAAACTAACTAAAGATTGCAAAAATCTGCAATATCATAGAATCGCAATTTAAATCGAATTGGCACCAAAAAAAAAATTGTAAAAAATTGAATCTGGAGGAAAATGAATCATCCCAGCCCTAGTATACATCGTCATCATCCTTGACAGACAAAATTGATGGACACACAATCGTCCACTTCTCCCAGAAGACAACCGTGTACCCGGCAGGAAACGTTCCACCTGGACAGTTGAGTTCTCTTTTACCTGCTCTTCTCGTCAAGACAATTTAGTCAATAGCGTTGAGATACCAGCTGACCAATTTCATGATTTTGATGCAGAGAGAAGCTGCAACAGTTCAGACAGAGACAAGCAGTACGCAGGGTTTGGAGGGAGTGAGAGAAAAAGCGTCTGCCTTCACTGAAGAGAAGAGGTCTCTGGCTGAGGTCCTGTTCATCTTACACAGTTGACCTCCAGTGTTACTGTCGTCAGATTTAATCGTACTGAAGACAAACTTTGTCCCTGAGGCACTCATCACTGACCTTAGTCACTCTGTTGTGGGCGTATCAGACGAGATCAAAGTTTGGTGTGGTTAGCATATTAGCCCAAACTCTTTCCTGTTTGGTTTCCAGACAGGAGAATATTTGTCTGTGGTTGTTGTGTCTGTACTGTCAGTGCAGATTTTTCACTTCTCACAGAGCTAACAGCCCGTCTGAAGCTAAACACTGTCGTCTCTTATCTTTATCTTCAGACTGAAGGCTTCAACAGGAAGTCAAACTTATAGTCAGTTTTTCAGAGAACAAACCTGTGATCCACTGAGCTTTGGTGGTCCTGCATCATCCCCAGAGTCAGACTGCCATGTGACGTCCTCGTGTCCAGCAGCTGGACTCAGACTGTCCTCATGGGGGGACCACCATGTCTCTACCATTTGTTTAAAGAGCAGAGGTAGAGACTGTCAACTCAGCAGAAAGTAAGAGTGGGACAAAAACAGACAATGTGGGGACTATCAGGGCTGGGCAGTTAACCCAAAAAATAATCCTAATCAACATTTAGATTCTCTAATCTAAGTAATTTTATTCATGTTGATTACTGTGATTATTTTCTCTGTGTAAGTCACATGAAAGCACCCCCTCCATACAGTCTGTGTTCACTTTTGCCAAGAGTGAAGGACGCGCCACCAACATGGAGGACACAAGCGTCGACCTATCAGAGGATCTTACAGCCAAGAAAAAAACGCCATCTCTGTTGTTTGGGCACATTTTGGATTCTGTGCAGAGAACATTGAGCATAAGGAAGTGAAGTTTAAATACTGCAGGAAGACCATGACGACGACCGTCAGTATCACCACTAATTGGTTCCAGCATTGCATAAAAAATTGTTCATTAATTGCAATCGAGGTAAGAGCTTCAATTAATCATGATATTGAGATTTGGTAGTGTCGTACAGCTCTAGCGACCATTATTGTCCTTCCTCCAGTGATATGATTATCAATATGCTGGCACCAAACAGCAACAGCATTTTGATTCATCAATCATGGTGCTCTGAACATGCTGCATGTCTCTGCTGGTTTATCTCCAGGAAACACTACTTAATGGCTCCTCAAGGGGGCGCTGCACACATGAATGACTGAAACCTCCCAGCTGAAGAAGACAAAGTTTACAGAGAGGACATCAGCATGAAGAAAAGGTCACAGAAAGATGCTCAAGACACTTCTAAATCCAAAGTATGGATACACTTCAGTCTGACAACATTGAAGGAACAGACAAAACTGATTATTATGACTTAGTGTTACATTATTTTTAAAAAATATCCATTATTGCAAAATTGCTGCATTGTGATTATATCGTTATCGTCGACCATGTATCGCGAGGTACTCGTGATTCCCATCCCTGCAGAAATCATCTCAAATAAACTCATAAATACACCATCATCCAAGTGTCTGATCATGAAGAGCTAAATGGTCTCTGATGATGGACTAAACACATCTTTAGCTTCATGTAGCTGTTAAACTCTTTATTTTCTTTACCAGAGCATCGATCACTGTAATCACTGTCATGTTCTGATGAATTTACTCACCGTAATATCACCGTGACTGTTTCCATCCGCTCAGAAGTCCATCACAGCTTCTCTTCAGTGGTTAAAACAAGTCGAGCCACGTCCACATCAAACTAAGAGTCGACTTTATCAGGGTTGTTTGGGTCAAAGGCCTCCTTCCATCTGATTGGTTGAAAGACGCTAACACAGAGGGGTTTTGATTGGCTCTTCTTCTTACAACAACAGAACACTGTTAAAATTCATGCTCCTAAACATGATGAAAGGTTTTTGTTTCAGGAAAAGTTTTAAAACGTTTTGCAGACTTTCAAAAAAGTTTAGACAACCACAAAATGTCTTAGAAAGTTTGCAAAACGAAATCTTTTAAACAAGCTCAAGAAATATTTTCACATCTGTAAAACCCTTCAAACAAACACAAAATAATTCTTCAAATGTTTCCTCTTGGTGTCTTTATGTGCTGCTGGATTCTTGTCTGAGTTCTGTTCTGAGGTCTGCTGCTGCATTTATTCTGCTCTTTGTGAATATTTATCAGGGTTTGTTCCTCTAAATTCTGCCTTTTTCTGATGTTCTTGTGCTTTGTTTTCTATATGTTTATGTCTGTTAAAGCACTTTTTAAAGCTATGTTTGTAAAAGCGCTTTAGATTTTTAAATTTATTATTCTGAACTTTTTAAAAGCTCAAAGTAAATCTGAAACTGAGCCGACTCCATCCATGCAGCTCTTAGTTTGAACACATGGTGGCAGCAAAGCCTCAGAGGACAGAAAACATTCACAGAGTCTGCAGACACAAACAACAAACAAGAAAATACTCTTCAAAACATAAATAAATTCTTTAAAACTCAGGCTCAGTGCTCTGTTGTTTTTCTGCCACATAAAAAAATGTTACGGTCCCATCACGCTTACCGACTTTAGGTGGAAAAATAACAACATACATGAAATGAAAAGTGAAAACAGTGGACTAAATGTATTTAAAATGGCAGGTAAAAACTGAGCGTCGAGTAGATATTTATATCCAACTACCACTGATTTAAAAGTCTTTGAAAAAGGTTAATTTACATCCCTAATATAAGGGAATAAGGGGCGGGACCAGATAAGTTTTACTTCTTCCTACTCCTTTGAGCATGTACATTGTAACATCCGATGAATATTACTCATTAGTTATCTGCTTTCTTATTATTTCCTCTTATTTTTTTGTTATGTAAATATTTTCATTGTTAATATGTTTGAAATAAACAAATAAATAAATAAAATCGCTGATCACAATACAAAGTGAATCAACCAAAAGGAAACAATAAAAAAAGAACAAAAACAAACATTAAAATCAACTATTATTGAAGTGTCAAACAGAAACATAGATCAAATTAATTATCAGCAAATTTAAATAAATTATTTTTAAAGATCCGCTGCATGTTAAGAGAGAACCTGTCGAACATTTTGGGCTGAAAGTTCAAATATTTTGCTGAAATAAAAGACTGCTGTTGAGTGACAGACGAAACACTTTGGCCACATCAGGCCCTCCTTTATAAAAAACTCTCTCTCACGCTAAAAAGCATTGTAGGTTTCTTTTTTCATATATTCAGAAATATTACACGAGACCAAAAAATATTTTATGCTAATTAATGCCAGTCCACATGTAAAGCAAATGCAAATTTATTTCATAATTTTAAACTCTAAGTGTCAGTATATTTACATAACACAAATGTTTTAAACAAAATAATTATTTTCAGTTTGATGAAAGCAAAGTGGAAAAGACTTTAAACTGATTAAACTTTCGTAATATCCTGTTTTTACTTTATTTTAGTGCTATTAAATATTGGAAATTATCAGATTTTGTTAACATCTTTAATGTAAAAACTAAGATACGTGATATGCTCAACAAAAATATAAACGCAACACTTTTGTTTTTGCTCCCATTTTTCATGAGATGGACTCAAAGATCTAAAATTCATTCCAGATAAACAATATTACCATTTCTCTCAAACATTGTTCACAAATCTGTCTAAATGTGTGATAGTGAGCACTTCTGCTTTGCTGAGATAATCCATCCCACCTCACAGGTGTGCCACATCAAGATGCTGATCTGACATCATGATTAGTGCACAGGTGTACCTTATACTGCCCACAATGAAAGGCCACCCTGAAATGTGCAGTTTTGTCTCACAGCATTGAGGGAGCGTGCAATTGGCATGCTGACAGCAGGAATGTCAACCAGATCTGTTGCTCATGCATTGAATGTTCATTTCTCTACCATAAGCCGTCTCCAAAGGCCTTTCAGAGAATATGGCAGTACATCCAACTGGCCTCACAGCCGCAGACCACGTGTAACCACACCAGCCCAGGACCTCCACATCCAGCAGGTTCACCTCCAAGATCGTCTGAGACCAGCCACTCAGACAGCTGCTGAAACAATTGGTTTGCATAGCCAAAGAATTTCTACACAAACTGTCAGAAACCGTCTCAGGGAAGCTCAACTGCATGCTCGTCATCCTCATCGGGATCTTAACCTGACTCCAGATCGTTGGGATGTGCTTGACCGGCGTATACGACAGCGTGTACCAGTTCCCACTAATATCCAGCAACTTCGCACAGCCATTGAAGAGGAGTGGACCAACATTCCACAGGCCACAATTGACAATCTGATAAACTCTATGTGAAGAAGATGTGTTGCACTGCATGAGGCAAATGGTGGTCACACCAGATATTGACTGGTTCTGAGTCCCCAGACCCCCAATAAAGCAAAAAAAATGCACATTTCAGAGTGGCCTTTTATTGTGGACAGTCTAAGGTACACCTGTGCACTAATCATGATGTCAGATCAGCATCTTGATGTGGCACACCTGTGAGGTGGGATGGATTATCTCAGCAAAGCAGAAGTGCTCACTATCAAACATTTAGACAGATTTGTGAACAACATTTGAGAGAAATGGTAATATTGTTTATCTGGAATGAATTTTAGATCTTTGAGTCCATCTCATGAAAAATGGGAGCAAAAACAAAAGTGTTGCGTTTATATTTTTGTTGAGTGTATAAATAACTGATAAGAAAAATAGCATGAAATAAACAATTGAGTTTAAAGGTCCAGTGTGTATTATTAACTGCTAAACGAAAAAAATATAAAATAACAGGCTTGGTAAAAATGGAATATATTATTTTAAAGTATATTTAAAGTAGTTTCTTATCAGCCTTAAATAATTAATGTTTTGTTTTCGTTACCTTAGAAAAAGTCATTTATATCAATCTAGGAGTGGGTCGCCCGTTTATGGGGGCCTCCATTATGCGTCGCCATCTTCCGCTTTCGCGTTTTTTTCCCACCCCTTCCGGAAATGCACAGTTGTGAAATAGACGAAGAAGAAGAGAGTGATTACCAAGCAGCTGTGCTAATACAAACAAACATGGAGGACCACACGTAAAATTTGCCAGCAGAGGAGCATGAAACTTTTTCAAAGAAACGAAAACGGGATGAAGCCAAACGCAATCGGGACAGGATGAGACATAAAAAACAGAGTCAACATCGGCGCTGCCTTTCCCAGATGGAAGTCCCTGAAGGATAAGTTTGCAGACAGATGCAGAAGTTGCCTGTTTTTTGCTGGACAGGTAAGACTAAGTGTCGAATTGTACTCTTATATGGAGCCGAATTTATTTGTTTACTTTCGGGAGAAGTCAGAGTAAGACGCAGAGAATGTATCTGCTATGAGAGGCTTATTTCACGGCCACAAGCAGCTTTCTGTGGACAGAAAACATAGGCTGATAACTAAGCTATATAGTGCTGTTGATGAGACAAATATAAAGATTTTCACCGTACTCCTTAATCTTATTGTTTGCTCCTAATTTGTTATTTAGGAGCACATGTACACATTGGTAAGGTGTACTTTTTAGGATACTTCGGTCTCAGGAAAGCCTCTGTGTCATTTCTCAGACCAAACTGCATCAGAAACCCCCCTCAATAAAACCTCCGTCAGATAATACCGCCTCAGGCTTCAAAATGAAAGTCATCAGACAAAATACTGGAAAAACAGACTCTAATAAAAAACAGCCTCAGGTCGTAACAATATCATAATATATATAACATTTATCATAATATAAATGTCAAGTCGGCTTGAGACGGCATTCAGCTAAAAATTAGCCACAAGCAAACTTACCATTTTCAAAATAAAAGCAGTCTTCATTATCTCCTATTAGTTCTTTAACGCTTTTGTAAATTAGGCTCTTGTTCTGGAGCCAACCGGAAGTTTCTTCGATAGCATAATGGCGCGCTTTAGCAGAATGTCCGAAATACCGAAATGAAATTTGTATCTGTGCGTTTTATGGCTCAAATGACCACATTTTGGTATTCTGCATGGTGACTTTCTCGCCTAAAATGCTCTCTGAACTTTCAAATGTGGTGAATCAACAGAGATATTTGATAGCCTGGTAGCTGGAAACACTCGTTGACGACGCCATGTTGAAAAACGCTTTCAGTGCTTGGAGGGCCACCGTCGCTCAAGGGGAGGGGGGATTGCCGGAGTGCTGCAGTCTCAAACCTCACCTTTAGATGTCGCTAAAAACTACACACTGTACCTTTAAGGACTATGAAATGTTTTTCACCTTTCTCTACCTTTAGAGGATAAAAACTCCACTGAATTAAAACAATCAGAGGTTTTGTTTGGCCTCAATATTACAGATTTTTAATAAATAACTGATAAAAAATAGCATAAAAACAAACCAGCGCGTATAAGGACCTAGAATTAGAGTAGAACTGCTATAAAATGTTTTGCCCATCTCCACCTTTAGAGGATAAAAACTCCACTGTATAAAAACAATCTGAGGCTTCGATTGGTCGAAAGCAGCACTGAGACGAACTCAAACTGAGGTAAACCTGCAGGTTTAAACTCCACGAAGACCCTGATTGGACGGGCTGTTCTCCCGCTCAGGTAAGACAGCCAATCAGGAAGCTCTGATGAATGTTTCATGTTTTTAATGAAGAGCAGCAGGACTGACTTTTTCAGGTTTTCAGCCCGCGGCTCTGATCTGATGTCATGTTAGGACTCATCTCCTAAAGTGTGTCAGAAAAACTCAGTCAGGACTCTTCAGCTGCTGCTGTGGGGCAGATTCAACATTTAATTCAAGTTTAGTTTCAAGCTTTACTGTCTTTAAGACGGGGATCATCAACTACAGGATGGTGGGAAATAGGCCTGTGTTCAACATAGCTATACAACAAGATATCGTCATGTACACCGTGGGGATACGTTTATCGACACGGATTTTACAGAATCAATACGGCCTCCATGTTTGGACAGTTGTTGTAAATACTCCTTGGGCAGGGCTCGACAGTGCGAGGAGGTACTCGCATTTGCTACTCAAAATATTACAGTGCGAGTTGTGATTTGCATTGGTAGGAAAATGGTACGAAAAATGACCATTCAAAAGCCTCAGCTGGAAACATGTTCAGCTTTGAAACATTTGTTTTATTGACCTAACTGCGCCACTAGCTAGCCTTCAGTACACCAGACATGTCTGAACCGCCTTACGCGAGGTACAGATGAACATAAGCAGGCGCTCCCAAAGCCTCATCTCGACCAATCACAGCGCATCAGTGGGACTGGCTGCCGGGCAACATACACTGACAGAACAGTGAGTGACATTTTAAACTATTTTAGAAGAAAGACCAAACGAGCAATAACAAAATAACTATGAGGCCTATCAGTCATTATTTCAAAAGACCCACAAAACCAGAACATGTGGACTCTGAATTGAGGCAAGAGGACGAAATGGAGCAAGGAGGTCAAATTGACGACGAGGAAGAGTTAGCGTTAGCTTCAGACTAGGGCTGGACGATATTGGAAAAAACTGACATTGCGATTTTTGGGGGTTTGCGATATATTGCGATATATATTGCGATATTAAAAATAGAAGAATTTTCACCAGATGACTTGAATAGCTCTGTTTGGGAAGAATTTGGTTGACTCACAATGACACCATTGTAATTATATAATACCGTATAATCCAGGCTAAGGGGGTTCATCTGTGAATGATGAAGACTGCTATATAAAAGGGATCCAGGAGGCCTGTACAAAATAGAATAGGTTTATAGGTGAATAGGTGAATCCAATTGCTAATGGTATGTTTTCATGATCAAGGAATCTAAATATTTACATGAAATAAAGGTAGACTAATATTTATGGTCAAAATCACAAAATGGGTTAGGACTGTTGCGCTGGCGGAGGTCTGCGCTCTCCGAGTGCTTTTCTAGGTATGTATAGGGATGGGTACCGAATTAGGTACTTTAAGAGGTACCGACCAAATTCAGTAGGTACTACCGAGCACCGATTCAGGTAAGATCAAAAGGTGCCATGTTTAGGTACCTAAACATTTTAGTTCATTTTAGTTACTAGTTTTATGTTGAAGAAATTTTTGGAACAACAATGTTACAATAAAACAGTTGAATGTTTTTTTGATATATATCTTTCAAATTTTATATACTGAGAAATAAATTTACATTGAAAAAATTTGAGATCTTAATATTAAACAAATTAATATTTATTACCCCATAAACACACGCAAAAGTACCGAAAATTGGAAACGCTAAGTACCAATACCGATTCCCAGGTACCAGCATCGGTATGGTATCGGTTCAAATGTGAAAGGTACCCATCCCTAGTTATGTATTTGTACTTTTAGAAATGCTATTTTAGTGTAACATATTCCCATAAAATACTGTCTGCATGCAAGTATAACAAACTATAACAAAATAATAATATCTGTTCTTCTTCAGGCTGTTTTCAGTCGTTCTCCCTCAGAGATAAGAGCACCGAGCTCTATGAGCTTCCACACTGACATAATATGAACTATTTTATATTAAAAAATACAATTCTGTAGAAAACTACAAAATAAGAAAAACTAGAAAAGAATGTTTAATGAATTGTCACTCTCCAAAACTAACTTTAAACTTTTAAAGTGACCAATAATGTATTTTTTATTTTATTCATTTTTAGTTGAAAAATGTTTTCATTAATCAGTGTAACACAAACCTGTGTGTGTCATTTTCATAGCTTTATTTTACAATTTTTTTCTTAAATCAAAACTGATACAAAAAACAGACAGACTATTAATGTGGTGATATGGATGGGCATTATGGCAAAAAAAAAACCAACCAAATTCTTGTTTTTTGTCCCCCAGAAAAATCGATTTATGATTGTGATTTTATACATTTGTTAGTATTATAACCATAGCTAAAACTAGTGCTGGGCAATAAATCGATTAAATTGATGAATTTTCTACAGAGGATTTAAAACATTAAAAATCCAGATTTTTTTCTTGCCGTAGTCCAATTGATATGTAGCGATATCAAACTGATCAACTTTAAGGAAACTAAAAGGACAAAGAACATTCCTCTCTGACTCTGGGCCTCCCTGCATCAGTGACTGTAAATCTCCTAAAAGCATCTGGCGCCATGGAGTCTGTCGTTAATGACTGCAGGGTACCCCCAAATAGACATCGGTGTGGATGTTTACTTTTCTTCCTAAATAGCGATTGGCTGAGACCAAATAGTATGTTCGAATAGAGTCCATTCTCAAGTCATAAACAATTCTTAGGTGGCACCTAAGTTGACCTTTGACCTCCCTGGACACGCAGACCCCTCACCGGCTCCAGATGTGGTCTCTGTCTAGCACAGAAATCACATTAAATGAAACTAATTAAATGAAACAATGGACACAATCTAACAATGTGATGTTTTATTCTGTCATGAAAAATGCTTTCTAATGATGTGACGTGTGTTTTTAGCTCTAAAAATGCTGAAGATACAAAAAGTCTGTTTATCTGTGAAAGTCTTCTGACAGACTGGAGATCTTTCTCCTCCAGGAATGTGCCTGTACTCTGCATTATTTCATCACTCTGATTACTGACGAATGATATAATAGGATTTCTACACTTTATTTTGGTTGCATACTATTCCCAAAGGCATGTTGACTGATATATCTTAAGTTAACCACCTCTATCTTGTTTGATTGACTGTTTAATGAGATTTGAATTGTTTAATTCTTTCTTATACTTCAGATATATAGTATTTGGTATCAAATTGATCACCATGAGATTTCCTGTCCAGTTGGAGTGCTTATATTGGATGTTTAATCAAAATACAACTTAATATTGGCCAAATATTAGTTGATGAAAGTTTTGATCACCACAGAAGGCCCTCCTCCTCTGAGATCCTCATCAGGAGTTAAAACAGAGAGGCATGCGGTCTTGCTCTCTTCTCTTCTTGTCCTCTCTCGCCTCTCTCTTCTTCCTCCTCTTTATCGTCATCACTCCTGTGGCTTTCGGCTCCACATATTTTTCCTTAACTCTTTTTGTCTAAGTTTTTGTAGCCCGCCGATTCTTTCTTTATAAGCCAGTAAGACTTCAAAGACTTACTTCATAGTAAATTGACTTTTTCTTATTAATTTCAGAATAGAATTTGTTTGGCCAATGAATTCTTGATTTTTGGAATTAGTTACAAATCAACTTTTTATACAATCGAGACACCAAGGCCCAAGCTCCAGCTTCACCTTGAGTAGAACCTGCCAGTCCAGTCTAAGACTTCTCTCCCGGGAAACCAGACCAGCTCACATCGGACAACCTCTTTGGATCCATTGCGCTGCGTAGAGTGTGAACTTCAGCCCTCTGGGACGACACCCAGAACCAGAACAGTCCTTCAGAATCTCCAGTAGCTCGGACCAGATGAGGCCCGATTCGTAAGAGGCAGTTCTATATTCTTTCAGATGGGCTTGAGTGTGTCTTGGTTCAATTCTCTAATAATTTCCCTTTGATTTGACCTTTTACAAGTAGGTTAATTCAGAAATTAATCCTCTATAACCACTCCATATGCTTAAATGTTCCTTGAGGGTTCATATCTTCTTTCCTGATTGACAGAATCATTGATTTAGTATAACTCTGACATTTGTTCCTTCTTAAGTGTTTATTCTATTTTATTTTGTCTTATATATTCATTTTAATAAATCACCCTTATATATTTAAAGTTCTGTCTGTTGGTATTCTATTTGGAAGATTGACATCACTGCATGAGAGTTCTGTCTTTAGATTTGAGATTGACTAAACAACTGAAGTTTGACTTAATTGATTAAACTGATAAAGTTTGACTTAATTGATTTATCTAATTTAAATGAAATAAATTGATAAATCAGCTAATTGAGTTAATTTTGCCTTTTTTGTATAAAAAGGATGGTGCCCCTTTAATTAACGAGAGCAAACCTGGTTATAGAGGGTATGCGCATGACGTCACAGCATGCGGAAGTCGCTGCGGTCCCGCCCACTGAGTGGCAAAAAGCGGAAGACGAGTGGCAACGTTGCTAGAGAAACATCGATACCAAAGACGAAGACGAAGAGAAACATCGAAAATGGGGAAGAGCTGTTGTGCCATAGACTGCACAAATAGATTTGATAAGCAGTCAGAAATATCATTTTACAGGCTACCAAAGGCCAAAGATAAGAGAAGCAAGTGGATCGCTGCAATTCGCAGAAATGACTGGAATCCAGGCAACGAAACATGGATTTGTAGTTCCCATTTCATATCAGGTAACGTTATTTTCTTCTGTATTTTTGGGGTAAAACCATACCTTAAATAGCTCATCCTTTGTATAACTTAACTCTTAAGTAAAGCTCTTTATGTAAGCATCTTTCATCTAGCTTTTTTAAAAAATAAATGAGACGTTTTTGTCATCGTGCGTTATAATGAAACTTGCTATACATGCTAACTTAAACGGAGGCCAACTGGGTACTCCAGCACAAAGTAGTTGTAGCTGTGTTGTATGAAGTATTCAAATATCAGGAGTACAAGAAGATAGTACATATACTCCATTTTAACTGTATACTTTAAATTGAATTCGTGTCAGCTAGTTGTCCATTACGATGATAACCAGCTGTTATAGTCATTTATACATAAACATACACATGTATTAGGGCTGAACGATTTGAGAAAATAATCTAATTACAGTTTTTTCCCCCAATATTGTGATTTACTCTGCAATTGTTTGAATGTTCCTCATCTTATGTATTCTTCAACAAACATAAGCAGTAGATTTTTTTATAGTAAAACCAATATGACATTAAATTAATCTAAGGATAAAAGATTTGAGAAAACGTGGAGAAATGAAGAACAGAAGCAAAATAGGTATGAAATTGTAAAAACTGGGTAAAAATGGTACGAAAGCAGAAAAAGGTTAATGAATAGGTGCAAAATAGATATGAAGTTGCAAAACAAAATGGGGGAAAACTGGCAAGAAAAATCCAAAAGCGGCTTAGTAAAATTAATTATGGCAGCAAAATTGGGGATAAAATTTTAAATTAAATAAAAAAAGAACATGTAAATATCCCCAAAATGGTTCTGACAGTGGCCAAAAAAGATGAATGGGGCAAAATAGGCATAAAGTTGTAAAAACCGAGTTAAAAAAGGTAAAAATGGTCCAAAAGTGGGAAAAAAAATTTCTGAATAGAGGTAAGAAATATGAAATTTCAAAAAACTACATCACAATGTCAAAATGTTCAACACATTGTGGGCTAAAAATATTGAACCTTATGCGATTTGAAAATTGCAACAAGCCATAATGCGATTTAATGTAATTTGTAGTGCTGTCAGGCGATTAAAAAAATTAATCTAATTAATTACAGGATTTGTAATTAATTAATCTAATTAACCGCATTTTAATCTCATATCTGCTTAAAATCCCCACATAAAGAATTTGAATTCTAGGGCATCACAAAATTGTAGTGGAGGACTAATCAAATTAATACACTAAAAAGAGAAGATTGTAAATATAGATTTTTATTGGTGATTGAATAAAACCTAAGTCAGGCAACTCAAATTACACTTTAAGTGTGTTTCATAAATCAAATTCAAAATAAGAAAAAGGTCGAGGACATCCAGCAAAACAATTAGGTCTGATGCATTGTTAAAGAATGTAGTACAAATATAGATAAATAAATTCAAAAATAAAATCAGACTAAGTCTTAAATATGCCATTCCTGTTGTCACCTGGGCTTTGTTTGGTTTGGTGAGCAACGTATGTGTGAAGTGACATGTGCCACTGCCATGTACGGGTCCTCCAGCTGGCCAATATCAAAAAGTTTGTGTGCTATGATTAATCGCGATTAATTTTTTTTAATGCATTAATTTGCGTTGTAATTAATTAATCTAATTAATGCACTAAAGTGACAGCCCTATTAATTTGAAATTAATTGTTCAGGTCTAATGTATGTACACCTTGGGAAGAAATTCTGAAACCATGTATGTTTATTTGTTTCAGGCAAAAAGAGTGATGATCTCCTACACCCTGACTTTGTGCCAAGTCTGTTCAGTTTCACCTCCACTGCCGATAAGACTCGGGCTGTCAACAACCTTGAACGATATCTGCGATCTCAAAATGTGTTCTACAAAAGATTTGACAACGAAAATAAAGAGCTGGCTGCCACAGCTCTTTTGAAATTACATCAAAGTCCCGTGTCAGAGGAGGAGGAGGTACATGCAGATAAACCAGAGGCTGAGACTGAAACTGGAGTTCGGGGCACTGAGGTCCAGACAGATGAGACACATGATGACATTGCCTCATTACATCAGCAGATTAAATCTTTAAACATTGAATGTCAAACACTCAGAGATAAAGTTCACAAACTAGAAAGTGAGCTGAAGTATCGTTCTCTTGATGCCTCATTATTTGATGACAGTAAAATGAAGTTTTTCACAGGACTACCAAATTTGCAGACTTTCATGTTAGTACTTAGTTATGTGTCTTCAGTTTTTCCTGCTGCTGCGAAGCAGTCCCTCGAGCCTACTCAGGAACTTCTTCTCACACTGATGAAGCTGCGGCTCAATCTGTCAGAGGAGTTTTTAGGCTACCTCTTTGGTATTCACCAGTCAACAGTATCAAGAGTCTTTCAGCGTTGGATACATGTCATGGCAAGCAGGCTTCATCCTCTTATATTGTGGCCAGAGAGAGAAGACCTCAGACGCAGCTTACCAATGTGTTTTAGGACATTTTTTAAGAACTGTGTAAGCATTATAGACTGCTTTGAAGTGTTCATAGAGCGTCCTTCTTACTTAAAAGCTAGGGCTCAGACTTGGAGCAACTACAAACAACACAACACGATAAAGTTTCTTATTTCAGTCACTCCACAAGGAAGCATCTCCTTTGTGTCCAAGGCCTGGGGTGGACGTGTTACAGACAAACACCTTACAGAACACAGTCAGTTCCTTGATAAGCTCCTACCAGGGGACTTGGTACTGGCTGACCGCGGTTTCACGATTGAGGACAGTGTTGGCCTTTTCTGTGCAGAATTAATAACACCTCCATTCACACAAGGGAAGAAACAGCTTAGCCGAAAAGAGATTGAATCTGCTCGAGAAATATCTCGTGTTAGAATCCATGTCAAAAGAGTGATCGGAATGTTGAGACAGAAATACACTATTTTAAGCTCTACACTGCCTGTAAGTCTCATTAGAGTAAAGCAAAATGGTCAAGTGGAGGATAGCCTTATAGACAAGATTGTGTTAACATGTTGTGCTTTATGTAATTTGTGTGAATCCATAGTGCCTTCTGATTGAAGTGAACATGTGTTAATGTACAGTGCATATGAAAGATGAAATCATCACATGATCAGTCAAAAAGTTTATTTTAAACCTTGTGTGGTTTTAATTGACAAACAAAACAAGTGTACATTTTGTAAATATTTATTCTCTAATTCATTAACCCTTTCATGCACAGTGTCACCTCGAGTGGACAGTCATTTATTTTATATTTTGGACTATTTAGGCTAACCATGTCCCAACTATCAGGTGGTAAACACCAAAACTACATCCTCAAGATTCATAAAAATATGATCTTTGTGTCTTTTTGTTTATTTTGAGATGTTAAATTTGAAACCCAAAATGTCAAACAAAGAGGGACATACACCACACCCCTCAGGATTAAGTCTTGAATCCTTCTGTTCTCCAAGAATTAGTCAGGAAAAAACATTAACTCTCATTCAATGAGACGTAAGGAACACTTTGATGCAGATTTTTTAAAAATCTGTGAGCAAAATTTAACTCTAGAGAACATTCTGCAGTTAAACGTATATTCTGTGTTTTATGCCTGCATTCAGATTTCAACTAATTTCGTTGTTCACGAATATCACATGAAGAATGTGATTATCACTATGGCAGCATTTTTGTAAATATAAGTCTAACAATACTATGTATACAGCTGATCTAGAGCGACACACCCCAGTCAGAAGTGCAAATAAATGGATTATTACAGGAGCTAAATAACTGTTCACACTGGGGGCATCCATCTTTGATTGTCAACTCAGGGGTGGCGAGGTTTCACCGAGTTCCCAGTAGGAAATTCAGACTTCAGGGGATGTTCCAGTTGCAGTTTCCTACTCAGAACCCAGAAATTCCTACCTCTGACTAAAACTGGAACGCACCAAATGTGTGTTTGTTAATGCTAATAAAGCATGCAGCTCAGACCTTCCACTGAACTCTGCATTGCTTTACAACTTTTTTTCAACAACTTACAGGATGCAAAGCGACGAGGTAATGTATCTCTTTCTAGTTACGTAGCGGTAGTTTTTGATGTGTGACAACAAGCAATTTTTGGAAAACTTAGTATTGTAGTTTTGTAGCCGGCTATATATCTCTACTTACAGCCTGGTGCTCTAAGACGTGTCTGAATAATATAAATTTGCTCTAGTTTTAATTGTCTTGTTCCTGAAGTTGAGTATCCAGGCCAGTCCAGCCCTGTCCGACCTGACCGGAAAGCTAAGGAATAGCATTTATAGATAACCTGTTTTGATGCTATAAAACTCATCTTAAAGTGCGTCTTTCGATCAGGCATATATCTAAAATTCAGACTTTTTTTGTAATTATTTAGAAACTTCTCAAAGTCCCTTTAACATACTAGTAATATGCACATTATTTTTAGCTTTTTTGAAAGCAAAAACACATTTTAAAAGTCATTCCCATGTGATGTAAAAAATTCATGCATGAAAGGGTTAAAAAACTTCTTATTCATATTTAGTGTTTTTATAACTTTTAAAAAACAATGTACATAGAATTGTATAACACTGAACAATGTATGATGATACTGAAGAGGATTAGGGCTAATAAGAAAAAAAATATTTCTCTAAAGAAAAGTCAGAAGCCTGAGAAAAAACTCAGAATTCTGACTTTTTTTTCTTTAGAGATTTTTTTTTTCTCAGTGGCCCTAATCCTCTTCCATATGATGAAATGTTAAGCAGAACTGATTAATAAAAGTGACGTGAACACAACAGCAGCAGTCTTACTGATCAGATGTTGCCACTCAGCCCTGCATTTCTTGTGAACCATTTTCCCATCAGTTCTGGCAGCACACCATACTTGAAAAACTTTGCTGCCTTCAAAACATGTCGTTCAAAATGTACATCTGGAGTTATTCTTTCAATATACAATTCTGAAGGTGTCCATACACAGAAGTCACAGAACAGTGATTTTGTGACATGAATCTGGCACTGCACTTGAAAATAGTAGTTGTGTTGCCTGTTAAGTTTCAGAGTCGCATCTAAGGACGAAGATTTAACCAAGCAAAAGTCTTTTTCTTCTGACAGGTCGATCAGTTTTCTGTCTTTAGCTGTGTAGGGACATTTGATTTCCAGGCAGCCAGAGCCACAACAGTCACAGGACACTCTCCCATCAGGGGATGCACCTAGGTAAGGGTATTGCGAGGAAATGTTGAGTCCAGTGTGGGTAACAGCAAAGTTGACGTGTCTTGATGACATGGTCTCAGTGTACTGCTCCTTCGCCTTGTTTTCCTGATGAATACCCCACCTGAAAATATTTGATAAAACATAATATGTTTGAATGTAGACATACATATTCATGGCCATAATTACTCTGCACCAGGTTTTAATACAGGTTCTATCACTCACTAGCTCCATCTTTTGAATAAAAAACTCTGAAATTCACTCTTGTGTGTAGGTGTGACTGCGCAAAAGGTTGTCTATGTGTCAGCTCTGCAGTTGACTGGCGACCAGTCCAGGGTGTACCCTGCCTCTCGCCCAATGACAGCTGGGATAGGCTTTAGCCACTCACGACCCTGAACAGGATAAGCAGTTTGGGGAATGAATGAACAATTCTGAAATTTCATAATTTGTCCATGTGTTAGTGAGGGCTGGACAATTAATTGGATTTTGATTTCAATTTTGCCATCTGACAATCATAAAAACATAATTGAAGAAAAATGATTAATATGGCGTGCATTGTATGCAATTTCCTGTGCTGCATAGCACTTATGTTCCTTCCGCTTCTATGTATGTATGTGACGCTCGCTGGTTCTTTAAAGTTGTGTTTAAATCAATACTGAAGTCTTTAAATAACTGAATAATTGTGTATATTAACTTTGATTTCAATATCACTTAAAATAATCGGGATTCTTATTTTTATCATAGTCGTCCAGCCCTAGTGTTAGTACCTTGTTGCTGCAGTTGTGAATCTCCCTGACTCTGGGTAGCATATGGCCCTCACAAGTGATTTCGGGGGCTGATTTTCATTGCTCTTGATAACAGCACCAAAATTCGAAGCTGTTATCCTGCCACTTCTGTAGGTATGCCACATTCTTGAAGAAGTCTGTCCCTTTGTCTCCTGCTCTACAAGCATACACTGGGCATCTGTCATTTTCAGATCCTCAAACACCTTGTCACATTTTTCAATGAGCTGACTGTAATTCAAAGCAGCATACTCAGCTTCATAAAGTTGTCCCAAGGGAGTGGGGTAGCCATCTCTCAGAGCCACAGGGACAAAATCCTCTGAGTGCTTTGGAGCTACAGAAAGCACAGCAGCTCTTGGGTTTGCTTGCTTCAGTTTCTCCAGAAAGCTTGCAAATTCATTTGCTGTGGGTTTGAGCGTAGCACTGCAGGGCCTCGACTTCCTAGCTGTAGCTTCACTGACCACACTCATGTCACCTTCACTTAGGACCTTTCTTTTCTGCGTACTGGGACATGACAAATCAATAGAGGACAGTTCAGAGCAGGAGATTTTCTTAGTTGGCGCTGGCTTCAGCCACTGGCATGGCAGTGACGTACACGGCGTGTCGTCACGCAGCCTGACCCCTGACATGACAGCAAACATCAACGCTGCTGCATGCGAACATGTCTCTCCAAGTCCTGCCATACATGTGCAGTTAGCAGTTAAAACTGTCCCTGTCTTCTCTGCTGCAATCCAAGGTTTTAATGGAGGCTCGTTCATTCTCTGGCTATGTCTCACCTGTACAGTTAGTGAACGACAGTGTTAGCTTGCCTGACAACAGCTAAATGAGTTAAAATATAAGCAATGTGAAAATACAAACCTGTCCACAGACAACCAGGATATCCATCGAAGTCCTCGTTACTTTTATTTCGCCAACAAATCCGGCCTTGAAGTACGACCAAGCGTCCAAGCTTTTGTATGCTCTCAGGCTTTGCTTTGTGTATTTCCCTGGCGTTGAAATAAGGTACATATAAATATCAGGATAAGTGATATCTGGCCACATGTCGACGTTTATGAACCACTTGTTCTTTGGTAGCTCGTACGGATCCATTTCGAGTCCAACTGTCTTCAATTTCTGTTGATATTCGACATTTCTTCCGCTCTCGCCGTGTTTTCCTCTATGCTCCGCCATGTTCGCTAACGTTTGTTTTGCCACTCAGTCCAACCGTAAGGGGCGTGTCCACGGGAGGAAGTGACGTAAACGCATACCCTCTATTAAATGAATATTAATTAATTTAATGACAATTCAGTAATATCCAGAAAATAATCACTACAGATAGTAGTTGCAATTTTTGAAAAAATAAAAAAACATATCATACATAGTATAAATAAATATCAACATATCGCCCAGCCCTAGCTAAAACATTTTATTAAACAGAAGATACCTGCACACCAAAGCCTCAAACTTTACTTTTTAAATAACATAAATTGATATCGGGGTTTACTGACTTAAATCTAAATACTTTTTAAAGAGACTGTGAGGAGTTTCTAAGTAATTACAAAAAAGTCTCCCTTTTAGATATATGCCTGATGGAAATACACACTTTAAGATGAGTTTTATAACATCAAAATAGGTTATCTATAAATGCTATTCCTTAGCCTTCTGCTCGGGTCGGACAGGACTGGACTGGCCTGGATACTCAACTTCAGGAACAAAAAAATTAAAACTAGAGCAAATTTTTTATTATTTATATTATTACTTAGAGCACCAGGCTGTAAGTAGCGATAAATAGCTGGCTACAACTACGATAACAAGTTTTCCAAAAATTGCTTGTTGTCACACATCAAAAACTACCGCTACGTAACTAGAAAGAGATACATTACCTTGTCACTTTGCATCCTGTAAGTTGTTGAAAAAAGAAGTTGTAAAGCAATGCAGAGTTCTGAGGAAGGTCAGAGCTGCATTCATTAGCATCACAACAAACACACGCTGTGGATTGTAAACATGTGGGTGCATTCCAGTTGTAGTCAGAAGTAGGAATTTTGAGCTCCGAGTAGGAAAACTGCAACTGGAACGTCCCTCAAAGTCGGAATTTCCTCCTGGAAACGCGGTGAAACCTCGCCACCCCCGAGTTGACAAACAAAGATGGATGCCCCCAGTGTGAACAGTTATTTAGCTCCTGTAATAATCCACTTATTGTCACTTCTGACTGAGGTGTGTCGCTCTAGATCAGCTGTATACATAGTATTGTTAGATTTATATTTACAAAAATGCTGCCATAGTGATAATCACATTCTTCATGTGATATTTGTGAACAACAACACAGGGCGTGCTAACAACAGCTAACAATAGCCTGGTAGATCGGGATCTTTTTTTCAGACTTCAACTGGAACGCTGATAAGTCGGAGATGATGTCACTCCCAGTTCCGAGGTTACTGGAACGCAGCATTACGACAGTCGCCACGCGTGCTAATGGGTAGCAGAGTCTTTATGTCGCCGGTAATAGATTCTCCTCTTAGTCCCTTTAAAAAATGTGTTTTTTTTTTTAATTAATAAAACTTCTTCAGATTGAAATACCATCAGTCCAGACATAACTTTTGGGATAAAGGTGAAAGGCAGAGAACAGCACGACTTAAATTTAAAGCTGGGGTTGGCGATTTTGGAGAACTAGCTGTCTGTCTCTAGCCTGAAGGGGGCAGTAATGCTCCAAAATGATGGATGCCAACCACCGAAGAAGAAGAAGTCTCGCGAGAACTGCCACCTGCAGTAGCATGGACGGCAGTTCTCGCGAGATTAGAGCCAACAGCGGAACAAACTTAGAAAAATAGAGTTTATTTTAGATTTCTTGTACATCTGTCTTAAATGTGAGGGATACTGGAGCTTGGTTGGTGTTGTGGGACTGCTCACAGCGGACTTCCCTTATTTTCAAAGACAAAACTTGAAAGGTAAGCATTCTCCAGTGGAGTCTGTTCCCTACACGCTACATGCTACATGCTACATGCACTGTCGGTGCACGCTGGGAAAATGCACGCGCAGCAGGCACGCAGAATGGCGACGGGATTTGATTGGTGTAAAAACAGGTATCCCGGCAAGATTATTGGTTGGTGTTTTCCCTGTTTTACTCCTGCTGTAGATAGCGGATATTTTTCGCTCTGTTTTAAGAACACATTATGAGTCGATTACCATCGGGTCATAAAGACCATTTTAACCAGTATTACAAAAAGTGTATCTAAATCAGATCGCCAACCCCAGCTTTAAGTTAAAAATTTAAGTTAAAATGAAGTTGGGTCAACTAAATAAAGCTTATTTAGTATATTGATTATTTAATTACAAAACTTCACGGGAAATTTCACAATTTTTACTTTCTTGCTGACCAATACATTTGATTTTTTATAAATACAACTGCAGTATGACTTGAAAATTAGAGGTTTATATATTTAAAAGAATTCTGAGACTCAATTTATTTTAACTCCCCACATTTTTCTCTTTCTAAACTCTGTTCATTCTTTTTTAATCTTAAGTGGTTCTCTGTCACTGTGAATGACCTTGCTGCTGAGAGCTGTTAAGCCAATAAGCTCACCTCGTCCAAAAAAGTGATATTTAAAGTTCTTACCTGCATCACGGTATTCCAGGACGCTGCCACTGGATCTGCGTCTGTGGGTGGAGCCAGCGTGGAGGATGTGGAGCAGTTCACTTACCTGGACAGGTAACTCATCAAGCTGCTGACGCTCACATCAATCAGACTTGGTGAGGGGTCAGCTCAGACCTGAATCAGAAAAACAGGAACTTTATGAAAAAAAACCTGAAGACATAAAGATCTGATTCATTCAGAATTCTTTAACCTGTTTAACAGAGTTGGATTTTAAGGGCGTATTGAACATTTGTAAATGACTAACATGACGTCACTCAGCTCTGTGGACGGTAGAAGTGCTGATGTTACCAGACTAAAACAGATTTTAGACAATAACTGCTGAGTCATGAATGTGAAAAAAATATCCTGAGTGTGGATGCCATCGTGCGTGAAACCACAAAGTCCGTAGTCTCTGAAAAACGGACATTTTTGTCCCATTTTTAAATGTCCCAAAAGTATCATGTTATATTTTTTCCCCTTTTGTTTCTTAAAAACCTTTAAATCCACTTTAGTCCTGATGATTGCCAACAAGGTTTCAACTTTTTTTTTTTTTTTTTTTTACAATTTAAACACTTAAAATGTCAGTGTATGTAATTACAGCAACAACTTCAGTAAATTAAAAACAAAAAAATAAAGTGAAGTATTGTCAAAACAATAAATGCAAAATGGATTTTCTTGTGGGGGTTATTACAGTCTTAGGCATGTCACTGATGAGCATGGATATTGTTTTTAAAGTCCTCTTTCAGATATTAGGAGGTTTATATAATGCCAACATTGACTGACATGGCAGAAAAACTACATATAAAATAATCAGTACTCTTAGTTAGCAGTGACATGTCCAAGAATGTAACAGTCCACACTGCATTCAATTTATGGAAAATACTTCATTTTAACTATTTATCTTTACAGAAAATATTAATGTCATCACATACACTGTTATTTCAAGGGTTAAAACTGTGAAAATTATTAAATGATGTATAGTTATGATCAGGAATGAAGTGGATTTAAACTTTTAAAAGTAAAATCCAAAAACAAAAATACATGCATCTCATGTTTTTTGTTTAGGTTTAAGAACGGGGTCAAAAATATGCAGTTAACAGAATTTATTTTTTCAAATGCTGACATGGCAGAAAACACACAAATCTATAAAAAACAAAACTGTCATGTAATCTGTGACAAGACTTTAATAATCCCCACAAGGAAATTCCACTTTGAATTATTATGTTTAAAACATTTCATTATTTTATTTTTACAGAAATTGGTGCCTTAAGAAAATTAAGACTGTAAAAATGATTGAAAATGTTGTTGTTCATGATCAGGACTACAGTGGATTTAAAGCAGCACTACGGAAGATCCCTGCTTGACCGGAACGAGAACTCAACTACCCATGAGCTCTAGCGCGTGCATACTACCGTAAAGGTACAGATCTGCCGGTCGCGTGCATTTGTTTTGTAGGTGAATCACAGAAGCCAGGACTTCGCTCAGAAGTATTCTTCTGTCTTCAGCGGCTGTTTGCAGGATGGATGGTGACGAGGTAATGTATTTATTTTTGACTAAATGCATTGTTGAAAATTGTTAAGTTCAACTTGGTTTTATTACCGTGAAGTCGCCCCCGTCCTGTTGAAGCGATAAAGTGAATAAAAGTAAAGACAACCACGAGCTGGTGATATCACACACTTGAAATAGGTCTAAACAAAACTACATACTGGTACGTTCTCATGAATATTGTAAACGGATGGTAAACAATCAACAAGTACTTACAAGTCCATCAATAACAGGGCCAAGTCGGCATCGGTCAGACGTCCCTACTTGTCTTTTATTTCACGGCAGCAAGTGTGAAATAAACCGAACCGATGTTTATTCTGGTCCGAGCATTCAGCTTGTTTTTCTCTCGCTTTCTTTGTTTTGTATCCTCAAAATAAACTTTTCTTTTTCTTGCGTTCTTTGCTGCCTCCGCCATGACGACAGCTCTGCGTTTGGCTTTCGCCGACACTTCCGTGTTTTAAACAAATCGGGAATCGGGGGAAGTGACGTATGCCGTAAAGCAGTCCAAACGTGTAGTTTTTAGTGTGGCAGGGTTCCCACCATCCCAAGTACTAACGGCTGCGACCTGCGGGAAGGCGGGGCTAGACGTCCAGCCCCGCCGACATCCAATACGCCATTGTGATTTGTTCAGGACAGTCCAGCCCCGCCCACATCCACTACGCCATTGTGGTTTGTTCAGGGACAGTCGGGATTTCAGAAACTCGATTGAAACAGCGTTCTATTTGACTGACGGCTGACTTAGAAATAATAAACATTCAATGAACATGAATGAACACGAAAACTGTTTGTTCTTGGCAGCGATACATTGTGTTTTTGCAAATAATAAATAGGTTTTCACCGTTTATAACACTAACGGAAACCCATAAGGACAATGGTCTAGCAGAATGCTAAGGAGTGCAGAAGTGACTGATTGTCATTTTATTAATCAATTACTCACAATCATGTAGTAGGGAAACGTAGTACTGTCACCCTCTATAAATAAAAAATGATTAGTAACACGTTATAACGTGTTATGTTTATTGTTAGAACAACATATTTTCACATTATAACGTGATCATCTTTATTGTTAGAACCTGAAACGTTTCATGTTATAACCTGATAGTTTATGTTGTAAAACGTGATAATTTATATTGTATAAACGTGATAATTTTATTATAATGTGATAATATTGTATTAAGTTATGACGTTTTTACAATATAATAATCACTTTTATACAATATGATTATGACGTTTTTACAATATAATTATCACGTTTATATAATACAAATTATCACGTTTTTACAATATAACAAAGTATCACGTTATAACGTGAAAATATATCGTTCTAACAATAAACATAACACGTTATAACGTGTTACTAATCAATTTTTATTTATATAGGATGACAGTAATACGCTTCTGTAATGTAGGCTACATCAACACATTTTTAAATAATCAGTAAAAGATCACATTATATAATTCACTTATCTTCCAGTGATGTCTCAGACTGAAAAAATGTTTTTACCACTATTTAGCCAACATCAATTTATTAATATTAACCTCTGTTTAAACTGTATTTGTATTATTTTTGTATTATTAACCTCTGTTTAAACTGTATTTGTATTTTATTGATTCAAATTGTTACCAACAGAATTTAGCTTTGCCAACCTCCTGACCAGCCCTCTCTCTACAATTACATTTCTATAGAGGGCATCCAGTACACCACCATCTTTTGTACTATTTTATTTTTATTATATCTGACCTAATATCAGAATGTGTGAACAAGTGTTTGTGATAGCAAATAACGGAAACCAAAGGAAAAGCTGTTCGAATATTTTGCAACAATGAACAGACTCTTCTGATCAAATTATGGAAGCAATAGCAGGTCAGGCTAAACATGATGCTATGGGTGCAGCCTCCAAGCAGACTGAGCCATTTCCCTACAAAAAAATGTACAATTATTATCTTTTCATCCTCCAGTTAAGAAGGGAAGACGTCCACCACTGGCGTTTTTTTTTTTGATCCATCAAGATGTTATGAAGTGGATGATCCTTGTGGTTGTTCTGAACGGCCTCTCACACCTTCTGTGTACATGTCTCCACAACCAAGTAGTTTAACCAAGCTGCCTTGCATCTTTGTGTATGATGCAGCCTCCCCAACAGACTGCAGCATAAAACAACACACAGACTGATAAATCATCTACTACAGATGTTTCAACAATTTATTCAAACAAAATAATACAAAACATGAACATTTGACTGAAATTCTTCTTCTTCGCTGTCCACTCCTAAAAGGAAAGCATAACATGTCAATAAATTTCGAAACAAACGTAGAATTTTGGCCATTGATAACTACAGTTATTATTTAGTCATGAACACATTTACTCAGTCTGGAAGAACAAGAGCAAAGATAAGTATTTGTTGAGTACTTTTTGAATATAACTGATAACTTGTAGTCATTTTGTTTTCAAAGTAAAAAAAAAGTAGAATTAAGAAGTAGTAGTATTCTTAATAGTTAATTTTAAAAGGGGGAATAGTCCACTAGCAGCTGCAGTATGATGATAGTAATGGTAAAGGTACTAAATAAATATATCACAGTAAATAAAATAAAAATAAATTATAGAAGAGTAATAAAAATAAACATAGGGTGGAATATTAACAAGCAGAGGAGGAACAACAACATCATTAGAGGCAGGTGATATATAGGGACGGGGGGGGGGGGGGTTGCCATTGTTGTAATAGTAGTAACAACAACAGTAATATTATTATTTTTATTATTATTTTTATTTTCATATTTTGTTATTGTGCGTTATTGTGTGCTGTGAGAATATTACAATAAAAAAACATAAAAAGGTAAATAAATAAAACATAAAAAGGTCATCTGCTTTTAATATTGCGCTGTTCACTGTTACTTTACACTGCACAGATTACGAGCATAAATGCGTTCACTCCACTTGTTTCTGGTGTCAGACCGGAGTGAAGAGACCCATCCAATATGGCGGCGACGCTCGATAACGCTAACGCTAATATCCCGTAGGATAATGTTACCACACAAGCTAAATGTTGACCACTAACCTGCCAACATAACCTAAAGCTATACAACAGCAATATACAGCAACAAAATCGCCATGAGAGATGAATAAAGCTTTTCATTCACACAATTTATTGTAGCAACGTAATTTTACTCACCAACATGACCATCTTGACACCGAAGCATGATGGGAAGAGGTGGAGTACTCTGGGAAGGATTTCTATATTTGGAATAGTTGGGCGGGGCTGGACCTTTGTGGACGGGGCTGGACGTCCAGCCCCGCCTTCCCGCAGGCTGCAGCCGTTACCCTCTCCACCATCCACCTTGAAGTTATGGTGCGTTCCAGTTGTAGTCGGCGGTCGGAATTTCCCACTTCCGAGTAGGAAATTTTATCTGGAACGCCCCCCGAGGTCAGAATATCCTCCTGGGAACTCGGTGAAACCTCGCCACCCCCGAGTTGACAAACAAAGATGGATGCCCCCAGTGTGAACAGTTATTTAGCTCCTGTAATAATCCATTTATTTGCACTTCTGACTGGGGTGTGTCGCTCTAGATCAGCTGTATACATAGTATTGTTAGACTTATATTTACAAAAATGCTGCCATAGTGATAATCACATTCTTCATGTGATATTTGTGAACAACAACACAGGGCGTGCTAACAACAGCTAACAATAGCCTGGTAGATCGGCACGTTTTTTTTCTGACTTCAACTGGAATGCAGATAAGTCGGAGATGATGTTATGCCCATTTCCCAGACCACCAACGATACAGACCACTTCAGACCACGACAGAGGTGTCATTCAACTCATTGTAAAGTGGTGGACCATAACAATGAATATCTAAGGACTATATTATGTTTGAAAAACTACATAGTGTTGGTTTAAAGGTTTTTGGAGAAAAAAGTGGAAAAAAATACTACAAGATACTTTAAGTAGAGGGGTACAATGATGTCAGAGTCCAGGGACTTTGTGGTATCAGTATGAGCATTAAGACGATAAATTACTAATCACCTGTTAAGCTCTAAGATGTAAAAAGAGACCAAAAGTGTGATTGACAAAGGATATGTAAGCTATGCATGAAACTCTAAAATCATTACTACATTAATAATATTAGTTAAGCTCTATTTATAGTGTCTTAAGTTACTGTTAACATCTACTGTAAAAGACACTAAAGAAAGATTAAAAATATTAACTGCTGTTGGCAGCCTTCAGCTCACAGCCTAAATAATACAATAATGTGGAGGGCTGACATTGTAAAAATATTCAGACCAAAGATTTTATGACTGAATCAATTATCTATTATGTCACTGAACTTGATTTTTTATACCGTCTGGATTGGTCTGCCGACCAATCCAGACGGCTTACGTAGTGCAGGGAGCGCGCGTAGACGTGCACTGTGGAAGTACGCTATAGCACTGTTTAGGCTCGAAAAATGTACTAAATGACCTCGTTTCGAATTAATTATGGACGTTATCCGCTCAGGACACTTGGATTACAGCGGACGAGCAGTATGAAGGAAAATAGGCACGTTTTTGTGGACTTTTATGGACCTTTTTCTTCGGGCTCTGTCGTCCCCTGTTAGATGGACGTTTGTTGACAGCGAAAATCCCCCCGGACCTCCAGCTGCATTTGAGACATCAAAAAAGTGCTCCAGAGTGTTGCTCAGCATGAGGGTGAGTAGAAAATGAAGGCATATCATTCTTTGGGTGAAATATTCCTTTAAAGTAAATATGATTCAATTACTTGTCTGAGATTTAGTCAAGAAAATGAAATACATCCAATCAAGTAACTAGGATCAGAAAAAAAACTAAATTTGATAAAAGGGAAAAACATTTTAATTTATAAACTTTGGTTTGACTCTTGAAACTCAAATAAATGTGTGAAATCAGGAACAGATGCAGAAATACGTTAATTCTTTTTTTCAAATTATGATTTAATTATATTTTCACACCAAGAAAACAATTTCAACAATCAAAAGCAAGGAAAAAAAACATGAACAAGTTCTTTAAAGAAATTAAGAATATGGCCAAAAGAGTAATCTCGCCATTTTCTCTTCATTGTTTGATGAAATGTTTTTATAAATGAAAGTAAGGAACTTAAAAATCACCAGAACAGATCTTTAACACATAAAAATCTTCAATAATCACGTCATGTAAACTGTAGAAACAGCAAATAAACTGATCTAAACAAAACAGAAACAAACAAGTAACTTTAAAACATAACAGCTCATGGCTGAGATTATTTTATTCCAGAAACAGGCAATCAATCAAACTATTTATATAGCACTTTTTCCTACAACATATGTAACTCATTGTGCAAAGGCAATGTGGCACCTGGTGTATCTTGAATGATTTCTAAATAGATTATTTAGAATAGATTTCTAAATCATCAATCTGAACCAGAAAAAAATATAAATCAATGACTTCAATTCTTGAAGGTTCACAAGGGCAAACCAGACACAGGGAGGACCAAAAATTAAACAATTAAATGACATGGTTACAAGCTTGTTCTCATAATTTCAAATATGCTTCATTCTGTTTTCAGAGACATTTTTAGTTTCTTGAAAAACAATGTTGATCATTCTTAACATGATTTGATAATGACGGTTTTCTTTCAGACAAATTAACTGTCATCACTACGACAATTTTTTCCTTTTTAAAGTCAATGACATTTGTCCTTATCTTATCAATTCTGTTCCAAAACTTCTCAGCAAATGTGTGTTTTTTTAAGTAGTTTCTCTCCTCTCTCCACTTTATCCATGTAAATAGCATGTTCTCTCATGTCTGTCAGAGACTGGACTCTGCTCTTCCAGCCTGTTTTTCCCTCATTCTTTTCTGCTTCAATGAGCATGTCGATGTACTCTGGAGTGGAGAGAGGATCTGGCTTCAGTGCAATCTCTTTAAGTCTATTTAGACACTTGGTAGACTTGACCATCAGCTCCTCCACCTCAGCCTCCACAGCACCATTTTCATCCTTGAGTTTTCTGATCAGTTCCTCAACAGGTGACTTGGCCCCTTTTGCGACTTCGTACTTCTGTTTCAGCTCTGAGATAGTTTTAGTTTCTTTGACTTCCTTGTACACCCATCTGAACGGCATATTATGATGCACATGCCAGATGCATTTTTTTGGGCACACAGTGCAGTGCCCGTCTGGTCCCATTGCAGAACACTTGATTTTGTCTGCATCATTTGCATTGGAACAGTTATCATGGCAGGTGGAATTACACTGTAGACAGTTGGTGACGAATTTCCCAGTGCCAGAAATATCCTCCTTAAAAGACTTTGTGACGGTGACTTCAATCTCAAAGTCCTTGTTCCTGTTGATCTCTGCCTCGTTCTCTTTCAATTTGTCTTCTGTTTCTTTAACCTCCTCGAGCTTGGCTAACCCAACTTTAACCTGCTCCTTCAGCTTTTCAATTAAATTCTCGAGCTGTTTCCTTTCTCTGAGGACCTCCTGCGTCAGTGTCAAGCTTTTGGTTTTCATCAGCTCCAGAGCTTCAAAGAAACTCTTCATACTTTCTGTTCCCATGTCCCAAAACATTTCATCAAAGTTTCTTGCCTTCCTGCCAGTCTTGTTTCCTGCTGCAGATGTTTTATTTCCTGCAAAAATTGATGAATTATTGAATTTGAAGTGAAGCGGCAGCCCGTCTTCTGTTTTTAAACACGGGACATCTGCTTCATTGATTGCTTCAAGAACTGGTGGCAGTTGGCCGTCTGCGAATGTGACCAGAATCCTGATGTTTTCTGCGATGTCTTCGCCAAAGATTGAGAGCACAGAATCAAACACATACTTCTGTGTTGGTGTGAGTCGAGCTAAAGCACTCTGAGCAACAAAACAGACTGCGTCAATTTCACTAACACCTGCCTCAGAAGAGAAGAGATTTCTAAGAGATTCTGTAATCTGTCTGTCTCTGTCTATGCCTCTGGTATCTCCAAATCCTGGAGTGTCAATGATGGTCAGGGAGAAGGGAACTTTGAATTCCTCTTGGTGATTGATTTTGTACACGGTGACCTCAGAGGTCTGGCTTTCAGCTTGAGATCTGGACTCCTCTTCTTCTATTAATTTAAATCTGAAACCATCGTCCCAGTTCACTCCAACAATGTAGTTGATCATCCCGTTGATCAGAGTGGACTTTCCTGATCCAGTTGCTCCCATGAGTATTATTGTGCATTGTTGTTTCAGACTTTCTTTACCAAAGTTAAACCTCCGACATCCATCTATGTTCATAAACTCTTTTTTCAGAGGCACTTTGTAAAATGAGGGTGAGTCTGATTTTAACCTTCTGCTCCTTGTTTTGAGTGAATCTTTGAGAGGAATGTGTTTTGTTGTGCTGATTTTCACAGTGATGCTCTCCTTACTTCTGCCAGCTGCACCAAAATCACATCTGACCCTGACAGCATATTCTGTCCCCTGCTGGAGCCCTGAAATGACTGCTCGCTCAGAATTTGTCTCTATCTGGCTCCACTGGAGATCCTCCTCTGTGTCTGCTTTGGCGTCTGTTTTGGCGTACTCCATGATGTAGCTCAGATCTCTGACATTTCCTCCAATCTCTGCAGGTTTCTCCCAGCTGACTGAAATCTCACTTGAGTTAGATTTCACCTGAGGTTTTCCTGGAGGGCCGCATGCTAAGGTTTTAACAGGATGGCTGACTTGATTGGCAGGTCCAACACCTACAGAGGTCACTGCTCTGCACCTGAACATGTACTCTGTGTCTGGACTCAGGTCACCCACTGTGACCTCTTCAGGTTTGGATGTTTCCTGCTGTTTCCATTGTTCCTCTCCTCTGACACAGAACTCAACAGAGTAGGAGGTGATGTTCTCTGATCCAAACTGTGGTGGATCAATCTTTAGTGTCACACTGTTGTGGCTGACGTCTCCTACTGTGACTGCTTTAGGCCGTGAGGGTGGCTCAAGGTTCTCAGAGACAGGGAAGCCATCTTCATAAAGGTAGATGCTCGAACCTTTCTGAGTCTCATCTGTCATTCCAAGGGTGAAGAACTTGATGTTTTCATTCTCCAGGTTGGCCTCTGCAAAGTCACTGAAGAGCTTTGCTTTTGTCCTCATTAATTTGGCCACCTCTCTTGAGGTGAACCACTGTTCCTTCTCTACATCGTGAGTGCGTGGATCTTGAGGGTTTTCTTGTTCTGGTGTTTGTTCTAAGTAGTTTGATAAATCTGAGAGAAAAGGTTCATCATCTCCCAGTGAGGTAAAAACAAAACACAGTGAGTGTTCTGCACTGAAAATTTCTTCATTCACACTTGTAGCTGACACAGCCTTGGTGTTTTTCATCAGGTTGGTGAGGGATTTTAAAAACCAGATCTCCTTCTCTTTACAGTCCATCCATTCATTCAGGTTTTTGCTGCTAAAAGGAGAAGAATGTCTCTTCTTCAGGATCTCTGCGAGCACAGCCTCCTCCTCTCCTCCTCCTCGGATTGATGGGAGTTTCTTTGCCAACTTTTCTTGGAGGTCCAGTTTGAGCTCAGAGCACATCTCTTTAAAAGTTTTGATCTTTTTTCCAATCTGTGTGAACTGCTGTGCTGTGGTGGTTTCCAGAGCATCGTTGCACCTCATTTCCAGTTCGTTTAAGTCCTCCAGAGCTCTCTGTGATTCTTGAACCAGACCGACACTTATCTGACGAACAAGTTTGGCTGCAGAGGAATCTAAAGTGGTCAATGGCAGAAGCCAGACTTTCATGGGTACTACATTTTCTCCATTTGTCCCCAGCAGCTGGGGTAGACTTTGGTAGACTTGTATGGCATCCTGATAGGATGTGGGCATTTTCTGGAGGTTAAAGTCTCCAAAGAAACTGCAGGACAACTTGTCAACATTTGCTTTGTCCTCGTCTTCTATTTTCAGGGAACCTTCACCATCTATAGCAAAACCAGGTATCTTTTTGATCATCCCCTTCAGGTTTCCTTCAATGTCTTGGTGATCCTCTTGTTGAGAGACCTCTCGGTCAAAGACGAAGAAGGCTTGAGCGCCGTAAAGAACAGCAGTGACCACATGTGTGGCTATTCCTTTATCAAAAACATCTGGGTACTTCACATTTCCTCTTCCAAGATGATCCATTGACAGTTCTTTGACCTTTGTGATGGCTTTGTACTTCAGTGTCACACGGACTTGGTTTTTGGAAGTTCTGTTGTTGTTCAGGTATTTGGCTGATCCATCAACCTGAACAAGTCCACTAAAGAAACTCGCCTTTAGTGATGCTTCAACATCAAGTGCTGACAATTTATCCTCAATTGACTCTGAGGCAACAATCTCAGAGTTGTTGTAGTTCTGTGGTCTTTCTCTTATGTGTTCTTCTAGGTCACTGCTGTCCCACAGAGTCAGGCCTACAAAAGACAAGAAGTAAAACTGCCTTAGACAAACATAAGAAAAGTCAAATGCTGAAGAAACACTCATGGCTTCATTTTGAGGAGGACTAATCTATTCTACCTAATACACACATGAATCCTTACAATGCTAAAAACACATCACAAATAAAACAGTTATGTGCATGTCAAACAACAGTCACTTAAGCAGGGGCTTTTGACTCTATAGTTTGGTGTATTTTCTGTGATTTCTGTGTGTTGATGTATGGATTTATGTGTCAAGCAGACTTTGTATATGACTGACAACAGTTATTAACACAGGCTTAAGTAGTGACCATATGAGCATTTGGAATGAATACCAGCGGTCTTATAACATCCCACTGGAGATTGCTAGACCACCAGAGGCACTATGGATTGTGTTTGGCCCCAGCAGGAGTCAAGGACAGAGGAGGGAGTCAATCAATCATCAATCCTTATTTGTATATCGCCAATTCATAACAAGTGTTATCTCAAGACACTTTACAATAGAGCATAAAACTCTTCATTTTATGGATACACATATATGCATTGTAACCTGACAAGCCAGATGGACAGCTCCATATATCTGCCACAGAAATATTTCACTAGTCCATCTGGGTAGGAGCCCTTTAAATTTGTTTTCAGGGGCAGAACGTTTAAAAAAAAACACAAGCTTGTGATTGGATAATCGTTCTGCTCGTCACATTCATCACAGACCAATCCACATCAAGCAGGGTTGCCTCATATAATGAAGAAATGTTTTCATTGAATTTGTCATTATTTTTTTTCTTTTATATATTCATTTTATTTTATTATTTTGTTTATATTGGCTGCTGATGCTGTTCAGTGATTTTTGAAGACTGTATGATGCAAAATGTGCCTGTTTGTTACTTGAAATCGCTGAATAAAGAATTATTTATCCCCAAAGGTTTCTGGGGAGACCTTCATATATCCACTCCTCCCCAATACTTAAGTGCAGCTTGCAGATTGCAGCAGCTACCAGCTAGACAGCAGCAAGGAGTAACATAAGAGTAGATGGGTGTGTGGGTGGTTGGGGTGGGGTGGGGGGCTCTGTATGTTCACAATGACTGGTGCACTAACAATAAAAACACAGTCATTTTACCCTGTGAGTTGAGCGCAGTGATTTGTGGTCCATCTGTCATTGCTCCTGCTTCATGCATACATCCCTCTCAGAAGGAAATTAAAAAAAGCCCCCATAGCCACCACCACTTGGTCTGTAGAGGCACTATTGCAGCCACAATACTGCTTTTGGCACACTGTGTGGAACCTGTTCGGAATCTGGAGAATTATACAGAGACTGTGCTGTTTCACATAAAGTGCTGTACAGAGACTGTGCTTCAGAAGGCTTCTAATCAGAAAGCCTGGATGAGAGGGGAAGTCCAACAGCTCATCAAACACCGCAACGTAGCCTTTAGATCTGGGGACACAGTGCTGCCAGAGGTGGACTGAAGAGAGGCATCAGGGAGGAAATGATGGCTGACAACGACAACATCGAAGCCTAACTGACACAAACTGATCCATGAAGGGTGTGGCAAGGACTGGAGGAAATCACAAACTACAAAAGAAACAAACACACCTCTGCTCCTACTAACTGTGCTGTGGCTGAGGAACTAAACTGTTTCTTTGCCAGGTTTGAGGTCAGCAGATCAGCGTCCACATTCATGGGCCTCCCCATCAAACTGACAGGTCCCACCACTCGAACTGCAGGAACAGGAGGTGAGACGTGTCCTGAGGTCAACCCTCATAAAGCTGCTGCACCTGATGAAGTACCTACCAAAGTACTTCAGGCATGTGCCTACCAGCTCGCTGGGGTCCTAACAAGGATCTCATCTCCCTAGCACAAACCACCATACCACTCACTCTGCTTGATGGCAGCTACCATCATCCTGGTCACCATAAGGCAACTACGACTGACCCAAATGACTACAGACCAAAACAGCTATGTCAGGATGCTCTTCATTGACTTCAGTTCAGCATTCAACACCATCGAACATCCTAGTGGTGAAACTGTTAAACCTAGGCCTCTCCCCTCCATCTGCTCCTGCATCAAGGACTTTTGCATCAAGGCCCTCACAGAGAGTGAAAACTGGACCCTTCTTCTCCTCATCCATCACTGGCTGTCCACAAGACTGTGACTGAGCCCACTCCCCTACTCACTGTACACATCTGACTGTTCTCCAGCTCACTCGTCCAATGTTGTCATCACACAAACATTGTCGAGCTTCCCCCAAAGGGAGATGAAAAAAAAGAAATGATCCTTGACACAACACAGGAAAAAACCCAGTGCCCCTTCAGCATTGATAAGTATCTCCACCGCTGCCGCCGAGGTATGACCATAGAGTCCGAGGCACGGTGACGAAGAGGTGATTCGGTGAACGTCACAGCAGAGCCAAAAGTCCTTCACAACACTCCCTTCCCAAACACTCTGAAGTGAAATGCTGTCTCATGCCAAGTTTTTCTTCTGATTATCTTTATATGAAAGTAGAGCCGTTTGGTAGAGCTCATTTAATGTTTCCTTTGACCCGTGAAGTCTGCTGTTTCCGGGTTCTCTTCCTCCTTCAATGTGATTGGCTGCTGACAAGCGGCTGCCACTAGAAAGTTTTGCTGTGGCAGGGAAAAGTCCATTGACATTACATACATATATGATTTCTATTACAAAATCTGTGTGCTTTCACGTGGATGCCGTGGTTAAAACCACTTCCCGTCTGCAGCTTGTCCGCCATTAAATGACCAGAGGTAACGCACTTCTGCGCGGCGGTGTGAAGGGGGTTATAAAGTTGTTTATATTTAAGTCACGTCTGACTCACATTGGAGGAGCCGTTGGCTGGCTGAGAGTGAGGGTCTGCAGCTGGACCCCTCTAGATCAAAAGGGCACAGCAGAAACTACATTTCCTTCAGGTGCTCAGGAGAGACAGTGTGGAGAGGAAGCTGTTGGTGGGTTTTACAGGGATTCACTTGAGAGTGTGATCATACGTGTGCATGTGTAGTATGCAGGCAGCATGGCTGTGAACAACAAGGCACTGCAGAGGATTATAAAGCTGCAGAGAAAATCACAAACTGCCCCCTCCCCACCCTGGAAGAACTGGCCACCTCCTGTTACATCACATGTTAAAAACAGAAATTAAGGACCCATCTCATCCTGGTCACAGCTTCTCTGAACTGTTGCCTTCAGGCAGACAGAACAGGGCAGCTAAAAAATGCACATTCAGACAGTCTGAGACACTTTTTATCCCACAGCAGTCAGCACACTGGACAAAGAACATTTTTTAATATTCAGCAACAATGGCACCTTATGATAATCAACCACTTTCATCTTTTTATAGTATTTACTTTCATTCTTATTCTGTATGTTGTTTTTAATTTTTTTTTCTTAACCTAAGCTATAAGGGAAATAACATGACTGATGGTCATACTCCTTTCATTGTATTTAAATACAATGACAGTAAAGTGATTTCTGAGTGAGCTCTGATCCCTGCTGCCTCCACACTGACCCTCCCTGTGATGTGTAGACTGCAGCTCATTTAACTCAAGACAACGCACACAACTGACACACTGATCCAAAACAGGGGTGCATGAGGGCCATCATTATGTATATGTCTGCCTTCTGGTGTATTGTCTCTCTTTTACTGCAGTGATCTACCAGTGAATTCTTACCAGGAATGAGTGAATCCTTGCGACAGTCGTACAGCATCCCCAGGGCGAATGGTCGTCCGAGGGCTGCCACCTGGATGGATTCAGAGTCCATCGTTGATCTAGACCATGGGAAAGGGAACCATGTTAATATAAATTAAACTTTTTTTAAACAGCAAGAACTGTAGTTCATTATCCTGCGTACTAAATTACTGGAGGCAAAATAGATACACCTCCATATCAGCTTGGACCTCCTTCACCTTCAGAGCTTTTTAATTCTTGGTGTCATAGATTCAACAAGGAGCTGAAACATCCCTCAGCTGAGATGTTGATACATGTCTCCATGACAGCATCAAACAGGTGCTCAACATCCATGATGAGAATCTCCTGCTCCACCACATCAATCCATCAATCAATCAATCTTTATTTGTATAACGCCAATACATAACAAGTGTTATTTTAAGACACTTTACACTAGAGCATAAAGTTCTTCATTTTATGGATACACACACACACACACACACACACACTATACACAAAGTAGCACTGCCATTTTGCTCTGTTTTCCGCTTTCTCTTTTTTACCATTTAAATTTAGCTCATTTCCCTGGGACTCAGAGACAGTAAGTATACTCTGGTGAGTATACTCTGGTGACGGCAGTTGGGGTATCTTTCCACCTAGTTACCCAGATTTGACCCGCTGCTCTGTGGGGCCCGCTGGCCTTGCGGCTTCCGTATGGGGTGCTGGGGTGCCTGTGGCTTGCCTCCTGCGCCGTGGGGCTTCTGGGCCTGGGTGTGGTCGTTGGGGTCTTGGGGTGGTGCTGGCCTCTTCCCGCGGTGGCGCTTTGGCCCGCTCTGGGGCTTTGGGGGGGTGGGCCCCTCCGTGGGGGGCTTGTGCCTCTTCCTTCCTGGTGTCTGCCCTGCAGCCCCTCCCCTCCTCCTTCCCCCTCGCCCGCCCTCCCCCTCCCCTCGCGGGGGGCTGGGGGCCTCCGGCCGCCTGGGGGTCTGCCGTTGGGTCCTGGTTGCCCTCCGGGGGGGTGACTCTGGTGGCGCAGCACGTAGGGTCATCACCCAGCTCTGGTGGGGCGGCTGCAGAAACCCCCATGGAGTGGGAGGTTCCGGCGGTGGGAGTCGCCTGGTACCAGTCCTGCCTCACTTGGTGGAGCGGGGCCTGGGGTTTGTGTCGGGGACTCGCTGGCTTGGTGCCCTGGGGGGACCCTGTGGTCTTCCCATGGAGGCGGCGTCTTGGGGGTGGTCTGCCCGGGTTGGGTCCTTTGTGGTTGTTGGGTCGGTGACTCCGGTGTGGCAGTCTGCTGGGGGGGCGTGCTTTAGTGGGGCCGTCTGGTCACTGGGGGTCATCTGGGCTGTCGCCTGTGGGCCCTGGGGCCTGCTGTTGTGGGGCCACGTGGCACCGCTCCCTTGCTCCTACTTGTTGTGGCTAGCCGGGGCCGGCCCTCACTAGCCTAACCTCCTAATTGTACTTCACTATCCACACATTGCACTCCTGTATATATTTGCACTATTGGGCCCATACACAACACTTAGGGTTCTTGGAGTGGTAGAGGGGCAACTAGTTTGCCCTCTCTGCCTCTCTCGTCCTCCAATTTTAACTGCACTACATACACTAACATGGAGGGGAGGCAGGGTGGAGGTGCTGGGGGGTCAGGCGCAGCCTGTCTTAGGCTGTGACCCCTCTCTGCTAGCCTTTCACCTGCCTCACCTGACATCTGTTTTTAATGCAACACTACATTCACTTGCCTGGGGTGGGTAGTGGGGGGGGTCGGCAGGCTCCCACTCGACCTACTTCATTCCATCCACTGGGGCGGTGGCGGTGGCCTTCGGGTGCGGCTGGGCTCCGGTGTCTACGGGTGGGGACCCATGGTTGTGCCCTGGGGGCAGGTGGGCCCTGCTGGGTCATGCGTCCCTCGGTGGCCTGTGGTGCGGGGCCATCGGCCTGTCACTCGCTGGGGGCCTCATCGTGGGTGGCTTCCTGTGGGTGGCTGCTCTGTGAGGATGATTCGGGGGCCCCCTTTGGCGCTTGGGCGGCGGTCTCCGGCACTCGCCTCGGCCCTGGTTCTCCTGGGGGGGCGGGGCGTAGCTGCGACCCCACTGCCGCATGCCCACACTCCGCCCCACCTGGCCTTGCTGCGGCTGGTATCTGGCTCAACATAGAATCGGTCACGCCCCCTTCTGGGGGGGGCCTGGGCCCGGGGGTTTGGCTCCTGGTGGGCTGGGGGCCTCTGGCCTGCCGCGGGGGGATGGGGGTGGTTGGGGGGGGGGTGGTTTGGGGCTGGGTGGAGAGGTGGTGGGGGGGGGTGCTGTCTGCAGTGGGGCTGCCGCCCTGGATGCCCTGGTGCTGTCCCTTGGTGCCTTTGGGGGGACGGGTCGGTGCCTCCTTGGGTCCTGGGTCTATGTCTGGGTCCTGTGGCTCTGGCGGCCGTGGGGTGGGTCTCAGGTGCCCTGGTGGCTCTGGGGGGGCCCTTGGCCGCGGTCTCTCGGGGTATGGGTGGCGGTCTCTCGGGGTATGTGTGTGTCACTTAATCAGTTGTGCCGCCCCTGCCTCCCAGTGAACAACTGACAACAGCAGAGCATCTGTGATTGGCTGTGGAGGATGGAAAGGCTCCATTTAAGCAGCCCAGTGACGTCAGCGCGTCAAGGAGGGAACCCCCGGCTCGATCGCGTTCCAACTAGCCACGTCAGCAGAAGAAATCTGAGATTTTGTGTTGTTATAGAGTTTAATTGTTAGAATACAGGTAGTATCCAGTCTGTTGCGTCCTTGGTTAATTTAAGTTGTTGAATTGGAGGTTGTAAATATTGTTTGTAATAAATTATACCGTTTGACGGGTAAATCTTAAAAAAAGACTCCTGTGGCTGCTTGGGACTCGGTGGAAACGGGGACTTTTGATGTTGTGTCTTGGCCACCCCTAGACGGGGCATAACATGAATTGGGGGCTCGTCTGATCGTTTTTCTTGCATTCGTGGAAAGTAGCATAAGTATTTTCTTGGTTGGCAGCTTTATTTTGGTGTGTGGGGAATTGTTAGTGTGGGAAGAGCAAGATTTGAAAAATCTGACATGGAGTTTTCATTGGACAGTTTTGTGACCAAACCCTCTTTGGACAAAATTCCAAAATGTAAAAAAGCAGATTTATTAATCATTGCTAATTGTTACGAAATTCAAGTGTCTTATAGTGCGAGGAAATCAGAAATCAAACAGGTGCTCTGTGATAAGTTGGTGGAGAAGGGTGTGCTGCCTCAGCTCTCTGGCGCACTCCCCACCAGCACTGAGCCAGATCCGATCTCCGGTATGACCACAGCGGACCTCCGCTTGGCCCTCCGAATTAGGGAGGTGGAGACAGAGAACAAGCGGCTTGAGGTGCAGGCCATACACCTCAGAATCAGGGCCTTGGAGCTGGAGCGAGGAACACCTGCGGCCTCCACCCCAGAGCCAGTGAACCAGAGTGTTTTTTCTGCCTCTCCAGCGTTTGACATAAGCAAGCACATTGCTCTGGTTCCCCCTTTTCGGGAATCAGAGGTTGATTCATACTTTAGTGCTTTTGAGAGAATTGCAGCAGCTTTGAGCTGGCCCAAAGAATTTTGGTCTCTACTGCTCCAATGTAAACTTGTGGGTAAGGCGCACGAAGTGTGCGCAAGCTTATCGATTGAACAGAGTTTAAATTATGAAGTGCTGAAAAAAACTGTGCTTCAGGCCTATGAGCTGGTCCTGAAGCTTACAGGCAAAAGTTCAGGCAAACTTTAAAAACGGACAACCAAACCTACGTGGAATTTGCGCGAGAGAAAAGTGTGTTGTTTGATAGATGGTGTCACTCGTGCCAAATTAAATCCCTTGAGAACCTCAGAGAGCTCATTTTGCTCGAGGAATTCAAAAACTGCCTCCCGGAGCGCATCGTGGTTTATTTAACCCCTTCATGCATGAATTATTCAATCACAAAAGAGTACTTTTTTAAAATGTTTGTTTTTACTTACAAACATGGTAAAATCATGGTTGTATTTTTAAGTTATATTTAGTGGGAGTTATGCGTCAACAGTATAAACAGTAATTTTGTGGAACTCAATATAAATCCACAAACTGGTGTCTTTGACAAACATTTAGAGTACATGAAAGAAAAAGCAAATCTTGAGTATCTTTATTATTGCTGTTCAATCAATTTTGTTAATTACACCGAAATTTAAAATGAGCATACAAAAGGATGTGTAAACATAATATATTTCACATAATTCTGTATTTTCAATATGTTTTACAGGCATAACACCCAATCTGTCCATAGTTGGCTATTTTGGATTTATGGTGCAATATCACAATATGGTAAAAATGTTTAAAGATGATATTTTTATGAAACTTTAGAAAAAAGATCATAATTTTACAAAACTAGACAAAGATTGGGGATTTACCACCTGGTAGTTGGACATGGTACTGCAATCTAAAGGGTGGAAAATGTATTCCAAATTTCTGTCTACTGTAGTGGACACTGCATGAAAGGGTTAAACAAACAAAAAGTTTCGTCTCTAACAAATGCTGCCATTTTGGCAGACGAGTTCATTTTGACCCACAAAGCTGCTTCTTCTGCTCCAAATCCTCGCGGAAAAACTGTGTCCCCAGAGCACAAAATTAAATCCCCCAGGCTCATGCGTAAAAGCACCCCTCCGGCTGCAGGTGAGGGCCGTGAGTGTTTTTACTGCCACGAGCCCAGCCATTTGATTGCAATGTGCCCTGCGCTCAAGAAAAAAACAAAGTAAACCTTCAAAATCTCCCCCGGGTTTAGGGTTTATTTCTCACTTGCCGCAGCCAAAAGTGCAAAATTCTGATTGTGAAGTAGACGCTCGATTTAGGCCGTTTATTTCTCAGGGCTTCGTGTCCTTGACGGGCGAGGACAAAGATAAAGTACCGGTGACCATTTTGCGAGATACCGCTGTGTATCACTCTTTTTTGCTGGCAGATGTTGCCAATTTCTGATGAAACCTCTTGTAATGCCGATTTGTTAGTGTGGGGAGTTGAGCTGAGCATTGTTTAAGCTCTAGTAGCTAGTAAGCGCTAGTAACAGGACGAGTTAAGGTGGCAGTGCGCCCCAAATTTCCGATTGAAGCGGTCTCATTTATCCTCAGAAATTACTTAGCGGGAGGGAAAGTGTTTCACTCACTCGAGGTAATCGATACTCCAGTCGTGGATGAGTCTGCCTCAAACCCTCCTCCTGCCTCCTCTGTGTCTGTGTTTCCTGCGTGTGCCATTACGTGCGCGCAGCCACGCAAGCTGACTGACCCTGAAAACCTATCACACTCATTCATGGCAGACTTGGATGATGAAAAAAAGTTTCAGATGATGTACAAAACTCGGAGGTAACAGAAATGGTTAAACCTTGTGAAACTGTGATTGATTTGTGTCCTGAAAATGACTTAAATTTAAATGTAAATACAGAAATGTTGACCGCTGCTCAAAATGGTGATCCAACCTTGTCACTGTGTTTTTCAGATGTTGAAAATATCTGTGTTAACTCTCCTGTTGTCTTCTATTTAGAAGATGGAGTACTGATGAGACGTTGGCAAGCTGATTCGAGTGAGGTGAACTCAGTAAACCAGGTTGTGGTACCATCTGAATACCGGCTGCAGGTAATCAGCCTTGCGCATGACTCCGTTTTTGCTGGCCATCTAGGCATTAAAAAAACTTACCAGCGCGTGTTGAGAAATTTTTATTGGCCTGGGTTAAAATCTGATGTGATAAAATTTTGTCATTCCTACCACACCTGCCAGATAGCAGGTAAGCCTAATAAGCCCATCCCACCTTTTGCATCTGATCCCTGTGCTCGGTGAACCATTTATGCATGTAAGTCTAGACTGTGTCGGCCCTTTGCCAAAAACTAAATCTGGCCATCAATATATTTTGACAATTATGTGTGCTGCAACCCGTTACCCAGAGGCCATACCTCTGCGCAATCTCAAAGTAAAGCCCATGGTTAAAGCGCTAATCAAATTGTTTTCGACATTTGGGTTACCAAAATCCGTGCAAACAGATCAGGGTGCAAATTTTATGTCAAAAATCTTTCAACAGGTAATGACAGAACTTAAAATAAAACATAACAAGTCCAGTGCTTACCACCCTGAGTCCCAAGGTGCTTTGGAGCGCTTTCTCAAACGCTCAAGTCCATGCTGCGTAAATTCTGCCAGGAGTCCAACAAAGAGTGGGATGAAGGCCCTCCTCTTTGCGGTTCGGGAAACTCCACAAGAATCCTTAGGTTTTAGTCCATGTGATCTGGTGTTTGGCCATACCGTTCGTGGGCCTTTGCAACTTCTCAAAGAAAAATGGTTATCCAACCCTCCAAAACCAGTTCATAATGTGCTTGATTACGTGAGTGCCTTACGCGAGCACCTCCATAATGCGTGTGATTTGGCTCGCGAAAATCTGTATCAGGCACAGATAAAAATGAAGCAGCGGGGTTTGACAAAAAGTCTGAATCCCGAGAGTTTCAGCCTGGAGACAAAGTCCTGGTATTGTTGCCGTTGCCTGGATCCAGTCTCCAGTCCAAATTTTCAGGTCCATATGTCGTTGATAAAAAGATCAGTGACACTGATTATGTAATTGGGACACCAGACCATAAACAAAAAACTCCTGTTTGTCATGTAAACATGATTAAAAAGTATTTGTCACGTGAGAGCTCTGCACCGCAGCCTCCTGTTGCTCTGGTGATCGCTGTGTCCGTCCCGTCAGAGTATCATCTCTCTGAGGTCAGACTGTATGAAAAAAGTAGCTCGACGCCCCCAACTTGTCTTAAAAACTCCGAAATATTGGGTAATTTGGAGTCTTTTCTGGCTCATTTGTCTGCTCCTGCGCATGCTGAATTTATCACCTTGATTGAGGATAATTTGCTGCTTTTTTCTGGCTCTGATCATCCACATCAAACGTCTGTACTTTATCATGACATTGATTTGGAAGGTCATCCACCGATCAAACAGCACGTTTATCGTGTTAATCCCACTAAGAGAGCTCTCATGCAAAAAGAGGTAAGTTATTTAGCTGAGCCCAGGTTAGCCATTCCCAGCATGAGCCCGTGGAGCTCTCCCTGCGTCCTTGTGCCAAAACCTGATACCAGTGCGCGCTTCTGTAATGATTACTGTAAAGTAAACGCGGTTACCAAACCAGACTGCTTTCCTCTTCCCCGAATGGAAGACTGCATTGACAGAGTTGGCTCTGCGCGATTCGTGACAAAATTAGACCTGTTAAAAGGCTATTGGCAGGTGCTGTTAACTTAGCTTGCATCACAAATATCTGCTTTTGTCACAACTGACGCCTTTCTTCAATACATGGTCATGCCATTCGGTTTGCGAAACATGCCTAGCACTTTTCAACGCCTTATGCAGCGTGTATTGGTCGGGGTTAAAAACTGTGAGGCGTATCTAGACAATTTGGTTGCGTACTCGTCCACTTGGCCTGAGCACTTAACCACTTTCACTGAAATCTTCACCCGCCTCCGTGAAGCATCACTCACAGTAAACCTATCTAAATGTGAATTTGGCAAAGGAACGGTCACTCACTTGGGTAAACAAATGGGTCAGGGGCAGGTTCGTCCTGTTGCTGCAAAAGTGCAGGCAGTAATTGATTTTCCAGTTCCGCAGGCAAAAAATGTTTGCGTCGTTTCCTCGGCATGTGTGGTTATTACCGAGGTTTTTGTCGTGATTTTTCTGATGTAGTGGCTCCTCTTACTGCTCTCGTGAGTCCAAAAAAAAACGTTTGTTTGATCTGCTGATTGTCAGACTGCATTTGAGTCTGCTAAGGCGCTGTTGTGTAGTGCTCCGGTCCTTGCAGCCCCGAATTTTTCTCGGCCCTTCAAATTAGATGTAGATGCGAGCGTGCTCGAGGCTGGTGCTGTTCTTCTACAGGAGGACGAGCAGGGCATTGATCACCCTATTTGCTATTTCTCAAAAAAAATCAATGAATACCAGACCAACTATAGCACCATAGAAAAAGAAGCTCCTTCGCTGCTTCTGTCATTACAAAACTTTTAAGTTTATCTCGGGTCTACGTCACAACCTGTCCACGTGTTTACTGACCCCAACCCGCTGATATTCCTGAACCAGATGCGCAACTCCAATCAGCATCTCATGCGTTGGGCTCTTCTACTGCAGGATTTTAACATTAAGATCCTCCACAAGAAGGGGTCTGAAAATGTACTGGCAGATTCTTTGTTGAGGTCTTTTTCCTATAATTAAATATTTAGGGGGATGTTTAATTTTGGGAAAGGGGGTGTTACGACCCTGATAATATCCATTAAAGCCTGATGCAATAGCAGGTATTACACCTGTAATACAGGACTTATGAAAAGCTGGAGTCATAATACCATGTGAAGACTCACCTGTAAACACACCTATTTTTCCTGTAAAGAAAGCTCTACCCAGTACAGGATGGAGAATGGTACAGGATTTACAAGCTGTAAACAAAGCTGTTCAGACACGTGCACCACTTGTGCCTGATCCACACACATTGTTAAATAACTTATGACCAAAGAAAAAGTTTTTTACTATTGTGGATCTATCAAATGCATTTTTCTCTAGATGAAAAGTCACAATTTTGGTTTGCATTTACTTTGCAAATAAGAGGTACACTTATACCCGCCTTCCTCAAGGTTTTACTGATTCACCAACTATATTTTCTCAGGCTATGACTGCAAACCTTTCTAAATTTAACCCACCTTGTGGCTCACAAATTATTTAGTATGTTGATGATATCCTTCTCGCCTCAGATGATGAAATTAAATGCTGCAAAGACTCATTAGCATTAATGAAGCGAAGCCTGCGAGCTAGTTCAGGCAGACAACTCGAGCTATTCACATGTCACATTCACATATCATACATCACACTCCTTACATCAATCCTCCAATCACACTCTCCACCTCTCAATTTGGTGGTGTATTTAAACTGGGAGTTTACCCATCTCTCCCTCTGCTCGGAAAACATCTATGCTGCCAGACACTGATTGCTGCGTGTTCTTTCACCCCCACCTCCACCCCAGCATCCACCTGCAGGTTCCAGGGGTGTTCATATGTTTTGCTCATCACTCCTCCATGCCTTCATGTTAACATTTCTGCAAGGAGTGATGAGACTGGAGCCTGGACGCCAAACCTATAACATGTATTTGCAGCAACAATAAAACAATTGAACGTGAGTTGACTGACTGAACTTACATTTTTAGCTGAACAAAGACATAAATGCAGCAAAAGTAAATTGCAATTTGTTCAAGAATCAGTTAAATTCCTAGGACACACTATTTCTCAAAGTTCTAAATCTCTTACAACATGACGTATTAAGATGATTTCTGAATTACCTTATTCAGAAACACCTAAAGAACTTGTGGCATTTCTAGAAACTCTTAGTTACTGCAGACAATGGATTCCAAATTGCTCTGCTATGTCAGGACCGCTGTACTCGCTGTTAACATCAAAAGAGACTGTTTTTCCACTATCTATAGAAAATAAAAACCTCTGTGATTTATTGAAAGAGGCAGTACATCAGTCCCTGTCATTAAAGCTGCCAGACTATGATAAACCATTTCACCTTTTCTGCCACTCCAAAGGTGGCCACATGTCTGCAGTATTAGCACAGAAAGAAACAGGGAGTTACCACTCTATAGCCTATTACTCTAAGAAACTTGACCCTGTAGCCCAGGGTCTCTCTCCTTGTATCATGGCTGTCACAGCAGCTGCAGAGGCAGTTTCATCCAGTGCTGATGTTCTTTTTCATCCTTTGACCTTACATGTAAACCACGACGTATATGCACTGCTACAGCAGGATAACAATTTTCTTTCACCTGCTAGACATCTGCACTGTATGACTATTAGTCCAGAGGCTTAGCGCACATTTTTGGGTGGATTGTGCACTTGTGGATAAAAGCGCTAAATTTTGTATGAGGCTTCTTTAAGACCAACTAAAGGATTTTAGCTTAGGAGCACAACACAGATATCGAAAATATCCATATAAAACACCAAAGTTGTTTTTCATATGTTATCTTTCATGTAAAAGTAATAGTTCTGTAAGTCATAAGAAAAACATTGATGATAAATCGGTCTTTTTTTGTCCAGTAAAGAACTTTAAACTGATTTTAATTTATCCTCTGATTATTACCCCCCCCTAATGATGTGTAAAATAGAATACCAAGACACCTGGTACCTGTACATCTTCCATAAAGTCCTGCAAAGTATAGCCGGAACTTAAAAAAAGGGAGAAAAAATGTCCTTTCATTGTATAGAATTCCCTATTTTTTGGTTAAAATTTAAATATCAGGTTGTTCAAACAGACAAATACTGTGTCACCATACATTTAGATGGCAGTATATAAATTAAGCTGAACTGTTTGGTCCTACACCTCAGCTTTTTAAAGATCTCTGCTCTCTTTAAGTCATACTGACTCTATTTTTTAAAACTTTTCTGTTTGGTTGTTGGTCAAGTTTTCTTAAGAGCATTAAACACAAATAAAAGAATGCTGAAAACCACTTATACATACAATTTAAAAAAGTTCGACTTTGTAAATAATGGCTTTGTTATATCTTTATGCGACTTCTACTAATTGCTCTAATGGCTCTTTTTTTGTAAAACAAACATGTAATGAGTAAATGTTTTACAATCACTTCCCTGTATTTTCACACAATAGGTCAGATATGGAACAATCACTGAGATACAAAAGGCACAGGGCTTTTACATTAAATGAGCCCTCCACTCTGGTTTGTGATATTTCACATTTAATAAAAATATATCAAAAACCAGAGCAAGAACAATTATGACTCCTTAAATCTACATTTAATTTACTTTATGAATTTAAACACCACCAACAAACACTAACTGGCCAAAAAACAGTTGTCACAGAAACAAAAGGTTACATGTTGGTCCGCCTATAGCTTTGATTACAGCACACATTTGCTGTGGCACTCATAGGTGCAAATCCCGGGGGGGCGCAGGGGTCATGTCCTCCCCTTCCATAAAGTGTCCCCCTCCAAAAAATTTAGTTGTAATTAATTTTCTAATAGTATAGTAATGTTTTTGTAATGGTATAATACAAGTCATGCTACTTAAAACACACTGTTTGACGATTTTAAATACTGAAAAAAATACTGAAATTTTACTGTTTATTGTCCCCCCCAACAATGAAAAGGGATTTTCGCCCCTGGTGGCACTGTTTGGATAAGCTTCAGCAGTGTCACAGATTTATTTCCATCCAATGTTGCATTAGTTTTTCACCAAGATCTTTTATTGATGATGGAGAGTCTGACCACTGAGCCAGAGTCCTGCACAGGTCCAATTTTCAAGATCCGCCCCGCCCCGACCTGGGGATGTATAAACCCGCACCCGAACCGCAAACCTGCACATAGGATTAGTACCACAACCCGACCCGACCCGTTGAAACACGACCCGCAGCCCGACCCGTAACCCGTATTTAAAGTAATCATTTTGGGTCATATTGTCTGAAAATTGAACGGTAAATCGCCATAGTTCAGATGCCAGTGAGTAAACAACGCACCTGAATGAAGCAACTCTTCCAATAAAAGCCTGACTTCAGCTCCATCATCAACCCTCTGTGATCTTCTCCCATACAACTGTAAAATCACTCGTTTTATACGTTTAATGCTTTTAAACTTTTAATCTCTTAAAAGGACCTTTACATGTGTAATAGTAGACTTACTTTCTGTCCACACTTAAGCGACGCTCAACAGGTATGAGCCGCTCACTCACTCAGGCTTTTGAGTTTTTACAAGCTGCTTTTAATGTTGTTCAGTCCCGTCTGAGAAGTCTGAAACTGGTTTTGAATGCTGAAAAGACAAAGCTCATGGTCTTTTCAAACTCAAGTGAGTTACCAGCAAATATCCCAGCAGTGGGAACTCAACAAGGAAACCCAGTTGAGCTGGTCTCTCATTATAAGTACCTGGGTTTTCTCCTGGATCATGAGCTTTCTTTTAAAACACACATTGCTGGCTTAGTCAGCAAACTCAGGGTCAAGCTTGGTTTCTTCTACAGAAACAAATGTTGTTTCTCACTCAGAGCCCGGAAACTGCTTGTATCAACAACATTTCTTCCCCTGATTGATTATGGAGATGTGCTGTATTTTGGTGCTCCACTAAAATGTCTCCAATCCTTGAAAACTGTTTATCACAGTGCATTGAGGTTTGTCACGGGTGATGGCCGCCTCACACACCATTGTGACCTGTATATTCGTTCTGGGTTGCCCTCTTTAAGTGCGCGAAGGTACACGCACTGGATGATACTTGTATATAAAGCAATTCTTGGCTTAGTTCCACCTTACTTATGTTCTCTTGTTCAGATAACTACAAGCCATTATGCCTTACGGTCCTGTGATGTCCTCCATCTTTCTGTGCCTTGTGTAAGAACTGAACTGGGGAAGAAAGCGTTCAGTTTTGCTGCTCCAACAGCGTGGAACTCTTTACAGACTGAACTGAAGCTCTCAGAGCTCATTTCACTTGGAGCTTTTCGATCCTTGCTGATGGATAAACAGCGCGAAACCATTAAGCAGTGCCTGTGTTTCTGAATAGTTTTGTATGTTTAATAATCTTCTGTCCTTTATAGCACTTTTCTCATTTACAAAAAATGCATTTTTTTAAATTGTTGTTATGTTGTATACTTTGCTTGCAATATGTATTTGCCTTGACGTGTGTTGCTGACCTCTTGGCCAGGTCACCCTTGTGAAAGAGATCATGATCTCAATGGGTTTTTTACCTGGTTAAATAAAGGTTAAATAAAAAAAAATAAAAAAATCTTGTCACAGCCATGGATGTATTATAAGAACTGGATAGTGTGGCCCTCCACCATGTAACGGATTTGAAGCCAGAATATCCCCCGTCAGAGCGCTGCCATTGTGCAGCCAGTAGAGAATTTGGGCCATAATCTGGACGCAGCTGTCGTAAACGGTTGCAACACTCCGCGGCATACGCCGTACACAATCATTGTGAAACTGCTGTAAACCGCGGTTATTTTTAAACTGTAATAACTAATAAAAAATAAACTTTTCAGAAAAAAGAGGACTTGGAAAACACGCAGCTCAATAATACTTTCATATCACCACAGCATACGGATGGGAAAATGTTCCTACGAGGTGTATTAATTTTTTGAAGTTTCACTAGGCTCCGTTCAGATGAATGGGGGAGACGGAGAGTTGACCTATACTGCAGCCAGGCACCAGGGGGAGCAGTTGTCGTGGCGGCTTCATTGAGCCCAGCCACATGAGGTCCATTTTTTTACAGTCTATGGTCACAGCCTTACAACCAGCTTACAACTTACGTTTTTATGTTATTGTATTTATCAGGGGTGTGCATTGGTCCTGCTCTTACAATTCAATTCGATTCGATTCGGCAAGGTCACGATTTGATTCAATTCAATTCTACGATGCATTGCGATGCATCTAATTCTATATTACTGCAAACAACATGGTTCATTTTTTATCAGTCATGAGTAAATACAAGTAGTCAGATATACTTTAAGTTTATTAATAGCTAGCCTCTGTGGAAAGGAAGCCACTTAAAGTGAGGAATCAGGGCAGAGTATGGAAGAAGGAAGAACTCTCCCCTTCAGTGTATTGTTGCTGTAAAATACACTTACAAGACAGTTAAATCAGCTGCAAACAGCAAAACATCAATTTGTAATAAAATGAATTATTCATTGTTAGGGGTGTAACGAAATGGTCAACTCACGCAACGATACGAAATACGAAACAGGGCCCACGATACGAAATACTCACGATACGAAATAAAGATGAAGGAAAATCCCCAACAGTAGGAAGTTGTGAAAAAATCTCATTTTCTTTATTTTCCTCCTAATGCAGACATACAAAAAATATTGCTGCATCAGTACAAAATAAATGCTCTTTGAAAAAAAACTAAATTGTAGTTTTTTTTCCCTTATTTAGACTACAGTGCAAATACAAAGATAAAATCTCAATAAAAAGTGTTTTGTTGTAACAATCAGGATAAGTACATTCTTGAATGAAAAGTAAAACAAACAGCAGTCCTCAGAGCTGCAGTTTAGACCTATAAATGTCTGAACTGTGAACTATAATATTTAGCCTATAACAGTGCATATACTTCTGATCTTCAAGTATGATCAAATTCTGTCAACTCAACAGTAGATGCAAAAATCAAATATTGTTTTTGATGCAGACTTACACACACATAGTGGAGCAGTTCTACAGTTTATGTGTTCAATGTGGATTTTAATGTTTCTTATGAATTGACGGTCAGTGAATGGAGCAGGAGGGCGGGGCGAACAGGTCAGAGTTCAGAAGGGGAGTTTTGTGTGTGTTTGAGCGAAGAGGGAGAGAGCCGTGCAGGAGGTGTAGAGATTACTACTCACTGTTCTGTTCGGGAATTAAAATTGAAGTTGGCGTTGTCACAGCCCACAGTGACTGTTAAATAAAAGCAGATATTCGCAAGCTGCAGGTGGTTGTTCTCCCCGCAGTATACGGCGAACTGTTGCGGCATATTTTGCACTCGGTTGTTGTTTTGTCCGCAATCTTCTCACCGTTCTCTCGTCTTGGAAACAGTTTCCCATCGACTTCGTAGAATCCGAAATGTTGCCAGATGTCTGCTTTCAAAGTTTTGGGAGCGTCTTTTAGCACTCGGCTTCCCAACTCCTCCTCTTTGGCCATCTCTCGTGCTGTTCTGCTGCTATTTTTAGCACTGCTGCGGGACGCGGCTGCTGATCATGGAGCCGAAGCCAGAGCTCTGGAGCACAATGGGCTGCGTGCTTACGTCATCGTAACGTTACTCCGGAGAAGCCCCCGGATGTAATTGAAAGTTTACAACTTTATTAACATGGAAGGGCAGAAAAAAAAGACACATATAATCGATTGCGTGACGTTGCCGCATCGATGCTGAATCGTGCAAGCCCCGCATAGCGATGCATTGCTGAATCGATTATCGTTGGCGGGCCTAGTATTTATTATTATTTTATATTAATTTTGATGTGTCAAACTAAAACCCGCAGCCCGACCCGCATGTTATTTATTCCACCCAGATCCGAACCCGGGAAAAAAAAAGTTTTTAAAAACCACCCGCAAATCAGCTGTTTTTGCGGGTACCTGACCCAGTGCAGAACTCTGCACTGAGCAAAGCCTTCTCTGGCACATCCCTAAGATTCTCAATGGAGTTAAGGTCTGGTCTCTGTTTGGGCCAATCCATGTGTGGTAATCACGCCTCATGCTTCCTGAACCTCTCTTTTGCAATCTGAGCCTTATGAATCCTGGCATTGTCTTCTCTGAATATGCCCGTGACATTAGGGAAGAAAAAATCCACTGATGGACTAACCTGTCCTTCAGTAAATTCAGGTGTCAGCTGAGCTCATTCTTTGAGCCATAATGTTGCTGAACCTCAACCTGACCAACTGAAGCAGCCCCAGATCACAGCACTGCCCCCACAGGCTCGTATAGGCACTAGGCATGATGGGTGCATCACTTCACCAGCCTCTCTTCTTACCCTGATGCTCCCATCACTCTGGAACAGGGTCAATCTGGACTCATCAGACCACATGACCTTCTTCCAGTCCTCCACAGTCCAATCTTTATGCTCCCTAGCAAACTGAAGCCTTTTTTCTGCTTAGCCTTACTGATTAGTGGTTTTCTTAAGGCTACACAGCTGTTCAGTCCCAATCCCTTGAGTTCCCTTCACATTGTGTGTGTGGAAATGCTCTTACTTTCACTATTAAACACACCCCTGAGTTCTGCTGTTGTTTTTCTTTGATTTGATTTGGCCAAACGTTTAAGAGATTCACCAATCACCATCATTCAGGATTTTATTCTGACCACATTTCTTCCTTGAAGACGATGGTTCCCCACTATCCTTCCAGTTTTTAATAATGTGTTGGACAGTTCTTAACCCAGTTTTAGTACTTTCTTCAATCTCCTTAGATGTTTTCTCTGCTTGATGCCAATGATTTGACCCTTCTTAAACAGACTAACATCTTTTCCACGACCACAGGATGAGTCTTTGACATGGTTGTTTAAGAAATGAGAGCTGCTCATGTCATCAGCTGGAGTTAAAGTACTTGTTTCAGCTGAAAAATAATCACTAATGCAGTACTTATCCAATAGGATAATAGGATAAGTCCCTGTCTGTTTAATTAAATTCAAATGGTTATTTTGGGGTTTTTCTTTTTAGCCAGATGGTGTGAATTGGAGCATTTAGGTTTTTCCCTTTATTACAAATAATCATAAAGTGTGTATTTTTAAGATTCAATAACTATTGATTAATATCAGACCATTCTTTTATTTTATTACTTCTATTTTGACCACATCCAGTATTTGTTTTTATTTTTTCCAGGTAGTATCATTTGCAAAAATCCATCAAGTAGGGCTGGGGGATATGGCCAAGAAATAAACTCCCAGAATTTTTTTCCACAAAAGTCGATTTATGATTTTAATCTATATTTCCCTCCCTAAAATAAACAAAACTCCCAGTGACATAAAAATGAAACAAATCAAGTTTTGCCTTTATGTTGCCTAAATGTTTCAAAGTCTGGGTCATAAAAGGTTGATTATGTAGCATAAACGTAGGCAGGTTTGTCTGCATTAACACTAAAAGGCTGAGGTATTTTTACAGTATTAGCATGGAACTCTCTGATCAATATTTAATCTACTTTAATAACAAATACAAGCCGATAAAAGTGCTTGTGCAAACCCTACAAGGCTGAGCATCATGAAAATTTTATTTTTCTTCAAAAACTGCAAATGCTTACAATTGGACTAAGGTAAGAAAAAATCTTGATTTTTAATTTTTTAAATCTTCTGCGGAAAATAATTTGGATGAATCGATTTAATCGATTTTTTGCCCAGCTCTACCATCAAGAAATGAAGAAACTTGAACAATACCATTTGCATACAAACAAAATAGTTTGGGTTCTGGACGGACCCCTGAGGTCCCCAACGGGTGATGTTTTTTTGCATTCAATTTTATATTATTTATCTGAAAAAAGTGTTTTCTGTTTTTTTTTATAACTTGTTCTTTGAGTCCAGTTTTCTAATACCAAAGTTACCAAGTTTTAAAGAATTATAGTCAGATCTATGTTGTCAAGATCAACAAAGATGCTTAAAATGATTTTTCTGGTCAATTTCTGTGCATATTTATTTAGTTAAATCTATTTGCCCTCAATCCAACCCAACTGCTAAAACACTGTATTTGTCAAGAAATGCATCTAACCTGGCAACAAATATTTTTTCTAAGTTTTTTGAAAATTGTGGAAAGCAGGAATTCTGGTCTGAAGTTGAGAAACAATATTAATCTCCACTCTTATGAAGTGGAATCGTGTTGGCAGTTTTCATCTCATCAGGAAATACTCCTGTTGAAAAGGCTAGATTACCTTTATATGGAATTCATTCAATAGCAAATTCTATTATAGTCTTATTCAGTATCATGCCAATGCTTTTACAGTCAGTTGATTCTTACTTGCACATTTTTTACTGTATTCAGTATGTCTACCTTTCCTGCATTACCAAGAAAAATACTGTTGACATTACCTCTGATTGAATGGCCCATAGCCTCATTTTCTGTTGATTTTGGATTTATTTATTAATCTATTTATGAGAAAAGGGGGCCACTTCTCTAAAGAACTTATTAAATTAATTTACTACTGTATTTTTCCACATATGACTTTATTATCCTTCACAAAATAGTTGGGAAAATCATTCTGTACCATCTTTCTTAATTATACTACGTATTATTGCCCATGTAGTCTTAATATTTGTACTACATTTACTATAGTATTGCTTTTTTTATTTTCTTATTATCCAAACAAACTCATTTTTGTATTTCTTATACCTATTTTCTGCTTTTTTCTCTTATTTTTGTGATGAATTACTCATAATGCATTGCCATCTCTCTGAGACAGAGCAGTTGTGACAGGTAGTCAGAATGCACAGCTCTATAACATGTTTTCACACTATGATACACATTCATTTTTATTCATCATGGCAATAAAGATAGTATTGATACAATTTCATGTTCTGTGACTTTAATAATGTCAAAGTAAGTCAACTTTATCACATTTGGAAGTAATTTGATCATTTTATGATGCATATAGCCTGAAAAATACTAGGCGGATTTTAACATATTTCATTGATATTAGTAGTCTTGCAATTTGATACTTAAAATAGATATTTGTCAGGGGCTCCTATCCTAAAATTCAATAACTGACCCTACGGAATCATCATGCAAAAAATGGCGCTTTTATCCACAAGTGCACAATCCTTTCACTAAGCCACCGGACTATATTCTTCTGTCTCAATCACAACTAGAAATAGTTCGCTGTAAAGTTTTGAATTCTGCAACTCTTTTACTAGATGTTGAAAGCACATGTGATGATCATGACTGATTAGAATCTTCTCTTAAGACATTTCTGCCTAGACCAGATTTAAAAGACAAACCTATTCCTGATTCAATTTGGCCTTTTACTGATGGCAGCTCTTTGAAAGATTGCTATGGCAGAACTCACTCTGCTTATGCTGTAACTACTCTGACTGAGGTGCTGATGACACAATTATTGTCTGCATCAGACTCAGCACAGTCTGCTGAACTGAAAGCTGTTATTGCTGCCTTACACTATTGTACTGATTTTCCTGTTACTATTTTCACTGATTCTAAATATGTTTATACATCTTGTCATTATCACTGTGCTCAATGGCACCTTAGAAACTTAAAAACATCATCTGGTTCTGAAGTTAAACATGCAGCCCTGCTTAAGGACCTGACACAGGCCCTTAAGCTTCCCTCAGCTTTGGCTATTGTCCATGTACCGGCTCATACACAGAAAACTGACATGTTTCACGTGGAAATGCCCGAGCTGACTCTGCTGCTCAAGCTTTAGCTCGTGGTGAGCCTGCTACTCCTATATTTACTGCTTTAATAACTGATGATTCTTATAACATTTTGCATGATCATCAACACCATGCTAACCCACCCTTATGTGTTATCCTTAATCCTGAGGATGACCTTTTCTTTATCACCCAGATACTGGTTTACTATGGTTACCTCCTTCCTTATAATCCTGGGCGTGTCAAGTGTCCCATGGACCTTGTCATGTGACAACAGCGGGGATTTTAGGGGGAGTACAAAAATGTTTTTATGGTCTAAATTTTCAAAAAGCAGCACATGATCATGTTAAAAAATGTTTGATATGACTGAAGAATAATGCTCAAGGAGGCATACGAACAAGACAAGGTTCATTTCCTGAACCAACATCACCTTTTCAAGTTTTGAGTATGGATTATATTGAATTAGATGAATGCCAGAATACAAGGTTTTGCCAAGTTATTATATGGCATTACAGTAATTGGACTGAAATACACCCAACTGCACATGCTGATGCAGATTTTACAGTTAAAGTGCTGAAAGAGAGTATTTTCTGCAGATTTGGAATACCTGAAATTATTTATTCAGATAATGGTACACACTTAACTGCACAAAAAGTAAAAACTCTGTTGAAAGAGTTGGGAGTCCAGCAAAAATTACATACAGCGAATCATCCGCAGTCAGCAGGACATGTGGAACGCAAGAATGGTATTGTTAAACAACAACTAATTAAAGCAATGGAAACAACAGGAAAACCTGCTTGTTTACACCTGGTTAAAACTTCCATTAAAGGTGCCATAGGCAGGATTTTGCTAGTCAATGCTAATTTTTCTGTGCTTTGTTTGGATCAAATGTTAGAATATCCATTGAGATCCTTTTATGAGTGTATTATAATTGCACTACAGTGAGATCGCTGCGTTTCCATCCGTCTCTGTTATGAGCTCACAAAGATTCTCGACCGCTCCAGGTATCTTTGACCAATCAGAAGAGCCCCTGAGGGCTCTATCCTGATTGGTCGAAGGGCGGCACTTCCTCCTTCATTGTGATTGGTTGTAAAGCTCTTCGCTTCGTGAACGCACATGAGGAAGTCCTGGTTCGCAGATTTACCTTGCTCGTTAGAAAAACGAATAAAACATAACAAAAACCACCATATGATGTCCAAAGTGCTACTGGTCCTGCATGTAACTGGAGTGTATAACAACATCTATTTAAAAGAAGACCAGCGGAGGGCAGTGATACACTCTGCAGCGTCTATTCTGCTGGAAAAGGGAGAAGAAGAAGAACAAGTCCGCGGAAGAAGGCAAATGTATGGGCCTTTCTCAAACCGCCCCCTACACACTCTCCCTATCCACTACCCCTCCGTTTGCGCGTCCTCGCAGAGGGTCCGCCATATTAAGGGCTGTCCAAAACCGATTCGTGGGGAGGGGTAGTGGGCTGTAAAACCCTCCACAAGCGAGTCTGCACGGATGCCGACTCACTGAACACGTGCAGCGCCAAAGTTTGTCTGGTGTCAGCCATGGAGGAACCAACAAACAAATGTAAGTTCCATGCAAGTGCCGGCACAAACTCTGTTGAACTAAGACAAATAATTCATGATTGTCATCCAGATGTTTATAACTGAAGTTGTACATGTCGCTGATTATCAAATTAAGGCCTGCCCTGCATTAGTCCAGAAAAGAGTTTATTTGATTAAATGTTTTATATTTACAAGGAATGTAACGAAAACCAAAGAATTCATAAAAATGTGAGTGAAAAATAAAAGCTCTTCAGTAAGAGAAAGAATAATAAAAAATAAGTGAAATCATTTGTATTGTCCTAGGATAAAAACATTTTTTAAATTACCTGAGACATGATAATTAGGCTAATTTCAGCACTGAGATACATATAGGCTGATCAAACTTGTTGCAGAAAGGTTCTCTGCTAATATTTAGGCCATTTCTTATTTTTATTATGTACTTAGTTTTTTTTTCATAAACTCAAAGTACAGGACATAATAGCCTAGCTGCTTTTTGCTTCTCTGACATTAAAACATATTAAAAATTAAAACATAACACCATCAGGGTTCAAGTTCAGTCTCTAAATATTAATAATAAATATTATTATGCCAGGGTTTAAAATATGTTGGGAAACTTTAAATAGATTGACCTTACATTAAATTATGCATTAAAGGACTTTTTTTTTAAATTCAATCTCATATAATTTAATAAAGATAAATAACATCAATATCCAGAGAGAGTTTTTACTGAATGTGTGCAACAAAAGTTCAGAGGCTCACATTTCACTGCTTCATAATCAAACGTAAAAGACGCTTTAGACCTCTGGAGGATCTTATCTGCTCATGTTTCAGTCATTGCTGGATCAATGCAAGAACTGCTGCTCATGCAAGATGCCACTTCGAAACCATGGCAACATACACTTCCTGTTTCAACCTGAGGAAGGGAAGTTTATCCCAAAGCTTACTGCTGTTGTCCTACCCTTCACCGTGATGAAGTGAACTACATTCAGCTGCGAGTGTGACTCCGTGACGGAGTGCACTCCGTTATGGAGGGGGAGAGTGTAGGGGCTGGTTTGAAAAAGGCCCTATCTGTCTGCGGCTTGCAAGACGGAGGCGTGTCCTGTACTGGGTGTGTCGCGTAGTGGGCGTGTCGTGTAGTGACGTCACTACGTGTAGGTTATTATAACATTAAACGGGGAGACTTCAGTTTTGGCACTAAAAGGGTGATGGTTAGGTTAAGGGTTAGCAGATGGGTGACGTTAGGTTTTATTTGTGTCTCGCGTGGTTTTTCGTGATTTCCGTCATTACGCGACACGCCCACTACATGACACGCCTCCGTCTTGCGGGCCGCAGACAGACCCTTCTCGAAGAATGAGAGCATGAAGAAAAACAGCATTAAACCTCGAACAATGGCAGACAGCAGTAATCCATCGGGCAGCAGGAAGATACCGATCCCCTCTTTACCCCAGGCAGCTTTCACCAAAAAGTCAAGGATCATGAAAACGCTTACAGAAAGAGTACAAGAAGGAGGACCACGAAAAACAATGCGCGAAATAAAACAGTCATGTCAGCTTTATATTCGAGCGGAGGAGGACTCTTCGGGAGGGTTTCAAATCTACGTCTAATGGACAGGTGAGTTATTTTTTCCTCTTATATTGTTTACTCTGTTTTATGGTATAAAACAAATGTGTTTAGATTCCTCTTAGACGAGTACCTTATGGGCATTTACTCTATACGTGAAAGCACGTACTGTTTTCCCCACAAAAAAACGTTTTTGTGTGTCAAAGTTAATTTTCAGCTTGTCAGGTATTTCCAGATTGGTGTTAAATTCAATTATTTCAGGTCTAAAATGGTGTATCATACTTATATGTAATTTAACCAGTGAACTGTAACTGTGTGACTCATTGGTCTAAAGATCAGTCTGAATAGCAAAGGTAGCAATATTTTTTTCAAAATGTTGGCTGTGAGACAAAGTGAGCCACACCTGTGGGGTAAAATGAGCCATTTGCTCCTTTTATACCACCAAAAGTATGAAATGTTATCTTGATACACTGAATCATGAAACACTGTTTAATGTTATGTTTATCAACTGATATGTCTGATCAAATGTTAAACATTACAGAAAATCATGTTGAGGATAAACAAGAGGGAAACCAGACGGGCCTCAACACCCCCTGCTGAGATGGAGAAAACAATAAAGGAGTGAAATATTGACAGTCAACCTTGCAGAGGTTTATGATGAAGAGGGATGTTTAAACTGAGTTGTTTTAACAAGTCTGAACTTGTTAAAACTTAAAAGCATACAAGTAATAAACTTTTCTTGAAGTAATAATACTTTTATTTCTGCCAAATTTCCAAATTAGTTTTTTTCTAGTTTTTTAAAGTTAAGTTTAAGAAAATAAATGACTATTGCAGGAAAATGCATCTATTTGTGAAGTGAACAATCTTCACAAATAATAGTTTGTTTTTGTTGTATCTCTTTGTATTTCTTCTTGCCTCAGTGACAACAGAAGTAAAAATGGCCATTTTTTCCCCACTGTCCTCTATAGATATTTTTGTATAAATTCTTTTCTCTTGTTTATAGTTTGTGTTAAAGTGAAGTTGAGGAAATATCTGAAAGAGTTGAATGACATCAAAAACTCTGAGAAAGTGTTGTGTAACTTTGTCTTCCAACAAATGTGGAGCAGTCTATGATTTGTGTTTCTTTTATATGTAATTTGATAGATAGTTTTGGCTGGGCAGATAAGACTTGATGTTCAGATGAGGAGCCACTGCATGTGTCTTCTGGTGAGGAAGAGCAGCAGCAGGAAGAGGAGGAGTGCATGCATGCTTGCAAGCAGCCCTCCTCCTACGACCCAGGATCTGCTCAGGACGAAAGTCAGCAGATGAATAGGTTTGAGCACTTTTTTATTATACCTTTCTATGTTTGTCCTAAATAAATACTTATACCATACAATAACTACGTCTTTCTCTCAACAGGACAAGATCAGCAGAAGCAGTGAAATTTTCCACTTCGTGGTGTGATGGACTTGCCCCCTGTGTGTCAAGAAATGGACAAAATGGACAACAATTTTTTAAATAAGGTCTTTTTTTTTTACCATATTTATCTATAATGGAGCACTGCACTTTTTTGACTTTATCTTATATAAAATATGACAGTGATGTTTAATGTTAATGCTTGGATTTGTTAAAATCTTTCTCGGGTTCATCCAGTATGACTTCAGGATGTAAATTTCAATCATAACTTTACAAAAGGTTAATAAGCAAAACTCCAGTTCAGCAAACTTAAACTATTGAAGCAAATTTAGAGCCTAAGTTTCTCATAAGTTAGAAAAAAAATTAAGACCTAATGTATATAATAATTGCAAACACAAAATTGGGTTTTAACAATCATAGAAAAAGTCTCAAAAGAATTTGAATGTGGAAAAAAAACACATGCATACCATACTTGAGTCTTTTTAAAAATGGAGGCAGTATTTGTAATTGAATCTACTGAGTTGTCTAAAGAGCATCTTTAACAAAGTGCTGTGGTCTAATATATTCACTCCCAAGTGGAGCAGACAAGTTGTTGCATTCAACAACATCAACTCTGCAAGGATGTAAACTTACTGGATAGTAAAGACAATATTCAATTTTAGACTGAAAATCAGCATAATGTATAAATAAAAATAAATACAAGAACAAAGACAGTGCAACGTATTAATTTATAAATTTCAAGTAAACAACAGTAATCAAAATCAGTGTAGTTTCACAAAAATGAATAATGGCAAATAAATGTATGTATTTAAAAAGGTATCAAGTAAATAATGTAATTCTGCTAAGGAAAAGCAGGACTGTGCAAATATATGCTTCAGGTGTATATCCCAAATACGATTTACAGCCGATTTTAAACATGCACCACACTCAATGGAGTGTGATGGAATATAAATAAGATCACTTAAAACTTAGCAAACTAAACACAGTTTCACTCCAACAAAGATGACTATTACTAAGAAATAAAAACCTTTACAACACAGATGACTAGCCTCGATCCTTCAGTGTTTCTCGGGTATACTGCTACACCCCGCAGTAACTCCTCAGCCTCGGCCTCTTCCACATCTGCGGTGACCTCCCCGACCAACACCACGGCTCCGCTGCGGCCTTTGTTGTGATTGTCTGCCTGTAGTTTGTCCCGCTCTACCTCGCCTTGCCCTTCGGGAAGAGGATGTACCTGCCGTGTAGTCTTCCCCGAGCTTTTTTATGTCACACACTAAAAATGAAAGAATAAATTTGGTTTACTGATTAAGTTCATCTTGTCTTCTTTGAACATAAGTGTTTTTAGTGTTCTTTTTTAAAGACAAAAAGGTATGGTTACCTTGACATGTTTCGACGTAACTCTGCTGTCTTCTTCGGAAGCTGTCATCCTGATGGCTGTGATGTGTCGGAAACAGCTGATAAAAAGACACGTCACAGCTGTCAGGATGACAGCTTCTGAAGAAGACAGCAGAGTTACGTCGAAACATGTCATGGTAACCATACCTTTTTGTCTTTAAAAAAGAACACTAAAACACTTAATAAATTTGGTTAATTTATCAGTTGACTAGCTGGCTAGCTGCTAACGTTGTCCAAGTAAATGATAGCTCGTCTTGCTGGTAGATGCTAATTCAGCTTTGTTCTATCAGGTATTGTCCAAAACAGTGATAGGTAAAAGCTAAATATGAGCACAAGTTGTAATTACAATATGCGTTGAAAACTTACCTCCTTATCAGACATTGTCGCTGCACTTATCATGCTCGTCGCTGAGAAGCCTTCCCAGTTACCGGCAGGCAGCTCTCGCGTGCACGTCTTTGTGGGAGGGGCTAAACTCGCGTAAGGGCGTGATGTCAGAAACAGCAGGACAGAGGTCGCCATCTTACATGTGGGGCCTACCATGGGAAGTTTGGAAGAAGAGGAATTAAAGGGGAGGGGTTGGACCTGCCCAGTTCCTCCAGTTAAACCTTAATGCTGACAACGCCACCTCGGGAAGGTCACCCAAGGAATCAACCCTTTTTACCTTAAGGACACAGGTCCGTTATTGAGCAGGCAGGAGACGTGGTTCCAGTTTAAGACAATGTTTCTTTATTACAAAAACTTCTTTAAAATTTGTTAAGACCCACTAAAAGATGGGAGAGGGGAAACTAAAGAAAGGGGGACCTTTCAGAGACTGGGGCGTACCAGGAGTGAAGAAGGGGCAGACGAGGGGGAGGGGGTTATCCCCAACGAAACCTCAAAACACACTCACACGGACGTGGAAGTGGGGGGACCCAAACCAGGACACACAGCACACCAAAAGGGGGACACCACCACCCTGGACACCAGCTCCTTCACCCGTGGCTTCCAGCTCTGAAAGGACAAAGAAAAGAATTAGGTGGGGGAACTGAACATAATACAAACTCAAATGATTCAAACAACAACAACAACAATAATAATAATAATAATAATATTAATAATAATAATAAAAGAAAAAGAATCCCACTGGGCCAAATTAATCAAAATTATATTAATTAAGGGGAATAACTAATCCCCCCTAACTAATAACAAAAACAAAGTACATAAACCCATAAACCCCATACACAGGAAAAAGAAAAGAAAACAGTGAAAGTTCAAGAAAAACCTTAATCTGAATAAACATATACCCCACTACAAATACCTGAACTAAACTCTCAAAGTAAATAAACTAAACAGTAAACTCCCCAAGAAAAAGAGGGAATTAACTCAATGAAATTAATTAACACTAAACAAAATCAAGTACTTATAAACCCCAAAAGACCAGATCACAAAGAAAACAAATGTAATAAATCATAAAGAAATAAATCCAGAAGTAATAAATCCTAACAAGAAAATAACCACAACAAAAATGAAATCAATATTAAATCCCCAACCCCAAAGTCTATAAAATAGTTCCTCGGTTGGCCTCAGAGGGGTGGGAGCGTCCGGTGATACGTGTGGCTCTTGTCTGGTTATGAATCTCCCCCCCAGCCAACCTGAGAGTGCAGCCCAACCAGGTAACACCTGGCGAGCAAAGCACAGCCGTGCGGAGCAAAGCGAAGCAGCCAAAGGAAGCAAAGCAAACAAACAAACAAACAAAACAGCCGTCTCCCCGGTTCCCACTGTTATGGACCCAGGGCCCTGATAAATAAAGAAATAGAGTCACCATGAATAGAATATAAGAGAGGAGGCTAGGGCTAACAGATTAGCATGAGGAGGGTCACCTACCAGTCCGATCACTGTTCATATACCACACCAAGAGGCGATATTTCCTAGCAACGCTGCCACTGTAGTCACCAGAGAGGGCAAACACTCAGGTATCTACAGGGCCAAAATGTGTATTAGCAGCCTATCGGCAGATAACGGAGGGGCTAACAGAGGCAGCCGTCAACTAACCTGGACTGGTATACTAAGACATTCGATTTCTCATCATCTTTTGGACTCTTTTTGAACTGGACATATGAAAAAGTAATGATGTCATGATACATGACTATGTTTCTTAAGGTTCTTTTGTCTCATGATGTCAACTGGCTCATGGTGGTAAGTTTTACTTAAAGTTTTAACACTTTTTATTGTTATTGCCATTGTCTTTTGAATACTATTTACTTGTGTGATTCTATGTCTGAGGTCAATGGTTAGCTCAATGATTAGAGAATCAATGCTACACTGCTATACAGCCAGCATACTTATTCCATCTTACCAACAACCCCACCAAGTGGAGTGGAGGAAAAACAAATTTAGTTTAATTGCAGATACTTTGCCTATATGATACCTGTACAGAAAACCTAACTGAAGTTGTATAAGGTTGATGTGAAAAGTGCATTGTTATCTGTTCGAATAAGAAAAAACAGCTGGGAATGTGAGGAATAATTTTACTCTTGTATATATTGTTTATGGGTTTTTCTCTTGTATTTGAACCGTCCTGAAATGCTGTAAGATCATTGCTTAGAGACATGAACTAAGGTAACCCTCCCTGACCTGTATGTGTACTGCTCAGCCCCTCCTTGCCAGAGACTCACACTTTGGGAAATTCCCACGAGCTGTCCCTTCTCCGTAAACTTGATGAACTCTCGCACCTGCAAGTCCATCTTTCTCATGAGAAACACCCTCACGTGACCACATACAGTGCTATAAAAGGAGATGACACTGTATTAGATCTCAGTTCAGCTCTTGGACTGGTTTTAAGCACTCTTGGGTTGTAACTCTCTAGTCCGGACAAGACGAAGAAGGATTAAAAGCTCCATCTGATTGTATCCGGCTGCTCTTTTTGTCATTTTTTATTTGGAATGAATGTCAGGTAGAGGTACAAACCAACTGGGCTATTGAAGGATTATAAAGAGAAAATTCCTGACACACATCCAACACCAACATGAATCTGAGCTTTTTAAGACATGGAGCCTCTGAAGTTCTGCATCAGAAGATGGTCCACTGTGGTCATAAAGGGCGGACATGGTTAGTAATAATCTTTCAGGTGGGCTGTGGGATTTGAACCATGCCTTGTGGTACCTGAGGGACCACCAGCAGCCTGGAACTGCTGATCCAAGGCAGGATGGATCCATGTTAAGATGTTACACCAAACTCTGACTGTGGAGAGATCCAGACCATCAGACCAGGAGACACTTTACAGTCTGTTGTGGCCCAGTTTGATGAGTCTCAGTGAACTGGAAGCCTCAGTTTCCTTGCATTAGAAGCACAGGAGCGCACCATGTGTCATCTGCTGCTGTAGCCCATCTGTTCCTAGATTCAACATGTTGCGTTCATTAACATTTATCTGCAGACCCCTTGTAATGAGTTATTGGAGTGCCTGTGGCCTTTCTATAACGTCCCACCACTCTGAACGATGGTCCACTGTGGTCCTAAAGGATGGACATGCTCAGTCCAGGTAGGCTGTGGGTTTGAACCATGCTCAGCTGAGGGACCAGCCTGAACCGCTGATCCAAGGCAGGATGGATCCATGTTTATGATGTTCACACCAAACTCTGAATGTGGAGCAGAGATCCAGACTCATCAGACCAGGAGACACTTTACAAATGTAAAACCTGGCAACATTAAAAACTGGAGAATAAAGATGTTTGTAACAGTTATCATGAAGGCAAAATGTAAATCTAAACCAATCAGTGATCAGATCAAGCTGTAATGTGTTTTAGTATGAAGGAATAAAATGGACAAAATCTGATTAAATAAAACAAAAGAGGACTCCAGGTGGCGCCATGATGTGAGACAGTCGCAAAGGTGTAGGCTACCGTGACATTCTGATCAATTTATGATTAAACAGTACAAATTCCCTACAAAATAAGAGAGAAGAAAGGATGGCAACTACAAGGTATGGTGCTGGAAAACAAGTGGTTCAGAAAGAGACTAAAGAAAAGATAGAAAGTCAACATACTAATCCCGATGCTAACACCACAACCACGGCTAACGAGATGGGCATGGCCGATGTTCTTCGTGAGCTCAGAGAATACAGAAAAGAAAACCAAGCCTCATTCACCAAGACTAAGGCTTCTCGGGTGGAAGACACGGTAAAGGATGTGAAAGAATGACTGGACAAATTGGAACATATACCTATTAGCCTCCTTGTTAATGATGTCAAGATCTTAGGATCTATTCTAGCAAAGAGATTGCAGATTTATACAGCAAAACTGATCAAACCAGACCAAACTGGATTTATAGCAGGGCACCAAGGTTCAAATAATATCAGAGGAGCTTTGAATATTCAAAGTATTGCTAAGAAATCTGATCACCCTTCAATGCTTCTCGCACTGGATGCTGAGAAGGCGTTTGATAGGGTGGATTGGATATGCTTAAATTATACAATGAGAAAATTTGGCTTTACCCCTACTTTTATTAATTGGATTAATACTCTCAATAAAGATCCAATTTCAAGAATTTGAGTTAACGGACACTGCTCAGAGTTTTTTAAAATAAAAAGAAGTCCGTCAGGGCAGTCCCGCAGCACCAATTCTATTTACTCTCAGCGTTGAACCCTTAGCAGAATGGATTAGGACAAACAAATAGCAGGTATAATAGACAAAGGAGGTGAAGAGCATAAAATATCGTTATTCGCGGATGACATACTTTTATATATAAAAAATCCATTAAACCCTATTCCCCCCCTTATGCATTGTCTTGGCAGATTTGGTGACATATCAGGCTACAGGGTAAATAACGAAAAATCTGAAGCAATGATGATTTCAGGACATTGGCCACATCAATTAAGCTCTGAAGTGAAGTTTAAATGGCCAAAAGAGGGTTTTAGATACTTGGGGGTTGTTTTGACAACTGACACACCAAAACTATATAAATTTAATTATTGAATGTTCAAATTCCTAATGGCTCAAGTTAAAAGTGATTTAGAACAATGGCAGATTCTCCCCCTGTCCTTAATAGGCAGGATAGAATCCATAAGAATGAATTTGTTGCCGCATTTTCTTTTTCTTTTTCAATCCCTTTGTGCCACTCTTCCCATGAGTCTTCCCAATCTGAATCATCTATTACCTTGTCAAGTTCCATCTCCCATTTGTTCTTTACATCTAATGTTCTTTCATCTAGTTCATTGCATATTTTCTTGTATAAAACAGAGATTACCTTCCTTACTTCTTTTTTGTTCCCCACCACCTCTATCCAGTACTGTTCAAAGTCTATTGGTTGTGCCTTAAATTGATCAATCTCTTTATGCTTCTCAAGATAGTGTCTTATTTGGAAGAACCTAAAGAGATCATTATTAGGGATGTTGAATTTGTATTGAATTTGGGAGAACGGTTTAAGAGCTGTTCCTGTAAAAAACTGATTTAGAATTTTTAGTCCTTTATCAGCCCATCTTTTAAATCCAGCATCTAGTCTCACAGGTATAATGTTTGGTATGTTTGTTATTTGTGATGCTCTTGATATAGACATAGATAACAAACTGTTTTTCTTACTTTTTCCCAGACACCTAGAGTAAATATGACCCATTCATTCCGTATTTTAAATTTCTCCATTGTCCCCTAGAAGGGCTGATATTGGCCTGTCCACCACTGAACACTGTTCTAATTGTAGCCACTTTGTCTCTGTATCCATTCTGCACCATGTAACAAGAGCTTTCAACTGTGCTGCCCAGTAGTAACTTTTAAAAGGTGGAAGGGCTAAGCCACCCTTATCTTTTGGTGAATAAAGAACTTTGAGTCTCACCCTGGGTCGTTTATTTTGCCATATGAATTTAGTTATAAGCTTGTCCACTATGGAGTCGAATTTGTTTCTTTATTATGCAATCAGAAAAGATAGATTTCAAAACAAAGAAAAACTTTGCAAACAAAATTCTAATTTAAAAAATACAAAAAATATGTTTGTGATTAAAACTGTAACTTCATAAATCCACAAGATTTTTTTTTACAAACTAAATTATTTCTCTCATGAACCATAGATTTGTTTGCATTTCCTGAATTTTTGTTTGCGCTTCCAGAATTTCTGTTTGCGCTTCTCAAAGTTTTGTTTGCACTTCATCCATACTCTCCTGGGCGGGGCCTCCTCTGAAAACTGTAAGAAGCCTCCTGATTGGTCAGCGTCCCTCAGAGTGACGGGATGACAACTTCCGCTCCAAAACAGACGGCATTGTGGGAGAAATGGCGAGAGTAAACCGAAGGAGACAAACATTGATCAGCAGGGCTGTTTTGCCGAGCTTCTCTGTCTTTCTGGTGTTTTTAAGATTTCTCTTGTTGCTGTTCTTTTACTTTTTTCCCCAAACAGTAGAGACGGCGTTAGTAGACATTAACGCTCATGACATAGACCTACCAGCCGAGCGTTATGCGCTCGTCAAGCTCATCCTGGCTGCAGTAACAGTTTGGATAATGTCACAGATATTAACTGTTTTTATGGATAAACAAAACTTTATTTAGATATTCTTTCAGACTAAATCATCAGGTTGGTGTGTGTGTGGATTGTTGAGTTATTGGTCAATAAATTCAGGTTGGATCTCCTGTTCCTCCAGCTGCAGCAGTGACTTCACTGAGGTTTGTCCAGCGTTAGCAGTTGGAGATCGGTTGGATCACCTCCCCAAGCCTCATGTAAAATCGCTGGAAGTTAAGTTTCATCACTTTACTTGAAGCACCCAATGAGCATTTAGAGTCTATTATATTAAAGCATTTAGAGTCTATCTATCTATTATAAATGTTGATAGTACTTCATCTTATAAGCCATTATTAAATGTTCTATAATGTGTTAAGCACATTTTTATAAAGACTTATTAAGATTTATGGGTGTTTATATTGATAGATATAGACGTTTATAAGCATATCATGACTATGTGTATAATTCATTATGTATGTGGGCATTGTCAGTGAGTTGATAACAGTTATAATGTATTATAATACCTGACCTTGTAAGTGATGATAAAATGCTGTATAGTGTGTTATGATTATTGTTATAAAGCATTATGATCATTTATGAGTGTTTATAACTGTAGTTATACAGCACTATAAAGGCATTACAATGCTTTATAAATATACTTATAATGCGTTACAGAGGTATGCGTCAAGTAAAGTGTTTTTTGTATATTAATTGTATATTAATATTTATAATTATAGATAAATCAATAAAATAAAAAAGAACAAATAAAAACTGGTATGTGTAATTTTTCCAGTTTAGAAATACAACTGGATACTGGTTTGGAGTCAATGCGTCATATGACCTAGAATTTGTTAGAACAAAAAGATAACTTGTGAAAATTAAAATTCATTTAAAAAATAAGGTTTAGTAAGTTAAATGGATCCAGATTTGGAGTCACTGCGTCACATGTTCTAAAAGTTATTGAACTCATATTTTTTGGATATTAATATTCATAAAAGAAGACAAAGCACTCAAAATCTTACGTAAAGTGGTGTGTCTTATTCGGACTCGGTTGGAGGCACCAGGTCACATGAAAGCGAAACTATGGGAAAACTGTATATGCAATCATATATTACATGAGATAACTTTATGATGACCCCTTAATTAACTTCCAGCAATTTTACATAAGGGCTGCATGAGTCACTGCTGCAGCTGGAGGAACACATCATAATGCTTTATAACAATAATCATAACACACTATACAGCATTTTATCATCACTTACAAGGTCAGGTATTATAATACATTATAACTGTTATCAACTCACTGACAATGCCCACATACATAATGAATTATACACATAGTCATGATATGCTTATAAACGTCTATATCTATCAATATAAACACCCATAAATCTTAATAAGTCTTTATAAAAATGTGCTTAACACATTATAGAACATTTAATAATGGCTTATAAGATGAAGTACTATCAACATTTATAATAGATAGATAGACTCTAAATGCTTTAATATAATAGACTCTAAATGCTCATTGGGTGCTTCAAGTAAAGTGATGAAACTTAACTTCCAGCGATTTTACATGAGGCTTGGGGAGGTGATCCAACCGATCTCCAACTGCTAACGCTGGACAAACCTCAGTGAAGTCACTGCTGCAGCTGGAGGAACAGGAGATCCAACCTGAATTTATTGACCAATAACTCAACAATCCACACACACACCAACCTGATGATTTAGTCTGAAAGAATATCTAAATAAAGTTTTGTTTATCCATAAAAACAGTTAATATCTGTGACATTATCCAAACTGTTACTGCAGCCAGGATGAGCTTGACGAGCGCATAACGCTCGGCTGGTAGGTCTATGTCATGAGCGTTAATGTCTACTAACGCCGTCTCTACTGTTTGGGGAAAAAAGTAAAAGAACAGCAACAAGAGAAATCTTAAAAACACCAGAAAGACAGAGAAGCTCGGCAAAACAGCCCTGCTGATCAATGTTTGTCTCCTTCGGTTTACTCGCCATTTCTCCCACAATGCCGTCTGTTTTGGAGCGGAAGTTGTCATCCCGTCACTCTGAGGGACGCTGACCAATCAGGAGGCTTCTTACAGTTTTCAGAGGAGGCCCCGCCCAGGAGAGTATGGATGAAGTGCAAACAAAACTTTGAGAAGCGCAAACAGAAATTCTGGAAGCGCAAACAAAAATTCAGGAAATGCAAACAAATCTATGGTTCATGAGAGAAATAATTTAGTTTGTAAAAAAAAATCTTGTGGATTTATGAAGTTACAGTTTTAATCACAAACATATTTTTTGTATTTTTTAAATTAGAATTTTGTTTGCAAAGTTTTTCTTTGTTTTGAAATCTATCTTTTCTGATTGCATAATAAAGAAACAAATTCGGCTCCATAGTGGACAAGCTTATAACTAAATTCATATGGCAAAATAAACGACCCAGGGTGAGACTCAAAGTTCTTTATTCACCAAAAGATAAGGGTGGCTTAGCCCTTCCACCTTTTAAAAGTTACTACTGGGCAGCACAGTTGAAAGCTCTTGTTACATGGTGCAGAATGGATACAGAGACAAAGTGGCTACAATTAGAACAGTGTTCAGTGGTGGACAGGCCAATATCAGCCCTTCTAGGGGACAATGGAGAAATTTAAAATACGGAATGAATGGGTCATATTTACTCTAGGTGTCTGGGAAAAAGTAAGAAAAACAGTTTGTTATCTATGTCTATATCAAGAGCATCACAAATAACAAACATACCAAACATTATACCTGTGAGACTAGATGCTGGATTTAAAAGATGGGCTGATAAAGGACTAAAAATTCTAAATCAGTTTTTTACAGGAACAGCTCTTAAACCGTTCTCCCAAATTCAATACAAATTCAACATCCCTAATAATGATCTCTTTAGGTTCTTCCAAATAAGACACTATCTTGAGAAGCATAAAGAGATTGATCAATTTAAGGCACAACCAATAGACTTTGAACAGTACTGGATAGAGGTGGTGGGGAACAAAAAAGAAGTAAGGAAGGTAATCTCTGTTTTATACAAGAAAATATGCAATGAACTAGATGAAAGAACATTAGATGTAAAGAACAAATGGGAGATGGAACTTGACACAGTAATAGATGATTCAGATTGGGAAGACTCATGGGAAGAGTGGCACAAATGTCTGAACAGCCCAAATTGGAGAGAATATAGCTGGAAACTAAGAATGAGATTCTCTAAGACACCAATTATCAGCAGCCAGACGCTGATCCGGATCAACACAAAATTGAATCAGTTCTTCTTTTTCCCATGCTGAACATTTCCTGAAAATGTCATCCAAATCCATCCATTACTTTTTGAGTTATTTTGTTCACAGCCGGCCGGCCGGCCGAACAGACAGACAGACACACTCTCCTGAAAACATAACCTCCTTGGCGGAGGTAATAAAGAAAATTTCAAACCTTAATACAGTTCAAAATTTATCAGGTGATCTTATATGGTGCAATACCTGAAACTTGGGATAAGGATAAAAGGTATATGTTTAAAGTCCTTTTATTAATTGCCTATAAACTAATTACCATCAACTGGCTCAAACCACACTCACCAACGCTTGAACAATGGACTCAAAGATTAAAGGTGGTGAACTGTATGGAGGACATTACTTCAATCCTGAGACTGAGGAGAGAGAACTATCTGAAGAAATGGACTTCTGTAATCTCCTATTTGGGAAAGACTTAAATTTGCAGGCAATATGATTTTTCTCTGTACAAGCGATGTTATTTCTCTTTAAATTGAGATATTTTTTGTATATTTAAGGAAACTGTATAAAAGTTAAAACAACAACAACAAAAAAACAAACAAACAAACAAAAGCAGACATGAAATAAATACCAAGAGTCAGCTGGTTCTTCACAGTCTCAGCTCTGGATAAAGACTCTCTTCCACTAGAGAGGACAAATTAAATCAAAGTGAAAATGCAATGTATTAACATTAAATGTAAAAGCTATTAAATTGTAAAATTTTCAGAAAACAAATATAATCACAATAATCACCTTATAATAACAGAGCACCCCTACAGTTAACTGTTGGTTAAAGCAGGAGTTTGTAAACTTTTTCAGTTTTGCTCACCCATCTGGGATCCAAGCTAAAAAAAATATATCATGTAGTAAAGAACATTTCTTCCTTAAATAAAAGAACACAAACACATCATGACTGCTGGTTTTCAATCCTCTTATTAGACTACATCTTTGTTAATTACCCAGCAGCAAGATTTAAATAATGTTAAATATTTTTTTAACAAACAGCTTCCAGTGACAGGCTTTTTTTAATCATTGTGTCGTGGCGTCTTGTTTAAATCTGTGTAATAGTTAATATTTGACTAGAAAAGCATATAAAGAATGACAGGAAGTTATTTAAGTTTTTGATCTTTCAGGAAATAAATATCTAAAGCTCATCTCATATTCAACTACGACAAATCAGAAGCCCTACCATTGGGTAGCCTCAGGACCAGGATAGTCTCTGGCTTCCTGTATTTAGGAATAAAAGTTTCTGAACACATAGAAGAATTGTATGAATTACATTTCGTCCCATCTTATCCAATGGTTTGATCTCCCACCATCACGAATGGGTAGGATAAATCTGATTAAAATGAAAGTGCTTGTTTTGTACCAAATACAAATACGGCCACTGAAGATAAACAAACTTATTTTGGACATTAAAATATCACTTTCAGACTTTTTTTTTGCACAGCACAATTATAATTGGGCTTTTCATAGTCAAATAATATCAAGCTGGTTAAACAATGTTATACACAAAGGATGCCCCTTTGTCTCTTTTCAGCCTAGTCGTTACTGTAATTAGTGAGCTTCCTGTATTAATTAAATCATCTAAATCAATTGATTAAAACCAAAATATATAGAGAGACATCACCAGACACAGCCGCAGAGGTTTCTCTTCAGCATTACAACCTTTAACTCAAAGAAAAAAACGTACTTCTGGTGTGGCGAAAAGTATATTTAATGATTTTATTCAAAGAATCGAACATTTGTAGTTTATGTATTTTAAAAAATGTACTTTAGGTCAGTCGACTTCAAACTAAACACAAAAACAGCCACTTTTTTGGTTTTCTTCAAATCAAACATTTTGTGAAGTCTGGTCTGATTATTCCATCCCTCATTCTAACAAAGAGATGAGATGAACATATCTTGACAGGATTAGGGAATTATGGGAAAAGGATGTAGATGAACTTAATGCCAAGGGATGGCTGCAAAAAAACTATCTACACATATTAGATTCATATAGTCAATATAAAAAAAATAACAGTGTAACAAACACCAACTTTCTGAACATAATCCACAGACCTCTCCCCTCTGTGTAAAATGTAAAAAGGTAGGAAACTACTATTAATGTATGTCCTATAATATCCAGGGATTGGAAAAATATATCAGTGCTAATTTAAAGTGAAATCACATATTTTTATGACATTTGGAAAACCTCGTTTGTTCATCTTCACTGTGATCTGAGGAGCTCACTGCAGAAAGGGCACCAACACTTCACAAACATGTCAGACACACCTTTTTATTTCCTTATTCTCCCTTTGACTTTTGGTTTATTTAGATAAGATTGTTTCTGACACTCTGTACTTTATTGCTGCATGAAGTTAATCTAGATAAGATTTTACCTGACACTTCACTTTATTGCTTTTATTGTGACCTTTGTGTGCCTCTTAATCTTTAGTTCTGTAACCTGATAAATACAGTGCAGTCATCTTATGAGTGTTTTTAAAACTAATTTAACAAACATGTAACAGCAGTCTGTTTTTAAATAAACACTGTTTCAAAGCCCTAACATTCAGCAGAGGCAAACACTCAAAATAAGTTCATTATGAATGTTTACTGTGAACATAAAGTCAATCATTGAATCTCTTGAAAAAAAAAACTGCTGAAGTTCCTCTAGGTTGTTTTTGAGGTTACTCACAGATAATCAGGTTTTAAAGCTCTTACTGTAATGAAATAATTAAGCAGTCATTAAAACGTTAAAACTAGTAAAGAGTTTTATTTCTCAACACAATGTCAAAAAATCTTGACAGAAATTATAATTCATATTCAGAGGAGCTTATTTAAGGGAAGTGAGTTATTCCATCAGAAACGGGTCAAAGGAACAGATGCTGATTCAACCACAAAGACAAGAAACGGATTTGTTTGCAGCTTTTAAGAAATAAATGAAGAGTTTAAATGTTTACTCACAGGAGAAGCAGATGAAGTCCTCTGTATCTGTACTGAGGTTTCACCTGTTATTTAATCTGTGAGAAAGAAACGCCTCCAAACGGTTATTAATCTACATGAGGCGGTGCTTTGGAGAAACAGGCTGATTTCCCAGAAATGCTGTGACCTGCAGAGTGACCTCTGGAACAAACGCGGCGCAGGATGAACGGATGAATACAAAAGTTGAGAAACAGTAATCAAGAGAAAATGTATAACTGCTATGAGAGAACTTTTAAAACTGTCATGTTGCAAAGGTCACATGTTCTGCTCGAAAGAATAAAAGAGTATATCTACAAGGACGATATAAATTATTATGGTGTTTTAATAAAGAGAACACTTGTTAGATTTGTTCAAAAGTGTAGGTATCACTGTTACTGGGACAGAGTAAATGAAGATGGCACACAGCATAAATGAAGGCTTCCATATCTGCCAATTTAAAACTACCTTTTTAGGGTGAAAATCCCTTTGGAACGGTTCAGTTCAAGTTTCAAATCTCTAAAAATCAATAGCAAAATATGTGAAGATTACCTTTGCCAATTTTGATTCTGATAAAGTGAAGCAGAGTGATATATATATAAATATATACAGTGCTGTAATATAATAATAATAATATATACAGTAATGCTTTCTCATTATTTTGCACATTTGTCACACTTTGATGTGTCAGATCATCACACAAATTTTAATATTAGAGAAAGATAACCTGAGTAAATTCAAAATTCAGTTGATTTTTATTGTTAAGGGAAAAAGCTTTCCAAACCTGCATGACCCGATGTGAAAAAGTAGTTCCCCCCTGAACCTTATAACTGCAAACAAGCGTTAACTGGTGACGAGTCTTTCTTGCTGGTGTAATTCAGGATGCTGTCTTGTTGAATAACCCAAGTGCCCTTGAGCTTGAGGTCACACATTGATGGCCGAATGTTCTTCAGGATTTTCTGGCAGACAGCAGGAATTCATGGTTCCATCAATCACAGCCAGTTGTTCAGGTCCTGAAGCAGCAAAGCAGCCCCAGACCATCACACCACCATGTTCTTTTTATCAAACAGTGTGTTGTTTTTATGCCACATGTAACAAGACACACTTCTTCCTAAAAGTTCACCTTTTGTCTCAACAGGCCATGGGATTTTTTTTCCAAAAGTCTGGGGGATCATCAAGATGTATTTTGGCAAATGTGAGATGAGCCTTGGTGTCCATTTTGGTCATAATGGTTTTCTACTTGGAGCTGTCGCATGGATGCCATTTTTGTTCAGTTTCTTTTTTTATTGTTGAGTCATGAACACTGGCCTTACCTGGACAGGGAGGCCTGTGGTTCATAAGATGATGTTCTGGGTTCTTCTGTGACCTTCTTTATGCTCTTGGTGTAATTCTGGTATGCCGAGCATTTCGGGTGCACATGCACCCAAAATTTGTGAGAGTGCACCTAAGATTTTCTTGGGCGCACTGGTGCACCAATAAAAAATGTTAGGTGCACTCTTACAAATTTAAGTTGACAAAAGTACAGCAGTGGAAAAATCAGCAAAAAACAGACAAGACACAGCACCAGCTTTATTGTGAAATATTTTATTTACCTTGAGATGTTTGAGTTTGAAATGTTAATATCCATTCAGTAAAGCACTTCAAGCACTTTTATTTGCAAATGTTTTATTCTGCTTTATGTTTTAGCTTTAAATTATCAATTTTATTCAGCGAGGCTCTTTAAACACTGTGTTCTCCTTTAATATTAAAGGTGTAGTCAGTAATCTTCTAATCTAAAGCACTATTTGTCAAAATCACCGTATTTCTCCTCTCCATCCACAAGATGTCCCCACTGACAGCATGTTGAAAAAAAAATCCGGTTTCAATACACAGCCTTGGCTCTGAATTTCAGCAGGTAAATACTGTGGCTCGGGCCGAGTCACCAAAACAGAGTACCCCCCCCCCCCACCCCCCCACCCACATGCACACACACACACACATCCAGGGGGCGATCATACTCATGTGCAGATCAGACAGAGGGGGGAGGGGGAGTCGTAGGTAGCGTGCACAGTTAGCGTACGAGAGAGATACAATAGGTGCAGTAGCAATGGCTGAAAACAGCCCAAAAGAAAAAGGTCAGAGGAGTGAAAAGTGAAAAAGAAGGGCTATGACCATGAAAGAGCGAAGACCCGGGTCAACATTGGTGTTGCTTCCCAACGGTGGAGGGAACTCCACCAATTGAAAGACCTGAAAACGGACGCGGATGTCGCCGTCTGTCTGCTGGATAGGTTAGCAACATTAGCTTTGTGGTGCTTCACATAACAGTAACAGCCGTCGGGCATTCATCTTATTGTCTAATCTGACAGAATGTACTGTTGTTGTGATGTTATCAATAACGGCAGTTGAGTTGTCTGACGACTCAGGGTTACCTTAGCTACGTTGGTCAGCTACGCAGATTCTACGGCCGTTTCCATGACGATGCACGTCCATCAGCTTTCGGGGGTGGAGCCAGGGGTGAAGTATGAAGGGAGAGGCGGGACTAAATTTGTTTATAAACATTGCTGACTACACCTTTAATTTTGATTAAAAAAAAAGACAAGTGTTTCTTTGCATCTTATTCTTGTTTAAAAATCGTTTAAGTTATTTAAAAGCTATGGAAAGTAATAAAATGATGACCTTATGGCATAAAAGGAAGAAAAATATGGATGCACCTAGTTTTTCTGCTGGTGCATCTGAAAAATTTTTTTTAGGTGCACCGTTGCAGCCAATGCAAAAAGTCGGTCTGGGGCCCTGTTGGCCTCTCCTGGTAAGGATCATCACCAGTTTTCTCCATTTGTTGATAATGGTTCAGACGGTGGTTCCTGAAGCTGGGGTCCTGAAGCCTTAAAATGTTTTTGTAACCATTTCTAGGTTGATAGATTTCAATCGCTTTGTCTCTCATTACCTCTGTCAAGGAGGTTATATTATTGCTGGTGTCTGTTTGTTTCTCAGTTAGCAACGTAACTTGACATCCACCCATAACTAAAAAGTTATGGATGGATTTCGATGATATTTTCAGGAAACTTCCAGAATAGGACAAAGAACAAATTATTCGATTTTGGAAATGAGCTGGATCACCATCTGGATTGACATGACGAAAAATATGTTTTTCCTGAATAACTACTGAACTAAAATAGATATCATTATGAATCCAGTGGCTAATGGTATGTTTTCATGGTCAAGGAATCTAAATATTTAGATGAATTGAAGGTAGGATTAATATTTATGGTGAAAATCACAAAATGGGTTTGGGACTCTCCGAGTGCTTTTCTACAGGGTGGGCCAGAAAGATTTACCCATCATATATCTCTATTTCATTTGCTTCGCTTTTGTGCTAGAAACTTAAAATTTTGGATAGTTTCTCTTAAAAGGCATAGCTTTTGATGTACCTGAGTTCATTTGTTTACTCCTAATGATTGTCGAGTATGGCATCGAAGAGTAAGCCCAACCAGATTGTGGCCTTGAAGGAGGCTGGACTGACAACAAAGCAAATCATGAAAAAGGTGAATGTTTGTCGTAAGACTGTCTACAATGTCATGAAACAATACAAGGAGACTGGCAAGACCACCAGCAAGCCAATCCCTGGAAGAAAACGTTCAGTCCGGACCAAAAGGGTTGTTGAGATGGTGAGGAAGAGAATCCAAAGGAATCCTCGCAGGAGCATGAGGGCAACAGCAAAGGAAGTGAACAGCTCAAGAACTTTACTGAGAAGAATCGTCAAACAGGATCTCGAACTGAAAGCACTAAAAATGCAACACAGACAACTGATTTCAGCCGCTTCTAAGAAAAAAGGCTTGACAGGGGGAAAATGATGCTGCAGGAGATCCAGGCATTCAGGCAGTGGTCAATTCCCAGAATGACAGGGTTTATGCACATAGTGCACAGCACCTACCCGAAGGCTGCAGAACTCATTTTCATCGTCAGAAGCCAGCTGGAGTGATGGTGTGGGCTGATGTTGCATCTGATGGCTCAAAGTCTCCTTTGGGCTTCATTCAGGAGGGTGTGAAAGTGAACAGCCAGGTGTACCTTCAAATGCTTGAAGAAAAAGTGTTGCCTTGGTGTACCAATGCGTTTGGAAACCAGTATGTCTTCACACAAGATGGTGCACCAGCTCACACATCCAATGTCACACAGGCCTGGTGCAAGCAGCACTTTCCTGGCTTCTGGGACAAGAACATGTGGCCTCCGTCAAGTCCAGACATCAATCCAATGGACTTTGCGATCTGGTCTATCCTGGAGAGGGAGGTCTCAAGAGTATCTTACAGCAGTGTCATCGCTTTGAAGACAGCTCTGATGAAGTCATGGTCAAAACTTGATGTGCGGCGCTCATGCCAGGCAGTGCCAGGTCGTCTCCAGGCTATGATAAAGGCAAAGGGTGGCCATATTGAGATGTAAATCATTTTAGTGACAGAGAATAATGTATAGAAACTGTGTTCAATGTTTGTTATGTTTGTCTGCAAGCATTTCTGGATAGTGTAGAAAAAACAATGGGTACATCTTTCTGGCCCACCCTGTAGATTGTTCTTGAATTTCATTGGATTGTGGCATGATGTGTTTCTTTGAGATCTTGCAGCCACTTTACTTTGACAGGTTAATTTAACAGGTCTGGCAGTAATCAGGTCTGCATGTGATCAGTGACACTGAACTCTGGGCAGGGGAATTACTTTTTCACAAAGTCATATAGGAGGAAAGTTATTTTGCCTCAATAAAAAAAAAAATCATCATTTAGTAACTGCATTATGAATTTACTCAGGTTATTTCTGTCTAATATTAAGCCCATTTCACGTGAAGGGTGCAGCCCATTGTGGCTATTGATGTTACTGGCTTTTCTCTGGATCAGTTTGTTGGTGGAAAATGAGTGATACTGTGAAGAATGGTGCAACTGGTGGCAAAGAGGATAAGAAAAGAAAACCAACCCTCACTGAGAAGGCCCTTGTAAATAGAATTGAGTCAACTCTAAAGGAACTCAAAAGGGAAGTGGATGAAATAAAGCGAGTGATATCAACATTAAAAGAACTCTTGAATGATGAGAAAAATGTTTCACTTGTCAAATAACATATTGATGTAATTGTGCAACTGTTTGAAAACACCACTGCTTTGCGTGACTCTTTGTTACCTTTACTTCCAAATGATAAAAAAGACAAAATGAATGGTTTTCAAAGATTCATAAACATAAGGTGGGATTTGTTCATGATGTGGAAGCCTGGATTAAAATGACCAGCAGACGCCCAAGCAAAGCTCTGTCAGAAACCCATGTGGCTGGAAGGCACCTGCAGACGGAGTTATTGTCTGAAGGAGGTCGGAAGGAGGCCTGAGGAAAAAAACACACAGGTGTATGTGGCAAGTGGAAAAGAGTATCAGTTTTACCAAAATCTAAAGCTGCAAGTTGATGATCAAGAGGAAATGGTTTCTCTGCGAAATCATCAAAATTATGTCCTGAATGAAATGAATCAGGATCACCATCATCCTTGTTGTTTCTCGCTGGTTGATGTGTTGATGGGTAGATGCAATTGATGAAGAAGCTTCGCTGACACATTCTTGTTTGTATATAAAAGAAGTTTATTACAAAATCAAGCAAGTGTCTGAGCCAGGCACTCCGGACTCAGCCTGACTGAGGTTCACAGCCGAAAAGAACCTCCCAAGAAGTGCAAATGGACATGTATATATACCCTGACACAGTCTTTGATGTTAACAGACAAATGGACTCTCAGCAGACCAGAACATCTGAAATAAATTACCAATGTTGACACGGGATTCTGAAGTGATGGCCTTTAACCTCTGGAACAGGGTTCAGCGGGTTTAAGTTTTCAGCTGTTTACCTTTAGCACAGGAGTCTGGTTTTTGTTAAGGAAAAACAAATGAAGAACGTTCTTCACTGAGCATTTTGGTCATAACATCCTGAGTAACACTAGGCCTCAGACACATCATTCACCCCTTCGAGACTACAAAGTCTCGCAACAGGACTATATACACAGGTAGACACCAGCAATAATGTGTCCTCCTGCAGCTAATCTTAACAAATTTATGTGAGAGCGAAAAACCTGTCGGCAACCATTACTTTTATGTATTCCAGCAATATTATCTTGTGAAGAATAATTTGACCCTTGTACAGTTTATGTATTCAGTCGTGTAATTAACCTCTGTACAACTCTGTACACATGTTTATGATCACTTAACCTTATAACCTTTTCATGTATTTGACTCTATGTAACTCTGTTTTAATCCTGTCATGTAACCATGCTTGTAATTATCTAGCTCTTCTTACAACACATCACGCACCCACATGCCTTAGACATATCTTAGTACATGCCATATATACTGATTCATTGGCCTCCGTATCTGACCTCGGTGTGGAGGCTGTCTTTCGACCTCTCATCTGTTGGGGGACATCTTCCATACCAGCTCTGTCTGGCTCATTCCAAGACAGTGAGGTACGGAGGTCAACACACACACACACCTTTCTTGACACTCTCATAAATAGAGACAGAACATGACACATCTTCAGTTTTTCAGCATCAGCATCTTGTTGACATGTTGTAAAACTCCAGCGCTGTATTAAACCTCATCATTTTTGCCTTCAGTTGTCTCATCATCATTTTTCCTTTTTGGAGTTATGTCAGGGGTTTTTGGTACGGACCTTACTGAGCTTTTTGAATTATGAAGGGACAAAATCCTGACATAAATTGGTCCTTCGAGTCGCTCCTCACCGCTGTGACCCTGGGAGAGTGGGAGGCCATCGCGAAAGTCCGTGCACGGCCTGGGAAAAAATTTCCAGCATTGAACAGCCCGTCTTGAGGGTTCGGTGGTCTCCGCACTCGACTGGGGCCCGGTGACGAGGATCCATACATGAGACAGCTGACAGCAAACTGGTGAGCATGAATGTTTTGTCTAGCATAAATGTTTAGTCTAGAGTGCAGGCCTAGTGAGGGAAGCTTCAGAGCGGCTTTACAAACCGCTGGATATCAGTGTAGGATGAACTAGAGCAGCTTTGTAACCTGCTAATTGCCTTACACTAAGAGTTTAGGATGAACTAGAGATAGTGTGTACAGCTATCTAATTGCCCTAAACTAGTAATCCACTCCTAGGTGTTTTTAACTGCGATAGAAGGCAGTCTCAGGAGTGAAGACAATTGTCTATTAAGTGACAATTGTATGTATGTTGTGTGTGTGTGACACAATTGGCTGCAGTTGTTCTTGGTTCTAAATTGAGAGACTGTGTGTGTGTGACACTGGTCAAATAGAGAAGCTGCAGATAAAGACGGCTACATCCGCTGTGAAGTAGTCACAGTAGAAGGTTGATGTAGTGGACGATCTTTTTCTGATGGTGGCTGATCTATATTGATTAGTGTATGAGATACACTTTGTACAATAGGGAAGAGAAACGGTAAACCAAGTAAACAGTAAACTGAGTAAAAGATAGAATAAGGAGTATGGATTTGATGTGAACAGTTAAAGAAGCCAATAAGAAAAGAAAAGATAACAATGGTCATTACCAAAATGAATGAATGAATGCAGTATTGGCACAGAAAGAAACAAAATGCTATTGACCTATAGCCTATTACTCTAAAAATGCTTGACCCCGTTGTCACAGCAGCTGCAGAAGCAGTTTCATCCAGTGCTGATGTTGTTTCTTTTTTCTTTTGTCCTTATGCGCTGCTACAGGACAGGATTAGTTTCCTTTCATCTTATGAACATCTGCACTGTATGACTGTTCTTCTATGTACACTGCACAGTTTTAACCCTTTAAGGCCCAAGACCATACATTATAGCCAGAAAAATCTATTTCTTTTTGGAGCTGAAATGTTTGTTTCACTTTCTGCTAAAAATCCATAAAAATCAATAAAATTCAGCATATAGATTTTTTTGTATTTAAATTAGGTGTTTTTGGCAACTGATAATCCACTTGAGTACATTTTTATCATTTATCTGATTGTTTTCAGATGTTTTTGTAAGTTGTTGATCATATTGAGTTGATAGAGATATCATAAAAGTATGTATCAAAAATGATACAATTCGCTTTATTGGGTTAAAACATGCAACTCTTACACCACATGTTGAAAATGCAAGAGATGATCATGACTAATTAGACTATTCTCTTAAGACATTTCTGCCCAGACCTGATTTGATAGACACACATATTTCTGATTCAATTTGATTTTTTACTGATGGCAGCTCTTTGAAAGATTCTTATGGCAAAGCTCACTCTGCTTATGCTGTACCTACTCTGAAGTTAAACATGTAGTCCTGCTTAAAATCTTGACTAAGGCTCTTAAACTTTCTTCAGCTTTGGCTATTGTCCATATTCCTGCTCATACACAGAAAAATGACATTTTTTCACGTGGAAATGCCCTAGCTGACTCTGCTGCTCAAGCTTTAGCTCATAGTGAGCCTGCTACTCCAATCTTTACTGCTCTGATAACTGTTGATTCTGATTACATTTTGCATGATCACTAACACCATGCCATGCTCGTGTGTTATTTTTAACACATGAGGATGATTTTTTATTATTATTACCCAGATACTACTTTACTTTGGTTGCCTCCTTCCTTATATCCCTGGGCGTGCCAAGTGTCCCATTGACCTCGTCATGTGACAACAGCGGGGATGTTAGGGGGAGTACATAAATGTTAGGGGGGTACAAAAAAAAATGTTTTTATGCTTCAAATTTCCAAAAAGCAGCACATGATCATGTTAAGAAAATGTCTAATATGACTAAAGAATAATGTTCAAGGGGGCATACGAACAAGACAAGGTTCATTTCCAGAACCAACATCACCTTTTTAAGTTTGAGTTTGAATTCACCTTGTGGCAAACATAAGCTGACACCACTTGAATGTATATTCCATAGACCTTAGCAGCTGCCTGAGCAGAGCTGACAATTATTCAACCTAAGAAACCTGTGAAACACTCTGACTTTGTGACACATTTGGAACAATGTTTTAAAGTGAAAGAACAAATTGATGCTGCCAAGTCTGTTTCTGTGTCCCAAGGAGGAGAACCAGAGCCGGAGCCAGAGCCAAAGCCAACGCCTGTCCAGTCTGTCCATCCTGTCCATCCGGGAGATCTCGTGTTCATCAAGGCCCATCAGAGAAGTGGTCGTCTCCACGTTGTACTGGGCCGTACCGAGTTCTCCTGGCCACACCCACAGCACTGAAACTTGCTGAAAGGCCGTCTTGCAAACTGCAAACTTCTGAGGTGTGAGGAGGAGAGGCTTCATCAAGACTGTTAAGGTACACTGGTGATCCAGACAGGCTACAAAGGGGGGCGGAGGACTAGCCCTGTCACGTCTCTGACCCGTGAAGAATCCATCGCGGCGATTCCGTCCCAGTGTGCCTCAGGTAAATGCCTCCAAAACCAACTGTCCATCTCCTGACTGCAGTGCTGTGTGGCCTCATCATCTGGACTGGGACTGAACGGTTTCTGGCTCCCTCTGGCGAACATGTTCTGAAAAAGTGAGATCACAGCTCCCTGGACTGGTACACCAAGGCTTTCAACTTCTTGTCGTCCTTCGAACTGAACGTTTGGTACCGATATGCACAGTTCTTGGCGAAATACTGAAATCAAACGAACTGCTCCACATATCTTACCTGAATCTGTCACAAATGTCAGCTCTTTGTTTCCACATGTTCTCAGGTCTTCTCTTGCAGCTAAGTTCCTGAACCAATCGTACTGGTCTATGATTTCAGGGCCTGGACCAAACGTGAGTATGTTAGATTTCACACACTTCCTGAGTACTACTGATACCAAAAACATTCCAATTTATGGTCCAGTGCACCTAACTAAACACCTTCAGTTTGACTGTTTTTACAATAAAGACAATCCTCCTAATTTTGCACCAATTCCAATGGGTACGGTTGATCCAGGATATTGCTCAAAGGTTTGTATGCCCTGCTTGAAGAATGGTTTCAATAGTTACAATGACACTAATAAACCACTTGGGGTCATGTGTGCTGATTTCTTTACTGTTCCAGATGTTATGGGTAAACATCCACAAACTGATTTTGTATTACTATTTGTCTTTGCCTACAATTAATTATATTAATAATTAACAATATTTAGTTACCCTTACCAACAACCCCACCAGTTAAAGAGAATAAAACACAAATTTAGCTTCCCTGCAGGTATTTTGCCTATATGATGCCTTTACAGAAAATCTAAGTGAAATTGTATAAGGTTGATGTGAGAAGTGCATTATTATCTGTTCAAATAAATGAAAAACAGCGGGGAATGTGAAGAATAATTTGACCCTTGTACAGTTTATGTATTCAGTCGTGTAATTAACCTCTGTACAACTCTGTACACATGTTTATGATCACTTAACCTTATAACCTTTTCATGTATTTGACTCTATGTAACTCTGTTTTAATCCTGTCATGTAACCATGCTTGTAATTATCTAGCTCTTCTTACAACACATCACGCACCCACATGCCTTAGACATATCTTAGTACATGCCATATATACTGATTCATTGGCCTCCGTATCTGACCTCGGTGTGGAGGCTGTCTTTCGACCTCTTATCTGTTGAGGGACATCTTCCATACCAGCTCTGTCTGGCTCATTCCAAGACAGTGAGGTACGGAGGTCAACACACACACACACCTTTCTTGACACTCTCATAAATAGAGACAGAACATGACACATCTTCAGTTTTTCAGCATCAGCATCTTGTTGACATGTTGTAAAACTCCAGCGCTGTATTAAACCTCATCATTTTTGCCTTCAGTTGTCTCATCATCATTTTTCCTTTTTGGAGTTATGTCAGGGGTTTTTGGTACGGACCTTACTGAGCTTTTTGAATTATGAAGGGACAAAATCCTGACATATCTTTAGACAGGAAAATTCTCTCACGATCCCTCTGCCTTAGGTGATCACATTACAGTTCAAGTTAAGTACTATCCGCTTTGAGTTAAAGGAGGATTGTATAGGTAAATGTGTGGATTATATGTATACATATAGTATATAGGAAACTCCAGTAAATAAAATTAAAATGATGTCCAAATCTAGGCTAGTCGACCCATCTGACACGTTTGCAGTTAGGACCCAGAAGCAAGCAGTTGAGTATGAATTATGAACAGTCTTTATTTAACAGAAATTCAAACACAGTTCAGAGCGGGGTTTGAACCCGCGACCATGGGATTTGCAGACGAGCACTCTGATGACTGAGCTACTCGGGAGGTGATCTGGCAATGGTTCACTCAATGGTATTTTCAGGGGAGAAGCTGCGGCTTGTGCGGGGGTTGAACCCGCGACAGTAAGATCAGTAGCTGGATGCGTTACTGACTGCGCCACACAGGGAATGCGCTGACAGAAGCTCACACAGTCTTTACAGGGACGTAGCTGCGGCTTGAGCGGGGGTTGAACCCGCAACAGCAGATTTAAAAGACGAACTCTTCTTAGATAGTGACACACAGTGGAAGTCCAAAACTGAGACCCACACAGTTTAAACAGGGAAAAAGCTGTGGCTTGAGCGGGGGTCGAACCCGCAACAGCGAGATCCACAGTCGGACGTCTTACCAACTGCGCCACACAGGGGATGTACTGACAGGGGCTCACACAGTCTTTACAGGAGGAGGTGATGCAGGCTTGACTCACACACAGACGAGCAGAGGCGTTCAGGAGCACTTGGAGATGTGATTCAGGCAAACTCACGTTGACGAAGACAGGCAGGGGGTCAGATACCAGGCAGACGGCACAACGTAGGGCAGGCAGGAATCGGCAACAGAAGGCTGAAGCAGGATCAGATACCAGGCGTGGAATACAACGTAGGGCAGGCAGGGCTCGGCAACAGAAGACTAAAGCAGGATTGATAGCCGGGGATTCAGACAGACGGGTGAATGCAGGACAGAAGCTAGTCGATACCTTGAAGTCAAGCCGAGGGTCAGGCGTATGAGGCAAAGTCTGGGATGAAACTTGTCGGCAATGGGTGATCAATCCGGGAAACAAGTCTGGAGTTCTCAGCATGAGTGCGAAGACAGTCTGATGCCGATTGAGTGTGGAGCTGGGGCTTTTGTAGCTAGCTTGATTGCAGGAGATGAGGTGAGGTGAGTCTGGACTGATTAGAGTGCAGCAGGGAGTGACAGGCTGTGGGAGAGGCTGAGGCTGAAGACTGAGATTGTGACACTATCAATGGACCTTGCCCTGCCTACCACTATGTCCCTGACCGGAAAAAGAAACAAAACAACTGAAGTCCCCAAACATCATCAATATCACACATAATACACACTTTAACAGAATCAACATTGTATAAATTCACATTAAGAAAGAATTTCAGACGGTACCTTCTTTGCATTGCCGTGATGTCCTCTTAGTGAGTCCAGTTGTCATTATGTCCATGTTTTGGCCTTTTCATCATAATGTTTGTCCATGTTTGTTCATTGACCATTCAGAATCTGAAGGTCTCTGAGCAATCAACCACCTCCAGTGTCGTTCTGAAAGGGGACAAAGAAAACACCAGCCAGTATCTTGCAAACTTGGATACAAGTAGAAACATTGAAAGTATATCGTGAATAACAAATAATAAAACATGATATTAAATTTCCCTTATAAGTAGGCTATCCTACAAAAATGCCCTATAACATAAGAATAAAGATTACAGTACATGTATCATTACAGTGGATATTGGTCAATTGGTCAAGTAATTCACTTTCTATAACTACTACTAAGATTTGAATTACCACAGCTCCCATAGGTCCCAATCTTTTTAACCAAGAACTAGCAGACCATCCAGCAACATTCCCTCTTTACAATAAACCCTTCTTATGTATACTTACAGAAACCTTCTTTCATCTCTCAATCATCCCCCTCTTACTTAATCAATCAAAAACTCTTACTTGTTTTAAACCATTGTTCATTAATGTGCGAGCAAGAAATCACATTAACCTAAAGTTAATGGAGTGAAACCTTTTGCTCTCTTCAAAAACACCCTTATCCATTGTATTGTCTCACATTCCTCTTCAGCCCTCATCTACTTTCTTCTATTTCATCAACCTGTCATTTTCATGTTCACCTGCGTTTTCTACACACCCACCATTTTACCCACAAACTCTTTTTCTATTATTTGAAGATATTTGATCAGTAATTGAACATCTGCTTCTGACCTCATGACACAAGAACTTGGCATCAGACTGAGCACCCTATGCCTGGTTGAACAAAGTCAAAGAATCAGTCCACTACAATTAACATTTATTTCTTGCATTTTACCTGGTTTTATCATTGGACCTGCTAGGGTTGGGATATGGCAAGGAGGAACCATTTCACTCCTCGAACATTAATATTTACATTGATAGCACACCTTCTTAACTTCCTCCTGACCTGTAACAGTCATAAGCATAGTGGCCTTGCTGTCCACACTCATAACACACTTCCAAAGACTGCTGGTAATTTGGATCCCATGTTCTTCCTTCATCTCTTCCTCTCCATGCCTGCGGCTGCTCAAACACTGGCTGTGAATAGGGCATAGTGTGGTCTCCTGGTGTCAGCTGCGAATGTGATGGTGATTGGTATGCTTGAGATTGATTCTGCATGACCACAGCTTGTGTCCTCTCCTTCTTGCTATCCACCAACTGTATTTGATTAAGTTTTCTAAGGACCTCCTGATCTTGTTCTTTCCGATCATGTTCCTTTTTCCTACATAACTCAACATGATGTGCTATATGATCTGTGTATGCAGCTTTTGTCATGCTTCCAAGACCAACCACTTCTGCCAATTTGCTCCTCACTGGTAAAGGCAGCCCCTTCTGTATTTTAGCACGCAGAATTAACTGCTCCATCTGGTTGATTTCAGGATCATTTCCTGTGATGCTTCTCCACACCTGATGTGCTCTCGACACATAAGCCCTCGGGTTCTCCTCTGGCCCCAATGGCTCAATGAAAATATTGTCCGGATGAACATTTGTTGGAAAAGTATCTTTCAGTGCTTTCCACATCCGACCCCTGCTAGCAGCAAAGAGTTCCGGGTCATTCACTGCAGTTTTCACATATCAATTAAGGCCCGCCCTCTGCAAGATCTCTTCCATAGCTGGGACACCTAAGAGGCTAGCTAAGAGTCTCTTAATATCCCCCATAGCAGGTTGCCATCCCACCATAACCTCTTCTAACTTTGAGATCCAAGGATGTGCTCCATCCTGAAGTGTAGGTAATTTATCAAGAATGTCTGACATATCTGTGCTTTGTAGAGGCTTGTACTCTAAAGTCTGTCCTTGTACGATTACTGGACACATCTTACCTGATCCCTTTTTCTCTGCCTTAGCTAACACCCTTCTGACTGCTGGGTCATATCCTCCAACAGCTTCATCCGGTTCACTCTCACTGTCATCTTCCATCTCTATCCATCTGTACCTCTGTCCACCCCGGTTTACTGAATGTGCCGTTCTCTTTTTACTTGTAGAGTTTGAAAGCATCTTTATAGTTGTTTCAGATGTCCCTGTCTCTATTATTTGCTACTCATCATCTTTGATGTGATAATTACCGTCCTGTGTAATCACTGGGAGCTGGGGATAGACATCTGCACATTTTACCTCCCTCTCATAAGGTGGAGGCCCCCTGTTTGACGTGGTATGTGAAAATGGTGCGTTTACTTTTTCCATTAGTTTTTCTGTTTCCCTTGTATTTTTGTTTATTTCTGCAACACACTGTTCTTTTTTATCTTTTTTAGTTTTTAACAGTTTTTGCCCCTCTTGTTCAAATAACTGCAGAATCCCAAGTTCTGTCTGCCTCTTCTCTTTGCGTTTCTGTCCTTTTTTACCCTTCTTTTGCCCTGGTTTATACGTGAACACGAGCACCTGTAGTGTTTTAACTACGTCTGGGTTAAGAGTCCCTTCCACTGGCCAGGGCCGGTCAATGTCAGGCCAACGCTTACTCCATTTTTTTGACATCTCTGCAATACCTTTAATGAGGGGATTGTTCTTCTGAACCACATCAACTGGCGTAATAGTTTTTAAGATTTTAGCATCCATTTTTGACTTTGGCATTTTTAATTCTCTTGTATCCCTCTTAAAGATTCTAATTAATCAAAAGGTTACCAATAAAATATGACAACCCTACTCATTCATTAAAGAAAGAATAACTTTGTCAACCAAAGACGAAAAACATTAATTAAATGCTCTACCTGATCAGTCTGTTGCCAAGCCTCCCTTCTTAATAATTACAAATGTAAAGCAGATATACCTCACTGACTCACACAAAGAAATGATACACACCAGCAAGCTAAATATGCATCAGTTTAAATGGATGTACTCTCAAATCAGTGAAGGCAATCACACATATAAAGAGTTCATGGATAAAACAGTACTGGCCTGTTCAAATGAAGACAGGTCCTGGTGAGCTTTTCATCCGCCAGCCCCCCTTGGTGTGAAGCACAGCCAATTCTCCTCCTCTGTTCTCCAAGTTCAGATGTATGTCATCTCCTCCAGCTCGTATTCATCATAATTGGATAGAGGAAAGGAAAAACAAAACAAAATGAATCACTCAGCATTACCTCAGACTTCTTTTTCCTTTTTTTTTTTTTTTAAATCCCAATAAACAAATTGAAATATGTATGCTTTAATCTCCAACTTTGGTTTGTCTGTTTATGTTTTCAACCAAACTCCAGCAAGCCTACACTGTAAAAAAGGATTCTGTAGCCACATACATTTTATTTAATATATTTAATAAAATATATTCAATAAAAATGCGTCCTTGATTTTGTGCCAATTTTTTAAGTAACTTTCATGTAAAAATGTTTGGGATAGAATCTACTCATTTTTATTACATTAGATATATCCTTTATGTTTATGTCATTCTAAATCAAGACAATTTTGATTGAATCCAACTCAATAGAATTAGTTTGCTTTTAATTGACCAGCACTTCCTGTTATTTTGCGCCTTTTCTCTTTTGAATTCAGCAGGCTATCAGTTGGTCTCAAGACATAAAGGAGCAGATGACATCCCGTTCCCGACATTTAACTCATCAATTTAATTTGACTGACAAAGGTAACAAGATTTTTTTTGTAATATTCATGTCTAATCATGGGTGAATGCTATAGTACAAAAAAGTTGTAGTCGAAGTAATACAGTAATACAAAGAGGCAGAGACGTATCGGTAAATTAAGTACGTCATGTTAAAGTTGGCTAAAGTGTTTAAGGTATTATTAAACGACATCAGATATCACGAGTAATAACACTTCTAAGAACAACAACCTTTTATTTTTAGAGTTAGTGTTTTGCTCCGCTCACAAATTTTCCATATTCCGAGGAAAAATTATACTATAAACACGCGGTCTCATTTAATTGTGTTGGAAAGTGAACCGGGTTTATGTGAAGACATAATGTTTTCCATTACAGGGGGATTGTTTGGAGCTATCCGGGGCATCTTATTTTCTTAACGGTGCTTACTGTACTTCCGTTAGCTTCACTTCCTGTCTGCACCGGTCTTCTTACCTGACAGGTAACGTAAACAGTTCTTTTTGTCAGCAATAAACATTGACTAGACTTATCTCACAAAACGCCAGGTCCGTTCACTAACCGTTTAACGTTAAAGAGCTTCAGAAAGTCATGGAAATGTAAACTGAAAAAGCACTGGGAGGAATTGCTCGCGCAGGGAGGGATGTTGTCTTGCAACATGGTGAGCACGGAGCCAGTTTTCTCATTCAGCAGCTTAAGATATCGGTATAGTGTCTTACATAACACGTAGGGAGAACGTGGCAATGCAACGACAGCTCCATGGGCAGCACAGTCGAGCATAATAGCTTTGTTTCTTGTACTGACGACCACGCTCCATTTTAAACACTAATGTATCACAGCCAATAGCCGTTAGCCCAGAGCTGCTAAACCATGCATTGACTCGACTGTGAGTCTCCTCCTGCTTTACATTTTCCATGTGATAAAAAGCATAAAATTTTCCTCTGTATTTCATTACTTCTAATTTATTGTTTACTAATTCACTGCTTGCTGGCAGAGTACACTACATTTTTAGGGTTTGTTCATTCTGTTATTTTTGTTTATACAAAGATGTGTGATGTGACTGAGCTCTCGGACTGATTGAGCTGGCACAGGTGTGCTTGAGTTGGCACAGGTGTGCGTGATTGCAGGGACGGGGATAGACTATGGGTTTTGATAAAAGGTCAGTGTGTCCAGGCACTCGTGTTGGAGCACCCGTTACGGCGGTTCGGCACTCTATGGGCGGGAGGGTGTCGTCCGCAGCTGTTTAGGGCTGCTCATGGCGAAGACAGTCAGAGTAGGGGAGCGGTTCCAGTGTGAGGAGGGAGGTTTGATGCCTCCTGTAGATAGTCAGGGCGGGCATAGAGAGTGCTGTGGCCGCCATCGCTCCTCGCCTAAAGCCCGTCACACGTCAGCCGGGCTCCGTCTACGCCGTCCAGCGAAGCCGCTTCCCCGGGGAGTTGGACGGCGTCTCAAGCGAAGACCCCGGGGGGGGGTCTCGCCAACTGGGCGAGCTAAGTATTTCTAACACTTATTGTAGTTTTATATATGTGTGCTCAAATGTTAGTTGTAGGCAGGTGGGTGTAGTGAGGCGGGGGGAAAGCAATTACCTGTGCAGAGCAGCCGGAGGGTTTCTACCTTAAAGGTGACGTCACGTGTGGGTTGCTGTGTGAACCAGTTGTGTGCAGAGTGCAGTGCCTCCAGTAGAGGGTGACAGCGTGCCGTGTTTATTGGTGTGCCTTAAGCCATTAGTCTGGCCCTGTGTGCAGTGATTGTAGTGGGTAACCGTAGAAGCCTTTTGCGGATGTCTCGCCAGGCAAATGAGGCCCCTCATTACAGCTGCTCGCCTATTTTAATGAATTGTTATTTAATGTCAATAAAGATTTCCACTGTGTTTTGTAAATTGCATCCTGTGCTTATTTGATGGCTCTGACTTAGTGGTAGTATATTCCTGCCACACATTTTGAAACCCCACTATTTATTACAGATGTCTTACTTTTTTTTAATCTTATGCATAAACTACTTAATAATTAGAATTACATCCTTAAGTTTTTAGATAAGTTAATAGGAAATTTCAAAGTGAACTATTGAATGTTGTTAAATTATACTTAAAGTTTAATCAGACATAAAACATGCAGGAAAAAGCAATCCTAGTAAGCAAACCTATTAAACTAAATGTATATTCACTTGTAGAAGTTTACTTTGCATGTTTTGACACTTGTCATAAGCAGAACGGGGCTCTTTCTTTCTTTGGTAGTTATGCTAAAGATATCTATTGATTTTGTTTATGTGAAAATTCAACTTAATTATTCTTTCTTTCTCTCTTTTTTCTTTTGCAAGTCCTTCTTCCTTGTTGAGTTTTCATAATTTTTTCTTTCCCCACTAGTCCACAGAACATGGATTCAGCGGTGCTCCGGGTGATCTTTGGACACAGAATAGAGAAACTGACACTTATGCCTGGAATACCGCAAACCACTGAGGAGCTGCATTTAGCCATCAAACAGCAATTAAGCATCACAGGGGACTTCAGCCTGCAATATTTAGATCCAGACTTTGAGGACTTTTTTACACTCCACTCAACTGCTGAAATTAAACATAGAGCAACGATAAAGGTCGTCATAATCAAACCACCTGTACTGACATTGTATCCAGTCCCACATGATGAAAGCTATGCTGAAAGTGTCACCTCAGAGCAATCCTCTGACCCACTCTCCACAAGCTCCTCTGCACATGAGTCCCTTGACTCATCAGATTCATCAACCCCAAGCACAATCATCTTATCACCAAACCGTATTCAACAGACAAAGCCATGGCCCACTGAATTCATCATTCCAGAATTCTCTGTTGAAACCGAGATAGTTCTTGAAAGAGCCAATGAACTTTACAAAAAAGATGGCACATTGCTCACAACTCCAAACATCAAGTCTGACATACTTGATAACCTAACTCAGTCCATCTGTACATACACTGCCTATCCATCATCACTACAAGTTCTCTCTGTCGCTGAAGCACTTATCAAGGCACACCCATGTCTGAAGGATCCAGGGAGCGCTTCAGGTCTCAGTGGATGGCAAACTAGCATCAAATATAACATGAGCAACTACAGAACAAAGTTAAGAGGCTTTGGAATTCCAGATGTTACATGTAATGCACTGAAGCGTAAATGTGCTCATGACAGGAAGTCTGCAAAAAGTGTTAAAAAGGCAAGACGAGCAGAGGTCAACTATCTCCCACCCTACCCTGCAGGTGAAGATGAGCACAGCTTGGAAAAAATTAGAGAAGAACTAGTCACTGAGCTCAAGAGGAAGAATAATGAAAAGATGGTCAGTGACAAAATGGACAAAACATTTGCACTCAGGCGACATGAAGTCATCAACCAGTGTCCAAGTGTTCGAGCCATGAAGGACCGCTGGCCTGCCCTGTTTCATTGTTCCCAGGTAAGTTTACATTTGTAAATGCTCTTAAGAGACAAAAAATTAAAATATGAAAACAGTTCAATCAAGTACTCTGTTGAAGCAGCAGAAAAAAATGTATTTGAAAGTATGAAATATTGAAGATTTGATATGATTCTGTTTTCTCTTTTGTTGACTTTTCAGATCAGTGCAGAATTTCAGAGAATCACTACTGTGCCCCTGGAGCCCCAATTCATGGCTGCATTGGACGTTCACACTCCCAAGTTACTCAATCTGTTTCGTGCCAAAGGTGGAGCAGTTGGACAAAGACTGCAATTCATAATGGCGCAAATGGAGGTACAGAACTTAAAAATTAAAAGTAGCTTTATGTATGAGATTTCTAAGCACAAGTTTTTAACAGCTTGATGAAAAAAACTTGTAAAAATTAAAATTATGCATGACTATAACATTTTATTTTGATAACTTTTTAGTTTTGTGATTATTACATTAACCTTGTAGGTGCTTTGTATTTTAGGTCCATAGGCACATATTTAAGTTTCCCCTGTCATTATACGGGCCTGGTGTGCCACTTGGCCATTGACAGGTCAAAATGTCATTGAATTTGCAAGAATTTCAGTGTCATCATTGTTTGCACTTGGTGGTGTCTGTGCTCTACTGCTCTTTGTTTGGCAGAGGTAAAAGCAGAACTTCCCTTTTTAGAGCCTTTTTTTCCTGTCCTTACACAAATAGTTTGAGCCAACTTTAATTTCTTAGAAAACCCTCTGCAACATTACAGTGTTTATGTTTCCAAAATTTTTATTGCTTATTCGTCTTACTTTATACTGACACATATAATCTGAGTTGGGATGTATTGCAGAGAATGATGTGTTCAAATGCAGCTAAAGATCTCATAAGTTTTTCTTTGAATGGCCACAGATTTTACATTTCCCTTATTATGTCCTTAAGGATTAACTAAATGCATTTCTAGCGCTTATTGTGAAGCAGATTATGAAACACAGAATTTAAAATTGTGATGGCCAAAAGCACAAAATTAGGGCCCAAGGTGTGCAAAAATCATTTTATGTTGTAATTTACATTTCATGTGTTGTTTTATTTGGCTTTTATCATTGGGTGATTAGTTGTTTCATTTCTCACCAGGATTCTTCACACTCTTCTGCTGAAAGGACCAGAGAGGTTGTTCTTCGGTGCCTGATAGAATACCTTGGAGAAAATGGGAAACATCTGATTGCAGAATTTAATGTAGGTGAACTTAATTTGCATTTAACCAATTGAAGTATTGAATTCCTTTCATTAGATGCAGTTGTAGATAAATTGACCCAAGTGTGTTACAATTTTTTTTAACATATTTTTGATTTTTGACCCAGTGTACAGCTTCAGTGTCCTTTAAGATAAGCAATTTTGCAACGTTAGCCCTGAAAAACTGTCTGATGAATCAGGTTTGGGGTATTGGGCCAGAGTATTCCTTTTCAGTGGTATTAGCATGCAGGAGTTCATACCTGGAAAATTTCAGTTTTGTAGTGCGTGCTTGAAATGGGCCTTTGATTCTCAGATTTATACTGCAGGTGTGAACAATAATCATTTTCAAGATACCTGTACATTGAGATGAAAAAAAGCCTCATTACAAGTGGTGCAAAAACTATAGGTCTAGACCTATGGAGACATGGAAAAGAGGGCATTTTGTTTCTAGAATGAATTAAACTTTACATTGCTTGTTTTAGTGTATGTGTAGCAAATACTAAGAAAGCAGCACAGACCTGTAAATTTCAGTGAGCAGATCATTACAGACAAATTCTGTGTGATCACTTTTATCCTTTGATGGCATATTTTCTTGTCCTGGTCTTCGTAGTTGTCTCTTCTTGGATGACGATGACAAGGGCTTTCTGAATGGTTTGATGAGGAGGACTAAATTATGTTAATTACATGCCATGAACTGTGCAGTTTTCTAATATTAATTACTGGTGGATATTAGCTTTTGATTTTGCTTTGTCACCAGTCAACACTAACATAGCTGGCATTGAAATCCTAAGTCAAAAATCTTTTTGATGCACAGCTTTGTAATTTGATTCTTTACAATCTTTTGACAGTAAGTTTAAGACCGTGACACTGATTACTATTTCGTGTTGCAGGACACAGTGGACTTGGAGGACCTTGAGCAGCTTGTTGTGGCGATCACTGTAATCACAAAGGATGACAACTCAAAGGAAATTGGAGTCGTCATTGAGGGCACAGAAGTTATCACAGGACTTGGAGACATCGCCAGAGCTTGCTGTCTCCTCTTTGGCTTGACCTACACACTGAACCTTGATTATCCCAGGCAGCTTAAGTACACATTTGAAGTATTTCAAAAACTTTTTATGGAGCTGGATTCATCAAAGCTGTCAAAGAAAGTCCAGTCCTTCGAGAGAAAACGTCTGGCTTGAAATAAGTCTGGGTGCACAGTGCACACTGTTGTGCCACACAATGGTCAGTTCCTGCAGAGTCTGAGAATGATGTGGACTGATCCGGTCTCTATACCAAAAACAGTATTGATGTAGCACACCAGTGCACTTTTTTTTGTTTCATGTTATGGCACTAACACTGTGACAGGATGATTCCTAAACCTCAGACTCAATGTTTTCAGGTCACCCAGTGTCCTTAACTGTTGCTCTTGAGTTATACTTTGTCAAAAATGTTTGGTTTACTGATTTCCCTTTTTTTTTTTTTTTTACTTTATTCCTCTATGTGACTCAATGCTCAACCACCACAGGGCTTAAGAGTAGCATATTTGAAAATGTCTAGGTTGTTCGTGCCAATAAAAACTGAAAGTGAAGTTGCTGTTGTGATAAGTACAATTGAAGGGCTTTTGTTGCTGTTTCAGATCAAAGTTGATATGATTCATTGTGTTACTGTGATAAGAAAGTAGGCAAACTAATGTGAATTATTGCTGAAAAGTTTCTCAAATGTAATGTCCTCAAGATGGATATTTGCACTAAAAGTATGAGGAAGAATATGTTCTATATATCACTGCATATTTTGGTATGGGTTTTTGGTAAGCTTCAACAGTCAGTTCTACAGTGTTCTGCTTCTCTAGAGATTGAGAATTGAACATTTGAAGATGCCAGAGTTGAATGTTAATAGTAATTTGGGCACTCTGTTGTGGTCATGTGTTGTAAAATTATGGATTTGTTTAATTTATTTTTTATCTTGTGGCACATGCACTTCAGTAGGATTTTTCTACAATATAGAAAAGCATTGTTTTAGTTTATACCAGGGCCACAACAGGTATTCTGTGAGTTTCATTTGAGACAGGTGTTTTATTTATTTGAAAATGAAAGTTGTGAGAACAGTTTACAGGAGTCTTGGTGTTTACTGGAATACTTTACAATAGACCCTTGTAATTTTATGTTGAAAAAAAGGGTTCAGTGACAGTGTTGTCTGCATGTTAAAGGCTGCTTGAAATGCTGTACTTTATATTGAAGACTTGATTAAAACTCTGACTTCTGTCAACCATTAAATGTAATTGTCTTTTACTTCTGTAATATTTATTCTGTTTTATTTCCTCGTAGACAAATTCAAATCTCACACTAAACTGTGGGTCTTAACACAAACATGTATGTAATTCCTGAGAAATTATGGTATTTAAATTTAATTAATTTTATTGAGGAGATAATACAAAAATACACTAAATATATAAATTAATATTACTCAATTATACACTTATTATACATGAATCAAATTTATTAATTTAAGTTCATTTTACTGATTTAGACATTTCCCTTACTGAAATCTACTCAATATTTTTGTTTAGGTTTTACTTAAATTTGTGTGATTTATTTGAATCTACTCAATTTTAACAGGTAAATCTTAAGGATTTCATATGAGTTACATTTACTCAACTTTTAACATTGTTAGATTTAATTAATATTATTGCGTGCAATCTGTTGCCTCAATTTTATTGAGTAGATATGGTGTATCTTTTTTTACAGTGTATTACAGTCATTATACATTAGCAAAGTGGTGTATTTCCAATTATTAGACATATTATATTCTTAATATGTTATTGTCCTGATTTTCATTGATTATTCCTAGAAACTCTGAACATTAAAGATGTTGGGTTTGATCCTCCTGCCTCTGTGCCCAGTAGGTAGGGTCAAATTTCACCGCAGCTGCAGGACACCCCCCTTTGTTCCTCCCACTAAATGTATCTGAGACTTCAGTGTCCTCTCAGCCCCCGACCAGTAAACATCACCCATGCACACACACACACAGCCCAGAGCAAAGTCACATAAGCACTTTCAGCATTCGACATCAACAAACAGTGGGCTCATAGCAGCCTACAAATGTCCTCTAGAAAAGACCCATGATACTTATACTGAAGTCCCCATAAAGCTATAGTTGAATCCTAACTATTCCTATAACAATAACATCCTTCAGGAGTTTATATTATTTAGCAGACACAAAAACATCCTTCAAAAGGAAAAGGTTCACGTTTATTGTTATCAAAAGCCTCCTTGAAGGCTCATTAGATATCATTTATTTGCCAATGGTATTTTAAAGAATCACCTCTTTTACAAATAAACCTGGGTATACCCCCACTATTCAACTAAGCCTATTCAAAAAGTTCACAGCCTCACACACCACACACACAGAGAAGGCTGTGCTAAGCCCCTTGTCTGATATGGAGTCAGACGAATGGTTCATTTACCCCTGAAGCTTTAAGAGCTCCAGCTGACCTGATTCATTGTCTCTTATGCACAGTGCCAGTTTCAATGATGTTCGAACCGCTTGTTCCCTAAGGGTTAACAGACTTAAGTCCAAACACTTCATATCGTCCTGGAACTGCGACTGGACAATTTGCCAGCATTATGCTGCCACCTGAATTCATACACATGTGTATACATATGTTACAATCCAAGCTTTGGCACAAAACCTTCAATTAGTCCACTCTTTCTTAATAATCTTACAGACCCCAAGAAAGATATAACCCCTGAAAGCAGAAACAAAACAAAAAAAAACTGCAGTTAAAGACACACTCACTCTCTATGCAGCACACACACACAGACGCACACACACAGAGCTCCTCAACACACACACAGACGCACACACAGAGCTCCAGCACCCTTCTCCTCCCAGAGAACTCCAAGTTATTTCTTTCCTACTGAAAGGAAGGCATTTCGTCTTAAATTACTCTATCTATCCCTAACTTATCTTTTAACATTTAATCCTACTTTTAGTCAACTTTTTTTACATTTCCTTGAAGCATGCTTATTGTCTTTTTCCTTTAAACGTCATTTAACGTTTTCTTCTTCTGTCCTCTGTTTTAGTCGACCAATGTAAACTTTTCTTATTACTTCTTTCACTATTTTTTCTCTTACTTCTTCTCTTTTAATTTCTTCTCTTTTTATGTCATGTATATATACCCTGACACAGTCTTTGATGTTAACAGACAAATGGACTCTCAGCAGACCAGAACATCTGACATAAATTACCAATGTTGACACGGGAGTCTGAAGTGACGGCCTTTAACCTCTGGAACAGGGTTCAGCGGGTTTAAGTTTTCAGCTGTTTACCTTTAGCACAGGAGTCTGGTTTTTGTTAAGGAAAAACAAATGAAGAACGTTCTTCACTGAGCATTTTGGTCATGACATCCTGAGTAACACTAGGCCTTAGACACATCATCCTTAAAACAAACATGAGGATACAATGGCACCTACTGGCAGCCATATCCAACATAAGTAGCAAGTTGAGTGGCTCAAGATCTAAAGTTTTATCTGCTATGTCTGCTCATCTCAAAGCTGAGGCTGAAATTGCTGCCTTATTAGCTCCACAAAGGTTACTAATAGAGAAGCATTCTCTTGAAGAACAGGAAGAGCAATTAGAAAACGAAAAGATCAACTTCAGCAGGTGGCTGAGAATACTGCATCAATGGCAAAGGCAAAGGTTTTGGTGTCCTCTCGCTCAAGTGTACGCAGTCGTGCTTCTCTGGAAAAAGGATGACATGGATTCTTATTCAAGAAGAGCCTCAACATTCAAGCAGAGAGATCTGTGCCGAATAAGGATGGACAGGATGAAGGGAAATTTCCTGAAACTGGAAATTCCAATCCACACTTTGGAGGTGCAAGGCCAAAGTCACCTGGCAGAAGCAGAGCCAGTTATCTTCATCAGGGGCCCACAGTACTCCCAAAACCAGAAACTGCTTCACCCACTGCTGCAGCATCCCCTGTGTCCGATCAAAAAGATGTGTATGGTCATTTTTCCAGCTTATGTTACTACCGGAAAAAAAAAACAAAAAAAAACAAGATGACATCAATATTAGTGCATCAATAAGCCCCACTGCCAAGGATATCCAAGTCTTTGATGGCAGTCCTCTACAGTATCATGCCTTTATGCAAACATTTGAACACATAATAGAGGCAAAGACTAACATCTCGTGGACCACTTGCACTATATCTAGAACAGTACACCAGTGGGCAGCAACAACAACTTGTCAGAAGCGGTCAACATATAACTGATGGAACAGGATGTGCACTGCAAAAGCTTTACTGCTTGAACATTTCAGAAATTAGCATCACATAGCATCTGCTTACATGAACAGGATATTTTCATGGTCATAAATTAAGTCAGAGGATGTTAAATCTCTACTAGCATTCAGGTCTGTTTCTTTGTGGATGCTGTACTACCATGAAAGATATATATAATCTGTGTGATCTGAATACCCTAGCCAACATGTTCATTGTGGTCAAAAAAGCTACCCTACAAGTTGAGAGACAAATGGCGTACAGTGGCTTATGACATTCAGGAAAGGCATCGCCGAAGGGCCAGGTTTTCAGATATTACAGCCTTTGTCGAAGGACAAGTGAAGGTGGCCCTTGACCCTATATTTGGAGATATTCAGGATGCCCTGACAGTTGGTGCAAGCAAAGATTGAAAAACAAAACCTATGCATCTGAAGGCTAGAGGGAGTAGTTTTGTGTTACGACCCTGGTCGTATTTTGTTTTGTGTTGTGTTTTTTCCTGTGTGTGACTGTGCTGCGAGGGTTCTCCTGCGCCCTCTGTGTGACTGAGTGTGTGCGTGAGTGCGTCAGGGTGCGTTTATCAGGTGTGGCGCACCTGCCTCCAATTGGACTGAGAACATCGCCGTGGCCTGTGATTGGTTGTGGAGGAGGGAAAAGGCCCGATAAAAAGCGCTCACTGACGTCACCGCGGAGAGGAGGGAATCCCCGGATCGGCCGCGGTTCAAACTGCCACGTCAGCTTTGGTGCTGAGAGCGATTAGATTTTGGTTTATGTAAATGGTAATGTAGAGGTGATCTTTTAATCACCTCGAGGTATTGTTTAATTGTTGCATTTGTGGTTTAATAGTTTCGTTAACTTGTAAATAAATTGTACTGATTCACGGTGAAACCTGTTATCTGGCTCCAGTGGCTGTTTGAACTCGGTGGAAACGGGTTTATTTCATGTTGTGTCCTGGCCACCCCTAGACGGGGCATAACATGAATTGGGGGCTCGTCCTATTGTTTTCTCGCATTAAGTGGTAAGTAAGCGTGATTTCTTGGTTGGCAGTTTTATTTTGGTGTGTGGGGAATTGTTTGTGTGGGAGGAGCAAAATTTGAAATTTTGGATATGGAGTTTTCATTGGACAGCTTCGTGACCAATCCCTCTTGGGACAAAATTGAAAAGTGTAAGAAAGCAGATTTGTTAATTATTGCTAATTGTTATGATGTTAAAATTTCGTATAGTGCTAGAAAGGCAGAAATTAAACAAATGCTCTGTGATAAGTTGGTGGAGAAAGGTGTGCTCCCTCAGCTCTCTGCCGCCTTTGAAAAGGCCGAGACGCCTGTGGAGGAGGCGAAAGCAGCGGAGGCTGCTGGC